>JAMJFZ010002869.1:21367500-21972500 GCA_026225945.1 Cricetomys ansorgei
CTTAGGGAGGAGTAAGGTGGTGAGAATGGGGAAGTGACTCCAAGGGGGATCTCCCAAATTTCACCTGAAAGAAGAGATGTTCTTTGATTTCCTCCGCGTCCCGTGGGCCGCATCCCAATCGCTTCTTGGGATCTTTCATCAGAAGACGCTGAAGCAGGTCTTTAGCTAGAGTGCCCATTTCCTGGGGATATGGAGGCTCACTCTTTAAGATCCTCCTGTGGATAGATAAAATTTATTGTTGGAACAACCAGAGGATGAAGTTATAGCAATGGATGTTTTAGTGAGAATGAGTATGGTGAAACATTCTGAGACTGAACTGTACATGTGAATAATAGAGACGAGGGGCCAGAGGGAGGGCTCTGAGGGTAAAGGTACTTGCTGCCAGGCCTGAGCTCCTGAGCGCAGTCTCCAGCCTCGCAAGCTGTCCTTTGATCTCCACCTACAGGACAGGGCACATGTATATATCCCCTACCCACAAACAAACAAAGGGATGAGCAGGAACTAAAGAAAATCACTGGATTATTCTTCAGCAAAAGTTAATCTTGGTAAGAAACTATTACCTCGAATGTTTCACTGGTGAAAATTAAAAAGGGGAACCTGGGCTAGATCACATCCCCCACATACAGTTTAGAATGATCCTCTGACTACAGTCTTTAAATAACTTTTAACAACTTCAGGTGAATAAACTCAAGAGAGAACTATAAGTTCCTTCTACCCCACTTCTTCCCAATGAGTAGCAACCTTAAAGACCCAAAGGGAATGAGGGAGGTTAGTCAGGACCAACAGCCAGAACCACGTGAGCTAAGTCTTCGTATCTGCAATTAGAGCTTGGCTTCGGAGGGGTGAGTAATTTCCTTCCCTACATGCTTCCACAACACAGACAAGCAAGCCCATGAGCAAGTGGGAGTCACAGGCAGAGGAAAACACACTGACTACAGGAAACCTAAAAGAAAACTAAGTTCGTTGTTGAGAAATGTATTCTATAGTCATATTTTTTTTTTTAAATCCAGCCCAAGTATACAATTTCACCTCTGAGGAGGTAGATCAGTAATTTAATAAGAAAAATAATGAGATCAGTGAAATGGAGATCCTTAACATAGCACACATGATGATAAGCTTCTTTATTTTGGTTTACAACAAGATTCTGCATTGTACGTGTTAGTAACTACTACAGGCTGGGCGGTATGGCTCAATGGAAAAGCCTTTGGCTAGTACATGAATGTCTAAGGTTAATATCCAGTACCACAAAACCAAACCTAAACGAAACACCAAACAACAACACTTAAAACAGGTAGGAAAAAATGCCTAAAAAATATATGTATGAAAGCATAGTACGGTAAAATCATGGACTTGGAAGCCAGATGGAGGTAAAGGCTAGTTTTGTTCCTTACTGGCTGTTTGACTTTGAGGTAGCTAATGAACTCCTTTGTTCCTCAGTTCTCTTATCTATAAACTGGAATAACACTAGTATCTACCTAAAATGAGTATCATGAATTAAAAGACTTGAATAGTCACCAATGTAGTACATGGTATAGCGCAAATGTTTAATACGTGTGAACTACTGTTACAGTCCCTCATTCTAATGTAATCATAAAGCCAACAAAGAAATTGTATCAGCTAGACACTGAGAATCATGAGATGATATTGGAACTACAATTTTTGGCAGAAAATTATAGTCTTGGTACTAATATCAAAGCTAATTCTCCTTCTAACATTCTATTCTTCGAACCAAAGAGAAAACTGGTTCAAGAAAAAAAGAAATGAGCCAATTCACGCTTGCTATTTAATCGTCGGCTATCGATGACTGCAGGGCTTTCAACGCCAACAGAGGCAGGCCAATCCTTAGAGTGGGCCCTGGCATATCTGAGAACCTGGAAACCATTTCTCAGAGAAAATCAAACACAGTCTTTCCTATTTCTATACCTTTGCTATACTTTTTGGAGGCAAGAATTCCTTCTGTAAAGGACTGGGGTTTAGACAAGCACACTGTTGGTGACTCCCCTATTTGTTGCATCAGGGCAGAGAAATATGCATCATGGCAACTCATGTTCCAATTCTACACCATTCATTGCTTAAGCTTTAGCATTGCTGTAATATCTGCTGGAAGTCCATCTACTATGTACCTAGTCAGTCACGGAGCACAAGTACCTACTCGGGTACTTGGTACTTATCAAGGGGAGAAGCCTCTTCAAATAAGAGATGGTTCTGCAGTGATGCCAAGCCTGGAAATGGGCTCATGGAGACAGTGGCCCACAGCCTATACTGGGAGCTTGTCTCAGACACACATGAACCAATGAGGGTGTGTAGAGAGCACGCCTCACATGCAGAGAACTGACAGGTGCTGGTGAAGTTCATGGAGCACATCAGAAAAAAGCTGGACTGCCATCTGAAAGAATTTCTGCTGAAAACTGGTGAAGTGTAGAGAGGCACAGGTGTCCCAAGTCACAAAACGGCCAAAGCCAGGAGTCAACTTGGCAGATGGTGGAGAGCAGGAAAGGAGGCAGGAAGGAGCCTGTGGAATGAGGGTGGTCAGGTACTACTTCATTTTGGTGTGTGAGGTGGAGAACGTCAGAAGCCTATTCCTCCGGCAAAGGTGCAGGGCTAAGATGGGTCCCAGGGAGGAGTGGTGAGGAGAAGGGTTTATGCAGCATTTACTCTGTGGGAACAGAAGCCCAGTTTACCTTTCTCTTACAGTGTCCTTGTGCCTGTTGATTACAGTGAAACAATGTAAAAGGAAGGATTTTCTTTGGCTCGCAGTTTCAATCCTCAGTTGGCTGGCTTGGTTACTGTGGACCTCAGGTAAGGCTTAATACATTGATCATGGTGGGGAACATGCAGTGGATTAAAGAAGCCCATCTCATGGGGGCTGGCAAGCAGAGACAGGAGCAAGAGGCCAGGACAAGATACAGCTTTCAAAGGCCACCCATCACTTGGAGGCTAGCAAGTGGAGATAGTAGAAGGTCCCGAACAAGATGCAACTTTAATGGCCGACTTCCTCCAACTAGGCCCCACCTCCTAGTATTTCCACAATCTCCCCAAACAGCACCACCAGTAGAGATCAAGCTTTTAACACCTGAGCCTGTGGGGAGACACTTCCTACTGAAACCATGACACATACATTGTGCCCTCATTCAACTTTACAATCTCTCCGTCTCATGACAACGCTGTTGGCGCTCACAGTCTGGTTTCCATGTGTTATGAGGATCACAGAATTACTTATAAGCTGCCCTGAGTTAGAAAGCTTTTACTAAACCTCACGCTCATCTTTTGCTAATACTAAAGGGATGGGTAAGCTATTATGGATATTCAGTCAATAGTACAATATATAGCTACTGCAAACTTACGTTAAAAAGAATTGGTAATTGGAGAATGTTTATGATAAAATTTAAGCAAAAACTGTGAAATACAGAATTTCTTTTCTTTCTTATTTTCTTAAAGATTTATTTATTTATGTATGTATGAGTGCTCTGTCTGTATGTACAGCTGCATACCAGAAGAGGGCATCTGATACTATTATAGATGGTGTGAGCCACCATATCATTGCTGAGAACTGAACTCAGGACTTCTGGAAGAACAGCCAGTGCTCTTAACCACTGAGCCATCTTCCCAGCACCTCAATAGTACTCCCCACACCCTGAGACAGGGTGGCTTGGTTGTAACTCTGTCTGTCCTGGAACTTACTCTGTAGACCAGGCTGCTCTAGAACTCACAGAGATCTGCCTGCCTCTGCCTCCTGAGTGCTGCAATTAGAGGCATGCTCCACCACCACCTGGCTAAATACAGAATTTCTAGTCTGAATAAAATACCATACCAATGGAAAGGTCTAGAATGGTATCTATCACAATATCCCACCTGAGGAAGGGCTCACGAGTCCCTGCCCTTAGCTGAGGTGCTTCTGACAGCTGATGGCTCTGGGTAGGGAAAGTCGGTTTTCTGGAAGGTTGTGGCTCTGGCAGGTCGCTGCATCCTGGTGGACAGCCTCACCCATGAGTATTTGAATAGTAAAAACTGGACTTCATGGGTTACTAAAAAAAAAAAAAATGAGGGGGTGGCTCCAGTAGAAATTAGGTAGAGGAATGGGAGGTGAATATGATCAAAATACCTTATATGAAATTCTCAAAGACTAAAACTAATGAATTAAAAAAGGCAAAGAAAAAAATCCCATTTGTCTTTGGGGTAGTATTTATCTGTTTGTTTTTGAAACTGGGTCTCATCTCTTGTAGCTCAGGATAGCCCTGAACTGGTTACGTAAGTAAAGATGACCTTGAGCTCTTGATCTTCCTGTCTCCATGTCTAAAGTACTGAGATTACAGCTATGCGCCATAATGCTTAGCTCTGAGTGTTATTACTGACAGCCTCTCTTGTGCATGTTTTAAACTATTATAAACATTACTTTTAGAATAGAAATAAGATGAACTACATTTCACAGATCACTGAGAAGAGAACACATTGTAATAAGAGAATCTAGAACTTCCCATGCACGGGCCCTAGGGTGCCACTGTACACAGCTGTCACCACATGCAAGGCATTCTCTTCCCCACTCAGGCACGGCCCACGCTGTAGCTCCATTATGAATACCTCCCTGACAGCCTGGTCCCCAAGCAACCACACCTCTTTTGTACTTTCAGAGTGTCTTACTGCTCACACACTTATCAAAATGCCTGATGTGAATTTTCATGTAGTTCTCCCATATCTTCCTACACGCTACCTAAGTTTACTTACGACAAAGACTAGGTCTTTCTATTTTGCTTTCTCCTTAGGAGAAATGACTCTGCAAATACTCCACTAATTAAATCTATTTTCCTGTTGTCTGGAGGCCAGAATTTGACTGTCTTTTATCAGAAACGAGCATCTATCAGACCAGAAAACAGATAACAGCAGCATTCAAATAGGCATTCCCAGTGAGACAGTACAAAGTAACTTCCTAGTACTTGATCCTGGCCCGACCTCACATCAGCTGGGTCCTTGGGTCTGATGTACCCGTTGTCCATCCATGCTGCTGCTGCTGCCTACTTGTCAGGGCTGAGAACTTACCCAGGTATAATGTGGGAAACTTTTCAGCTTAGAGGCTTGCATGCAGTGTCCTGGCGACGGGGGCTGAGGAAAACTCCACGAGGGTACTTTTCTCTAGACATGGACTGGTTGTAAAGGGGACAGGACATTCCAGGCCACTTCACTTTGGTGTTATGGAGTCCTCACTTAGTCCCTGTAGCTTGTATCTCCCTCAGCCAAAGCAGTTCACTCAATGGGAGCAAAGACAGCTTTGTCTGCTTTTGAGGGATCTTCGCCTACCCTCAGTCATCCAGCAGGTTCTGTATGAGTTATAAACTTTTTGTTTCTCCTTCCTAGGAAGCCATCCAACCACATATATGACAACGGTACCCCGCGATCACACTGCCTGTGACAACGTAACCATCTGGGTCAGAGTTCATCCCACAATGTCATGTGACACGCTTCCGGACCACACCTGTCATTCGGGGCTGTGCTGCTGTATACCTCTTCACTTTCACACAAGGTTATTGGATTTCCCTCTGCTCCTCCTGCCACTGCTTTTGATGGTCAAAGAGAGAATTTCTGTTTCTCACAGATAGGAGAAACAAAGGCTTCTGCATGGAGAATAAGCCATGAGAAAAAGCAGGTCATTCATGGGGATCCATGAATAAAGAAGGCTGCTTCTTCCCTCCATGGTCCTCTCCATAATGTAGGAGGCTGGCCTTCTATACTTCAGAATGATGTGAAGACTTATGGTGGTAGTGGTGGGGTATATGGGATGGCAATGTGCTGCCATTGGGCTGATAGCCTCAAAACAGCAAAAGGCTACATCTTAGGTGAAGGAGCCTCCTCACTCTGTCTGTCTGTCTGTCTGTCTCTCTGTCTCTCTGTGTGTGTGTGTGTGTGTCAGAAAATAATAACCAGATAGATGCTGTTTCTAACAGACATCATCTAAAGCTAGTAGGATTATCCTGAGGTTTTGTTCAGAGATTCGATTGTCTCACCCCTCACCCCTGAGGGAGTACTCAAAGCACTTAATAAGACAGGTGATCCATCCATATCCATTTCCCTATGCATGTGCGGGTGAAGCAGGAGTGAGAAGACAAAAAAATAACAGGAAGGAAGATGCCTTCCTGGGCAAGTGAGTGCCAAGAGAAGGGTCATTTAAAGTACTCTTCTCAAATCAGAGAAACGCCTTTCACAATAGCCTCAAATAACATAAACTATCTTGGGGTGACTCTAGCCAAACAAGTGACAGACTTGTATGACAAAAACTTTAAGTCTTTGAAGAGAAAAACTGAAAAAGATCTCAATAGATGGAAAGGCCTCATATGATCCTGGATTGGTAGGATTAACATAGTAAAAATGGCCATCTTACTAAAAACGATCTACAGATTCAATACAATACCTATCAAAATGCCGGTACAATTCTTTACAGACCTTGAAAGGCCAATACTCAACTTCATATGGAAAAACAAAGAATCCAGGATAGTTAAAATAATCCTGAAAAATAAAAGAACTTCTGGAGGTATCACATTCCTGATCTCAAGCTGTACTACAGAGCTATAGTAATAAAAAACGCCTGGTATTGGCATAAAAACAGACATGTTGATCAATTGAAGCAAATCAAAGATCCAGACATAAATCCACACACTTATGGATACCTGACCTTTGATAAAGAAGCCAGAAATATATAATAGAAAAAGGAAAGCATCTTTAACTAATGGTCTGGTCTAATTAGATGTCCGCATGTAGAAGAATGCAAATATACCAATACCTATCACTGTGCACAAAACTCAAATCCAAGTGGATCAAAGAACTCAACAGAAAACCAGATACATTGAACCTGACAGAAGAGGAAGTGGGGAATAGCCTTGATCACGTGGGCACAGGAGACAAGTTTCTGAACAGAACATTGATAGCTCAGGCACTAAGATCAACAATGGGACCTCATGAAACTGAAAAGCTTCTGTAAGGCAAAGGACACTGACAATAAGAAATAACAGCAGCCTACAGAGTGGGAAAAGATTTTCTCCAACTCTACTTCCAATAGAGGGCTAATATCCAAAATATATATTTTTTAAAAACCCTCAAGAAGCTAGACATAAACAAAACAATCTGATTTAAAAACGGGGTACAGATTAAAACAGAATTCTCAAAGAGGAATCTCAAATGGCCAAGAATCACTTAAAGAAATGTTCAACATCCTTAGCCATCTGGGAAAATGCAAGCCAAAACTACCTCTCTGAGATTCCATCTTATAGCTGTCAGAATGGCTAAGATCAATAACACAAAGGACAGCTCACGCTGGCAAGGATGTGGAGCAAGGGGAGCACTTTCATGCTGGTGGGAGTGCAAACTTACACAGCTATTATGGATAACAATATGGTGATTCCTTAGGAAAACTGGAAATTGACTTACCTGAAGACCCAGCTATACCCCTCCTGGGCATGTACCCAAAGGAATATACCCATCCTACCACAAGGACACTTGCTCAACTATGTTTACAGCAGCTTCGGTCATAATAGCCAGAAGCTGGAAACAACCTAGATGCCCCTCAACTGAAGAATGGATAAAGAAACTGTGGCACATTTACAGAATGGAGCACTACTTAGCTATTTAAAAAATGACTTCTTGAAATTTTGCAGGCAAATGGATGGAGCTTGAAACAAAAATCATCCTAACCCAATCCCAGAAAGATAAACATGGTATGTACTCGCTTATATGTGGATATTGACTGTTAAGCAAAGAACAAAGGCACTACAATCCATAGACCCAGAGAGCCCACAACCCAGGAGCCTTCTCTCGTACACTTGAGACACCTACAGGTTACTTCTAATGCCTGACACAACACAAATACTGCATAAACAGTTATTACATTGCATTGTTTAGGGCATAAAAATTTGAACTTTTTCACTACTGATGTGTCCACTGTTGATCTAATTCTGCACTTACGAGGGAGACCTGAAATGGGTGACCCTCGAGCAATGGGAACGAGACCGAGGGCCTGCGGAAGGCGAGAGGCTGAGGCGAGGCCCACGCATCACTGAACTCACGCAGGTTCAGCGGGGGCTCTGTGTGCACTACATTAAATTCTGCTTTTGGAACTTCCTGAAATATATTTTATTCCGTATTTTGATCTATTGTTGGTCAGGATGTGGAACCTGCAGATATTGAGGGCTGCCTAGACTTCTGATAAAACTCAGCCCTAGACTTAAATAACATTATACCTACAACAATATAATGAGACATTAATAGAGCATATTCTACTGTGGGAAAACGAAACACCAAACAAGCATCTCAAGGCAAACGTACTCTCCGTCACAAAGGCAGAGAAAATTAGACAAAGAAAAAACGCTGTCAACAGATGTTGGAAGAGCAGGCGATAAACATTTACATCTTGATTCTCAGGTGAGAAGATATTCATGTATCCTGGTTTTCAACCCAGACCTGTAGGAGCAGGTGGAAGGCCTGACTCTCTTGATGGTTCAGTATCTTCCTGCTGAGCACATGCTCTAAAAGACAGAGTTCTACACAGACAGAAAGCTAGTGGGAAGACGCAAGAAAGAAAAGCCCATGGTACATATATACATGGGTAAAGATAAGAAACAGGTATACAGAAGGCTAAACAGCAACCATTCAAGTCTAAATTAGCAAGTTAACATCTCTCTAAAGTGGTGGTGAGCTACATAAGGAATCTGAAATAATTTATTATGAACAGTCAAACGAACTGGAAAGGTTTATCCTACATAAAACTGTCTTCGAGTATCTGCAGTAATGTTGTTACCAGTGGTTGGGAGTCTGGGCCAGGCATTTCTTGGACTCTAATTCAAAGATTTGAAATAAAGACTCATCAGATTGCAAAAGTAGTAAGGACATTTCTTAAAAGCCAAGCTATAGAAGAGGTCAGAACACACCACAGGGGAGCAGCAGGCCACAAAAGTGAAGCCCTGAATACTCTCTGGGGCTCACTTTGGCAGGGTCCAGGAGAAGAATGGTTACCAATGGACATAGTACCATCGGTTCTCTATTTTGGTTGATAGAGTAGGTCATGTAAAATGCATTTGTCCCTTCCCCTTACGTATTTAATTTTAATCAAATGCACACTCAATTATGTACAGGCATAAGATGGTAAACAGGGGATCCTCCCTAAAAGTTCACCTGAGAACACAGTTTTGCCTTATTGGGCACTCACCCAAAACTAGTTCTGGCTGGCTGGGTTCTTGTATCTACTGGTAATGCATCCAAGAAACTGAGTTTGACAGTCAAGTCAGGGAGTCTCAGGCCATCAAAGCATTATTAGACGAGACGTGTGTGGATATCATACGAGTAAAGTCCCAGTAAACAGCTGAGTAGCCCTAAACTATTTCCTATGCTTGCCTACTTCAGTGTCTGCAGAGTCAGCAGCATCACTCCACATTCTTGAGAACACAGCACCATGATTAAAAAGAAAGATCATTTTGACTGTTTTAAGGGGAAACCAGATAGGACTAAACCAACTCAACATGGAATTCAGCATCCATGAAACGCCTAACAGTCCTTTCAAATGACAGCACCGGACAAGTGAGGACTACACCTGCACCCAGGAAGGGAGTCCAACTTCAGGAAGAGAGTTGGTCTCTTAGCATTTTCTTCTCATTTGAAGTTTTTACTATCTTTTGAAATTTGATATACTAAAAGAAACAAAACAAAACCCTTTTATTCAATTTTAGACTATCTGTAGACACAATAGCAAGCAAATAACATGGATAATGCATTATTTTGAAGCATGTCAAATAAAAAAAGTACGGGTAGTACACTGAGTTCCTAAAGATCACAAAAATTAAGCAGCAGAGGTAGGTGGCATACACCTCCAATCCCAGCAGGCGCACCTCGTGGAATCGAGGGAAGCTTGGTCTACACAGTAAACTGGCTACCTAAGGCTACCAGGGAGTCTCAAAACAAAAACTACAGAATGTAAGAAGGCAATGAAAAAAGGCTTTTACCAATTACAATATTTAGAGACAAGATGATCCCTTATCTCAATGATAAATTTTAAAGAACAGACTATGAGAGATTTGTATCAGTAAAGGTAATCAGAATGATTATCTTTCTAGGAATTAATCTTTTTATGTAAGAGGAAAAGGTGAAGTAGGACAATTCAGTCACCAAAAAACCACAAAATGATCATGTTAACATCAAATTTTAAACAAAATTAACCCAACAAAGTAGATAATTGATTAATGGGAAGAAATTCTATTTTACTTCTTCAAAATCCATTTGTCTAGTTTAAAGATTTTAGATAGATTTTGACTTTCTAAAGGATCTTTCATTTGCTAAAACCAGAATGCCAAATGGTTGATGTAAAGGAAACAAAATCAATTTAAATGTGAATGCCACTTGAAGAATTTCTGCTATCATAATCAATATACTTCCCTCTACAAACAGACAGAGCTAGAGTGGAAAGGACAACCGTGAACTAAATTCCTATGATGATGGCCAGATTTACTATAATTGAGGCATTTTTCCCAAAAATTAATGTATTAATTTTTTAGATGGGGTATTACAATTCTTCCTAGGCTGGCTTCAAATCTGTAACTGTTGTGACTCCACTTCACAAACAGCTGGATTATGGATGTGAATCACTACACCACACTTGAAGAATTTTCAAACTGTCAAAAATTTCATTTTGAATTAAAATTTTAAAATAGCATTTAGAATTTTTGTAACAGGTATAATTTTAGCTGATTTTTAAAATGTTCCTGCTTGTTTAACTTGGGTAGTAAATAAGCTAAAATATTGAAAAGTTATTTACTTTTGAGTCTGTCCTGGAAATGGAACACATTTTACTGTTTTACTTGATTGGCATACAACAGATGAGGCCTGAATGTATGTATGTAACTGTGAAGCTGGCACCACACTCAACATAATGAAGAAACGCAGCCCCCTCCAAAGTTTTTTGTGTTCCTTTGTGATTTCTTCCTTCTCATTTTCCTTGCCAGCCCCACAGTAACACGCCGTTCTGCTTCCTGTGCTGTAGATGAGCTGACACTTCCCAGAATTGGATACATCGTAAACATTCTATATTGTCTGTATCTACTAACTTCATTAGTAGAATTGTTTTGAGATTTATCCAACTTCTTGTTGAGTATGAATACACGGCACACTTTTACCACTAAGTAGCTCTTTATTTGCATGGATACACCATAATTTGTTTAACTGCTTGTTGACAGATACTTGGGTTATTTCCAGTTTGGGATCACTTGCTGTTCAAGTGTTTATAAGGATATCCTCTCTTCCAGCTTCACATGGGTTTGGGTGACTGAACGCAGGTCCCTCGGCTTGAACAGCAATCACCTTTATCTGTTGAGGTATCTCCCAGTTGGTCCTACAGATTTTATTTATTTTATTTTAAATTAATTAATCAATTAATTTGGCTTTTTGAGACAGGGTTTCTCTGTTGTAACTCTGGCTGTCCTGGAACTCACTCTGTAGACCAGGCTGGCCTCAAATTGACAGCGATTCTCCTGTCTCTGCCACCTGAGTGCTGGGATTAAAGGCATGGGCCATCATTACCTGGCAATAAAGATTTATTTATTTATGTATTTTATGTAAATGAGTGCTTTGTCTGTACGTACATCTACACACCAGAAGAATGTTAGCAGACAGTTGTGAGCTGCCATATCGGTGCTGGGAACTGAACTCAGGACGTTCAGAAGAGCAGTGAGTTCTCTTAACCACAGAGCCATTTCTCTCTATCCCTACAGGTTTTTAAAAATGTTTTCTTCCAAAAGTTTTACAGTCATAACTTTCATATTTGGGCTATTTCTTTTGAGTATTTTTTTCTATATAGTAGTAAGCATTTACTGAAGTTCATGTTTCCACCTGAGCACCCGGTACTAGCATCATTTATTGAAAAGCCCCGCCCAAAGTGACAGGTAACTTGGAACCTTTGTTAAGAATCTGTTGCCTGTACACAGACAGTTTTATTTCCAGGCTCTCTATTCTGTTTCATTTTTCTTCCTTTCTCTTCCTTCCTTCCTCCCCATCTCCCTTCTTTTATTTTTCAGAGAACAAGCCTTGCTGTGTGGCTGGGGCTGCTTCAGTACTTGCTATGTTGATCAGGCTAGCCTTGAACTTGTAGCAATCCTCTTAGTTATGCCTCCCCAGTACTGGGATTGCAGGCATGCAAACCATTCCCAGTATTCATCTGCTTACCAAAACCAAAGTATGCAATCATTAGAGTTTATAGTAAGCCTTGAAAGCAACTCTACTCTTCTTCAATGGCAACCTGATAGTTTAGGCACTCTTCAATTCTACCTGAGCTTTAGATGAGAATTTTCTGTGTACTAAACAACAAAAAGCCAGCTGGAACTGTAATTGGATTGAATCTACAGATGACTCTGGAGAAAAACAACTATACTATAAATAAATAACTATAAATAATAAATGTTTTATTGTGTATATTTTCCACATAACAATACTTCTGCAAATGTCTGGACTCAGATCTCTCTTACACTCCCGTCAGCAAACCAGCTGTCTAGACAGCTGTGCAGGGATAGGGAGCTGTCCTGAAAGACCATCAGTTCCATTTCCTCAGTGTCACATGGGTTGTCCTTCCATGTGTTGCATCTTGGGAACTCTTAAGGTAGTCATTTGTGGCAATCTTAGGGCACACCCTGTTTATTTTTTGTATCTCTGAAACTACTGCTCTCCACTGCCAGATGTCCAGTGCCCTCAGAACACCGTGTTCTGCATATTCTGTCCATTGTTAAAATTGTTTCAGTCAAGAAGGCAAATTGATCCTGTTATTTCCTTTTCATTGAAGTGGATTCAGTATTTATTTCTGTCAAATCTGTCCTCAATGTTAGAAAATTCAAGTAAAAATGGGACAAAAACATAACACCACAACTGCGATACTTGCTGTGAATGAACAGAAGAGAGTAACTAACACTCTGGGAACCTACAGGAGGGCAATTTGATGGTATTTGTTTAAGTCTTACCTAGATATCTCAGCCTGGGAATTTTTTTCTCCATCAACAGTGAAAGGAGACGCTCCAGTTAGTAGCTCATACATTAGAACACCTAAACTCCACCAGTCAACTGCCTATAAAACAATAATAATTTCATTTTGTAGAATTAGCAACTAAAACATACACTACAAGAAAAAAGGAACAAAATAAAGCCACATACTTAAAAATACTTTACCAAAAACATTTTTTTCATAGCTTTCTGTGTAAGGAGTATTATGTTAGCATATACAAGAGACATTTAGAGGACAAATGCCTGCATATACCCAGAACAGAATGTACTTTAATGGTTTCCTAAATCAGGTAGTTTTGCCATTGTTAATTTAAAACAATTTAACTTAAAATTCATTTTCTAAAAATTTAGGTAGGTGTAATATTGGACTTATGATTTGAGGGGAAAAAAGTACCAACCAGCATTTTATAAAGTATTCATGTACAAAGAACAAGATGTAATTTCTTAAATTCAAGGCAAAAAAGTAAAAATCTCACACAAGGGATTTACTTTTTAAACAGCCAATGTATCCTATAGAACATGTCTAAGCATCCTCACCAATTGGGAATATTTAAAATAACAGAAAATAAAATGTACTCTAAACTAGTAACCCATTTACAAATATAACTATCTGAACAATGAATACTCAAGAGAGAATAGTTTTTGGCTAGGCTAGTTAAAATTATGGATCTTATCCAAGTAGAAATTCTAGGTGTAATGCAAGCAAGATTTTCTTATTTGAAAATTCGTTCCACTAAGCTTTAGTAGATAATTTTCAAAATTTAAGTTATAAATTCCTACTAAATTACACAATAGCTTTAAATTATATCATGAAGCAATTTAAAGCAGCATTTCAACTACTGAATTCATATTAGCAGTTCCAGTGCCAGTTGAGCGAGTGCCTTCAGAATGTTCTGCACTGGGCATGAAACCACAGTGTTTGGCTAATACAGACCTGAGGTCAGATTCCTAGCTCTGGGCCAGTAACCACTGCCATTCAAACTCGGAGAATGTGGTTGATAGACATAGGACTGGTCATTAGAAAGGAGACAAAGCATTCCCCACAAGTACTGGAATTGTATATGTGGTGTTTGGAAAGAGAGAAGAACAATAAGAACAAACTAGCCAGTATTTATTTGGAGAATGTTATTAATAATTCAAAAGTGATAAGAAAGTATTACTCTTTAATACACAATGAAAAAGTGACCAAGATTTTATAAGGACTTAGAACTGACAGCTTCTTTATTATCTTCATTGGCACGTACACAGGGAAGAGGCAAAAAAGAAAACAACCGAGCTCTTTAGAGGGTTAGAAAAACAAACTGTATTTTGAGTGCAGAATTTTCTTTTCAAGGTTGTGAAAAATGATATTTATGTTGGAGAATAAGCAACAAAATCATCAATATCTCTGTGAAGTTAAAGGCAGAAATTGGGAATAAAATATGAGTGGTTTTCTTTTTCAGTGGCCTCTCAACATCTTGTTAGGAGAGCTTATTAACCAAAAGTGGCAAATATAACCACCATCTGTTTCTGTATATTTCATGAAGAACTTAACCATGCCAATAAAGCTCTGTCCAAAATCTTTCTCCACAATACAGAGAGGAGCCATGCACACAGCTTAGGTATTCAGTCACACCTCTGTATTATACTTGGTTCAAATGTGTCTCATACAACAGAAAAGGAATGATTTTTTTTTAATGGAGTCACAGTTGGTGCTTTGTTTAAGCTCACAGGCACTTCCAATGGGAATAAAATTTAAAATTAGTTGAAGAATAACTTCAGGATCCCAACTTTAATAAGAATGCCACTGTACAAAGCAAAGACTCTTCATCAATGAAACCTTAAAAGGAAAACCAAAAAATATCCTATTTTATAATTGTTTTTTCAATACAAAATGTGAAAACTCATAGTGGGTTCTGGTATACAAAGCAGAGAAACAAATGCAGGTAACAAGTACCAGAAAGACGGCTCTGCTGAAGAGTCTGTACCAGAAGGAATTAACTGGATCCACTCTTACTGAACAACTTATGGGAAACATAAATTAGTATCAAAAGTAGAACATACCTTGTCATGTCCCGAGTCACCCCCTCTCACAATATCTGGCGCCATGTATTCAATAGTTCCACAAAAAGAATATGCTCTTTCACTCTTGAATAAACAAACAAAAAGGGGATTTGATTTCAAGCTGGCGTGACAAGTAATACATGTCAATGGTTGAGCTACAGCAACAGCAGCAGTGGTATCATCTGCCTGATGACTCCTGTACCAGGACAGACCTCCATCTACTCAGGAGGGTTCTGGGTAAATATTCGAGACAGATTTCTCACGCCTGAAACACCACCATCATCTAGCCCACTCGCACATTAATCTATTTATTATTACTTCTCTTTTGCTGTTCTTGCTGCACACATATTTCGTTACTAGTCTCTTTACTGATACTCAGGAATGGAAACAGTCCCAGTAGGGTAACGTGCACTAACATTTTAGTAAATGAGTGGCTTTATTTCCAGATACGCAAAATTGGGAAAACACTGGAAAACTTGAAGGGGAAGGCCAAAGGCCAACAGGGGGGAGTATGGGATCCAAAATAAGAAAACAGGGTGAAAACACCTCTTCACCCACCACTTTGTACAGGCTGGGCATTGCTAATGGGATATTAAAATGAGGAACAATATTGTCTTAGGAAAACAATGGTCTCTTAATGACAGCTGCTGATTTTTTAAATAAAACTTTTAAAAAATTCAAAAGGCTAATTTAATATATCAGCCTCAAAGTTAGTTTTAAAAACTTAAAAATATTTAAAATGACCAATAGGTCATCTCAATGTAATAAAAGTGAAAACTAAAATAAACACCAAAAAAGAAAAAATTCTCTCTCTCTCTCTCTCTCTTTCTCTCACACACACACTACATTTATACAGCTATGTCTAAAACTTAAAAGAGTACTTTGGTGTCACTAAAATATTTCATGCATGTCAATTGTGGTGGTATACACACATCTTTAATCTCAGCACTCAGGAGGCAGATGCAGGTGAATCTCTTGAGCTTGGGCCAGCCTAGTCTACCTAGTGAGTTCCAGGCCAGCCAGTGCTATATAATGAGACCTTGTCTCAAAAAAAATTTATAAACCTATTTTATGATACTTTCTTAGGGGAAACACCTCTGATTATACTTTATTCCTCCATCAACAAGGTTTCAAGAAAAAGAAATACTCCCCATCTCTTTTTTTTTTTTTGAGACAGTGTTTGTGTTGTAACTCTGGCTGTCCTGAAACTCACTTTGTAGCCCAGGCTGGCCTCAAGCTCACAGACATCCACCTGCCTCTGCCTCCTGATTGCTGGGATTAAAGGTGCACCACCGCCCAGCTAAGTACTCCTCTTATTTATCAATTTTAACTGAATGAATACTAGTGTAGCTCTGACACAGAAGTGATAGAAGGCCCCTGTTTTACTGTTTCAAGGTTAAACAGATCTGCAGAAACAATGCTTTTAGCACTATGGACTAAAACTGTAAATCCTAATACACATACACATAAAAATGAAGTTAATATGGTTTATGATTCATTTTGTTCCTTTTACATTCTATGGTCACTGAAACATTTCCCCGAAGAACTAAAAGCAGTAATGCAGGTGTGGACAACAGGGGACTTTTGTTGTTGTTGTTAGCGGGCAGAACTGTGTTTTTGTGTAGCTAATATAAATCATGTAACCCATACAACGTCTCTTTGCTTCACCATTTCAGAACCAAATGCTAATAAAGAGTCAACTGCTAAAAAGATTAGTATTAAGTAAAATTAATTCCACTTAAGTTTACGTACAAAAGGCAATAATTTTAAACATTTCATAACATAGAAAAATGTATATTGGGACATTTACATAGATTACTAAAAATATGGGACTGGGCTCAGCAGTTAAGAGCACTGGCTGCTCTTCCAGAGGACCTGGGTTCAATTCCCAGCACCCACGTGACAGCTCACAACTGTCTGTAACTCCTGTTCCAGGGGATTTGACATCCTCACACAGACGTACATGCAGGCAAAACACAAATGTACATAAAATAAAAATAAATATTTTTAAAAGTACTCCTTAAAACTGAATTCATTTTAAGTTAATATAATTATTTACCACACTAAAGCTCTTTTTGAACACAAAGCAAAAAACACTGCATAGCCAACCTCCAGAAATATATAAAAATTAACAAATCACTTGATAGCACCTTTTTCTTTGTGGGGAGAGGGGTTCGATACACGGTTTCTCTGTGTAGCCCTGGCTGTCCTGGAACTCACTCTGTAGACCAGGTTGGCTTCAAACTCAGAGATCCACCTGCCTCTGCCTCTTGAGTGCTAGATTGTGCACCTTTAAAAAAAAGGTTGTTTCTTTTTACCTGACCGCAACAACTATGTATCTCATTTCTTTGTTGTCTTAAAATAATTTCTACGTAATGTATGCATCACCCAAGAGACAAAATGACGAGGAATAAAAATAACAAAAGTCAGAACTTGAGAGACACATCTAAAGGCTGTTGCTAAAACCTCTTAGTTACTATTTCAAAATGCCAATTATTAGTGAGATAACAGTAACATTCGAAATTCCAATTCCAAAAACTTTAGAAAAAACACAAAATAAGCTTACAGAGAATAAAAGGAACAGAAGAATTAAAGAAGGGAAACCTGGATGACTGAATAGAGCATTCCTTACAGAAGATTAAGAAAGAACAAACACATGGCAAGACGACCAGGACAGATTATAAATTGTTAGTACTGGTAATTTAAAATGAAACATTAGAAGAGTTATAATAGAAATTAAAAATATAATAAAATTATGTGAACAAATGGAGGCCAAAGAATTTTAAACATAATATTTATATAAAATTAAAGCAATTTACCAAAGCTGATTCAAAAGTAATTAAAGTCTAAATATACCCATAAATATGTGTTTATATAAGTCTTTGAGTTACCCATCATGAAAATAGAAAACACATGGGCCATGCTAGCTGTGGAAAGACATTCATCCAAACTGAGAGTTTATAAACTTCTGTGTTAAAAAAACAAAACAAAAAACTTCTGTGTAAAACTATTCCAAATGCATTTTATGATATCAAAACTTTGATACCAAAATCAGACAAATGCAATATTACAAAAAAATTACTCATCGACTTAAACAATAACATTTCTAACAAATATTGGTACAAAAAGCCAATGAGTCAAAAACAAACATGAAAAGTACAGTTTGTTTTAGGAATTGAAAGATTCTCTACCATGGAAAAACAAGCCGTCCAGAAAGAAATAAAGTTTAACTATCAAAACCTTAAGTCTTGGGCCTGGAGGGATGGCCCAGAGGTTAATAGCACTTGCTGCTCCTTCAGAGCACCTGGGTTTGGTTCCCAGCACCTACAACAATGGCTCACAACCATCTGTAACTCCTGTTTCACTGGATTTGATTCTTCTCACTTCTGTGGGCACCAGACACACATGCGGTATACACACCATTCCCAAACACACATGAACTAAAAGGCATAAATATAGGAAAGAAACAAAGTCGTTGCTACTTATAGACAGTGGCTCTTTCATAAGTGTGTGTTCACGTGTGTGCACAGATGGAGGCCATAGGTCAACTTCTGACATCATTCTCAGGAACCTTCCATGTTGACTTTTTAAATATTATTATTATTATTTTTACTTTTTGAGATTATACCATCCCCCCTTTCCCTTTCCTCCCTTCAATCCATCTCATACATCCTCCACTTTCTTTCAAATTGATGGCCTTTTTAACTGTTGCTCCATGTGTGCATGCATGTGTTTGTGTATGTGTGTATACTCCTAAATATGTAAGTACAAACTGTTCAGTCTGTACAGTAATACTTGTATCTATATGTTTTCAGAGCTGACCATTTGGTATCGGATAACCAATTGGTATGCTCTTCTCTGGGAAAGACTCCCAGCTCCCCCCAGCATTCTTTAGCTGCCTATAGTTCACTGTCAAAGGCTAAGGCCGAAGAACTTTTCCTCTTCCACATTAGCATGTCTATTGGTGTTGTCCTTATTAGGCGACCACAATTTTTGACGAAGAGTCAATGGGGCCCAAAGCTCCAGGGAGCCTCTTGTGTCTGCCTCTCCAGCGCTTGGATTATAGGCATATGCCAGGACACCCAGCTTTCTGTGTGGGTGCTGGGGATGGAACTCAGGTTCTCATGTAGCATATGAAGCACTTTATCACCTGAGATACATTTTCAGATCCAATTTATTCCTTTAACATGGTTATCTACATAAACATTCAAGTGAATCTATAATTTATGGAATTATGCAATGTTATATACAAAATTAACAATGTTCATGTGTTTCATGGCTCATAGCCAACCAGCCTAGGTGAATAGAGGAACTCCAGGTTCAGTGAAAGGCTCTATATAAAAAAAGTAGAGCAATAAGGCACCTGACATTAACATCTGGCCTCTATATACACATGCACACATGTGAGTATCTACCTGCGTGTACACATGCACACCCACAAACAAGTATACGTACATACACACACACACAGTCAACTTGTAACAGCATACACTGTTTACATACATCTTAAAAATTCAAAGCAACAGTATGCGTGGTTTATGTGTACACACAAAGATAAATATAAAGACAAGCTAAATCCAATCCACCACTCATTCTTCACCTGAATTTATACAGCTTAAAAAGTCTGCACAAAATTATATAACCAGGTTGGCCAATTTCATCTGAAATTCATGATCATTAACCTTAACTAGGTCTTCAATCTGAGCAACAAAACCAGTCATTTTTCTAATTCATTTCTTTTATATGCTCAGGACCTCCATCCTCTTCCTTATTCTCAGTGAAAAAATAAAAGCAATCATAAAGACCTTCCATAAGCTACCCCTAAGCCTCCACACACACATATACTCAGTAATTCATCCTTCTCCCTGAATGAACTGACCCTTCTACTAGTTAAGAATCATGCTATCTTCTGCACTTGTTGATATTCATCTCAAAGACAGTGTTCTAGCCCTTACCTTTTCTCTCTCCCTGTATTTACTCTCACTACATTTTCAGGGGTATTCTAACCTGCATAATGACATGTCTTATCTCTCCTTCCCCTATCTCTTTCTTAGACAAGATCTCACTCTGCAATCAAGGCTGGCTTCAAATTCATTATATAGCCCAGGCTGGTCATGATTCTCCTGGCTTATACACACCATACTCAGCTCATTTCTCCCAATTAAGTATACCAAGTCTCTCTCAAATCCACTTCATTCTCTGTTGAGCTCTCTACCCCATCCTACCTTTTTTATAGGTACCTGAGCTGTGCACAGAAGTGACTGTAAGTCTATTCCTGTTCTTCTTAACTAAGGTTTCAGCAGAGCTACTCTTCAACCTTCAGTTGTCATCTTATTTGGCTTAATACAACTGATGAGACTGGCTTGAGACAATTTTCCACTTGGCTTTAAAAGACTGTCTTTTCTTCCTAGTTTCTTTTTCACACTGTTTTGCTGTTTCTTCCTCTTGGTATTGAAACAACTGAGAGATTTCTCTCTTTTATTCTTTCCTATCTTTACTTATTTTGTTGATATTCTCATCTATGCTTAAGATTTTAAAAATCACTTATACACAACATTGGAAATTATCAAATTTATGTACCCAAACCAGATTTCTCTCCCAAATCCCAGGCTGATAATAGCGAGTAGACACTTGCTTTTATGTCTCCTGGATCATTCAAATTCGACTTACCGAACTGAACTCCCCCACCCATCCCAAGTCCTGTAACTCCACCCTTTCAGCTGCTCTAGATCAACACTTTGGAGCTACCCTAGGTTCTTCAGGGTCTCTCAGACACTGCATCTAATTCATAAATTTTCATTAGCCCTATGGTCAAAATAAACTCCAAATCTAACTACCTCTGAAACACCACCCTATTCCCCATGGCTCAAAGCAACACCATCTTTTGCTAAGACTACTCCAAGAACTTCCTTAACCCAACCCAATTCCTGTCTCCTCTGAGTTACCACCCATGCCAACCAGAAGTACACTCTACAGTAGCTCTGTTCGTGTCATGCTGTTCAGACTCGCAGTGCCGTTTCTGACCTATGCCCTCCTCCTTCCGTTCAGCTGCACGTCCTTGCCCCACTACAGCCCACACTGCCTCATTGTTTCACGAACACTCAGGCCATAATAGCGCTCAATCCCCTTACCTTCCATGGCTACCCCACTTCCTTCACACCTCTCCTCTCACGTGTCATCTTCTTGGTAAAGCATCGCCAGGACAACTTAGTATGCCCTGATCCCTCCACCTCTTTCCTACTGAATCTGACTCCTTGCAACCTATTACTAATATACTACATGTGTATTTGACTTACATGTGTTAGTTTGTTGCTCAATTTAGGGGGAAACCTTTGTCTCTTGCTCACTATTAAATCTCCATACTTTGACTAAACAGTCTTTGGATCGTGGTAGACATGGATTCGATATGTAATAAATATGCAGAAAAATCGAAAAATGTTTATAACTGAAAACGCAAATGCTTAGTTCATATGATGCTGTATTAGTTTTCCTCTCTGGCTTTTATATGCACACCAAGCCATGAACATGCACACACATCTAAACACACACACTGCAAAAACATACTACTGTCATTCTGCTAAATGGGCAAAGCAATGAAATGACTCCTGTGACTTGTTACTATACCATCAACGAACGCCTCACTCGGCCTTCATCACGGAAGCTTCTTGCGGTGGATGGCAACTAACACACAGGCCCACAGTGTCCAAATGAAGAGAATAAAAGACTTCCGAGTGTTGGACCTTAAGTGGGATGTCTATACCACACCCCTCTCCTAAGGCTAAAGGATCTGTGTGGAAGCGGGACAGGAAGAATGCAAGAAAGCCAAGAGGACAGTGGCATACGTCTTTAATTTTAGCACTCAGGAGGCAGAGGCAGGCAGAAGACATCTTAGGAATTCAAGGCCATCCTGGTTTACATAGCAAGTCCCAGGTCAGCCAAGGTTACATAGTGAGGCCTTGCCTCAAAAAAACATAAGCAAAAGAAAACAAAAAGATTGTAAGAGGCAGAGGGGGTGGGAGTGGACCATTCCCAGGAAGCTGCATTGTTTCGTACACAATAGGATGGATGCACACTTGAACTCGCAGTGACTGTGACAGCATGCACAAGGCCTGCAAAAGCTCAAGTCAGACATGGAGGACAGAGATGCCCAAGGCCCCTCCCCTACCAAGGAGCTGCTGCATTTAATTGCTGCTGGAGAGGAAAGGTCCATTTTCTTTAATGGCGTGACACTTGGTGTGTTGGCCACACTTCAGGGCAGGCCCCGTGTCCAGGAGTGGTCAGCCAACACAAACCATCTCCGTGGGTTTAAGAGTGGTGGGGAGAAAGATAAAGAGAAACAGAGGAAAGCATGGAATTGGATGGTTAGGGGGATAAGGGAGGAGCTGGGAGGAGCTGGGCGGGAGATGACTATGATAAAATACAGTATATGGAAGCTGTCAGAAATTAATGAAAACAGTATTTTAAAAAGAAATCTCCTAGGGGCTGGAGAGATGGCTCAGCAGTTAAGAGCTCTGGCTACTCTTAACCTGTGTTCCAGAGGTCGTGGGTTCAATTCCCGCACCCACACGGCAGCTCACACCATCTGTAACTCCAGTTCCAGGGGATCTGACGCCCCAATGCATATTAAATTAAAAAATCAATTAAAAAAGAAATTTACTAAATACAAATATTTATTAATCATATATTTTTAATCTTATTATCCCAGGATAAATTCTGCTAAATTTCTCTAGTGGATTTGAAAGCCCCTGACACTCAATATAGTTTTAAATAATTTTCTTCTGTTTTTAGAAAGTAAATGAGACAATCCTATACTGACAGATGCACCTCATCCATTCCTGCTGTGACCAGTGGCCTTCTAGTGGATACATCAATGATAATGCCTTCCCTGATCCCCGTAACTGTGGGCAGCCTACTCTCAGGGATGTCTGCTTGGCTTCCAATAGCTATCCATTGGAATAGAAAACAAATAGAAAAGAAAATAAATAAATAAAACTGACAGCTGAATATTTTCAAGTAAACAAAAGTATTTAACATTTGAACAAATGGAATATTCAATATTTAAAAGTTTCTAGGAAAATGATGTCAATTCAAAAGTTGTTCCTGTTTGTTTTCATGTTATTTACATTGAATTTGCCTTAAAAAAATCAAAGGAAACACTCTCCTGAGTAAAGTTTGCCAGAACTAGTAATTTCTGCTGTGAGAAAGGGAACTGCGAAGCCACACTGTCCTTGCTCTGCGGAAGGACGGAAGGTCTGCTCTGATGTCGAAGTGGAGAAACTTCACCAACGGTTAAACATGTTGACGTTGAAACATGTGGTAGTACCTCTTTTTCATTTTATTATGTTTGTTTGCTTGTGTGTGCATTTGTGTGCGGGCGTCGGAGGACAATTCCGCAGTCGGTCCTCTCCTCTAGCCATGTGCATCCCAAGATCAAACTCGGGTGCCGGGCCGGGCAAGTGCCTTTCTTTACTCACTGAGCCATCTCGATGGCCTCACTGTATCGTTTTGTTTTATTTTATTTTATTTATTTCTTGAGTTAAAGGCAAACTGATGCCACAGATTAAAACTCTGGATTCTAACCCTCTTCCTTTCCAACACCTCCAGCCCAATGCTTACCTAAAAAGTAACTGTTATCCAGAGTCATTTATTTTGGCAAATGAACGACTGAAGTAATTAAGAGAGACTTCATAGGCTCTCCAGGAGCATATGCAAATGAAAACGCACGCCGCTACAAATCACCCGAGATAGGAGATGGCTTAGGTATCACAAACTGCTACAGAGCTATTTATAACTCTTAATGCGAAAGATGCTTGTGTGGATCCTGACTCTTACTCAGCGTGATGGTGTGAATGCAAATGGCCCCATAGGCTCGGGTATTTTAGTATTTGGTCCCCAGTTGGTGAGGGAACGGCCTTGCAGGAGGAAGCATGTCACTGGTGCAAGCTTCGAGAGCTTAAAGCCTTGCCCCAATTCCACACTGCTTTCTCAGCTTCATGCTTTCAGTTAAGATGTAAGCTCTCAGCTTCCTGTTCCAGCGGCCATGTCTGCCTGCTACATGCTTCCTTGCCATGATGGACACATCCTTCAGGAACTGTAAGACAAAATAAATACACACTCCCCGCCCCCCTTCATAAGTTGCTTTCAGTCATGGTGCTTTATCACTGCAACAGAAAAGTAACTACATCTAGCCATTTTGAGACATATACATACATACATACTTAACAACCAAGACCTGAAAATGGCACTATTAACTAGGCATTTATTAAAGAAAGATGTAGTTTTTTTCTACAAATAAAAAAATAAAGGAAGAAAAACAAGATTCTTGTGTATATTTTAACTTTGCTCATGATAACCTGAATCTGAATAGTACACCTTGCAAACAGAAAACAATGTTTTACATTTTGAAATATACTTGCACGAGAAATCTTATTATAGTGGTATGACAAGCCTATGAACAGCTAAGATAACTATTATGTTACAGATGAAAAAAAATCAGGATTCAGGAGGATTAATGACTAAGTACTTTATACTGCTAAAAAGATTCCATCTTCAACACAAGAGAATACTTCTTATATATTTAAATAATTAACCAATAAATCACTGCACCTAAACTGATCAAAGTTCAAACATGTGTCCTTTTTCTTGACATACTCTATAGCCCTTTTCAATGGCAGTGAGCTATAACTTAGCTATCTCACTTTTAAGTTATTGGGGACTCATTTTTCTGGACTAAAACTTATAATTTTATTTATCTACCTGGGGATTCTTGTTGATTATGAAAAGATTTAAACATTCATTGTTAAAATGTGAAAAATAATATATAAGCCATATTTATATAGATGAATAACATGAACGTATAATTTTTAACATTATTTCATTATTTATGAATACAAAATAACAATTTTGTCAAAGCTATTCATTATCTTCATTTTATCCAATTCTTATTTTTTAACTGTCTGATTCCACATTAGAATTAAATACGTAATACAAAGCAGATTGTCTGCTTAACTCAACAAACATTTCTTTTTTATAAAAAGATTTACATGTTTTTATTTCATATGTTCAGACGCTCTGCCTGCATGTATGTCTACACCACATGTATGCCTTGGTGCCCATGAAGGCCAGAAGAAGGCATCAGATCCCATGGGACTGAAACTATGAACAACTGTAGTTAACACGTGGTGCTATGGATAGAACCCAGGCCCTTTGGAAGAGAAGCCAAGACACCTCTCTAGTCCCCAACAAACATCTCTCAACTATCAAAGCAACTTTTGTGGAAGACATATTGTAGTCTGTAGAGACTTATTTTCTTTTACTTTCAGAATCTTAAGGGATTTACCAAATTTTATAGTTGATAAAAGTATCAAACTATTCAAAGTATGTATTATCATAAAAAGATGTTTAAAGTTACTGATATTGATTCTGTACATAATTCAAATTAGCAAAGTCTATTTCAAAACTATCATTCATATATTTAACAAACACCTCTAAAATAAATACTTATGATTTGTTAGGGTCATCATCCTGTTTCTAGGGTCCATTATGATACTTGGCATGTAGCAGGTACCTGACATCACTTGAAAATAGACGATTATGCTATGAACAGAACACATCAAGTATACATAAAAAGTAAGTTGCTAAAGTTAAATGTAAGTTCATTTCCCAGATCAAGTGAGGCCAGAATTTATAGATACTGAAAGACAAGCAGATCTAGATGAGAAATGGTCTGTTCAATTCTGGCAATGTACAGTTTGAGAAGCCTAGAAGGAGCCAAATGAATACACCACTACAGACACATTTAGGGCTTGAGCCTAGAAGAAAGATCATGGTTAGTTGTGTATATCAGAATATGTATGACATATAAGAAGAGAGGTCAGGCTAATGAGACCTAAGACTGAGCTATGGAGAAGCCTCAGACAGTGGAAGAAGAGCCTGAGAAAGACAGAGAGAATAAGTCGGGGGCTGGTGATATCCCAGCTTCAAGGTAAGAGGTCACTGATTGTTTGATGCCATTGGGCAAATAAGGTAGATAAAGAAGGAAAAGTACTGAGAGTAGAGTGATACTGGCTAGACGGCCTCAGCCACCTGGTAGGAGGAGCCAAGACAAACTAGAGTGCTGGGATGTGTGCGAATAGAGACAGGATGCATACACATCAACAGAGGACAAGAGCAACCCAGCTAAGAGGGGTGCCTGGGGTTTCTGCTTGTTCTGTCTTAAGTCCATCCATTTGCCCATCATCTCCCTATTTAAAAGTTTTAAAAATAGAAGCTACTAGGCATGCTTAGTGACGACAGTGAAGCCAAAGTGTGAATGGGGAGTGTAAGAAGACAGGAAGCATGCAGACATTCAGGCGTGAGGGATGGGGAGAGCTGACTTGCTCCCACAAAGAACATGATTTGGTTGGTACATGTGACTTAGGCTGACACACGACCCAAAAAGGGATTTAAACAGAAATGCTAATCCAAGAAGAACGGGGTATCTGCTAAATGGGAAGGGTCTGAGGCAGGACACCTACTAAACAGGCGCTAGGTAAAATAAGGACAAAAAGGCCATTAAATCAAGCTTTAGGAGACTCCGTAAGAGAACTCTTATCTGATCTGAGATTAGAAGGTGACATCTAGCGTGACGGCATAACTTTTAAGGCAGAGAAAGAGTGAGCCGGTAATAAGCTGTAAGGACCAAGCGTGAAATGTCCTGTCAGAATACAGCCGGTTGCAATCAGTGAACCGGGGACTCATCTACGACTGACTTCTCTACTTCAGCTTGGACTCTAACATTTCACTTTGGCACCTAAACAACCAAGCACAGGCATTCTCTCAGGGCAGTAGTTCTCAGCCTTCCTACTGCTGTGACCCTTTAGTTAGTAATAATGTGACCCTCATGTTGTAGTACACCCCAACCATAAAATTATTTTCACTGCTACTTCATAAACTGTAATTTGCTACTGTTATGGATCGTAATGTTAATATCTGATATCACAGAGGTCTTAGGCAGCCTCTGTGAAATGGTCATTCGACCCCCAAGGGGGCTGTGACCCACAGGTTGAGGACTGCTGTCTTACAGGGTAGCGTTTAACCTGACCAGCAGAAAACACATGACTCTTTGCTCATAAGAGAAGACCTGGATGCTTCAGTTACACAGGATATCTGCTGGTCTGTGATTACTCTAAGACCTACCTAATTCTGATCAGCTTTGATTTTTGTTTTTTGGCTTAGTTTTGTTTTGGGTCCCAACATTCCACTATTCTCTAGGGACTTGCTCTGTTTTCTCCTATTTTAAATCATCAGCCACCTATGCCTATAAATATTCATCAAGTGATTCTTTTCAGCTTTGTATTTAGCCTAATATCTAGCACACAGAAGAGTGAACAAGCAAATGGATATGTGCATCCGTGGAGAGAGAGGAAAATAGTCATTAGGTCTCTCTGTCAAGGGATAGCCCACACATTATATGCCAAGGACCCTGTGGTCTCATATACTACATGCCAAAAGAAAGACGTGTGTTGCAGTCAACAAAGCTGAAAGGAGTTGGAGAATTGACATCAGACACAGAGATGCAGAGTCTGGAGTTTGCCCAGCTGTTTTCGGTTTTGCATTGGTCCATTATTTCTTTACTATGCTCTCTTTCCTCCCTGTTTTGAAATGGAAATATGTATTTTGTGCCACTGTATATTGGAAGTATGTGATCTGCTTTTTTATTTCGATTTTACAGGGAATTACAGTTAAGAGATCCCCGTAAGTCTCCAAAGAGACTTTGAACGTTTAAACAGTGCTGAGACTGAGATAGACTATGGAGACTTGGAGTTTGCCTGAATGCTTGCATTATGGTATGGCCTACGGAAGCCAGGGAGTGGAATGTGGTGGTCTGAATGAAAACGGCCCACCCTGGCTTACAGGAAGTCACTATCAGGAGGTGTGGCCTTGTTGGAGTAAGTGTAGCCTTGTTAAAGAAGCTTGACACTAGGGCGGCTTTGAGGTTTCAGAAGATCAAGCCAGAGCCAGTGGCTCACTCTTCCTGCTGCCTGCCGATCTGGATGTAGAACTCTCAGCTACTTACCAGCACCAAGTCTGCCTGTGTGCTGCCATGCTTCTTGCCACGATGACAATGGGCTAAACCTCTGAAGCCAGCCCCAATTAAATGTTTTCCTTTGCAAGAGTGGCCATGGTCATGGTGTCAGTAGAAACTCTAAGACAGACGCTTGGCAGTCTAGTCACTTCAAAAGAAACCAGTGTATTGAAATATACTATAAAACAATCACTGTAGACATTGGTTCAGGTTCAAAGGCTGATTATTCTTTTTCTAATTCAAACCCTGGTCTTTTCTATTGAGAGACTTGAGCATGTCCTCACTTTGACTCACTCTGCCAACTCTTCTTATTTGTCACTTTGCCTGCCCTTCACTCTGACTCATCTCAGACATCACTTCCTGTCTGACACTGACTCCTTGAGTTCTGCTTCCTGTCTTCCAAGTGCTGGGATAAAAGGCGTGCACCACTACTGCCCTCTGAATACTGGGATTAAAAGGTGTAGCAACATTCTTTCTGTATTCCATCTGGACTACACAGGCCCCTGGATATGGTCCCTTCACACAGACCCTTGGATTTGATCCCTTCCTAGCAAGCACAGACCTTTCAATGTGGTCCACTCATTTCTGTTTGGCGTCCTCACTCTTAGCTGGGCCTTGAATATAGTCTGTCTGATCTTTACCTTCTTCCCTGAGAGTGAAGAAGGCAGAGGTACTGAAGTAAACAGAGCTGACATAGGACCTGGGGATTTAAGGCCTCATATCTTTCTTACATGACTCCCACACTATCTTCCTGACCACTAAGTCACCCATACTTCTACTTAAGGAACAAATGGTGGCTGTAATTCCTGAGCAGTTCTGGGGAGTCGGAGCTGCAGAAACAGTCTGCTTGCGACCTTGCCGGTCTAGGATCCAACTGAAACACCTCATTGACCAGAATGCAGCTGCCATTGCCTGCCCGTCCTCTGGAGTGTACACACTTCACTTTACAGGGTGAGAGGGGGCAACAAACACGCAATCCTTTACATTTTACTAAAGTTACCACTAAAATTTTTATGAAGTAAAGGGTTTTAAAATAAAAAACAAACAAACTTGGGAGTAGGACTGGAGAGAAATCTCAGCCGTTAAGACCACTTGCTGCTCCTGCAGAGAACCCAGGTTTGGTTCCCAGCACCTACAATGGCCACTCAGAACCACTAGAAATTCTAGTTTCAGGGATCTGACGCCCTCATCTGGCCTCCAGGGGCACTGCATGCATGTGGTTCACAGAGGTACATGCAGGAAAAATACCTATACACACAAAAAAATAAAATCAAACTTGGAAGTAAATTTCTCAAAATCCATCTAATTTTATAACTATGATTTTATATCCAAATAAATTTAAGGCTACAGCCACAGTTACATAAAGGTAAATATCTTCCCTACTTTATTTCTCATTGTATTATCTGGCTTAGAGGCCATCAGTAAAAACACACTGAATAAACAAACTAAGCTAATATAGCTATGATAAAAATTAGGACCTTGAGCCTTTATGCTAGAGTCATTGATGATAATGTGGGAGGTCCAGTCCACGACGGTGGGGTAGGAGTGGGGGTGTGCCAGTCCTAGGCAGGTGGCCCCGAGCTGTAGAAGAAAGCACACTGAGCAAGGCATGAAGAGCCAGTCAGTGGACAGCATTCCTTTGCAGCTTCTGCTTCAGGTGCTGGCCGGGTCTGCCCTGAGTGCCCTCAGTGGTGAAGTGTGGCCTGAGAGCTGTAGGATAAAATGAGCTCTTTCCTCTCCAAGTTGTGTTTAGCCAGTGTTTTATCACAACAACAAAAACCCTCAGATACTCAGGACTGTTTTGTTTTTTTTAAATATTCCAAAAAGCAATCAGAGATAGATTTTAATTATCCCTTACCTAAAATGTTTGAGGCCAGAAGTGTTTTGGATTTCAGATTCTTTAAACCTGGATTCTAGCATACTAGCATATATATAAAAAAGTGACACCTTGAGGCTATGACACAATTCTAATTAGGGAATTTCTTTAGGTTTTATATACATTGTGCATGTGTGCGTGTGCGTGTGTGTACACGTCCACACGTGCACACACAAACACATGACAGAGAGATAAACAGAGAGAGCTTGAATGCAATTCTAAGAGATTTTTTTAAATAATTTTGTGTGGAAGCAGCACAAGGGCTTGTCCAGAACCCCTGGGTTGGCGGTAGGAGGTTTACAGGTTACCCGACACTGTATTTTACGTTTTGGTGAGAGGTACACCGCTGGCAGTTGGTCCATGCCCACGCTATTATTCACTGTGTAGCATGCCTGTTAAGCAAGCATTTCATATTTACCCCTCAGTGATCTATGATTTTCTTTGCTCATATGGCTGAATTTAAAAAAGCTCCTTTGGGGAAAAGTATTGACATAACGTTATTTTTTGGTGAGAACTTCAGCTGGAGGATGAACAGAACAGCTGTCAGGAAATCAAAATCAAGTTTTCATTCAGTCCAGCTACCCTAAAATATGCATTAGCTGCTGGTACAAAAAAAAAAAAAAAGTGAACCCAACAGAAAAGAAATCTCCAATGATCAACCTTTCTTTCTAGTATAGGAATGGGCTGGTAAGAAATTCATCTCCTAAAACAGAAAAGACATAATAGACGTTTCCTATTACAAGTTTACAATCTGCAGCATACCACATCCCAGGTTTGTTCTGTTTTTACTTTTCTTCCTTTGGGAGCTGCACCATTGGCTATGGCCAGTGGCTTTCAAGGTGATAATATCAAAGGGCAGCATTTAGCAGTACTACAGACTTGCTCAAGCATCAGCTTTTTTTTAGTGATGACCTTGGCCAATGTGTGATGGAACATTTCTGATGCTTTATGATAAGCAGCTACTTTATTACCTACCCACCTACTTAAGAAAGAAAAAAGCCTGCCTCCATTTTAGGCTTAAAAAGTCATCTTATAGTAAAGACAAACTAGATTCATTTCTGTTTATGATTAAACCTGTTTCTCAAGAATTGGGCTATGCCCCACTTATAACATCAAGCTCAAATGGTTCTGTACTGCCTATTTCAGGAATGGCAATCATCTCTCTGTTTCAAAAAATTGTGTATAATCATCTTACAACAACCCTACCTTTGTTTCAAAAGGTTATTTTGACCACCTGTGACTAACTTGTTACTTATGTTCTGCTCCTATAACCCCCACCTATTTTGTCCACCAAATCCCCCGTTTGGAAATGCCCTACCCCTGAGTTATAAAAACCTTGTCTTCCTCATATCCAATGCTGACCTCTTGAACCCTGCCTTTAGGGAGAGGCAGTCTGCATACATGAATTAAAAAGCTTACCATTATTAATTGCTTGCTTAAATTAATTTGACTATGATGATTCGAGTCAGTGGTCTTTCTCTTCCCAATTTTGGGATTAACACTACCTACCTACCATCCATCTGTCCATCATACTGGCAATCAATTACAGGCCTTTCACCCACCAGGCAAGCACTCTACCGCAGCTGTAGCTTCAACTCCTTTTAACTTTCTACTTTGAAACAAGGCCCAACAGTAAGTTGCCTGAACTGCTCTTGAAGTCACTTTGTTGTCCAGGCAGGCCTTGAACCTGAGACCTTTTGCTTCAGCCTCCCAAGGAGATGGGATTATAAGCCGAAACCAAGCCTGGCTATAACTATGAATCTTTTAAAACTTAACACTGTGCCTTTTCCTAAATTTCTACAGTAAGTCTATTGGATATTTATAGTTACTTTCCATTTTAGTTCATCATGATACAATGCCATTAGCTTTATGATCACACCATGAAGTGTCTTGAGTCTACTGTCACACTAATGGAGCTACTCTTTCAATTTTTTTTAACATTTTATCTATGTGTGTGTGTATGTGTGTATGTGTGTGTGTGTGTATGCATGCACACGAGTCTGAAAACAACTTGAGGGAGTTAAGTCCCTCCTTCCACCATGTGAGTCCTGGGGATAAAACTTAGGTCATTAGGCTTGGATGCTGGTACCTTTATTCATAAGGCACTTTGCTGGTCCATTATTCTATTTTCCATGAACTTCTTTCATTACTTTAAATTTAACAGTTTCCCCTTCTGTTTCTTCAGGTTTGATATGGTGCTCATTCCAAAATAATATTCTTCAATAAGTCCTTTCATATTAGCACTTCTGTGCAGCTTCTCTAGTAGCTTGACTTTCTGTGCTAGAAATAAACATAAATGCTTCCTCTTTCCCTTATCACTGTTACCACATGAGGGTCTGCAGCCCTTTCTGAGAGTGCCAACATATCTTTACACCACACAACAGAGACAATAAAGTGAAAAACGTACACAGGCTGTGGCTGCACGTGAGGGAGTGTCATGAGAACCTGCACATGTCTAATCTTACTACCTTCTGGAGGTCAGGGATCTGCACTGGGGAATCTGGGCCTTCATGCACAGGATATATGACAATTGACAGAGCCTCTTGTTCCTGAGGGACACTGATTTGATTATGCTGGGTGCCAGTGTTTTGACTGTGACACATCACAGGGTGGTAGGTATAGAATTTTTTATTTGTGACATTCTGTTGGCACTTGAGCAATTTTAGATTTTGGATCTTCTGGTTAGGGATACTCAACCTATACTTAATTTGGAACCCAATAATGATGTGTTTTATTCAGTGGACTCTTGTATTACAAAACTCTTACTATAATTTTGTGTACTACACACCAATAATTTCCTGGATAGAAACAAAATTGGCCCCCAAACTTACTTAGTTCTTCTGAATAATTAGTACTTGAAACTACAACTTTATCATAACCCGTACATAAAAATAACATTTAATTATAATTAGTAAATATATAGCCTTAAATGCAATTTAAGGCATTTGTGATATTAAACAATCCTTAGTTAATAATTAAATGTAGGGCCTTCTGTCCATATTTACAGTCAGTGCATCAGCTACTGTTTAAGCTCATTTTGAGCAAAGCCCAGCAAGGTTACTAGAGAATTAGATGGAGTAGACCCTTGTCAGCCTGGCTAAGTGAACTGCAAGGGTCGTCGTGGCAGGTTTCAGTTGGTAGTTACAATGTAAATTAAATGTGTTTCAGTTTGTATTCTTTTCTGGTTACCACCCAAGCCACTATCCTAAAGAGCAAAAATGGTTATTTTAAATATTTGCTATTTAATTTAATTTTTTTAAATTTAATTGTATTCGACACATTTTATGGAGAAGTTGCATGTATAGTGTCAAAGTGGAGAAGTCTGACATATCCTTGAAAGGTTTACCTTGACTCTAGTGGGATAGTTCCATGGCACTTTTAGATTAAAAATCTCAACAGTCCATTCATATCAAAGTGTCCCTTTGAACGAACCTGCACAAAAATCTGTAACCCATATGGTTCTACAGTCCTACTAAATGTTTATCAGTCACTAATCTTCCATCTTTGTTTACATTCTGCTATTACTAACTTCAAATTAAAGTTTAATACTCACTTCATCAGCCAAAAACTCCTTACTCAGACCAAAATCTGTCAGCACCACGTGGCCATTAGAATCAAGTAGGATATTTTCAAGCTTAATGTCACGGTATATAATCCCCAACTGTAAAAACAAAGCAAAAAAATGCATTTAAGATACTTTCCAAATGAATGAAGACAGTGTTTATCTACCTCTAAGGAGGTTCCTCTTCAGGATTCTGTGGCTCTGGGCAACTCTGAGAACACATGCTCTATCTTGGGGCTCATGTGCTGGCTTTCCCAGCGCTCTCCAAATGTATCTCAGTTCTCTCTGCGTGATGAGGATCTGTCCCTGGAACCAGCTTCTTTGGGGTCTTCCTGTTGACTACTGCCCTTTTCTATCTCTATTCTCCTGATTTCACACTCATTCCAGATTAACTTCGTGGGCCTTCTTGGCCAATGGCTTCAGCAAACCTTCCTAAGGAGCCATATCCGGTGCTGATTATTTCTTTGTTTTCAAACTACGTACTTACCTATAAACCACTAACGTTTTCTAGGTATTTACCATTTATCTTAATATATTTACACTATCTGCTTTTTCAGATTCTATGCTCACTTATCTAGTATCTAGTAATGCAATGTGTCAGACAGGAATTAATAAAGGCTTTTAAAATAACAAACTCTTAAACATAAAGGTTAAAGAGCACAGGTTAATTTTGATGTTTAGTTCTAAATCAGCAAAGCAATCGTTAACATTCATACAGTCGTGCACTGATGATAACAAGGATATGTTCTGGAAAGTATGCTGCTAGGTGATTTTGACTGTGCAAGCATCACGGAGTGTACTTACACAAGCCTAGTGGTGTAGTGGAAAAAATATATATCCTATTCCTCCTGAGGCCACAGTGAATAAAACAGCAAGTGGGCAAATCAAGCAAAAACGACCACAGAGTAAGCATGAGACGTGCGAAGCCGCTGCCATTAAACACAGTAGGATGTCTTACAGTACACCTGTGGTAGCTGACATACCTAGGAAACATAAACCCCGGTGTTTGTGATCCGTATCGAAGGCTTACTGGGCTACACGTGACGGTGTGTGCTGTGTATTCCACGAGTGGCAGCACGACAGGCTTGCTTACATCAGCGTCACACGAACGGGGACGGAGTCACGTGTAGCATTTCCACAGCTACCTAACTACCAAGCGATGGGAGCTTCTCAGTGCCGTTGCAGTCTCCTGCAGTCGCGGTCAAGTGTATGGGCCGCTGCTGAGGGAAGCGCTCGGCCGCTCAAGGCTGTATGCCTCTGTCTCGTTTTTCATGTGAGAGGGATAGTAGAACATCTCAAGTATACAACATGATCTAAGAGGCATGTGGTGCACCTCAGTGCTCCACTTCACGTTTTCAGTTACAGCTGCGTGAACTAAATGTTTTTATACCTTGAAATATTGCTTTCCTCAACATTAAATACGGGAAAAAGGCAGATTCCTAATAATCTCTCAAAACTGAAATCAAAATTATACATCCCCCCCCTCAAAAAAAAACCAGTAAGCAATTTTTATGATAGCTTGTGGTTTACAAGAAAGACAGGAAGGAAACCATGTGAGAGTGTGCACTGAACAACATCTGACTCGCAGCATTACGTGTACCTCACGACCCGCAGCACTTTGCACTTAACCTCTTTGGAAAAGATTTTTAGAAACAAATTATTTACTGCCCAATTTACTTCATCACTTCCAAATTAACCTGTACTTTTGTTTCTCCACATAAGACTTAGTATTAGCATCTCGATCAAGATGAATAACATTGTTGGCTTTGTGCATGTGCATCTCTTTACAGCTGAGAACTCATTTGCTATATGCTTTCGCTGAACACCATCACATTTACCCCAAGTTCCACTGTGTCCTCTACATCCATATTTTTATTACTGTCTAGTAATTAATGGCATGGAATCTTCATTAGTAAACAAAATTAACAGAACCAAAGTATTATATAAACTATAGATGGTGTTTTCTAACTAACCCATCTGACTTTGTGTTTTGTTTTTACTTAAGTACTCATGGTGAATTTTACTCTCATTTAATGTTATAAAACATCTTACAAGCTTCAAAGATCCTTGTAGCTTATTCTGAATAGTAGCATTTCTGATATAAAGATGTTTAAACTAAATCATACTACACAGAAATAAGCATAGGCATGAAGCTTGTCAGCATAGTGAAGTTCTATCAAAAGGAGCACAGAATAGTCATTCACTGTCCCTGCTCTCCCTCCTCTCTAATGCCAGCTCTCTTCTCTTCCTGCTTCTTAAACATTCTTATCCACTCTTCAGTTGAGGCAGGGTCTCACTATGTAAAACCTGGCGGGCCTCAAACTCACAACCCTGACCCTCCAGCTGCCAAGGGCTGGGACCCTCTAAAGATTACTATTCTGTCTCCTCCACCTGTCCGGTCCTGTTTCTGTTGTGGGCTGGATCTGCCATTTCTTGACTCCTGCCGTATTTTCTTGTCCTTCCAGAATCTTTTCTCAGTCTCTCCCATCTACTGTCTCTATCTTTGACTGATTTCTGATCAAAACTCCCTGGCCCTTTGAGATGTATTCCTCTCCACTTTCCTTCAATTCTCACCTCTTTTTCTATGTTGCGTATTTGTACTTTAATCATCTTGAGCTATGGGAGGAATGAAACATAACGAAGAGTGTCTTCATGATGTATCTGAATTGTTGAAATTTAGTGACTCAGATCACATCGTTCCTTTGTGAACTTGAACACCTTTGATATAAATTACTTCAGCATTTTCTATTTCTAAAGAAAACCATACACACTGAGGCCAACACGAAAGCCACTTCCCCGATAACCCAGTTAAGTCAAAATTCCATGGATCAAGGTTAAGAATATCTTCAATAATACAAGTTTACACTGATTTGTACAGAGTGCCAACAGGATCACAGATACGACTTTCAGGGAAAGACTTCAGTATCTGAGCTCATGTCACACAGAGGCTAGGAGGGAGAGCAGAGCAGGGTAGGTGCAGAAGTAAGTTAACTTGGGGAGGAGGGAAGTAACTCCCCATCGGCAGCAATATCCAAAGTGCCCTCTGAGCAGAAAGATGGACTGTGCCATGGAGCAGGTCACAATTAAGAAAATAAATGTTACAACTTGGGGCTTCATTTTAACAACAACAGCTTTTACTCTGATGATACTTTATAATAAACAAAGTACTAGGATTTTTTTCATGAAGACAAACAAAATGGGAAAAAAAAGGTCTTTTTTTTTTGATGCTTCAAAACAGAAAAGGCAAGAATTTATTTTTTCTATTCGTTTATTGAGTTGGGGTCTGACTTTATAACTCAGCTTGGCCTTCAAATCATGTTCCTTTTGCTTCAGCCTCCCAAGTGCCGGGATTATAGGCATGTCACACCAGGCCCAGCAAAAAGTAAATGTTTTTAAGAAAGAAACTATGAAACTGAGAACACAGTAACATTCATACACCCCAGGACGACATGTGAAAATATCAGCTCACTTAGCTCCATCAACATTTCACTTAACAGACTGTTCGAAGGAAACTGCAAAGTCGAAGCACCTTACCTTGTGCAGGTGTTCCAGGGCAAGCACAATCTCTCCAACATAGATCTGCACTTCGTGCTCTGTGAAACGCTCTCTTTGAGAAAGATGAGTAAAAAGTTCTCCACCATTTATATAATCTAAAAACGAAATACATTTTTTTTCTTTCTTTGACTTGCATTCATAAATGGAAGGAAATAATAACTCCTTTAATCACTTTGGGTTACATTACTTTTGCATAACTCTCTGTATATGACAGTTTCATAGAAAGTATTATTAGTTTCATAGCATCACACGTTCCTAAAACAATGTTCATCCTAAACCAATCAAATTGGTTGCAAAGTGAACTGCCAATAAAACTATGACACAAAACCCACACAGATCTAAGAATACTTTCCAAAGACAGCAATCAGAGCCCTCTGCCACCAGTATGTAACCTATGGAAGAGCATCAAACATCAGCCATCACGACAATCAAACCCTTCCCCCTAATCCCACACAAACCCCAAACAAAACACAAGCAAAATCTTATCTTGCCACATGCAATTGGCTGCCAATCGTTAGTTTTAAGACCTGTAAACAGAGTCTCTACTTTCCAGAATTGTATATGTACATTTTTAAAATGTATTGTCAGGCAACAGATAGCATTTTTACGACTCCATACAACACGGAGTAAAAGGGAACATGGAGCTAGAAGAAGCACAACAGACTGCAGGAAAGTATTCAAAGACTGCATTCCCTTCAGTTTGCCCTCCTTATCCCAAGGGCAATAATGGAAGAGGAGACAAAATGGCTAAAGTAGTGGGGGATTGCCTAATTGGGTGAAAAAAGAAACACTGATGGAATTAAGATATTACTTGAAAAACTGCATCTGGTTGAATTTAGGTGACAACAGATTAATATTACAAAGTGTTTAAAATCATAGGACAATAACCTTTATAAAAAACAACCCACCTCTAATTTCATCAGAGACTAACCACAAAGAACGTTTCCTTTCTAAGTCTTCTGTACTTTGCTAAGGGGTTTTTAATTTATCTGAACACAAAGTTTACTAGTTAAAAAGTGTAAAGGAAAAAATTCCTATAAATTAACGATAGATTTTCCTATTTTTAAGTAGTAATTTACTTAAGCCCAAATTTCCAAAGTCACAACACAGAAATATACACTCATATATAAATGGACAGATTCCCACACAGTCTCAAATGTTGGGTTCAATCACTTCATCTTCTATGGCCAGCTTCCTCGTGTTATCACCATATTATCAGACTTTTTACCAATGTACTTATCTTGCTGTATTCATAAGGTTGGTTGTACTCCCTTCTCCGCTGCATCTTGTTTTTAAAGCATTAAGACCAATACAGTCACCATACTATATCTACCACAAATGCCTGCATGCAGCACTCAATAGATGTTTTAATTTAATAAAAATTTTGCTATTTTGTATGTGTATCTTTGCTTTGTTATTTTTATTCAGCATACAAGATAATGGGTTTCATTCTGATATCTTTATATTATCATGAACTTTGCTCATATTCCTTGCCCAACTGTGTCCTCTTGTCACCCCCCCACCCACAATGATGGTTTCCCCCTCTGAAAACAATCATTATAACCCAAAAGGACAGTTTAGTGTAAAACAGAAACAAAACAAAAATTTCCAACAAACTCCTGTCTCAGAGGCAATGTGACACATTAGAGGAACAAGGGCTTTGTAACTGAGAGACCCAAACTAGACTGGCTCTACTGTTGTCCTGTTCTGAGCAAATTAAGCCTCTCTGATCTTCAATTCTTTATCTATTAAACACTCACAACAATGATTTGTAAATTACTGTTGCTTGGGATGTAGGAAGTACTTTTCCATTGCTGGGGAGACTCAAGAAAATGAAACTATAAATCCAAGAAGACAAGCTTAATATATCAAGTTACCCATTTCCTACTACTGAGAAAGACTGTTCTGACATTCATAAAAATCAGTACTTTTTATAGGTATATGTTGCATAATTTACAGGCAATTCTATCCAGTCATCCAGGCTTTAACAGTGATAAAGCAGAAACTGAGGCAGTCCAAGAAATCTACCAGCAGAAATTACAGTGAGTGCTATAATCAAAAGCAGAAACAGCAGAAGCTAGTGGAACTCTAGAAGCCAGCCAACTGCCACCCTCACCACCGTTCGTCTTGGTGCTGTCTGGCATGTAGCACACCTCAGAACAGTTTCAATGAATTTGTAGTGTTATTTAGCATGTTTAAAAGACTCGCTGAACATTCCCATATCTTCTGCTAGGAAGTACACATGAAAGTAGTTTTCATGTCTCGCTGTTTTTGAGATATAGTTAACATACCATAAATTTCACCCACTTTAAGTAAAAAACTCAATGACTTTTTTTTATTTGTAGCCTCTACACTAATCAATTCAATCACCCCCAAACCCCAACTTATCTACCTTCAGTTGCTTGTGCTTCTGATGCTATATATAAGAAATTATTATAAAAGTCAATGCCACAAAAATTCACAATGTTTTTGTCTAAGATTTATAATTTTAGTTCTTTAGTCTTTGATCCATAATGTTTATGTTATGAGGTATAGCTTTATATTTCATACTTGAGCAAATAGCTAACCAGTGTTCCAGGACAGTTGAAAAACTGTCCTTCATTGTGACTCTTGCTGAAAAAACAGCTGACTGTGGTTTTCTATTTTTTGGACAAGTTTGTGAAAATTTTGGGACTGATTCCTCTTTAAATGCTTGGTTATATTCACGAGTGAAGACACTTGGGCCTTGACTTCTCTTCAAGGACACCTCCACTTCTCTAGTAGGAACAACAGAAATCGTGTTCCCTCCTGGGTCAGTTTCAGCACTCCACATCATTCTAGGAATCCCCAATTTGTTCATCTGCCTGTTTTTTAACAAAGCGTCACAAAGTGGTCTGGGCCTGTTGCCTCAGCTTCCTGAGTGTTGGCATTACAGCCATGCACCGCGATACTTGGCTAGGCAATTAAGCTACCTTAACACCTGGTTAACTGTATGTTGTCATTTCGTTGTTCACAGTATTCTCCTATGATTCATTTTAATTCAAAAGTCCCATCCTCCGCATCATTCCTTATTTTACAGATTTAAGCTTTAAAAAACAAACACAAAAAGCTTATTTTACACATTTAAGCTTTAAAAAACAAAAAAAAAAAAAACCCACCTTGTCAGTTTAGCTAAAGGTTTATCTGCTCTTCTTTTCAAAGACCACGCTTTTATTTCACTGAACTTTCTATAGTTTTTGTGTTCGCTGTTTGATTGTGTGGTATTTATTATTTCCCTCTCTCCTCTTTAAGTTAGTTTGTTCTTCCTTCTGCAATGGCTAAGGGTAGAAGTAGAATTATTGACATTGGGGGTTTAATTCTTTTCTTAATTGTGGGGACCTACAGCTATTAATTTGCTATTAAGCATTATTTTAGCAACGTCTCAAAAGTTGAAATAAGTAGTAAGTTCATATTCTCTGATTAAAGTATTTTCTGGTTGCTCTTATTTCTTATTGACACATTTTATTTTTCGACTCAGGGATGTATCGCTGTAGTTACATTCATAGGGATCCAGATTTCTATTTGTTATTAATTTCTAATGTCACTACCCTGTGCTCAGAGAACATTACTTCGTAGTATCTTAAACTCCCTATATTGTATTGAGGCTTTATGGTCTAGAATATGGCCTATCTAACGTTCCGTACGTACTTTGTTATTGTCCAAAATATTCTGTGCTTTGTTGTTCCTGCGAGGCTTAAGAGAATTCTGTGCAGGCCGGTTATGTGTGGGCTGTTAGTCAAGCCTTCACTTCCTTTTGACGGTTTCCCTGACTGCGTTTACAATCAGTGAAGTAAGAGAGCACTGTTGCAGTATTTCCCTTTCCGTTTCTCTCCGTTTCTGCTTTATGTGTCCTGGCACGCATGTTTACTTACAAGCATTACATTCTGCTAGTGGGTTTGGCCCTGCAGTCACTGTGAAATGTCTCACCCAGCATCTAGTAATGGTTTTGTTCTCATGCCCATTTCATCGCCTGAGTATTCTGTCAGATCTCAAAGAAACCGGGACAAATGGCTATCTGAAGAGCACACAAAGTGCATGCTGGCCTCTAGACCCTCTCAGCAAGTACCTGTTACAGAGTCATCCTGCCGGGCATATCCTCCCCTCTCCCTAAACCTCGCCAGCTCAGGGGCTTCACTTCCCTCTCCCAGCTTCTCATTCCTATATAACCCTGCCATTTCAGCCATGTGCTTTCTTGCCCCCCTTCTTTCTCTTGATTCTTCTTTCTGTCTAGGTTCTTCTCTCTCCCTTTTGTCTTCTCTCCTCTTCCTCCCTCTCTCTCCCCCACCTCCTCCTCTCACAGCTGATTCAGTCATGCTTTTATTTTCTCTCCCTGCTCTGGAGTCTTCCAGGTGCCTCTTGCTTTCTCTCTGTCATATCTATAAAAAAAATCCTTCTCCTCAGTCATACCTTGGAGTGGTCATATCCTCATTTCATTCATCTGCTGCCGAAATCCGGGAGAGGAATATATGCAGCCCCTTCCAAGAAACTCAGACTCTCTCCTAACTGAACCAAGCTGCTGACAGCCTTCCTTGCATACTGAGTATACCTTTATGACTACAGGAATTTGTGACTCTTGATCAAACATATTTTATCCATCAAACATGTTGTTATTTAATTTCTTTTGGACCTAACATTATCCAGCTTTCTTGTGGTTGCTATTTGCATGATTTTTCATTTTCCCATCTTTCTCCCATTTAGAATATTTATATATTTAAAATCTATAGTGTGTCTGCTTACAGTTGTAAGAGCAAAAGTTATGTTTTAAATTTTAATTACTATGCCTAAAAGATCTATAGAACAAGGGCAGACAATTTCCTGGAGTGTTGGGTGGGGTTGTTCATGTGAGACACAGAATGGCATAATCCTGTAATCCCTACTTGCCAGAGGACAGATAACTCCTGGAATGTTTGGTGGGAATTATATAGATTCCATCTGGTTAATCCAAATACACTGGATGTGCTCCAAATGCACTGGATATACTTAGTCACTTGTAGGCAAGGGATTACCCAGACAGGAAGAACATCAGGATGTATGCTTGCACCTGATTGGGCCTGGTGGGAAGTATGTAGCCTATGGGTTCTGCCTTTTTAAGCATCTGTTCCATGTGACTTGGAGCCATTTCTTGGGAACCCATGAGTGGGGAACCTCAGAATATTCCTGGTCAGAGTCCATCTTTATGGCCAGAATTTAATTAATTTAATTAAAGCTTGCTTCAAATTTGGCTCAATTGTGGTGATGGTCTTAATTCATGACTGGTAGGGTTTACATTAACACTTTTATCTTTTTTATGTAAGTCTGACAACTTCTGCTTTTTGGTTGAATATTTAGCTATTTGTATTTAATGTTACTGATTACAGCTAGCCTTTTTGTTCCTTTATTTTTTTTTATTCCTGTATTTTTCATTGGGGATATATATATATAAAAATAATCTTTTAGCCTAACATTTTAATTCTTTTAATGGATTTTTATTTTATTTTCTTAATGGTCACACTCTAGCTTACTACATATTGACACAGTGATGTACAAAACATTACTCCTTTTGTACTATTAATGTTACACACTGTACAACTATTCACAGTTGGTAATCTGGATCTTATGGGCTCCACATCTGTGAATTCAAACAAGTGCCAATTGAATATATTTGGGAGAAAATCTGTGTCTGAACTGAACTTGTACACTTTTGTTTTTGTTATTATTCCAGAAACAACACAGTATAACAACTATTTACACTGTGTAAGATATTATGAGCAATCCAGTGAAGATTTAATATATTCAGGAGAACATGCACAAGTTATATCCAATACTACAAATCACTTTGTAAGGGAGACAAACACTTGCTGGCTCTTGTCTGTGGGTAGAGTTCATGGCCTCGAATCCCCTAGCCCCAAAGATATAGAGGGGCAACTATATGTTCCACATCTAAAAATGTTGCTATGGTTATTACACCTTATATTTTTGTCTTTGCAAGTACATATTTATAGTTTGTTATAACAGTTTTCCTAATTATTTTTTTATTTTCTGTTTTTGTGAGAGATTAAAATTATGAACTGATTTCAACTTCCCCCTGCTCACCCTGGACTGATTTTTTTGCTTTGTTTTGTTTGAAACTATCTCACATGGTAGCTGAGGCTGTCCTCAAATTCATGGTGATTCTCCTGCCTCAGACTCCTAACTGTTGGAATTTCAGGTGTAAGCCACATCCCCAGCTTGGTTTCTTTTTATTGTTTTGTTTTCCCTTTATTTAATAGCTTGGGCTGGCTATTTCAGTCAAGTCTATTTGATCTGCAATATAAGACTTCCAATGTTGCTCCTCAGAGAACAGAGCCCTGGGAATTTGAATAAATTCTCCTCATTGGCTAGGTTCTCTGCCTTTGCTAGTTTTACAAACAGCTGCTAGCCTCCACTAATTGCTATTTGATTGCTCAATTGTTCCCAATAATGCTCTGGGCACTAATTGCTCCACAGTCTGATCCAATAAATTCAGGCTCTTAAATGAGTAGTTTGAGGACAGTGTTTAAAATCTTTTCTTACCCCAGGAGGACTTTTTAAGTTATCTACATCCAAAGATTTCACTTATTGCTATAATGAAGTTACCATACTCCTTGTAATGGCCAAGGTCTTTTTCAAATAGTCAGTTCTGTTGGTGAGTGCTTGACATTTCTCTGTTCTTATGAACTGTCTCTTCCACTGACATCAAACAAACAGAAACAAAACCTCCTTAAGCCCCTGCTCAGGAGCTGAGAGTGCGGACATCTGGTAGGGCTCCGGTGAGGGCAGCAGGGAGTGAGGGCAGCAGGGGGTAAGGGCAGCAGCTCTGGGCTTCTCAGCTTCCCCTAATAGCAGGGAACCACACTCCTACAAGTGAAGCAGAACTGAGATGACCAGAGCTCTGCACTCAGTCTGCCAGCACAGAGCTTGCATCCCAGCAGAAAGAGGTGGGTGGAGGGAAGGGGTCCTCAGCTGCTCAGATATTTTAATTATTCTCCACAGCTTCTTTCTAAAGGACTGGATGGGATTATTGTTATTGTTATTGTTAAAGCTTTTTGAAGGCTAGGCCTTACCCTAAGAGACTCCATTTTACAAACTTAACTCCACTTTAAGTGCAAACACTACAATAGGATGACCTTGTTGGGCACCTAAACAAGGAAGTAGTTCAGTCGGCAAAGTGCCTTGAACAAGCATGGTGACCTGATTTTAGATCTTCAGCACTCATGTAAAAAAACAGGCAAAGCAGTCAGTGCATGCACATAACTCCAGCACTTGGTGGGGCTGTGGAGACAGCCAGATAGATCCCTGACACTCATCAGTGGGCCAGCCTAGCAAAAAATAAGGTGGAGGAACAATTGAGGAAAACTCCGAGGTTGACTTCTGGCTTCCAAATGCATAAATACTCAAACCTGCATGCGAATGTACCCTAACATGTACACACACATGGGCACACACAATTTTTACAAGAAGTACTATCTCTCCAGCATACCTACAAGGCACACAATTAATTTCTTCGTAAAAGTAGAACAAGTAAGATTCTATAAATTAGCAAAGTAAAATGGGACTATATGAGCACACGGGCATATTAAAAATCACCCCAGGAAAACTAGGCCTGAGAACTTACTGAACATACCAGACTTTGGAAGGGGTAACACAATGCTCACATCTGGACCCCATAAAGAGAAGGCTGTTAGGTCTCAAACTCCAGACAAACTGCTGGCTGAGATACCTACCTAACATATCAAAGAGGATGACAGGTTCTCCCAGCATCTCTCAGTCCCCACATGTTGCAGGGTCCCTGGGTTGCACGGTCCTGAATTCTCCAGTCCATGGGGCTGGGATGTCCTTCCCTATATAATCTACCCATTTTGGTTATCCTCTCTCTTTTTAGCCTCTTAGTTTCCAGGTCTGTCCGTCCTCCCGTCCCATCCTGTCCCGTCCCCCCGCCCCACACACATACACCTCCTCACATGGCCTGGCATCTCAGTCTGGTCAAGTCCACCCTGGACTCTCACAGATGTCTCTGCCTCTGCTATGTTCACCCTTGATCTACAATAAAATCTCGCCTCCACCATACCTAGAAGTAGTCATGTCCCGCCACTCAAAACCTAACCCTCCAACTCTGCTAGCTTGCCTATGTCTGAGCCACTGTGACCCTCTCCTTGCCTCCTTCCCCTCAGAGGTGTCTGCTCTATCTCCCCTTGTGCCTCCTGGGCCTGTTGTTCGGAGCTTCCTTCTGTGATATTGGGGCTCTCCCTCGGGTGGAGTTCGTGCTTGTTCCTCCTTGTCTCTGTCAGCTCCACTGTTCTCTGTCTCTCAGCTCCTTCTTGAAGCTTACTGGAACCCTCCCTACAGGGTAGTTTGCAACCCTTTCTCCTTTCTCCTAGGACTCAGTTTCCTCCACAGACTCAGACTTTCTTAAAGCCTTGCTGTCTTACTGTAGCCTGCTTGGCCTCAGTATACCTCAATGGCCAAGATTGGCGTGTTCAGTTTCCAATTTCTTGAAAAGTATAAGAACTGCCACTGCATAGATGACGCCAGAATCCCTCGTCTCGCTCTGATCTACATTTCCAAAAGTCTCTTATCTCCACTTTCCTCTCCACACTACCTAGGAGCAGTCATGTCCTTTCCTTTCCTTTCCCTTTTTATTATTTATTATTTTGTTTCCTTTGTCATTCAGAGCCGTCAATAGCCCCCACCAACTACCATCTAACTATTCACTGTATGTCAAGACACTGAACTTCCAACTTTCCCTGGGGCTTCAGCTGGGCTGTCTCCATTGCTGACTGGGCCAACTCAAGGCCTACTCTACATCTGGTTCTGCGCTTTCTCTAAGAGCCTCTAGGATCCCACACTTTGCCTGGGCAGCTCTACCTTACCCAGAGGTTGCTCATGGCTAGACTCTGAAGCTAAGCTGCCAGCAAACCTTCTGGTGGCTTCTTAGTATCTTACACACCACCTGTAGTGTATCTCTTTGCATCGGTATCTGCTTCCCACTTCTCAGGAAGCTCTCCTTCAACTCTGCTGCAACTTCTTTAATCTCGACCCACAGACAGTAATAGTATAGATTACATAGATAGTATAGATTGATCAATTTACTGTGATATGTAATAACTTAAGATTGGAATAGAAGAACCTGTTTTTGACTCAACTAGCTATTAAGGGAAATCAGGGCTACTAGGTAAACTGCAGCCAACAAAATCAACATAGCATGTGAATTTATAGTTAGTTATTCAATAAATAGTTATTCAATAAATTCTGACACTATGGAAAAGCATAAATATACCCATCTGTGTTTCTGACATAGCATGCTCAGGATAGCTATTTTTCTAGTTTGTTTTATATTTGTATAGGAATTGTAAAGTCTACTTGTCCATCTTTATAAACACAAAAAGTCTGTTTGGGGCTTTGGTCCAGCCAACTTGCATACATAGTTCAATTTGGTCAGAATCAGCATTTTGACAATATTCAGTTTCCAACCATGAATATGGTATAGTTCTGTTCTAAGCACAATGCATTATACTCCATAGAGTAAATTTGTTAACCAAGTACATCATGTTTTTAAATATATTCTACATTTTTCACTTTATAGCTGTTTAAACACTCGTATATGGAAATACAGCTGGACCATGTTTTTTACTCTGAATCAACCGTTAACCCCAGAAACCTTGTAAGTGCAGCATACAGAACTATTTTCACAAAACAGCTAGGTCACCAAACAACCAAACTGATGCCTTGACACTCATACATGCTTCCATACAACACGATCATTACAAATCAGAAAGTCTACATAAATCTATCATTACCAACTAGCCCTCAATCGTACACTACTCAAGCTGTTCCTCAAACATCTTCTACCGTGAACAGAGCCAACTTGGAATGCATTTTCTCAAATACGCAACAAATCCTCAATCTTTCCTTGGCTTCCATAACCTTGTCATTTGAGGTTACAGGTCCGTCAATTGTATGCCGGGTCACGATGTGAGCGGGCCTCACACCTTTCCATCGCCATACTCAGATGTGCATCTCTGGGAGAATGCTCTTCTTATGGCAGATCCTCAGCTGGCGCATCATTTCAATTCATCCTACTACCAATAATTCTTACTTTGATCATTTGAGTAAAGGGGCTTTCTTTGGGTTGTCCACAATAAGAGAAAGAGAATACTTCATCTTCATTATTAACAATCATTTTTGAGAGGGAGTTTGAAGTATGTAATTATCCTAACCCTCACTAAACATTCCATTTTTTGTTCAATCTGAATGAACGCATGGTTTCTTCTTTTATTCAAAAGGCCAGACTATATCAATGTTATCACTGTTAGTTACCAGGTTTCAGATCCAGAAACTAAGACAAAGACTAGACCCAGAGGAATATAGAGAAGGCTTTATAGGAACATCTGCTTGAGCCATATGGGGGATACAGAACTGATCAAGAGCAAGTCAGACCAGTGGCTCTCTGACAAAGGAAATGAGTGGTTAATATAGAACAAGATCCTGGCAAAGGCCCCCATCCAGGTACCTCATGGAAATAGGGACTGTACAGTCCTGAATGGTTAATGTCTAAGCTTAGTTGGAATTAGTTCATTAGTTGCCTTTAACATGGAAGGCCAGTTTTCAGGAGGCTGGCCCTTGTTTGTTACCCCTCAGTTAGTGGGGTAAGTTTGTAACTATTCTATATTTAATTCTAGGGCATCACTTGAGTCCTGGGTTTCCATATATGTAACTGTTTGGCTTTGCCACAAGAACTGGGAGGTCCTTTCTCAACATTTAGTCATTGTGCCCTTTTTTAGGTAGCCCTTGAATGCCTCACTGCCATCATTAATTCTGATGTTTGTTCGTTTTAAAAAAAGACAGGGTCTCACTATGTAGCCCTAGCTGGCCTAGAACACTCTTATGTAGATCAGGCTCGTTTTAAACTCATAAAGAATGCCTGCCTCTGCATCCTGAGTGCTGGGATAAAAGGCATGAGGTATAATGCCCAACCTGTAAGGTTATCCCCCATCTCCTGTGTGTGTGTGTGTGTGTGTGTGTGTGTGTGTGTGTGTGTGTACAAGCATGCATACACATGAGTGCATGTGCCTATGGAAGCCAGAAGCTCCACTGAGGCAGTTATGAGGTATTCAGCATGTGTTCTGGAATGCGACTTGGGCCTTCTGCAAGAGTAGTACACGCTCTTAACTGCTGAGCAATTTCTCCAGCCCTGGATGTGAACGCTACTGCTAAAGCGTGCTCCTTCTAGAATTCTGGCTAAACTTCTGTTGTTTAACAAGTCCATGTATCTTGAGAGCAATTAACCCCAAGTCCTCTGTCCCCAGAGTCAAGGAGCTCCTGAAACTTCCACTCCGCACCTCAGCCTTCCAGGTGCTGCTTAAGTAGCTGGCGACTCACAACTTTTCTCCGCATACACACCCGTTCCCGTTTCCAGGACTCTCCTCTTCTCTAACTGACACCCACTCCATCGGCACCAAACCCTCAGTTCTAACTCCCTAGCCCTGTAACTACATTCTGACCTGTTGAACTGTCTTTGGGGGCAAACACTTTATTTTTAGAAAGGAAGGATGAATGCAGTAGTTAAAGGAAATACTTCTTTGATATCGGACGATCCAGAAATATTAGCTACAACTTTTAACAATTATAATTCAAATCCATGTTTTAAAAACTTTATCATTACTGTGTATGTGTCCAGCACATGTCACAGCACACATGTGAAGGTCAGAGGACAACTCCTGGGCCTGGCTGCTACATGGGCCATAGCCCAGGGCCATGTTTTCTTGAGCATTTGGTCACTCCACCCTGACTTCACCAAGTTTGGCACAGCTATCCTACACTTATTTATAATTACAATCGGGCTGGTGAGCTTCAGAGCTCAAGAACAGTAATAGGGAACATGACGCTTTCTATTCAGTGAGCTGACTTTCAATGATGTGTGAAACTGAGGCTATGAGGTCTTAGCACCTCTGTTTATCAGGAGATAAATGACGGCTGGGCACTGGAACTGAAGCACACCCACCGGGCAGCGAATCAACAAGCCAGATGAAAAAGAGCATTGCTGACATTACCATACCAAGTTGGACTGTGAAGTTTTAGTTCTCTCAAAGGACAGCACTAAGCCAAGTGTAACAGTAAATATCAGTGCTTCAGTACCCAGCAGGCTGAGGAGGGAGTATCCTGAGTTCAAGGCCAGTCTACATAGCCTATTCAAGGTGAGTTTCGGGGCATAAAATGAGACCTCACATCAAAACGACAACAAATGGAAAGCATCAGAATCAGGCACTGCAAGCAAATTTTCGGTAAGAGCCACACCACTGGCTTCAACGGGCAGTGATACCACAAGCAGTCAAATCCTCATGGACACCAGAGGCTGAGGCTCTCAGGCCTTTAGCTCAAGAAGGCCTACCTCGACACTGCGTAGAGCCTGGCACTTTCCGAGCTGGGCAGGAATTATGTTTCACATTGAAGAGTCAGTAAAAAGCCTGAACTGAGTAAGTGCATCTGAGTGAAAATTGCTGCTAGAATTATATACATCCATCTGGTGGACTCTTAGCCAAGCCAGCTCACCTGCCCTCAGTGACTTTCCTGATAAAATAATGGATCCGTCAAGTCTCTACAGGCTTCTGGCACACGCTGCAAGCCTTAGTTTTGTGGAGTTTTGTTCTTAAGCCAATGCTGGTTTTAGTTTATTATATGAGCACTGTCAGGAACAGTGTGTTACTGTTGAGTTTTATTGACAATCCTTCAGCTTTTTCTGATTTCTATTAGTTTATACTCAATCAACAACAAAACAAAACCACAACAGACATGGACCGAGTGATACTGTCAGGATAGACTCTTGGCTACTGTTCCTGCAAAGAAGTAGCGCCCTAGTTCCCTGGAATCAGGGACAAGAAAGCTCCTGAAAAAGAACAATCCAGTGTCTAAAGCTAGCCTAAACGTACAATTCACTGCTTCTGAGGCTAGCCTGAGAATAGTGACTGGAGATACTGGGCACTTGTTTTGTGCTGGTTCTATTTAGGAAGGAAGAATCTGAGTCTCATAGTAGTACCACTATAAAAGAGGTCCTATTAAAATAATATAACCTTAGAGAAGATCCAGCAGCTGTCAGAGTAAGTGAGAGTTGGAGGTTAAATAAAGTGTCCAGAGTTGTACAGCTGGAAAATAAGGATGATGAAGCTGAGCAGCAGGACTCCAGAGGCACTGTTTCATATGCTTCCTGGGAGAATCCCCTTTGCTGCTCTCCTATTGCTTCCCTTCTCAGAATGTCGGCTTGCTAATATTGTCAGAAAAACCACCTGAAGACCAACTCTTCTACCTTCCAATATTTAAATGATTTAGGGTCATGTAATCCTCCATATCTTGGCCACATAACTCCACTATTTTGTATGCTTGTCCCAGTTTCTGGGACACTTGCTTCAGCGGTACTTGCTATGTACCTCAGGGTATCCTTGAATCCCTAACAGTCACCCTTACTCAGCTTCCCAAGTGCTGAAAGTACAGGTGTGTGTGCCAACGTTTTCAGCTTCAATGTTTTTTTCCCTCTAATGCTGTGCTAAGCTACAATAATCAGTGACAGACTGTTAAGATAGAGAATTCAAGGGCAGCAATTTATGTCTTACACTAGTAGAAACAGAGCTGCGTGTTCTTAGAGAAAGAAAACAAACAGGACTTGGCTTTGCCTGCAAGGATATCTGCAGGCTTGCCAGCCTCTTCGCTTTTCCTGAGCATTTATCATCTTAATCCACCTAGCTGTTCAAACAGAGATGTGAAACGGGCAACAGAGTGGATCTGCACTCAGTTCTTACCAGAGATCAGAACCTCACATCGTCAACAATCAAGCATCATCAAATGTCCAGTTGTGAGAAACATTGCATACGCTACTATAATACTATAACAGATACTAGAATACATATATAGTGTATCTTTCTTAATATAGGATTTTGGCTTTGGACAAAGTCAGAACAGCAGGAAGCTACAAACATGGTTTTAGAAAACTTGCACTCTGCTCTCAAGTATGAGGCCTGAGGAGTGCTCTCAAACTGATGCTGTCTTTGGTCTATGAAGCTGAGAAAACAATCCATTATTTTACACGGCGCTCCTAAATGAAGAACAAAATGAAGCAAACAAAAACACAACCAGTTTACCTTGCCACAGCTTCAAACTTATCAAAACTACAGAACAGGACAAAGAATCTCCACGAATCCTCTATGAAAATTCAACACACATTTTGCTCATTGCTGTAGAATTCTCTTCTCTGTTCTTACACGTGTATGCTTCTGGAACCACCTGGGAATACTGTTCTCTACTCCTACAACTTTGCAGACGATCTCTCACACAACCACATGGTAAAAACATCATTACCTTATCTAGACTCCCTACCAAATTGTGTAATCTGCCCAGTGTTCTTCGTAGTGACTTTGTTCCACTCTAAAATCCAGCTCACAACCACACATCAGAAATTATATAACACGTGTGGAAGCTTCTGCCTTTCCTCTCTTGTTCCTGACGTCTTGTAAGAGAATGCATCCTACAGGTCCAATCCTCAATGTGGGTTTTATATGATGTTTTGTCATGATCAGATGAAAGTCATAAGCTTCTAGAACAAATACCAACAGACGTTGCTATCTTCTTAGAGCACATGGGAAGTAGGGAAGGTAGTTTTCTCAACACTAGAGTTAATTCTGATCATGTCGTTAATTTAGAGTCATTAAAGTGGTGATTGTCAGGCTTCTCCACTGTAAAGTTACTATGTTTTCCTTTGTAATCAACTGGCAAACTATGAAGAAATGAACTATGAAAAAAATACCCTGCTTCTCACTAAACTATCACCCACTCATTTTAGTGTGGAGTGATGATTTTATAACTCCCTCTTTCCTTCTCTGTGTCAGTATTATTCCACAAGGGAGAGCTTTGCTTCTGCCCCCATTACACTTTCTTCTTTATACACAACACGATGTTCTAGTTCCATCTTGTACTTTTCTCAACTTTATTTTGATACAGTTACACTGATGGATCACTATCTGCCAGGAATGGCACTAAGCACTTTACAGACATCATTTCATTTTAAGTCAAACAACCCTAGAAAGTGGGATAGCAGAGGTTGGGGGAAATCAAGTATTGCATCTGGTACACTCAGCTAGGAAATGCTGAAATAGTTTTCAAACAGAAAAATTTTTAGACAGAAAAATGCATGTTTATGGAGGAGAAAGTGAGTAATTTAGCTCAGTTATAACAAAGGTAGCAGAGCAAAATAGGAGACTGAGTGGGACAGGAGACAGGCTGGTCAGATTGGCCTGAAAGCCTGACTATGGAACTGAGACGATACCATGGTTAATCTTGATTTGTCAGCTGGATTGGATTGAGAGATGCCTAGATTACACTAAAGCACTCCTCCAGGTATATCTAAGCAGGTATTTCCAAAGTGCACTACATCATGAGGAATCTAATTACTATAGTTTGGTAACTCATTGATGGATTTAAAATCTGAATAAACTATTGGAAGGTGGGTCCTGGTTAGAAGAAATGTATTGATGAGGTCATGGGACAGGTGTATCTTGGCTGTAGCCCCTTCCTGTTACTTCTCTACTTTCTGGATACTAGAGGTAAGGAGTATTTTTCTACCATGCTGTTCCACCAGGATGTTAAGGCCCAGACACAATGGAATCACCAAGCAACAGACTAAAACTATGAGTGGAAATAAATCTTTCCGCCTTTTAAATTCAGTTATTTGTCACAGAGGCAAAAAATATATAATTAACATGTATTACATCCTTTTCAAGTAAATTAAAGTGAGCTACTTTAAGCAATGCAGTGATCCCAATATGGGTTATATTTACTTAAAAGAAGGAATGTCTGGCAGCAGCTCCTGTCTGTTCTGTGACATGGGTGACTACAATGCACAATGAACCATTGTTGCCATCTCATTAAGCAAAAACATCTTTGCAATCCTGAGAGGAAGCTAAGACTCAAAGAGAACTTTAAAGTCTTAAACATCCAACTCCTATTGAAAGGATGACAAATGAAGACAAAACTGTCTACAGGACTGAGGTGGCATTCATTGAGACTGTTTCTTGGCATCCCCCTTATAAAAACACTTGTAATTTGCTTCTTTAATGTCTGATGGATCCTATTGATTAACTTGTCTGATTACTGAAGTCAAAGATCAGCTAGTGTTTTGAAAAATCACCATTTTCAGAGACTACTAAAAGAGAAACTGTTTTGTACAGATTATTTTCCACATAGAATTCCAACTTCTGTTGAAATAATATGAGCTCTAAAAAAGAGAGAATAGATGAAAATGTTATATTTCTCATATCTGATCACAGGTAGAGAGAAAGTTATAAAGGAGTTAGGCTGCCCATGTTATAAGATTCGGAAAAGCTGCAAGAAATATAAAGGAAAAAACTCCATCAAATCTATATGATGTCATACAGTTAAGATGAAACAAGGAAGCCTAAAGAGCTATTAATGCTATAGAACACCATTTTAAACAAAAATGTGACTTAACTGGAGAGATGGCTCAGTCAGTAAATGGCTTCCTATGCAAGCATAAGGACCTGAGTTTGATCCCCAAAACCCACATAAAAAGTCAGATATGGAGGCACATACCTGTAATCCTAGAGCTGGGGAAGCCAAGACCAAAGAATCCCTATGGGACTTTTTGACTCCTCAGTCTAGCCTAATTGTCCAGGCTCAGTGAAAGATCCTGTCTCAAAAGGTAAGGTGGAGAAAGATCGTAGAAGATGTCAACAACCTCTAGCTTCACATGTGCACATGCACATGTACACAGCGTGTGCACACACACACACACACACATACACACACAAGAGCAGAGGTCCGCAAATAATAACTCAGAGAGAAAAATCCAATCCACTACCAACTCTATAAGCAAAATTTCATTGGAACTGTAGTATTCCTATTTGTTGACTACAATCTATGGTCAAAGAGACTTGAAAGCCTGCAAAGCTTAAAATAGTTACCATCTGGCCCTTTACTGGTCAGGAAAAGTACTGCCTACTGACTTAGAGAAAGGCAGATAGAATATAAACAAATGAGAGGTAATTATGATTAAAGCGTATTGTGGGAAGCAATCATACATGCTCAGTTCTGTCAGAAACGCTGGTCCATTCCATAACTGGCTACTAAAAACAAATGTCACAGATAGCATCTGGTAAAACACTACTATCATTATAACTATCTTATTTGGAGACGCCTATGCCAACTAAGCACATTTTATCCCACTGGAGTAAACCCTGTCAAGCATTCTGCAGTGAGCCATGATTTGATGTTAGCCTAGACTTGAATCTCTAAAACATTCTGGAAAAAACAAAATAAAACAACAGGAGTGGTTGTAAATCTCTCTGAGTTAAGCATTCAGGAAAATAAGAGATAAAGAAGTCATAGAAACCAAGCAACATGTCCTGCAGCAGGATGAAAAGGAACAAGGCAATTAAAATCTCAAGATATAAAATTAATGTAGAAAAGTGGAACCCTAAAGCTATAAGATACATCAGGTGGTTAGATAATAGCAACAAAGGATGGGGAGTTCAGTATTAGCCCAAGACACATGGGTACAGTGAAAACGTCAGAACACTCCTGCCTATCTCAGTTGTAGATTCCTACAGGCACAGACAGACCATCTTCTTGAACAGGACTAACCAGTATCATCAAAGTGTCTTGTTTGCCTAAAGTTAGATTTTTTAATTTAAAGAAATACCAGTAAAACCCATAGCAAGGTTTTTCTCCTCCAGAACAAGACAATTTGGTTATAAAGCTCATGCTGAAAAATAACAGAAGAGCCTCCCATAAAGTTCTGAGTATCAGCAATAAAAAGCACGGGTAGTTGGAGAACTGGCACTACTGAATATTAGAATACATGGTAATGCCTTGATAAAGGGATTGCAGTATTACAGTATGAGGCTCTGTCATTAGTCAATAAGCCAAAACAGAACAGAAGGCCAAAAAATACATCTAAACACATACAAGACTCACAGATGAAAAAGGGCAGCACCTCAAGTCAGGGTAAAGGATGAGCTTTTTCTCTCAACAATGCTGGGAAAACTGAGTGGCCATCTAAAAAGTTAGATCCTTATTTCTTATCATACTCACACAAAAACTCTACTTGGATCAAAGTTCTCTATACAAAAACTAGAACCATGCAAATACTAAAGAAAATATAAATCAGAAAGCTCCTTTATAAACTTAAAAGCATAGAAGGTCTTTCAATTATGACTCAAAATTGAGGTCATAAAGATACTTTTAAAAATAAATTCTACTATATATAAAATTCAATTTGTTTGATAAAAGCATTGTAAACAAAGTTAAAAAATGGAAAAACGGGAAAAATATTTATCACAAATAGCTAATCTTTCTAAGAGATCCTAGAAATGGAGAAGAAAAAAATGATCAAAGAGTACAAATAAATACTTCTCAGAACTATACAAATGGCTCTTCAAGAAAATAAAAAGATGCCAGCCTCAGGAGAGAAAACAAAAAGTTGATCCTACAATGACACACTGCTCCTCATTTAAGGGATGCACAAATACCCAGAAATTTGGTGATATACTCTGTATAGAAACACACATTCTCATTAAATGAAGAGTATTTGACACAATCACAGATGGCTGAAACACAGATCCTACCCATATAGTTTTTCTATGCAAGTTGAAAACACTACATGTGTGAGTTAAAACCTGAAGTATCAACATAAGAAAAGACTGCAAACAACAACTTAGGGATCCAGCCATGGGGAACTACACAGTGTGCAATGGAGTGGGATGGAGGGCTGTGTAGGGATTTAAAAGACCAAGGAAGATCTTTATGAACCGTATGAAGTTTAAATACTTGTCATATTAACCATATGTTTTAGGATGTTAAAATGATATAGTGTCAAAATACCACACTGAATAGATTCACTTTAAAGGGAAAAAATAAAAGATTATAATGAAGGAATTATGCAGTCATCTACTAATCCAATCTTAGCACTCTGAATGAGGAGTGAGCAGATAACAGAGTCCTCCTAATGCTTTACACTATGAAATATACGGCATTTCTTACTGAATCGTCCAGCCCCAAATGTCTAATGTATCTATCTAGCCTTTACATCTAACGTCCCAATTGCTGAAATTCAGTAGAAGTAAGAATAAGTTAAAAGATATTATAAAGATTTAGCAACAAAGTTTTCCTGAATTGGACAAACCATTTGTAATTTGTTATGTCTGAACACAGACTTGTCTGGTAGATGACCACAAACTCTTTGCAGTTCCCCCTCAGCAAAGAATAAATCTAGACTGATCATGTGTTGATAGAAAGGCTGCCTGAGTTACTGGATGAGCTGTGTGCATCCGCTAACATTATATTCTTCGCAGTCTTCACGTGCTGCTCTCAAACTACCAGTACGAAGAAGCCGATTTGCTGTTCTCACGGACGGGACGCCACACTGGAGAGAAACAAGGGGCCCAGCTAACAATAACACCAGTTGTCAGATGTGAAACTTTTTCCACCATGGATCTTCTGACCCAGCTAGCTCTTGTACTGTACACCATATAAGTGAGAACAGCCTAAACCAGTAGAGAAATGGCCTTCCTAGCTCCCCAGAATCATAAAAAAATAAATCAATGTGCCATCCACTCTCTTTTTAAAAGAAGGTCTATGATATTTATATAGTCACTAGACCAGCAGTTCTCAACTTGTGGGTCACAACCCCCTTTTTTTGGGAGGGTGTCAAGCAACCCTTTCACATGGATCACCTAAGACCACCTGCAAATCAAATATTTTCATTACAATTCATAACAGTAGCAAAATCAGTTATGAAGTAGCAATGAAAATAATTTAATGGCTGGGAGTCACCACAACATAAGGAGCTGTAGCAGCATTAGGAAAGTTAAGAACCATTACATTAGATAAAAAGGTCAAGTGAGTCCTTCAAAAGTTAAATATGTAAATTCTTGCTATAACCAAACAAAAAAACTGGATAAAGTCAGTCATCAATAAAATCAATAAACTGTACAACTCCAGGTAGGCTGCTCTCCCTAACCACAGAATCCCTGTATTCTCTTAGTGTCCCCCATCCTCTCTCCAATCCTCCTCCCTTGTGTTGTCCCCCTGCCCCCTTTCTCCTCCCCTAACTCCAGAGGAGGCTTCCTGCTTTGACCAGAGCCCACCCTAGCTGCCACAACTCCAGGTAGGCTGTTCTCTCTACCACAGAATCCTTACACTCATATAGTGCTGCCCCCATCCTCTCTCTCCTCTGAATTGCCACCTTGCCCCATCCCCCAACTCCAAAGGAGGCTCCCTGGCTTGGACCAGAGGGTACTCCAGCCTCTACAGCTCCAGGTAGGCTATCCACTGGTCCATAGAGTCCTTCCAAGAACTTAGTGCCCTCACTCTCCTCCTCGTTGCCACCTTGTCCCACCACCCAACTCAAGTGGAAGCTCCCTCCTGGAACAGAAGCCAAGCCAGCCTTCAGAACTCCAGTGGAGACTCTCTGCAGGACTGAGAGCCAACACCCTCCCAAAACTACCCACCAACTCCGGTGGAAATCCCCAGCCCTACCTAAGCCACACTGACCAGAAGACCAGAGAAGAAACAGAACTCAAGGAACTAAACTCATCCAATAAAGAAAAACTTAGGAATTGGCACTAAACCTATAATCATCCCAAGCACAGATGCCTCAACATCAGTGTAAGAACACAATCAACAACAACCAGGGCAATATGGCACCACCAGAGCCAAACTGTCCTTCTACAAAAAGCCCTAAACATTGACACAGGTGAAGCAGAAGAAAAAGACCTTACAACCAACTTTATGAAGATAACAGAGGTCCTTAAAGAGGAAATGAATAAATCCCTCAAAAGAAATTGATTAAAGACAAACAATTGGAGGAATTGAGTATACTCATCAAAGAAACACAGGAAAACACAAACAATTAGAAAAAAAAGAATAAATGACAAATGGTCTGAAAAAGAAATCACAGCAACAACACCCTTCACAATAGCCACAGATAACATACGGTATCTTGGGTGACTCTAACCAAGCAAGTCAAAGACTTGTATAACAAAAACTTTAAGACCTTGAAGAAGAAAACTAAAGAAGATCTCAGGAGACTGAAAGATCTCCCATGCTCCTGGATTTGTAGGATTAACTTAGTGAAAATGGCCATCTAACCAAAAGCAATCTACAGATACGATGCAATCCCTATCAAAATACCAATACAATTCTTTACGGACCTTGAAACGGCAATACTCAACTTTATATGGAAAAACGAAATAGCTAAAATAATCCTGAAAAAAATAAAAGAACTTCCAGAAGTATCAACATTCCTGATCTCAAGTTGTACAAAGCCATAGTAATAAAAACCCCATGGTACTGCCATAAAAACAGACACATGGATCAATGGAACCAAATCAAGGATCCAGACATAAGTCCACACACTTATGGTCGCCTGATCTTCGATAAAGAAGCCAGAAACATACAATGGAAAAAAAAGAAAGCATATTTAACAAATGGCCTGGTCTAATGGGATTTCCGCATGTAGAAGAATGCAAATAGATTCACAACTATCATTGTACACAAAATTCAAGTCCAAATGGATCAAGGACCTCAACATAAAACCAGATACAGTGAGCCTGACAGAAGAGAAAGTGGAGAATAGCCTTGAACACATTGGCACAGGAGACAACTTCCTGAACAGAACGCTGAAAGCTCAGGCACTAAGATTAACAATTAATAAGTGGGACCTCATGAAACTGAGAAGCTTCTGTGAGGCAAAGGACACTGTCAATAGGACAAAATGGCAGCCTACCGAATGGGAAAAGATCTTCTCCAATTCCACTTCCAGTAGAGAGCTAATATCCAAAATATATAAAGAACTCAAGAAACTGACATAAACAAATAACCCAATTGAAAATGGGGTACAGATCTAAACAAAGAATTCTCAAGAGGAATCTCAAACAGCTGAGAAACACTTAAGAAATGTTCAACATCCTTAGCCATCCAGGAAAGGCAAATCAAAATTACTCTGAGGTTCCGTCTTATACCTATTAGAATGGCTGAGATCAGTAACACAAATGACGGCTAACACTGGTGCGGATGTGGAGCAAGGGGAGCACTCCTTCATTGCTGGTAGGAGTGCAAACTTGTGCAGCCACTATGGAAAGTAATATGGTGATTCCTCAGGAACTTGAGAATCGACCTACATCAAGACCCAATTATACCCCTCCTGGGCATGTACCCAAAGAACTTACCATCCTACCACAAGGACACGTCCTCAATTATATTTATAGCAGCTTTGTTCATAATATCCAGAAATTGGAAACAACCTAGATGCCCCTCAACTGAAGAATGGATAAGGAAATTGTGGCACATTTACACAATGGCATACTACTCAGCTATTTAAAAAAAAAAAAATGACTACACGAACTTTGCAGGCAAATGGATGGACATAGAAAAAAATCATCCTGAGTGAGTAACTGAGACCCAGAAAGACAAACATGGTATGCAACCACCTACATGTGGATATTACCTGTTAGGCAAAGGACAAAGGTGTTCAATTCACAGACCCAGGAGGACTATGCAACTAGGGCCACAGTGGAGGCACAGGGATCTCCCTGGTAAAGGGGAAACAGAACAGAAGATGCAGGTGGGATGGGAAAGGTGGCAATGGAAAGAGAAGGGACCAGGAGGGGTGAAGAGGGATGGAGGGAGAGAATATATGGAGAGATGACCAGTTAAAGGACATTTAGGGGAGAACTGGGAGACCTAGTGGAGTGGAAACTCACTGGGATCAATGGAGACCCTAGTGAAGACCTCTAGTAATGGGGCATAAGGAGCCTAAACAGGCCATCTCCTGTAAGTAGGCAAGGCTTCCAATGGTGAAACTGGGATACCATCCCAACCACAAAACTTCAACTTATGGCCTATTCTCCTTGTAAGATCCACTGGGACAATGGAAAAGCAGAACCCCATGCTAAAGGAGGAACCCATGACTGATACTCCAGAGCAGGCCATGAACTAGAGTCTGGACAGTCAGAAGAAGACTTCTAAAGTTATCTTGTTTTTCTCATAGATGAGTGCCTAGCCCAATCTTCATCAGAGACGCTTCTCCCGGCAGCAGACGGAAGCAGATGCAATGGTCCAGGACCAAACAAAGTATAGAGCTCAGGAAATCCCAAGGAAGAGGTGGAAGAGGGATTGTAGGGACCAGAGGGTTTGAGGATACCAGGAGAACAAACCCCATGGAGCTAACTGACCAGCACTCTTAGGGACTCACAGAGCCTTAAGTGGCAGCCATAGAAGAGTAAATAAGCAGCAGGGGAGATGGGTACGCAACAACAACAAAATAGGAACCAACAAATATTGGTCATTAATAACTGTAGTAATGGTCTCAATTCTCCAATAAAAAGACACAGGCTAACATACTGGGTTAGAAAACAGGGTCCATCTTTTTGCTGCGTTCAAGAAACACGGCTAACCAACCAAGGATAGGCATCACTTCAGGGTAAAAGGATGGAAAAAGATATCCCAAACAAGTGGGACTTAAGAAGTAAGCAGTGTAGGCATTTTAATGTCCAATAAAATAGACTTCAAACCAAAACTAATCAAAAGAGATATGGCTAAACACTACATGCTTATTAAAGGAAAAACCCATCAAGATGATATGGCAATTCTAAACATTTATACACCAAACACAAGGGTACCCACGCTCATAAAAGAAACACTGCTGCAGCTAAACTCATACACTGACCTGCACACAGTGGTATCAGTGACTTCACTCTCCCACCCTCATCAATAGACAGGTAAAACTAAACAGGGAAGCACTGAATTAAACAGCATCATACGAAATGAACCTAACAGACATCATCTACAGAACATTCCACCCAGACACTGAAAAGTTTACTTTCTTCTCAGTACCTCATGGAACTTTCTTCAAAACTGACTATATATTAGGATACAAAGCAAGTCTCAATATGTATAAGAAAACTGAAATAACACCCTGCATCCTCTCTGACCACCTAGATTAAAGCTGGATACCAACAACAACAGAAACAGCAGAAAGTACACACACTCATGAAAACTGAACAGTTCACTATTGAATGAAAACTGGGCCAAATAGAAAATTAAAATTAAAAAATAAAATTAGAACATTTTAAGAACTGAATAAAAATGCAAAGACAACACACCAAATGGGACATAATGAAGGCAGCTGTAGGGGCAAGTGTCTATAGCGAAAAAATGGAGAGATCTCATATTAGTAACTTAAAGACATGCCTGAAAGTTCTAGAACAACAAGAGGAAATAATACCCAAGAAGAGCACAGGATAAAATAGAAACAAAAACAAAAACTATTTAAAGAATCAACGAAAATAGATTTGGTTCTTTGAGGAGAAATAACAAGATTCACAAACACCTAGTCAACCAAAAGATGAAGGGAAAAGATCCAAATTAATAGAATTTAGAGACAAAAATGGGGACATTACAAAAGACACTAAGGAAAGTCAGAGAACCTTAAGAACATACTTTAAAAAGCTATATTCCACCAAAATGGAAAAGTTAAAAAAATTTTAAAGGATGAGTTGCTTTATACATATGAACTCCCAAAGTTATATCAAAATGAAATAAGCAAGTTAAATAGATCCATAAGCACTAGAAAAATAGAAGCAGTAATTAAAAGTTTTCCAATCACTCCCCCCCCCACAAAAAAAGGTTAGGGATAAATGGATTCAGTACAGAATTCTACCAGACCATCAGAAAAAAAACAAGCAATGCTCCTCAAATTATTCGGCAAAATAGAAACTGAAGGAAAAATCTCCTAATTTTTTACAAAGCCACTATTACCCTAATATCAAAATCAATGACCCAACAAAAAAGAAAATTATAGACCAGTAACCCATAGATGCAAAAATTCTCAATAAAATACTTGCAAACTGAAAACAAGAACACATCAAAAAGATTATCCACCATGATCAAGTTGGTTTCAACCCAGAAATTCAGGGGCGATTCAACATACATAAATTAACAAACATAATAAACAAGCTGAAAGACAAACATAAACCACAACACATGATCATATCATTAGATGCAGAAAAGGCCTCTGAAAATACTCCAACATCTCTTCTTGATAAAATTCCTGGAGAGACATGGAATACAGGGGTCAAACCCCAACATAATAAAGACAACGTAAAGCAAGTCCACAGCCAACGCTATCCTAAACAGAGAAAACGCAACGCACGTTTAAGTCTTAGCTGCAGCAACACGACAACGGAAGGAGGTCAAAGGGTATACAGACAGGAAAGGAGGAAGTCACAGTATCTTTATTTGTAGATGATATGAATTGATACATAAAATACGCTAAAGACTCCCATCAGCAAACTTTTACAGGTGATAAACACTTTCAGCAAAGTAGCAGAATACAAAATTAACAAACAAAAATCATTTGCCTTCCTCTACACAAGTGGTACAGAGACTGAGAAAGAAATTGGGGAAGCAATACCTTTCACGGTAACCTCAAAAAAAAAATAGGGTAACTCTAAGCATAGTAAAACTTTAAGATATTGGAGAAAGAAATTGAAAAGACACCAAAATTCAGAGAGGTCTCTCATACTTATGAATTGGTAAAACTAATAGTGTGAAAATGTCCATCCTACCAAAAGCAATCTACAGATTCAATGTAATCCTCATCAAAATTCCAACACAGTTTTTAACAAATTGAATAGGAAAATACTTTCTGAAAGGACACTGATGACACAGGCACTAAGACCAACAACTAATAAATGGGAACTCATGAAGTTGATATGCCTATGTACAGCAAAGAACACCATCATTCCAACAAACAACAGACTATACAATGGGAAAATTATTACCAATTATACATCTGATAATAATAGAAGATTAATAACAAGAACTAAAAAAAAAACTGATCAAGAAAAAAAAAGCTCAATTAAAAAGTAGGGTCTAGAACTGAACAAAGTTCTCAAAAGATGAAATATAAATGGCTGAGAAACATAAAGAAATGTTCAATATCCTTAGCTATCAAGAAAATCAAACTAAAACTACTTTGCAATTCCTTCTTACCCTAGTCAGAATGGCCAAGATCAAAAAAGAAAAAAAAAAAAAAAAGACAGCCCATGCTGGTGAGGATGCAGGGAGAGGGGGACACTTGCTACTGGGAGTGCAAACTGACACAGCCACTACAGAATCACTGTGGAGCTTCCTCGGGAAGGAAAGAAGAGATCCGTCTTGTGATCCAGCTATACCACTGTTGGGTATATACCTAAAGGACACTACATCTTACTATAGAGATATCTGCTTATCCATGTTCACTGCTGCTCTAATTCATAATGGTCAGAAATCAAAACAGCTTAGATGTCCACCAACTGATGGATAACAAAAATGTGGTACATTTACACAATGGGATATTATTCAGTTATTAAGAAAAATGAAATTGTCAGATGGTGGTGGTGGTGCATGCCTTTAATCTCAGCACTCTGAAGGAAGAGGCAAGTAGATCTGTGAGTTTGAGGCCAGCCTGGTCTACAGAGTGAGCTCCAGGACAGTTAGAGCTTAAATAAAAAAACAAAAAAATTAAAAAAAACCTGTCTTGAAAAACCTAAAAAAGAAAAGAAAGAAAAAGAGAAATCAAATTATGAAATTTGCAGGTAAATGTATGGAGCTAGAAACAATCATCCTGAGCGAAGTAATGCAACCTAAAAATACAACCTTTAAGCTTTTGATGTGTGCTACAATTCGAATAACCATAGAGGCTGGGTATATAGAAGGGACCAGGGTGGAGGAGGGACCTCCCAACTAAGGGGAAATAGAATATGGTGTTAGAGATCAAAGAGCAAGTAGAATAGGAGAATTACATGGGGAAGGAGCTGGAAGGGCAGGATAAAGGAGGGACTGTGGGAAGGGACAACTAACACTAAAAGCCTTCTGAATAATCATATGGATGGAGAAAACATGATCAAAATATATGAAAAAGTTTTTGAAAAAAATTTCATAAAATAAATATAAATAATCACTTAATACAACAGACACACATAGGAGGCAGAATGCAGGGCCAACTGATTCTGACTGATTGGAACAATGGGAAGACAATGATGTTGCTAGGCATTCTGTCAGAACACAAGAGATTGCATCTCATATTCGCACAGTATTTCAGATTCTTAGCTAACGATAAACACCGCACAATTAATGTGTAATTTCATGTCAGAAAAATAACTCGAAATTTAGACAAAATAAGAGCATATAATAAATTGCCACATATATATTTTAAAACTGTGTTACTGTTAACAACAAAGGGAGACAGTTTCGTTTGACCAACAGAGAACAGACTTTCCACTGAGTCAGACCTGTGTCCCAATCTTAATTTCCAAGCCTATACAAGATATGTAAGCTTAGCACAGGCAGCTTCCAGCACCTTCAACACAGATGCAGAGGGGATACTCCCATACTGCAAAAGTGAGATTACGGATAAATCCTAGCATAATGAGGATATACTGTTGACAATTAAATAGATAATTCTTCTAGAGCACCACATGAAATTCTAGTTTATCTAACCCTCACACCAATTCTAGGAGGATGTCATAACACGTATTTGCAAATGAAATCCTCAACGATGGCAAAGTATCACACTAAAAATATTGTAATTTACTTCTAGTAGTATCAGAAAATGGTACCTTTTTCTACGGCAATTTAATTTATGCTGGGGCTTTCCCAAAGATCATAAACAACAGTCCAAGTAGGAAAGGAATGGATTCAGAAAATGCCCATCGGAAGTAGGAGTTAAGAGAGTGTTCAGTGATTCGTGGGCACTCCCTTTATATACAGGTTTCCCACCAGGACACGCAAAGTGTCTCTAGGAATAAAGTTCTTTCTTCTTCGTTTCCCCGTTATTGGCTTCCCTGAGAACTAAAGTACAAAGCAGCACCCACTCTGCCATCAAGCTCCTTGAACTCCTTAGATGCACACGGAATAGTTATGGAAATGTACAATTTTTTTCATGCTGGGGTTCTCACTTTCAGAGCAAGGTGCTAAAGGAAATGCCACAACAAAGAGAAGAGTAAGAGGCAAAACAATTTCTAAGTCCAATCTATGTTGCTTCAAAACCTAAAGAAAAATGTCCTAGTAAAAAGTATGACAACAGTAGGCACTTACCTAAGATGAGATGAAGTTTGGTTTCTGTCTGGAAAGCATAGTGCAGTGTCACCAAAAATGGCGACTGCCTAATGTGCTCCAGAACCTGTCGTTCTGTCCTTGTGTGCTCTGTAGTTTTAGCCTTTTGAACTATTGTTGCCTTTTTCAAAACTTTCATAGCATACAGCTTTCCAGCATCATGACCGCTTATTTTGCGAACTAGAAATACTTTCCCATAAGCTGAAAAAGAAAAGAAAAGAAACTTCCCATAAGCTGGAAAAAATGGGGGAAAATTAAAATGCTACATTGGCAGAATGGTAATTTATGGAAATAAAATTAATGCACCCAGCCAACACACACACACTCTTTGAAGGGATAAAGCACGCTTGGTGCTGTTTCAAATAGCTCTTTGATAATCTCTTCAGCTTTTAAGCACACATATTTCTAGGTCCAGCCCTCAGTGTTTACGTATCCAGCCACGGCAGATGAGGCTCTGCTTTCAGCCCCAGCCTGGTCTTGACCTTTTGTCCCCCTACCTACGTCTCTTAAGGTCTGAGAATCCAGGTGAATATCATTATTTCTAGTCTCCAAGAGTTGTTTGTTTGTTCTTTCCTTTTCCATCTTCGTGTGTGCATGTGCGTATATGTGTGTGTGTGTGCACGTGTGTGTCTTCATGTTTGCTTGTGTGTGAGCACTCTTGTTCACATGCATATGGAGGTCAGAAGTTGGTGCTGGATATCATGCTTTCATTGCTTTGATTCGCTTCCACCTTATTCTTTAAGGCAGAGTCTCTCAATCAAATCCAGAGCTCACCAATATGGCTAGTTTTGCTGGCCGGCTTGCTCTGGGAATCCTCCGTCCACTTTCCAAGGCTAGAATTACAGGCATGTCCCCAGCCAACCAGGCATTTGTGTGGGTTCTGGGAGCCAAGCCGCAGCCCTCATACTTGTATGGTAGGCACTTTAACCACTGAGCAATCTCTCCAGTCCCCCAACATAGTTCTTTCTTGTTTTGTTTTACTTTCTAGACAGGGTTTCTCTGTTGTAACTCTGGCTGTCCTGGAACTCACTCTGTAGACCAGGTTGGCCTCGAACTCACAGAGATCCTCCTGCTCTTGCCTCCCAAGTGCTGAGACTAAAGGCGTGTGCCACCACTGCCAGTCCAAGATAGTTCTTAATAAGAGTCTAATACATACAAATAAATGAAATACTTCACATATTCCTCTACATTTATTCTTTTAGAACCAAAGCAATGTAACAGACATTGTATAAAACAAAAGATATCTTTACACTTCACAATCATTAAAATACCCCAAACTGAAGACAGTATAGACAGAAACCCCTTTAAATCTCTAGGCAGTGATAATTCATGGCTTCCTGGTCAATCTCATCATGTGTTTCGTAAGTAAAGACTGTGAGGGGCACAATCCTGTGTGTGGTACTGCTCCTCTAGGTTGAGAAATTAGAGCCTTGTGGGTAAACCAGCTTCCCTGAATTTATTCCCCCAAGGAAGATAAGGAAGTGGCAGGAAAAGGGAGCAGGAAAAGAAGAGGAAGAGGAGGGGGAAGAGGAAGAGGAGGAGGAAAAAGATGAGAAGGAGGGCTTTGAAATTCAAACTTGTCTTGGAATAGTTATGCTCAATTCCATTTCAGGAGTTAAATACTTTAATCAGTACACTTTTGGGCTCAGCTTTGATCCAGATCACAGCTAGTATGATTTTGCTCATAGCTCCTTATATTTAGCCCACAATTCTATCATCATTCACCTACTAGAGTAAGGGAGCTCTATGGGAAGGACTCTCCACTCTGTGATTCAGTTCAGTTCTTTAAGAACTAGATCAGTACTGACACTTAATATGCCATGGATCAATGCCAGACTAGACTAACCTGAGGGAAAGATTCCAACACTTGAGACGGAATAGCCCAGCCAGGTTCTCAGCTAAAAACACCCTTCTACATACCGATTCACTTACACCTCACCACAGCCAGTGAAGTGGCACTTTCAGTAATTCTATTTCAGAGGTAAGGAAATGAGTTCAGAGCTATTAAGAAACTGGCCAGGAGACTTAATCTAGAAGAGGCTGAGAAAAGATAAACAAAAGAGTGTTGGAGAAGAGCCAGCCCCATTTCAGTCTACTGTCTGAGTGAGCGAAGGAATCAATCCCCCAGTCCTGGCTAATGGGGCCTAGAGAAAAGGGGGGTTTCCTCCTTGCACCTTCACTCCCCTTCATTCTCTTAGAAGTTCCCAGGATAATTATGGTTTTCGGGGGGCGGGGTGAGCAGCAGCAGCAGCAGCAGCCCTGATTCAAATGTAAGTAGAGTGACTTCCAGGATCACTTTATCTGTAAATGAATAAAAACCCAAATTCCTCATGAATGCTAGGAACCTGGTTTTCTAGATTATAACAAAACCAGCACTATAAAATGTTTAATATACTCTGGAAAACAGGAGAACTTCAGAAAAGTTCGTGTTGTATTTAAGTACGTGTGATAATTATAGGTTGAGATCTCAGAAAGGATGAAGTGAATCCAGAAAGAAAATTACAACTTTCAGGATCTAACAATTCAACCTAAAGAATGAAACTGGAATAGCATATTTTATACAGCAGCAATGAAGCCAAGATAGAAACTATTCTATTGAGATATACTTTATCTTCCAATAGAGGAAGCCATGATACAAACTGGGAAGGAAGTAAAGTCCTATTCAGGCAATCTTGGTGCTTCTGTGTTCCTGACATACACACACAGTACCTACCCCCAACTTACATTCTCCCAGATGTCAACCTCTAGGATGCTATGGTCCTAAGAATTATGAAATCTATCCAGCCTCTAAAATGTAAGACTCCTTTTCTACATCACTGAAACAACACCCCCAACGGCTTCTTCCTAGCATGCCGTATTTGTCTGAAACAAAAGAATGTGGATCCTGTGACAGATGCAAGACATAAACACGTGAGACTGAGTACCTGTCAGGTACTTTAATCACATTAACTCTTTCAGTTCTTAAAACATCTTCCTATGAGAACCTGGGATAATCACCTCAGTTTATAGAGGAGGAAACTCAAGTATAGAATAATTGCTCACTCATCCATGAGCACACTGGCACATTCAGCCCAACTTCTAGGTATATACTCTTAGTTCTGCTCCTGCTGATTCCCTTAAAATGAGTGATCTTATCAGTTAATAAATAAGAAACCAGGTATTAAACAGAAACCATAATATAGGTGAGACATTCTTAACAGTACAATGAACATAGTGTTGCTACTTCTGAGATAAATTTTTTTTTGCAAGGTAGCCTATTTTATTGATGACCCATTCTAAATGTAGAAAATGTTATTCATATTGAGTAGAAACAGTGTTGTTCTCAATAGTCTTTGCTGTCCCTCCTATACCATCTGGATATATTTTTTAAAAGAATGTTATTCCTTTTAAAGTAAGCCAGTATTAAAAATAACACAACCTGGAGACCTGTTGCCATTAGGAGTGTTCACTGATGTGTTGTTAGTTTATAAAAATTGTTTCATTCATTCATTCCTTTCCTTATCGAAGCTGTATTTTACTCCAGACAAGCAAAGAATAGCATAAGGTGACAACACATTCGGGCTGAATAGCACAAAATCATCACTGTTGCCATGTGTATTTGTTACTTGCCTCATTCCTGTGGAAAAAAAAATGCAACAAAAGCAACTTAAGGAGCAGTTTACTGAGCCTCACACCGTGAGTGTGCAGTCCTCGTGAAGGTGAAGGAGCACAAGGTAGCTGGGGTTGGGGCTTTTGTTTGAACAAAAACAATAAGTATGTTAGTGACTTTTCTACTACTGTGGGAAAACATGATCAAACGAACTATAAAACAGTTTGTTTGGCTTACTGTTCCAGAGGGATAAGAGCCTGTCATGCTAGAGAGGTATGGCAGTTGGAGCAAAAGCTGAGGGCTTCTGTGTCTTGGCGCATGTGCCCTTCCCTTGTGTGCTTGTGGGAGCCACAGGAGAACGTTAGGTATCCTACTCTATCATTCTGTACTTAATGCCTTCGAGAAAAGCCTCCCACCAACGACATACTTCCTCCAGCAAGGCCACACCTCCTAAACCTAGCCAGGCAGTGCCACCAACTGGGGACCATGTATTCAAATACCCGAGACTGCAGGGGACACTTATCATTCCAGCCGCCACCCCAAACAAGAAAGAAAACACATTCAAAATGTATTTGTGGTGCCCAAAAACTTTACATAATTTTCTTTATTCAATTATCATTTTACTTGTAAAACTTGAATTTATTAAAATGTTCGAGTAGGGTGTGGGAAAACAGCTTACCTAGAGCATTTGCTGCACAAGCATGAGGACTGAGTTCAAACCCCAACACCCATGAGAACAGCCAGGTGTGGCCATGCACTGTGAGAAGAGACAGGAGGACAACTAGGGGTGTTGTCTGCAATCCAGGTTCAGTTAAAGACCCTTTCTCAAAGGAATAAAGTACAGAATGATAGAGCAGGACCAACATTCTCCTGTGGCTTCTGCAAGCACACAGGGAAGAGCACATGCACCATGACACACAGGTACACACACATACTCTCACATACTCACACAAAATTAATTAATTAATTAATTAATTAATTACCAGCCAAGTAGTCTTTAGTTTTAAATTTCAATTAAATTTGTTTGAAAATATTCTTATAGTCCACCTATAAATGCAATTCTTAGAGTTTTACAGTTTGAATATAAAGTGCCTTGCATATGTTGAGTACTTAGTGGCCAACCAAGGGCTCTGCTCTTAGAGCAGGTGGAAACTTTCGGCGGTAGGGACTAGCTGGGAGAAATGTGGAGGTTATTTTACCTGGTCCCCTCTATATTCCTCATTCTTCCCTTCCTGTCTGCTCTGAGGTGAACAGCCTCTGTTAAGTGCTCCCTCAACCATGATGTACTTACTGTCCCCATAGGCCTAAAATCAATGAAGCCAAGGACTGGGGAATCAACGAAGCCAAAACCCCCTGAAACTGCAAGCCAGAAAAACAAATGCTCCCTTCATATTATTCTCAGAGATATTTTAATCATAGCTACAGAAAAGGCAAATAACAAAAGAACAATCAAATGTAATTTAAGGTGTGTAAACTATGTATTTGTTCACATGCATTATTTTTAGTTAAGCACTCACAGTTCATAAAAAGTTAAGGGCCACCATTAGGAAAGCCCTGGGCTTATGTCCTTTCTGATGCGGCTCAGCCTGGCCATGTCACTCTCACTGGCAATCCAATGCTATAAGCACCTTGAGACCGTTGTTTTCTGTCACTCAAAATTTTTCTAATGCTCTTTAAAACTATACACTGTACAAACCTCTCATGTAAGTTCAGATCAAAGTATTGCTTTTTTTAAAAAACAGCAGAAATTTTAAGTGACTTGCACTTAGAATTCCCAAGAATGGCATTCGTTCTGTAAGTGCTCCTGCATAATCCACACCTGTGCCTATTTCACTCACACGCGTCTTCCCTGTCGCTAGTACTTACTGCCCTACAGGTTTACGCTTCTGTATACGCTATTCTCTAGCACACTGTCATTAAATCTTACATAACCCACTGAAAGTATGAGAAAAATGAGGCTGATTGTTCTGAACAGATTAAATAAAGCAAGACACTTAGGAAGGAACTTCTAAATTATTAGGTGTGGGTGAAACAACTGAAAAGCCAGAAAAAAACTAAATCTGACATGTCTCTGTAGTCAGATTACTTCAAATATGTCTAGTTAGAGTCTGAAACTGAGTCAAGCGGTGGTGGTGCTCATCTTTCATCTCCGCACTCGGGAGGCAGAGGCAGGCGAATCTCTGTGAGTTCGAGGCCAGCCTGGTCCACAGAGTGAGTTCCAGGGCAGTCAGAGTTACAGCAGAGAAACCCTGTTCTCAGAAAAAGAATCTAAAACTGTTACTTTTAGATGAAGCATTGCCAGTGTGACCTTTAGCAAGCTAAACCATTATGAGTCAGTTCTCACAATCATATGCCTATAGCTAAACCTTGGCAATGAATGGATACGGGTACATTTTAAGTGAAAAACAGTGTTCCAAGAAATGCACAGAACTATCCTTCTTTAATGAGTTCTGCTTTCTTTGACTAACCACAAGTCTCAATTGTGTCAAACAAGAGAACACCTGCTAACTAAAGGACCACACTATTGCTGAAGTGTAATCTTCTCCTCACTTTGGATTATTACAATCTTTTGAACAGGGCCAGGCACTTCTATCTCTCAAGTATGGTTTCCAGCTTGCTTTCACAAATAATCTGATAAACACATCTTTTGTGCTGTCATATAACTTTTAAAAAACTCCCTTTGTGTTCATAACACTCCATTCCTCATTGTTCTTTAAATTCAGAGCATCTTTTACCTAACCTCAAAAGTTTTAAGTTAGCTGGCTTATGCCTCTTGCTCCCTACCTTCCCACCTTGACACTTGGCTTGCTTCTGCCAACCTTGGTTCAGTCACCCTTTTCTGACTTCCCAGGCAAGTGTAGTTCTTCTTATTTGATATTCTCATAGCCCAATGCATTCCTTTCATAAAAATGATCATAAATTTAATTTTACATTTAACCCTATGATTACTTCATTGATGTTCCACTACTCGATGAATTAACAAAATCCAGACTAGGTATGACTTTATTTACTTTCTCATTAGCAAGTAGCTCTGGAACTGATACATCATAGAAATCCAATGCTAAGCACATGAAAAAAAATGAATAAACAAACAAGGCAGGAAAACACCAGAGAAAGAGGTGTCTGGAATGCTACAAAGTGCCTGTTGATGACTTTGACTTCGAGTTGAAACTGGGTCTTTCTTAACAGAAGAATCTAGTGATTTACATCTGTAGCACAGAGCAATAGCCAACACTTTGCCATTTGGGAAAGACAATAGACTGTCGTGAAGTCATCTCTTCTAATTTTGATGCTAAACCTGAGTTCTTGCTACACTTATGGTGAAAGTGAACTCAGGAAACCTAGCTGCTACCATTTTAGAACATGAGATATCTTAACATAGTGACATCTATCTATGGCCTCTGCTTATAATCTGACACAACTGTGTGAGAACTAATTACAAGGCCTGGCCACACATCCTTCCCACATGCTATTTAACCTGGAAAAAGAAATGCTTTCCCACATGCCTCACAGCCTGGCACAAGCTCCCAGCTTTAAAAATCAACCCACCTGCTCATGTCCACCTGTTTCCCTGCTGTCTTGGCCACTCCTCTGCTTGCTGTGATAAAATACCCTGACAGGAGCAGCTTAAGAAAGGTTTGTTTTGTCTCACAGCTCAAGGTACAGCCCATCATGGCAGGGACGTCAAGGCAGCAGGAGCTTGAGCAGCTGGTCACATCACACTCATGCTCAAGAAACTAAGCACAGTGGATGAATGGATGCTGCCAATTTTACTCCTCCATTTATTTGGTCCAGGATCTAGTCAGGCAATGGTGCTCCAATCACAGTGTGCAGGTCTTCCCACATCAATTAATGTATCAAACTGCCGTCTAAATATTTATGTTTATGACCATGATTGGTGCTGTTTTCAATGATGGTCAGAGATTTTTTTTTTTTTTACAGTAAATACCACAGAGGACATTAATTGGTCAATGTGCTGAAAATAAGTGATAGCTGAATGCTCAGCTATAAATAGACATTGGTATTACCTCCCCCTAAGACTCAGGGGACACCAGGGAAGAGGGAATGGAAAGAACAGAAGAACCAGGAGGAGTACTATAGAATGCACGTTTCCTGGTATCACATGGTCTTCCCACTCTTGAACTCATGGCAGATGTGATCATCTGAACAACAGCTATATAAGACTGGACCCATCAACATTCTGCCATAGAGAAAGCGAGAAGTTCCCCACACTCCCTCCCTGTGGATCTATAGGCAGCTAATGGTTGCTAGGAAGACTGACACATTTTCTTCAGTTGGTGAAGCCACTAATAAGATGCTGTTTCTTGTGCTTGGTCCAAATAATTTGAAAATTCAAAGAGTATTGGTCCAACTGGGGGGAAAAAAACCAACATGTTTTACTGAGTCTTAATAAGATCCTCTGGGAATCAATTCCATGGATAAGTTTTTCCAAGTTTAGGTTAGAAAAAATTATCCATATTATTTGATTCCCAAAGGATCTTATTAAAAGAAAACATTTCAATGAGAAGCAAGAAGTCAAGGAAAGCATATTCATAAATAATGTTCACACATTCTTTAATAATCAAGATGTGTGAACTGCTGAGCTGACGAGCATGTGGAAGGCTGCAGATATGAACCGTATCCTCCTGCCCAGCATGTGGAAGGCTGCAGATATGAACCGTAGGTCCTCCTGCCCCAGCCTGCTGCGCTGCACTCCAGCTGCCCTGATTCTAATAAGCGACTCTAGACACAAGCCACCCCATTCTCTATCACCTCCATCCAAGCAGTCTGCAGCCAGCAAATAACGGGCACGGAAAGCCTGCCTTCTTTATTCTATCCAGAACTACCCATGAGTCCATGCTAAATCTCAACTCTACTAAGATGCGAGCTTGCTTAGGTTCGTCCCCACCCACCACACTTTTGTTCTCTTGAAGCACTCTCAGAATAAAACTACATGCACCCAGGCCCTGCCCTGGGATGTTTCTAGCTACCATGACTTCATATGGCATCATAACAAGTAAAAATTGTCATTTGTACCATGAAGACACAGTCATTCGATACCTTTCCTATGGCACAAAACATCATAAACTAACCTTTAGGAATTAGATACACACTCGTAGGCTTACACTGAAGCATAAGGCATGATGGGTAGATACAAATGCAAAATTTTAGACTTTTGAATAACAATTTAATGAACATATGCTTTTAAACATATTTTTATTAAGGATACTTTTCAAATATTTAAAAGAGAATAAGATAATGATGAGTAAGTTACCAAACTATTTAAAATAATCTTTTATATGACTCAACCAATTTTTTTCCCTCTATCTTGTCATCAAAAAGCAAATATCATTCCAGGCATGGTGGTGCACACCTTTAATCCCAGCACTCAGGAGGCACAGGCAGGTGGATCTCTGTGCATTCAAGGCCAGAACATAGTGAGTTTCAGGATAGCCAGGGTAGGTAGTAAGACCCTGTCTCAACAAAACAAAACAAGAAATCCCTCTGGGGGAAAAAAGGATCTTTAAGTTGCCTAGTGCAATCTCTAGCTCACTCCAGTGGCAAATTACACAAGAAAAATGAATGAAAGTATATTTTCTTTAGTAAATAAAATGTGTTTATGGTAGTTCTGTATAAAAAAGAAAGCCAAAAATTTATGCTGGGCTGAGAATATGACTCAGTTGGTAAAGTGCTTGGCTCTCAACCATGAGGACTTAAGTTCTGGTCCCAAGCACCCATGTGAAAAATAGATATAGCAATTATCAGCACTGACAGGACAGAGATAGGTGGACCCTGTGAGATCACTGGCCATTCATGCTAATCAAAATGGTGAGCTCTAGGTTCAGTAAGAGATTCTGATGGGGTGGGAAGACACCAAGACACCAAGCTTCACTCTCTGGCTTTCTATCAATATACACATACAAATACATGTTCCCACATATACACGTGTACACACATGGACACATATACATAAGCCCACACACACATACACCTGGCCTATCCTAACGGAGTTTTCAGAATCTGGGACAGCTGGGTTAAGACATATCACAGACTACACTGTGCAGATGGTTCCCTAAAGGATAGGGTCAACAGCCCAAAGACAGTCTCCATTGCATACGTAAGATCATTGCTTCCACACAACAACTGGTACGATTTGTGGGTGGTTAGATGATATCATCCACCTAAGAAAAAAGTAACTTTTTAAAGCGAGCCTCAGGGAGGAGGATGGAAAGAGATGGTACTGTTATTAGGCACTACTGTGGGTAAAGTCTAGACTTCCACACTTAAATAGCACTCATTTCAAGATTTCACAAACCCTATATTACATGGAAATGTGTTCTACTACATTGTAAGTCTTAAGTATAATGTATCCCTTAAAAAAATCTACTATTCTATTCCCCAGTAATACATACGAATGAATGAATGAATCTAACAAACAACAGGATTGAACTAGAAATTTTCAGGTAGAAAAATGATATGACCTAATTTGTACTTCTGACAGATGAGGCTCGCTTACTGTGGACAAAGGACAAGCAAGGGGCAGCTTGATCCCAAGTGCTGTGGTGGCTGTAGGTTCGTTTCTGGACTCCCTTTAGGGTTCACAACTCAATACGGGGTTAAAAAAGAAGAAGAAACTTCCTGGAGCAAGGGAACTTGGGAGATGGTAGTGTGCTCCATTAGCTCTTTTAGAAGGAAGAGCACTTTTCCCTTCAGCTTCCCTAACAGCTAGAGCACAGGGTGCTCACAATGTGTCAGATGATCTGAGCATTTTATTACTTCCATGTGGACCTTAAAAGGCAACTGCTAGTCTAAGATGCACTGTTTGAGATTTTATTGTCCTTCAGAACCCCGGTGGCTGAGTAGTGAGGACAAGAAAATCAGTACACTCTTTTCATCTGACATGGTATTCTTAAGGCAACCCTCAAATCAGTTTTATAAATGCTAATAAAATCTCAACTTACCAACTTTTCACTTATAAAATACTGTTCACAGTTGAAATTTTATTAAAAATATTACCTTAGTTAAAATTAAATGCTAACAAAATGAACGATTACATGAACTAACTTAGTAATCTCTCCTTACATGGAAGTCCTGAACAACTTTAGTTTTCCAACTTAGGGTGTAACTTCACCATGGAGTTCTCTATTCCGTAAATAGCCTGCTAGAACTGACAAGCGTCTGCCACTCTACCGCACACCCAGCCGGAGGGTCACTTTTAAGGCTTCATGAGAAACTGGAAGAGAAGACAACAGAGAAGAGTCTAATTTGTCTCAGAGTGTCTAGACTATGAACACGGCAGATCAGTGGCAGGCTAAAGGAACCTCAGAAGGAATAAACCAACCCTCTGAATAAAAGATCAGTGGCAGACTAAAGGAACCTCAGAAGGAATAAACCAACCCTCTGAATAAAAATCTATGAATACTGCATGAACTTAAATGCAAGACTAAAAAAAAGAAAGAAACAGAACGGAACTGGGGCTGGTCCCATAGAGCAGGCCTGTAACACACTATGACACAGACACTCAGGCGGATCAGCTCAGGCTGGAGACAACTCAAGGCCAGCCTGTGTAACTTAGATCTCGTCCCGACACAGCGAGCGAAAAGAGGGCTAGTGGTGTAGCTCAGGGCGCAGCCCTTGCCTACCCACCATGCACATGGCCTCAGGTCAATCTGTAGAAAAAGAACACAACAGCCGATATTCCATTTTCAAATATCCAGCAGGAACACACTTAAGCTATCTGATGAACAGAATTTTTCAAGCTCAGAATGTACAAAAATTAATTTATCAGGAAAGAGTTTTCAGTTTTACTTCCTAAGAAAAACCTTACATGACACACAAAGACATATGATGAACTTCTTCTATTATTCTAAGTGGTGCTGAAAAAATTATCTTTTTAAAAAGGTAACAAAACTGAAAGATTAGTGGTGAAATTCTGAACAAAAATTGATTTTATTATATTCATAATAGAAGTGTCCACCTACTCCATTTAGTCATCAAAGCTTTGATTATAATTCAGAAATGTCTGCAACGACATTTCTTAGTTACCCATCTTCTCTTAAGAGCTGCACTGTCATCTACAACAAAGGAAGGCAGCACCTGCGGCTGACAATAGGCCCACCGAGGCCGAGTGAGGATCATGAAATGGAGCTGGGTGGAGAAGCACCACATGACAGTGACACCACTTCCTCACCTTGGAAGCTGTCTTGGGGCCTGGGACAGGGCGCCCAAAGGCAGGGAGATCCTGAGTCAAAGACAGATGTGTTGAAGGAGCCCAAGGTCTGGTTTTGCAAACACTATACACAATTTTCACAGATGTGAAGCTTCTTCCGAATTCCTTTCTTTATACTGCCCTGACATGCTCTGTGAATCAAGATATTAGTGTTCTTGGGAAACGAGTTGGAAGAAATAATCTTTTTTTGTTTTCTGATTTGTGAAACTTAGAATTACCTTTAAGATTTGGTAACAACTTGTCCTTAAAACTGTACCAAGCATGTTTCTAGTGGGAAGCTTTTATTTACTGACCCCTTTAATGGTTACAGGACCATGAGATTCTCTATTCTTATTTTTGATGTAAGTTTGGTAATTTGTTTGTTTTAAGACAGGGTCAATCTATGTAGCACTGGTTGTCCTGGGACTGGCTATTTAAACCAGGCTGGCCTCAGCCTCACAGAGATATGCCTGCCTCTGCCTCTGGAGTGCTAGGATTAAAGGCATGTGTCACCACATCCAGCAGTTTGGTAATTGATACACTGAAAGTTCATGTGCATTTTTTGATATGTATGTCAGAACACATATCCCCATCATCCCTGAAATCCTATGTGATTCTGTCCAATATTCTAGTTGTCTTATTTTAATCACACAAATGAGACATTATAATTGTGGTCTTACATGAGTAATGCTGTTTATGTTTTCTTTCCTCTCAATCCTTTCTGCATCTCAGAAAATCTCCTGGCATCATTTTTCTCCCAATAGCTCACCCTCTACAAAGTTTTCTAGTAAGGACTTAGTGGTGGAAAACATGCTCAGTGTTGGTATGTTTAAAATATCTATTTGGGGCTGGGACAACAGCTCAGTGTGTAATGTCTGCCACCACAAGCATGGGGATCTGAGTTTGATCCCCAGAACTTACATAAAAAAGCAAAGCATGGTGACACTCTGTTGTCACGTCAGTGCCGGGAAGGCAGGAGGACCCCCATGGCTTGCTAGCCAGCCAAGCTTCATTAGTGAGTCCCAGGCCAGTGAGAGATCCTGTCTCAAAACACAATATGAAGCGCTGCTGAGGAACTTCAGTTATGCTCTGGCTTCCACATGTACAAATACATATACACATAAATGCTCACACACATGTATGCATGCATGCACACATATATGAATCATTTTTGTCCTCGTATCTAGAGAACAGTTTTGCTGGGGATACTATTCTGGACTGACAGTAATTTTCCTGTGCAATTTTCAGAGTATTATCTTACTCTTTCTATGATTGCTGTTAAAGTCAAGAATTATGATTACATTAAAATAATAGTTCCTTTTTTTTTTTTTTTAAAGTATCTCATTGGCTGCTTTTGAGGTATCTCTATCTTCCTATGCTAAACCAGCTTTTCTCTGATTTATTTACATAAGAATTTCTTTTTACTTGTCTGTTGAGTATTTGCTGTGTTTCCTAATTCTCAGAATTCATGTTTAATCAACCTTCAAAATACTCAGCTGTCATCTATTTGAACAAGTTTCTCCTCATTCTGTTATCTCCTTCTGTAACACTTGGTTAAACAATTTATATATTCTTTGTCATCTGTCTTTAATCTCATTTTTTTATTTACGTTAATTTCCCCCTATTACAAATTCTGCATCGTTTTCTCAAACCCATCTAACCATCTTCCAATTCACTATATCTCGTTTATCTTTATCTCACCTATTAGTGAACAATCCACAGTTTTTATAATTTGAAAAATTATTTTTCCACATAGAGTAATACTGGCTATTTAAATAGTATTAATAGTATTATGCTGATCTATACCATAAATAGACCTTCAAAAAATTTTTAATTTCTATTTGTGTGTGTCAGAGAGAGAGAGAGAGAGAGAGATAGAGAGAGAGAAAGAATGTGTGTGCGTGTGCGTGTGTGTGTGAGCGTGTGTGTGTGCGCGCACGTGTGTGTACAGAGAGTCCAGAAGAGAATGTGAATCCCCTGGAACTAGATATATAGACTGTTAGGAGACACCCAATATGGGTGCTAAGAACCAAACTTAGGTCCATTGAAGGAGCAGCAAGCACTCAACTGCTGAGCCATCTCTCCAGCCTCATGGCCTTTTTCAATGGGAAAAATATCTGCATAGTAGCTTTTCTCAGCATGTCTTGTTCATTCATTCATTCTTTTATATTTTCTCTTTTTTGAGATAGCCTAAACTGACCCTGAAAACGTAATCTTCCTCTCCTCACCTCCAAAGAGCTAGAATTATAAGTACATGCCAAACTCATACAGCATGTTTTGCAGGATTTTTAAAAAGATTTATTTATGTATATGAATGGTTTGCCTGCATGAGTGTGTGTATGTGTGCCACATGTGTACCTTGTGGCCAAGGGAACCAGAAGAGGGCATCTCTGGAACTGTATGGTGGTTATGAATGATGGTAAGCCACGGGAGTGCTGGGAACTAAACCTAGGTCCTTTGCAAGAGTAACAAGTTCTCTTAACTGCTGAGCCATCTCTCTGACTCTATTCTTCTTTATAGGAAGATCAAAAATCTCTGAAATGTTGGTCAAAAGATACAGTTTCAGGTCAACTGAAAAGATAAGTTTTGTTCTTGTTCATTTCTTATTTACTTGTTTGTCATTTGAGATGGGGTTCTATCTATGTAGCCCTGGCTGTCCTGGAACTCGTTAGGTAGACCAGTATAGCCTTGAATCCAGAGCTCTTCCTGACACTGCTTCTTAAGTGCTAGAATTAAAAGCGTATGCCACCATACCAAGCCTGAAAGAATAAGCTTTATTATTATACTACTAATGTGTTGCATAGTAACCATAGTTAAAAATAATAATATACTATATATTTCAATATTGCTCATCTATTTTTTCACATCCTTACTTCAAAAAAGCCAGTAAGGTGATAAGTATGTTAGCCAATCATCTTGAGTAAGTCTCTGTACAATGTATAAATAAATCAAAACATTACATTATATCCCACAAATATACACATTTTCTAACTGAAATAAGTTACTAAAATAAACAAGCATTTACATCCTATTTCAAATCTAAAATAAACAATCCTTGTCTAATGCTGCTTTGTTGTTTCCGTTCTTTTAAACCTGCTGCCTTGTTCTTGGATGTTTGAATTTTTTATAGTATGGCCTTAACCTGTATAACTTTCTTTAGTACTTCCTTTAACATCCAGGTAAAGGCTTTGGAGATTGCTCAGTCTGAAAAGTAACTGCAAGCAGGAAGCCTGAGTTCAAGTCCCTAAAATGTGGGTGCAGCAGCATTCGCCTGCGACCTTGGTGCTGGGGCGCAGAGACGGACAGACTGTGAGCTCATTGGTAAGAGGCTAATTGAATTGCTAAGTTCCAGGCTTGGTGAGAGGCCATCTTAGGAAAGGAAAAGGGAGAAGGGGAAAAAGGGAAAAGAAAAGGGAAGGGAAGGAAAAAAAGAAAGTAAAGGAAGAAGGAAGGAAGGAAAACAAAAGACACAAAAATGATTAAGGAAGCCATCTGATGCTAACATCTGGCCTCCACACACAGGCACATCTGTGCACAAACCCCACGAACACACACTCCCCTACACACAGAGATGTATTAAGAGTTTATTCCTCCTGAGGATTACTATTTGCTCTTTTCTGTAAGCCACTAGCATAAGCTAAATTCCTGTCTGACTTTAGTTATCACATAGTGTATAGTGTTGAAGCTGCAAACCTGTATGATGCCCAGCTTATGGCTGAGCATGCTAAAAAGACTTGTATTTCTCTGTGCTCCCACCCTCGAGCCAATGCTGAGCCAGAAAGTTTCCTCTCCATCCATCTGCAGGCTGGATTTTTGTTTTCTTCTGTTAACAAGCAGTAGTTGTCTGTGTCTCTCCCTTGCCTTAGATGCCAACTCCCACACCAAGCATGCAAACTGCAAATTTAAAAACTAGCTCAATTTACTGTAGACTTCCCAGCAAAACTCTGTCTTCAGAGAGCTTGTCTAGTTCTCTAGATCCCTGCTCCCACTTACTCTTTTGAATCTAAGGATCTTCCTTATTCCTGCCAGTTAACCTCTGCAGTCAGTGGCAGATCTAGTTTTTAAACTATATTTTATCTTGCACTTTGGGAATTTAATAATGAAAGGGGTTTGCAGGACATCTCAGCTGTCATCTAACCCTTCCCCCCCCCCAAAAAAAAAGCATCTTTTCATTTCTACTTCTGTAACTAGATTATCTTGACATTTATAAAATTGCCATATCAAGAAAAGGAATTAGTTTTACAATTCTTGTTACATGCAATAAGATGCAGTATGAAAACTAGTATTTCTTCTTCATAGGATGTTTAAGAAAGTTCAGCAGATGCCAGAAGTCATCTATTACCACTAATTTAAGTATCAAGTGGCTTTATCATACCTGGAATAAAACATGATCTCAGCATGAGGGTTCCTGTAATTTACTTTTTGGAATAACCGGTATACTTCTATTGAAAAGGTAAAATGAACAGTAACTGAATTAATGAAAGCAGAGGTGAAGCTACAGAAACAGTTTCTTTTGGTCAATTATGCTGCTCACTTCTGCTTTTAGTAAAGAGCATCATAAAAGCTGACATTTCTAAGATTTTAATATGGAAAAACATCTAAATTATTTTTCAGAACATAATCTCCAAAATACAGACAAGGCAAACATTTTAAGTTTTTTGGTAAGTAGTCTGCTTTCAAATACTCAAGGATCATTCCAGAAATCCTGTAATAGAAAGTAAATGAACTCATATTCCTTTATTTAATCTTTCCTGGACAGCTACTGTGTACACGGTGCTACTCTTGAAAAGTTAATCACTGAGAAAATCTCAGAGGTGTGTGGGCTGCTGCTGTGGCCCAAGGGCTCCTTACTGAGCCAGCTGCACTCAAGTGGTCAGACTTGGCAGTAGTAGTGCCATTCTCCTCCAAGCCATCTTGCCAGCCTCCAATCACATTTTTATTTGCTGATGGTTCGTTACAGCTTTTATTAATACTAGGAGATGATCTGTACTTAGAAAATTCCAACTTTTTGAATATTTTGATCTACTGAAAAAGGCTGAAGAACCCTCTGAAGGACGGCATGAAATTCCATCAAACAGTGATGCACACCCCATCTGTATGAGATAGAGCCACATGACTGTCCAAAGAATAAGCACATTTTCCCTAAGAATTATATGCAGTAAAAACTATTCATAAATGCTGCTTGCTTATAAGTTGTCTGTGTGGAGTAGTGTTAATGAATTATGAGGCTGACTAAATTTATCTGACATCCAAAACTTATGCATCTGTGAAAGTCATAATGCAGCGCCCTGTGTCAAGTACAATGTGAAGCACTCTGTTCCACTCTTTGAATTCTACCGTCTGCCATGGGTCTGAAGGTTACAGGGAATTAATTATGCAATTTGGGTAAGAAAAAACATTTCTCACTGTCTGGTTTTAATAAGCTTCAAAGTTTACTAACATATTCTCCTGACATTGTTCTAACTGTCACATGTGTTAATCAGCATGTTCTTGAGTATGCTTTGAATCTCTTAGACCTGTAGGGTTTAGGAATTAATTTAAAGGTGCCTGATTAGACGGTACTATGGTCTGAACACACCATGTCCCCCAGGTGGTCCCCAGAAGATGACATGGTTTTGGAAAGTAATGGGACCTTTAAAAGATGCGGCCTAGGTAAAAAGGAGTCTTGGCGGAGGGGGAGATCCTGAGGATTATAGTCTCACCCAGCACCTGGCAAAGCGCTCACTCCCTACTTCCTGCTGCACAGAGATTCTGCCACCATGAACACCACTGTGCCTTCTCACTATGAAACCATCAAGTAAAATAAACCCTTCCTCCCCCAAGCAATGTCTGTCAGGTAACGGGTCAGAGCAACAAGGAAAGTATGAACACAAAAAGTGAACAGAGACGGAGACAGCCTTTATGTAATGATGTCATTTTCTTGTGATGAGTTCGTTCAGTTTGATAATCAAGACACAACACTCGTTTTAAAACCATGCAGCATTTACTTTCATGTTTCCCAAATGGAAATCTACTTTAGTAAGTATTTCTCAAACACATGAAGCCATATAAACTCATCAGCCTTACAGTAGTTATGAAGTGGTAGTTAATAAATGCAAAGAGTTGGAGAGCAGTGTTAAATTGACGAGGTTTCAGCATTTTAGTGTGGGTAGTATTTTCATTTCCATTAAAGAGGAATAAATCTTTGCTGTTTAGAAATGGGAATGAGGGCTGAGAGATGGCTCAGCAGTTAAGAGCAGACTGCTCTTCCAGAGGTCCTGAGTTCAATTCCCAGCACCCACATGGTGGCTCACAGCCATGTGTAATGAGATCAGACGCCCTCTTCTGACATCCAGGTGTAAATGAAGATAGAACACTCAAGTCTGAGGCCAACCTGGCTGACATGTCACGTTCCAGGCCAGCCGGGGTTACACAGATAAAAACCAAGATGATGACGACCATGGCGAAGATGATGGAAGCGGCAAGAGACGATAGTGAGGAGAAACTACCTATTCTAAGACGCCACACGTGGACTTCATCCATGAGATAGCTTAGTTCCCACCAATGAAACAAAGGCAGTGATGATGGGGTGGGACTCATCAAAGTCTATTTTCCTGAAATAGCAATAATTCCAGTGGGAAAATACGTGCCAAGGCTTTCTGAATCCAGTACCTATGCTGCCTCATCATCAGCGCGTGCCTTCCACTTAAAGAAGGCCACACTGGATCTATCCCGGGATACCACAAAGAACACAAGGCTGGGCTCCAGGTGTTAAGCAAATGAGCAGGTGAAGATAAAACACACAGGAGTAGACAAAGGCCACAAGACAACCGAGAGTTCAAGTAATCTTCCCATGTGAGTGTCTCCTGGGTTGTGAGTCAAACAAGTAGGCATTACGCTATGAACCAGGCAAAAAAATATTCTGTGGCTGGCGGCATCCAGTTTCCCTTCACCCCGTACGGGAGAGTTCCTGGCTGTTCTGGTGGCAGAACTCTAGTTTAGCTGAGAAGCTCTTCAAAACACCAAGATGCTACTAACTCTCCAAACAGCACAGGTGAGAAGTCAAACTTACGCTGTAATATTTTCCTGTCAGACATTTCTTACTCACACACAAATTGCTAAACCAAACCTACAGTAAAAAGACAAGGCTACCGTCACATCAAAGACAATTTACAACTAAGAAAATTCTGGCCAGGCGATGGTGGCGCACGTGTTTAATCCCATTTCTCAGGAGGCAGAGGCAGGCAGATCTCTGTGAGTTCGAGGCCAGCCTGGTCTACAGAGGGAGTTCCAGGACAGCCAGAGTTTCAACAGAGACACCCTGTCTCAAAACTTAAAAAATTTAAAAAAAAAACTAGAGAAAATTCTGAAGGAAACGTATATAACCTTTATTCAAAATACTGAAAATTGTGCATGACTTTTTGTAAAATCTCTAAAGTGCACTAATACAATTTAATCACTTGGCCAGACAACAAAAACTACTATGGGATTTTGTTCTTAAGGATTAACCTAAATAATTTTACATACAGTGGAATGATGATAACAAATCAGACAACACATGTTAACAAGAATAGAAACTGGGACCCTTACATGCTGTTCACAGGGATGTAAATGGTGCAGTCATTTTGGGAAAGTCTAACAGCTCCTCAAGAAGTTAAACAGAGGTGATATTTAAATTGGCAATTTGCTCCGAGGAATATACTCAAGAAATGCAAACCTAGGTAGACGTGAAACATAGCGTATATCTATTCATAGCATTCAAATTTACACTTCACAAATAAAAAGCAGGACAACCCCAATGGTTACTATCCTAGATTCACTTCTGACGCTGTGATAAAATACCCTAACAAACAGCACCTTAGGGGAAAGGGGAGTTTATTTCAGTTTACAATTAAAGTCCATCACTGTGGAAAAGGCAAGGCAAGAATGTCTAACAGCTAGTCCTACACTGTCCACAGTCAAAAGCAGAGAACAAAGAATCCTCGGTTTTGCTTACTTGTTCCAATTTCTCCACTTGTAAACAGTTCAGGAAGCCCTGCTGTATATGGTGCTGTACTATTCATACTGGGCTTGGTCTTCCCACATCAATTAACTTAAGACACTCCCCCAACAGATATGCCCACGGGCCAACCTAATGCAGATAATGCATTGTTGAGACCCTCCTTCCAGGGGATTATAAAAGTAAAGCTAACAACCATCACAATCAACAACTAATAAATGGAATGATCAGAATGTGGAAAATTATACAATGAACTATGTGGCCATAAAGGAAAAAAGAAGTGCTAACATCTGCTACAACATGCATGAGCCCAGAGAACATTATACTACATGAGGGAATCCAAAATCCATAGATTATATGAATCCACTTACAGTAATGCCCAAAGTAACATAAAAAGTTAGTGGCTGATAGGGGTAGAGAGGATGGTAAGCTTGGGAAGTATCAGCTAACAGATTCATGGTTTCTTTTTGAGGTCAAAACAAAGAGTTCTAAAATGGATTGTGGTTACAGTTGCTCAACTCTACACTCAAAGCACTGACTGTACACTTTAAATGGGTAAACTATATAGCACATGCGCTGCATCTCAATTAAGCTGTCACCAAAAAGAAAGAACTACTCAAATGAAACACATTCTACAGAGAGAATCTGACATGAAAAGCTTTTGGCAGTATGTTGCGAGAACTATTTTTAAGGGTACCACTCACCACAGGCCTGGACTTGTTTTCCCCTTTGAGTAGACACTACCTTTGAAACAGGAAACAAAGCAAGGATAACAAAAGTTATTTTGATATGTTGAAAGCATTCTTTCTTGTGGATTAGGTAAGGTGGGGCTAATTTTGTTCCTGAAAAATATACTCCTAATAAATGATCCAAAGGTGAGCAAGCACTAGAAAATGCTCAAGTGGATAACTACACTAAGAACTTTCTGGCATCACAGCCTTAGGCTGGTAGGAATACACCATTAGGCTTGTTCACCGGTACTTATAAAAGCTGGCTCTACACTGAATGACTCAGGGTGGCTATTGAACAATCCTTGTATGACAGTACCCAAGGCACGAATGATCATTCACTATTGAATGATCTAAAGATAATTTGTATGCATGAACGTTAACATGTATGTGAGGCTAGGGCAAGGGGAGAAATTGTGGAAGCCTGGATTTCTCTCCTGCTGGAAAGTTGGTAGTTGCAACTTCCCACCAGGGCCGAAAAATCTAAAAAGGCAAACGGTCCTTAAACTGTGAAGCTCAACTTTAGTGGGAAAGAAAGGTGCTCTGTCCTGAGGCCTTGCTTCTCTTCCACAGAAGCACCCATGGCCTGCTAAGGAGAGAAAAGAGCTCAGAGCTTCTTCAACAGGAGTTGAGATAGGAGAATCTTACAGCTGTGGTAACTGCAGAGGACATCCCAGGGGCAGGACCAGTACACGATGACAAGACCAGCTACAAGACTGACAGGACCCAGTGCAAACCTATGTGGGTTTGTGAATTAACTTGAGAAGGGTGACAGCAGAGCATTACACTGCACACAGGCTCTTCTGAGTGTAGGGGTCTCTAGAACTCCACCGGTGCCATGCCTGCAAGACCAGCCTGACTCTGAATAACATGAATTGAGATTGAAAATTTTCAAAGACATGGGAAAGAATAAAGCCAAAATATAAGATCATTCAGAGAATGTTTAGGATGTTACTGTTTAGGACATATCCCAGAGATTTTTCTCCATACATAATACATGTAGACATTTATTACTATAATTGTTTCTATTACATAATGGCTGTTTTTGTTTTTTTTGTTTTTGTTTTTTTGACTTGGAAAAGCTTTCTAAAATGTTAATAAATACAGATCGTTTCAGCCTTCCACAAATGATAGAACATAAACAGAATCATGCTTCGGTTAGCCATATTCTTAAATGCTGGATTAATGAAGGGTCCTGATTGGTCACTATTAGAATGATGTGCCCTGAATTATAACAGCCTTAAGAAAAGACTGAATAAATCAATTAATATAAATCACTTCATAAGGTGCTTGGCAGATTATAAACTCTCTGTATATTAATGACTTCTAAAAACCAATACTGTGCCTAAGTAAAGACATACTAATTTACATTCCCAACATCAGATTTAAAAAGGCGCTTGTTGTTGGTTGGTTTGTTGGTTGGATAGGGTCTGCTTTATAGCTCAGGCTAGCCTTGAATTCATATTAGTGCTGCCTGGGCATCTCAAACACTGAGCCAGACAACTGAGAATCTTTAAGTTTTGCATTTGTTGAATTTCCTGTATGATGGGTCTGATCATGTTCACCTTTTGCTTTCTTTTGTTTTGAGACAGGGTCTCACTGTGTAGCCATGGCTGGCCTGGAACTCACCATGTAGATGAAGTTGGCTTTGAACTCATACAGATCCGCCTGCCTCTGTCTCCTGAGTGCTGGGATTAAAGGTGTGCCCACCATGCCCAGCCATCTTGCCAGTTCTCTTACGGGATTCCTCGTGCTCCTAAGCTTGGCAATGTCTTCTGCATGAAGGTTACCAACTCCTTGTCACAGAATAACGAGTACTTTTTATTCTTAGAGGGGGGGGAATAAACCTGAGATTTACCTCCAGTTCCTAGGACCTTCAGCAGCTCGAAATTTTCAATTCCCACCTTCTCTGCATGTCCTGTTAAGTTGGCTAAAGAGAAAGAAAAAAGAAAGAAAAAAATTAAAGGGGCCAGCAACAGGAGGGCTCTGTGGGGCTTCTGAGAATATCAGCAAAGTTATTTCTTAACCTGGGGTTTTCCTACATGATTACTCGTTACATTGTATACTGTACTTTATATCTTAATTATAATAAAACTTTTCTTAAAAATTTAGTGACCAGATATTATTTGTCTATACGCTGCATCAACATACAGTCTGTAGATAAGCAAAGTTATAACACACAGGTAGACCTAGTGAAAACTGGATGGATTTATGTTTTCATTTATGTAACACGTACTAAGCATGTAACTACCATGCTAGGTTCTGGGCTATGCTCTAGTTCCGTTTCTGCGGCCAAGAATGTGGACATGAGGTGTCATACACTAGCTTTGCGCACACAGTGTGCACAGGCTCAGGTCCTCCATCTGAAGTGAGAGCGCTGGTCCAGAGAACTGTCAGGTCTCTGTCAGTTCTAAAATTCTAAGGCTGTGTTTAAATATATGCACTCTCCAAAACACATTCTGCCCTAAATAAGCAAAAGAAGGGTGTGTTACAAGTGAGCATTCCCACCGTGCACCCCACTGGGCTCTGGTCCTACCCGGTTACGTGTGAACAAGCTGTTTGGAGAAAAGTGGTGAACAGGACTCTGGTGGGGAGAAAACCGCAAACAGTCGCTTTAGCAAGTTAACAGCTTCGTCACCACGAGCTCACAGACCCTGTGCTGCTGTGACTGCTCAAGGCTGAGACGCGGAACCCTTCAGAGGTGTTTAACAAACTACTCTATAGTAATCGCTATGACTACTATGTAAATAGCTCTTTGTTGAAGTCAAGAAATGCTGAATCCAGCTATTAGTTCTACCACTTAAATGCTGTACACCTTGAATAAATTGCTTCTCTGTGTGTCAGTTTTTGATAATGTACGACAGGATAATCAACAACAACCACCAAAAACTCTTCCCTCCAGCATACTGGTGTCTACAGTCTGCTTTGAAGACATGAGAAACGTAAGAGGGACCGATGACTGAATGAATATAAACAACTATAAATATAAATATAAACCAAATATAACATACAGAATCTAGACAGGGAGTATAGCGGTGTCCAACAAACAAATCTTTCAAAATATCTGTAAAAAAAACAGAAACAGAAGAAGACCCACCTCATAAAGTTGTAATGAGGACTGAATGAGTCAAATTTATGTAGTACTTGCTGCATGCCAGCTCAGTATTTATAAATAAATTAAAAGCTTAAGACTATAATGTTAAGGAAATTAGGCTCAAATAGGAAATTCTAGAGCTACAACTTGGAAGTAATAATTTCAGTATTTTGTCAAAGTTTAACTAAATTTACATTTGAAGTGAAATTAAGTATTTAATTGTTTTTTTCAAAATTTTAAAGGGACCAGTGATTCTTAAGTATGTCAACGGATCCAACCAGCACACCATGATTAAGGTTTCCGTTTGGGGGGTATGTGATGTTTAAGTGAAAATGGCCCCCATAGGCTCATATACTTGCAAGCTTAGAGCCCAGCTGATGAACTGTTTGGAAAGGATTAGGAGGTGTGGTCTTGCTGGAGAAAGTATATGGCTGGGGTGGTCTTTGAGGTTTTAAAAGTCCATGGCAGGCCTAGTGTCTGTCTGTGTGTCTCTGTCTCTCTCTGTCTCTGTCTCTCTCTACCTACCTACCTACTACCTAAGGATTAGGATGGAAAGCTCTCAGCTACTGTTCCAAAACCATGCCCACCTGTTTCCTGCCATGATGATAATGGGCTAATCCTCTGAAACTGTAAATAAACTCCCATATAAATGCTCTTTTTTTTATAATAGTTGTCTTGGTCATGTTCTTCACAGCAAAAGAACAGTAACTAAGACAGGGAACAGAATTTTAAAAAAAAAGCAAACAGTAAACATTATGTTACATCAATTCTAAAGCAAACACATGAGTCCAAATAGTTCTCAGTATGCTATGGTTTTGTCAGTACAATTAAAGCCTTTGAACATGAAGGTCTAAAAATAAACTGCATTTTTCTTAAACTGTTAGCCTCAAGAACAAGAGCTCAAACTTCCAAATAAAAATACTAACATTATTAGAATTAATGTAAATTAATTTAATATAATAAATTAAAATATTTACAGATTTTATTTCACTTTATAGGTGAAATAAACATTACCAACTTACGTAACTGTTTTCTACATTTGCGAGGCAGTCATAAGACTTAATGAAGTCTGAATCACGCTGCACAGGAGACATGAGCTTCAGGCCTGGAACCAGGTACCAGAGCCCACACTGCTGGGCTGTTAGGACTGTCCTCTGTGGGCTTTTTTTTTTTTTTACACCACAAAGGAGACAGCACTTTATTGTGGCGGTGAGAGAACAGAGCCTTTGTTCCTTCTTCTATTCCAATGATGTCTCCACTAGACTCCCTTTCTAGTTCTCCCCACAGGCAGCAGGGGTTAGTAACCAATGCTTAAGCCCACAATTCTGAAAGAAAACTCAGAATTATATTTTCTTCATACATGAATTGGGAGGGGCCATTAGTAGTAGCAGGCAGAGTTACTGCGCTAAAAGGTCAGCTGCTACACGGGTCTTTGAGAAAAAGATTACATCTATCATCACTTATGGACGTGTGTGTGTTATGACAGGTGTGCGGCAACCAGTGCACATGGTCTGGTAGTCGGGTCCCGGTGGTCAAACTCCGGTTGTGAGTGTCTGCAGAAAGTCCCTTACGCTTGGTCATCTCTCCCGCCCCAATGTCCAGCATGGCCTGACTTCTTAGGAAGACAGCCCATTCTCTTGCCCTTCTCCTTCAGTGCATATCGTAGCTAACAGCAGATGTGGCTGTCTTGATGCTGTGTTTTGACCATTTTATGTTTGTTTGACAAGAGAGGGTAACATGATGAAAACATTAACAATACACTACATACATCTATGAAATTATCAAAAATTAAATAAAAATAATAATTTCTATAAGGAGGCAGGAAAAACACACACTTCCATTCTTGCTCTGCTTTCTGCCACATGAGGAAGCAGTCGCCGGGGACTGAAGCTCGACAATGTCTGATCCTGGGCCTCCAGAAGGGAGTCAAGACTGTTTACTGAGTTTTGTTTGCTTAGGAATATTTGTTGGTTTTAGACGAAGTCTCACTCTGTAGCTCAGGCTGGCCTGAAACTATGTAGCTCAGGCTACCTTCAAATTTGCAGCAACCTTGCTTGGGCCTCTCAGGCACTGAGTACAAGTATGAGCCAGCATTCCCAACTTCTATATTGCTCTCACCGCTCCGTCCACGATAGTTTTGTTATGGAAGTCTGAATAAGACAACCGGAGTCCACTAAATAATTTGCTTTCCCCGCTAACATTCTAAGCCACACGTCTTAACACGCTGGTCCCAAGATTACAGTTAGATGGAGTTGGTGGGGAAGGAGAAAGCCTCACTTGGGCTGTAAGCCTACACTTCCTGCAGAGATTATGTAATAGCTCTGTACTGACATGCTGGAAGCATACACAGCTATTACTAAGTGGTACTCTGATTCCCAGGAGCTACTGCTGCTCTGTGCAGACAGGACCTTTGAGGTTCTTGAGGGTTAAGGAGCAGACTAGAAGACCAGAGTTTGGGAATTTTGGGTTGTAACAGCAAAATGACACCAAACCACAACACGAGCCTAAACCCTAAAAGAGTTAACTCCTTCCCTGACAAACACCACCTTATCAAAACTCCTCACAAATTTAAAAAAGAAAAAAAGCATGTTGAATTTAAAAACCTAAACTGGAGCTAGTCAGTTAGTACACAGCAGACTTATCAGATGGCATTTATTCTGTGCCCACATAAGGTAAGCAGTAAAATACCAGTAAAGCTGGATTAAAATAATATTTCGGATCTTTCTAAGGTCTCCTACAAGTCTGTCTTTATTGTTAATTAACTCAATCAAAGGCAGAAAGTTCAAATTTGGGAGTTCAAATTCAGCCTGATCTACAAAATATATTCCAGGCCAGCTGGGGATCCTCAGTGACCTGTTGTAGAAATTTATTTTTATTTATGTTTAAAATGGTTGTTTCGTGCACTGTTGGGTGAGAGGCTGCCTAGTTCTTGGCACTTTGTATTGTCTGCAGGTGTTGGCTCTATGTGGGGGATGATTGATTGCTCATAATCTGCATGTGGTATTGACAGAACACCTGAGGAACATAGGTATCAATAAAAACCCCTCAGAGGAGATGCTCAGAGTTCCACTGTCAAGGCGCTGGCCATGATAGTGGTTCCCTCTGCTTAAGTCTGACAGGGTTTACATCTACGAAAATGTCTCTGTGTCTTCTTGGCTAAGCCTACACAGTAGGAAATTACTATAGAGATCCAGCGGGTGGGTGGGTAGATGGATGGATGGAGGGTAATTTTTTTTTCTTTTTTGGTCTTTTAATGGAGAGTTGGCAGAAAGGGAAAACTTCCCAGGTAAAGTTCATATGCATTTCTTTTCCTCACTCCATCCATTACCTTTCAGGATGCTAACAAAAGGCTTCCAAGTCTCTTAGGAAAGATTCTCAGCTTCAAAGCCCCATTATAACCTTCCAAAGCTGAAAGCAGGGCCTGAAAATATTGGAGCTGGGGCTAAGTCCATCTCAGAGAGAAGTGGAAAAGACAAAAGGGAGACTGTACATGTGCTCACATAACAATAGACTAAACTCCACTGCAGAAACAACAGGATCCTAGGCTTGCTGGGCAGCTGCAAATGGGGTCTCAGTAAGAGACCCGTCTCAAAAACCAAGGTGGAGAGTGCAAGTGTTCTTGCTCAGATGGAATGGCATCCTGGGAGTCGGGAGCCAAAGAATACCACAAAGTCACACCAAACAGCAAATCTCACACAAGAGATTTATTGGGCTGGGGAAAAAAACCCCAGGAGGGTGGCTGCCTCTACCCCAGTGAGAAGCAGCTATAAACAGAATTTTTACATTTAAAGTAGCTACAATATACTCTGATCACATTGCCCCTCGTCTTATCTCCTCCTAGATACCCTCTCGCCATCCATGTCGGGCTTGAACTTGTGTTGGCCCTGCATGTACTGCCACAGTCTCCGAGTTCCTAGTGTGTCAATCTTATTGTGTCTGGCAGCACTGTTCCCTTGGTATCTTCCATCCCCTGTCTCTTACAATCTCTCTGCCTCCTCTTCTACCTAGCTCCCTGCATTTATAACTTCTTTTTGCAGTAATACATTACTGAGATTACTCTAAGTGAATATTTAGGAAAATAAAAGTGTAAACAATTTTAATGCTTTCACAAAACAAGCCTAACCAAATACTTTTCTCATTAAAATATGTTGAATATCCTCACTTCTTGATTAGTGTTATTTTCTTAAAACGCATGTTCTTTGGTTCAGTAATCACTTTTGAATCTGAATTTAACTAATCTCATAAGTACATCAAGTGATGCTTTTTAAATGTCAAAACTCAAATGAATACTAAAATGATTCACTTTTAAAAAACAGTTTAATTTTATTAACAATTCTCAAAGGAAAAAAAAAGAATTTGTTCCTGGGCAGGAGGTGGTCTATGTCTATAGTCCTAGCACTACAGAGATGAGGCAGGAGGACTGCAACTTTGAAACTGGCCTGGCCTACAAAGTGAAATCCTGTCTCCATGGAACAGAAAGGGGGAAAGGAAGAAAATTAGTTCCTTACACCATAACTGAATTATTTTAGCCCACTCTATAGTTAATAAATATATACTAATATAGCCACATGCAGTTTGGGAAAAATACGACCAGCCTAAATAGCTTTACTGTAACATAAATCCATGTAACATAAAATCAAGTGTACCGGTCACTGTTACTAAATGAATCATTATGTTGTACAGCCATTGCCACCTGGGTAGCTTCCAGCTTAAGAATCTGAAACCCCCATGATTGATAAATGGCTTCTCATCAAACCTTTTGCCCTTGACCACCAATACTGCACTTTCTGTGTGGATGATTCGGGCTATTCCATGTGTCTTTATTTAAGTAGGGTCACAGCATATTGTGGCCAGCTTCTTTCACAGAGCACAACGTCCCTAAATTCCATCCATGTTAAAGCATGTGTTATATTTCTAAATAGTAGGTGATTGTGTGTGTGGGGGGAGAACATTGATATCCGTTCATCTGTCAATGGACATGCAGGCTGCTTTCACATTTTTAACTATGAACATGGGGACTCTGCTTCAATTTTTATACAGACTGAAATCTCACTGAAGGCAGAAGTGCTACTGGTAATTCTGCCTTTAATATTTTTGAGGAATTCCCACATTATTTTTCATAGAGGCTGTCATGTACCTTTTCAATTCCCAACACTGCACAAGGCTAGTTTCTTTATGACTGACCAACACTTCTATTTTCTTTTTTATAATAGCCATCTTGATAATTATGAGGTCAGAACTAATATAACTTTACAAAACACTAATTTAAAAAAATCTCCCCATATTTAAGTAATTTTTATTATAAAATTATCCAGGATCACTGTTTAACAAAAAAAGGATAATATTGGGTAGGTCTAAAGCAGACCTCGTGGTTTGAGAGATGGTTTAAAGAACGTGTACTGCTCTTAAAGAGGAACAAAGTTTAGTTTCCAGCACCCATGTTGGGAGCTCACAACCACCTGTTAACTGGAGTTCCAAGAGATATGACACCCTTCTCTGGTCTCCTGGGGCAATGATACCACATGGCACACACACACACACACACACACACACACACACACACACACACAAACCCTAATACGTATAAGTAAAGATAAATGTAAACATTTAAAAAATTAAGTAGACCTTTAAAATATGTCATCATAACCCTACTCCTCAAAAATAACTATCATTAATTTTTTCCATATTCTTCATGGCATACTACAGCCACGGATTTAAATTGGTGAACAGTTTCATAATCCAACTTTCTAGGCAATTCAATTATCAAACCATATACAATGCATACCACCCATAATCTTTTTCTTTTGTTGTAAATGTTTAATTCAGAACTTCCCACTCTCATGAAGAAAAACCAGTAAAAATGCATTTTTCATTCTGTTGCCATAGTTTCTGCTAAGCACATGTCATCAAATATGCTAAATCATTTGATTACATTCATTTATACTAAAGCTAAGAAGCAGCTTAATTTTTTAAATTTGTTTTTGCCAATTCAAACTAAAGGAGAAATAAGAATTGTTTCTGAAGCCATTCAAATATGTTTTATGCTATAGAATTGAGGCACTCAATTTATTTAATGAGTTAATCATGCATTATGTTTGCATTACTACATGAGGAATATAAATCAATAGACTCATGGACCTATGACATATAGAGTATTGTTATCACATGGAACCGACTAGAACCAACATGTGGCTCTCTCCACTCACAAATTCCCAGTGGGTGGGGTGGGACTAAAGGGGTGCAGGCCAGTGGTAGACTATTTGTCTAGCATGCATTGAGGCCCTGGATCCAACCCTCTGTGCCACAAAAGAGGTGGGGGGTGGTAGCTGAAGAATTATAGGCAAGAAAGATGCCAGAATAAAGTACCTAGGTAGGAGTAATTATTTCCTCTAATACATGATGGCGAGGACTGTTTTAATTAGCTATATTATATGAAAAACTTTTATAATATAAAAAGGCACATGAGACTAGCTGATTCAATACCTGGAATGTCCAACTAATTGGTTTTAATTAAGTCTGAAAGTTATAACAGCTTTTAACATGATGAAAATAATGTACCAGAAAAAATTGCTCTGGCAATAGTATACTAGGGAGCTAGAAGCAAAGAAAAACTCAATGTTCAAAGACGGTGAGGTTACTTAAATAAGCTGTATATATTCGAGTGAGAGTCTGGCCTGAATACAACTAGAAAGAGGAAAGAATGGATCCAAGAATCACCACAATGTTCAGTTCAAACACAAAATCACTGAATAACTGCCCTGTATGCTGAGACTACAGAAAGCAAACATCTGATCACCACTTTCAAAGACTCACTGAAATCCTGTGGTGGGATTACAGACTGGTACAGCCACGGCGGTGATCAGTATGGAGAGTCCTCGAAAGAGCTAAAGGGGTAACTAATATAGACCGGCTATGTCATTCCTTGGCATCCATGCACCTAAGAGACTTGATACGCTTCCACAGACATACTTGCTCAGCCATTTTTCTCTCCTGGCTTCTGCTATGGACTGAATACTTCTGTCCCTTGGAAAAACTTAATGTGGACAACTAATCCCAAATGTGACAGACAGCACTGCAATAGTGACCGGGACTCTCTCCTCCTCCTGGGTGTGATAACTGTCCTTATGCAGGAGCTTCAGAGAGCCTGTGAGGACAGTGAGAGGGCTACCTGTGATGCAGAGTTCTTACTAGACACCTATTCTGCAGCTCTTTAATCGTGGACGTCCTGAACTTCTAACAGAGCTACTTTGTTAAAGCTAAAAGAGACTAACATGGGCCCACAGCAAAGTTCAAGAAATGCAAGTCTGGTAGATGACGGTTACTGGCAGATCAAGGAAGCAAAAGAAGTAAGTTCTGTAGTCTAAACTGATTCTAAAATGATGTCAGAACACCCAAAGGGCTGTTGTGTGTGTTCTAGATGAGGAACTAAGGTTCTATGCAGACATGGGAAAAAAGTTTTAAGGAGGGGACTATGGCTAAAACTTAAAACAAAAACAAACACAGCTAAAAAAATAAAACAAAAAACTAGCTGCCATCTAAACCTATGCAAATACAGAACATCAATAAAAGTTCTATCTTCTGATAAAAGTCGAAGGCAGCAGTCAAAGGCATCCATTCTTTAAGATCCTAAATAGAAGAATGCTGAGCAGTCCCCAGGCAGGGGTCCTGAACTGTTTATGAGCGGGGAACCCGGCTGAGCAGAAGGAAGCCAGGGGCGCGTGTATACACTCGCTCCTCTGCTCTAGACTGGATGTGGTGGGTTAGCTGTTTGAAGTTCCTAACTTGACTCCCCGCAATGATAACTGTAACTCCGAACTGTAAGCGGGAATAAGCTGCTTTCTCCCTTAAGTGGCTTTCTGTCGACACAGCAGAAACGGAAATAGGACGCGGTGAGAACAAATGCTGCCCCTTCCATGCTGTAAGCAGTTCAGTGTTGTCAAACTGCCACTAGATAGTTCCTTATCACTCTGAGCAATGTTGCTATATTAGGTTCAGCGCTGGTCTCTGCTGTAAGCAGATTGCATACTTGGCATCAGCTGTAGCCAGATTGGCCTCCATGAGTAAAAATCCATGTTGCGGAGCCATGCTCCCCATCCTTTTTACCATAGCCATTCTGTTCATTAGCCCCTTGAACCACGACAGAGAGGCAAGATAGAGAGCTGCCTAGTGTCTGCACAACACAGTATTGCACTCTTTTCATTATTAGTACCCTTTTCTGTTGAGATCAAATTTTTGGTGGGCATTGTTAAATGATACAAATATCATCATGATTTTTCTCATTTCAAGAGTCCTAACTACAAACCTCTTCACTGGGTTTCCTAGTCTCCACTTTCTAATGGTGTCCCATCTAACCTGACAAACCAGCCAGACAAACGGCCAGGTGATCCACGAGCTAGTACAGAATCACTCATCTGATCATCATTCCTTCCGACCACTGCTCAAGAGCCCCCGCTGCAGAATGCCCCTTCCCTGCTGCTCCTTAGGGATGCGTCACAGAGAAGTGGAAACGCTGCAGACGCCCACCTTGATGTGCTGCCTGTGCACAGTGCAGAACATTACAAGCCATGCCTTAGTTTCTACTCCTCTGCCAACTAACCATAAAGGACTCTCCATGCGACCACAGGCACAGGCAGGGAGATAGGAAGCAGTGTAGCAGGAATGAGAAACATGGGTATTTAGACTACTTCATGCAACTACCTTCTGAACCTGCTTGGTTCAATATACAACTTCCATTTCATAAGAATGAAACAGAATGTACTATGAATGCCTAGCTTTGTGAAGGTAAATTTGTTTTACTTGAAGCCTACTAATTTAAGTACTACTCTTACCTAACAAGAATCAGGGAAATACCCAGAATAGTGCTTGACCAGTATCTGGGTACTCTAGATCCAAAACAAGTAATATAGTATTGTATGTAAATGTGTACATATATGAGTATATAAAGAAGAGAAAGACAAACATGATAGAATGTTAAAAATTGGGGGAAATAGCTGGACGTGGTGGGACATGATTATAATCACAGGTGTAAACAAAAGGACTTGAAGTTCAAGGCCAACGTCAGCTGTTAAGGACAGTCTGGACCACTTGAGAAATTGTGTTTCTATTTCAAAACACAAACAAGCAAACAAATAAGGGTAAATAAATACAGGACTATTTTATATTATGGATTAACCAATGTTAACAAATGTGCAAGTTATCTAGTAACTTCTTCATCTTTGGAATTTAAAGGTTTTTACTGTATTTTTTCTGATTGACCAGTGTCTACCATACTTACATTTAGAAACACAAAAACCTATAACTTTCTGCAGGGTAGCACTAACACCTTGTAGGAAAACTACAAGCACTGCTTAAGTAGTTTTAAGGTTCATACAGTGTCTGAAACAGGAAAATTAGGGGGTGCCTGTGCCTATAGTTCTTTACTAATTCTAAGTTCCTCCCTAGCACTGCTTGGCTTTTCTCTTTTTAGTTGAAAGATTGGCGCTAGAACACGGCTTTGGCTGACAGTAAACTGAGGTGAGAAGGAGGGTACATATTACACAGCTAGATTTTTTGGTCTCTAGTTTTCACAGCACTGGATTATATAATCTGCTGTGAGTTAAAATTAACATTTTAAAGTAGGATTATGGTTAATAAATGAGCTGTCAGTAGCCCTTTGAAAGTTTTAGAGCTGTAAGCACAAATTATTCCAAACTAACATGTGACTCAAGGTTGCTACATTTAGTGCCAATAGAAATCAAATTGGCACTATTAGCAGCATGGAGTCTGGAAACTAGCAAAAGGGAAGGGTGTTGATAAAGTATTTTCTCACAACAGAATTGAGTGCAGAGGTGATACAGAATTGGAATGAGGTTATAACTCAGAAGGAACAAAGAGCCACTGCACTTTCATGTATCAAACTGAAATCTGATCTTTGGGAACATTACTTAGGATTATTAAAAACTTCTATCTTACATGAAAGATCTAAAAATATATTTTAAAAACATAAAAATAATTTTGTAGCATTCTGGAAGATAGAATATATGCCTTGTTTAAATGATTTGTTTGTTTAAAAAAAGCAAACTAATTTTTAGTTGCCAGAATACTCTAAGTATGACTTCTGTTGTAAATGAAAATCTGAATTTCAAAAGAAATGCTGTGTTGAGTATAAATAGGGCAGATCTGTTCTGTATCTATTCGAGAGTTGAGGTATGGATGTAAAATACATATCAAATGTTTAATAATTTATAAGCTAACAATAGGAGAATGCAGTTTTAAAAATAAGGCTCTTAGAAATCTCTACACACTCTACACTTCTTTTGATTTGCTATATTGTTACCTAAATTATCTCTTTCAAAACAATTTTATAAGTATTAAAGTTTAGTCACACTACATGGCCAGGAAACGCAGTGACTAAATGCACAGTTCTCTTAAATAAGTTTGTGTCTTAGAACAGGTACAACATATTAAATACCTTGATTGCAGTAAATGATTTACTGCCGATGGGCCATCTTCATTTTGAAATGCTATATATGTTTCATATCTTTCTAAACTCATAAAGTATATGTTCTACATATATGCACAGAGTTTCACGTAACAGTGAGGTGCTATTAATTCATATTACTAAAGCAAAGCAACCAGAACAACATATAAGAATAAAATTTTAATAAACACTTTTTAAAAATCTCTGTTACTTTATAGGATCTCAGGATCAGTTAAGAATTCTCATCAACAGCCTTAAATGAAACAGAGTGCAGCCAATCAGAAGTAATTTAGTAATTCTGGGTGCTCTCTTTGTGTGTAGACTTGGTAAATGACATATTTAAGGAACTCCCGTTTTCCTCTCGCCCTTCTTCCCGGGGCTTGACGCAGCCTTGTCACTGGAGCACTGCTGCTGTACCGATCTGAACACGCATGCTGTCTTCTGCCTTAGTTCTTCCCACTGATCTTCCCCACTGGAGTCATTCTAAAGTATGATCCTCTTATTCTTCTACTCTAAGCCTTCCACACTCACACACATTCTCTCCCAGCTGGTCCTTCCTGGTGTTGGCCTGTGCTTCTTTCTCCTCGCTCCCCATGACCTGAGTCTGCATTCAGAACACATTTCCAGTCTTGCCATCTTCTCTGTCATCTTGGTGATTTTTCTATGTCTCTCTCAACTTTCAGGGTTTTTTCCCCTACCCTGATCTCACCGTTCCCCATATGTTTGACATTGCCAAACCTTCAGGTGCTTTCTTGTGCTCATCAGTACTCTGTTTAATTGAGATTTCCTTAATATTTGCCCTTAGCCCTGATCACTTGCCCAAGTGTCTCCTCTGAATCCAGTGATGCCTGGGTTCAGGGGAATCTGTTCTGGTTCTGTCAGTGCTTAGTATGACACTGGATACTAGTAAACATTCAGGATATCTGCTCCACTAGTAGCTGTATAATTGCATGCAGAATACGGTGACTAAATGAAACCCAAGACACAGCCAGGAAAGGAAAACATCACAGCAGAAGGCACTGGAATTCCTTATACAGAGGGAGCTGCACTGGGAATATTTCCTGAATGCCAGGCTCCTTTCCAATGCAGAGAGCACCATGAGGGTGAACATTAGCTGGGGCTGAGGCCTGAAGCAGCAGAGGAACAAGAACACAGATTCACTGTACAAACAGGGAAGCGGGGAGAGACAGAAACATCAGAAAAATCTGAAGCCAGGGGAAAAGTGAGGTAAGCATCCTCTTCCCTTGGGCCAGATGATGCAGATGTTTCTGCTGCCCTTGCCAGAACACCTCTGCGGCCTGGTGCCCTCCACCTCTGCCTTTCTTCAGACACCTTTGCTGAAGTCTGGAACGCTTTATCTGGAGTATGATTTCTTTTTCCTACTACAAAAGTTGAACAGAGCCCATTGGGTACCTGAATCAGTGCAGTGATTTTCTGCACTTAGAAATGGTGAGGAATAGCTTTGAGGGTTCAGAGAAGGCCAGCCCTCTGAGAAACTGAGGGAAACCCTGACAGACAGGGAAGGCACTTGCACAGTCCCCAGCACTAAGAAAACTGAGGCCACTTGTCAGAGCAAAGGGGACTGGCAAACCCCATCTATCTAGGACACAACAGCAAAGACAAAATGAGAACACAAATGTGGGAACCGCTGGCATTGGGGGGGGGGTATCATAATTTCTAGGTGGACACTCTCCCTGTTACAGTTCACAATAAAAGGAAAGTTTTATGAAGGCAATGTCTACACTATATTGATGCTTATTGACTTGCAATAGGCTTATGTTTTTTATGCTACCTGGCATCAGAAAAGAGGGTTGAATTACTTACAACTATCTAGGGAAGAGATTAAAATAAAAATTGAAAGTATGAATATTAGTCTCCTTCACATCATCATAAATATAGAGCAAGGTAGAGCACCGTGAGTCATGAACATCTATTCACACTCCACAACTTTACAAGAAAAAAGTTACACGATTCATTTATTCTGTCATCTTTCTTTTATCATATTTCGCCTGGCAGAGGTTTGTTTCTTATGACTAACTTTTTGAGGAAGACTGGCCTGGTTTGCAGCTTGTCTAACATTTTCTGTCTGGCATTTCCTCATGGTTCGGGTTATGAGTGTCCAATATTTAAGTAACATGCTTCTCGGTGCACTGCAGACAGCAGCGTCTGATGGCAGGCTGTCTGGTGTTAGTTTGCTCACTCAGGCCAGATGTTTTCTGGGCTCTTCACTATGTTGGCACGAATTTTCCCCATATAATAAGTAACCTGTGTGGAGACACTGTGAAGTTATTAAAATACCCTGTTCATCATCAAAACTAACCGACCTGGATTCGGTATTCATTGATGGCGCTCACCCAAACCAGTCTTTAGCCTAATGAGTACCAAACAGTGGTTCCCAACTCTCCCACTCCTTCCAAGCTTATAGAGAACATAAGCTTTCCTCGTGTCGGGAAATATTTAGATATAAAATTATTTGGTATTAAACCTGGACCGTGGCTTAAGTCATCTCCAATGAACAATAAGCATATGGCCTACTTCTCCAGAGCAAGAAAGAGCACAATGAGTGCAACCGTCACGGTCTAACTGCACGATGACACCCAAATATGCCAAAGCAAGAGAACGGGAAGTGCACCAACAGTTCTGTTTCTCATGTTATAAAAGCCTGTCCTGTCGTGGAATCACCAAGCCACTTCTCACCAAATACGCTGTCTCTCCAAGAATCACCAGCAACTGCAGGGCACAGGTGGCCATTAAAGAAGAAAGAAAGACTCGTGTTCTATCCTACAAGTAAGTCTTCTTCAATGCCTGGGATTATTTTCTTGGATAGTTTACTTTTTTCTTCCTGCTATGTTTACATTATATCAACTCTGACTTTATCCATTTCAATCACTTTTTCTCTGAAAACAAAACAAACAAACAAACAAAAAAACCCTTTTCTTTCTGTATCTAATCTTTTTTCTTTTTTGAGACAGGGTTTCTCTGTTGTAACTCTGGCTGCCCTGGACCTCACTCTATAGTCCAGGCTGGCCTCAGAACTCACAGATCCGCCTGCCTCTGCCTCCCGAGTGCCGGGATTAAAGGCGTGTGCCGCCACCACCTAGCTGTATTTCATATTTTTAAAAAGAAATGTTTTCTTGCCTTTTCAATGCCTGTATTAAAACTGTACTGGATTCTATATTATCTGCTCTTCCTTAGAGGCCACATAAGCATACTCGTCATTTGTCTTTTCCTTCATCCTTTTCCCAGAATCCAGCTCACTGTCTCTGATTTCCTCGCTGTTGTCCATCTGTTTCTTTCTTGGGTTGTTTTTGTTTTTCCTACATCACCTAACCCTTGCCTGAGGATATTTATTCAGTTTAGAAGGTTACGTTCCTGGTTTTTCCTGTGTAGTGTGGAAACATGCTTTGATTTGTGTTTTCTGTTTTATTAGTACAATAGTTGATTTGTTTTTTGGTTTTTCTTTCTGATTTCTAATCATTCAGTGCCCAGGGTTCTGAATTTAAAAGGTTTCTACCAGTTCAGACTGGTGAAATGGCTCCGTGAATAAAGGTACTTGTAGCCAAGCCTGACAACCTGAGTTTGATTCCCAGGACCTACATGGTAAAAGGAAGGAACTAACCCTCACAAGTTGTCCTCTGACGGTCACATGTCTATGATGGCGTGTACACATGTGAACACACACACACACAAATGTTAAAGAAAATGTTTTTAAACGCCTCTACCTCTATCAGCTCAGTGAGGTTTATTTGGCTTAAAAAATGATGAGGAAGGACTGGTGTGTAATTTTTCTTGTTTCTCCAAGATCTAATAACTTCATTTTCTTTCTGGACAAATCCCCAGCATGTCTGCCCACTGCTGTTGATCTGGTTGCGAACAGGAAGCAGTGCTTCCTAGAGCCGCACTGCCGGCCCCCTTACTTTCTTGCCCCTTTCCCCAGCTAAAGCTGTAGCCATCAGGTCCCAACCTGGAATTCAGTATCTTGGCCACACTGCTGACGCTTTCCAAGGTGGTTTTTTTCTTGGTTTTCACCTGAATTGGGGGTGGGGCACTAGTTCCTCTTTTTTCAGTGTAATTTAAGGTCCCTTTCCTCCACTCTACCCTCCACTGGACTTTGGGAGGGCAGAGCCCTATGAAATTTAAGCTATTTTCCTTTACCTAATTATAGTGCTTCCTTCTCTCTCAACAATACTGAAAGTAAGGGTAATACTCATTTCATTTGCACTCTTTTCAATATTACATTTGGGGTGTGGGCAGTTCGGGACACGGTAACTGTCATTACTCTCTCGGTCTAGTATCTGTCCTTTGTTTGCTGTTAAAGTGGAATTTTTGATGTTCCTAAAATTCCCAAGGCAAATCAGAAGCTTCCAAATTGGGTCTACAAATCTCTCAGTGTTGTTTCAAAAGTTTAAAATCTTCCAACCCTGTATGCATCTGACCCTCGATGAAAACAGAGTATGTTCCTTTTGCTCTTAATAAAATAGTGGACCCTCTGAAGCATCACAGCCCTAAAAAATCATTCTGAGAAGCTTTATACCAAGCCTTCCTTAGAGGAAATTTTCATCTCTCAAAATCATTTAAGTTAGTCCATCATATGTTAGCCTAAAGGTTCAGGGGGTTAAAACGAGTTTATGTTTCATTACTGCTACATGACCAATGTGGCTTATCTAGGAGGTGTATTCCAAGTCTTCATCGCACCCAAGGTCACAGAGGAGTCACCAAGTAAAGGACTGTCACTTCCTAAAGGAATACAAACAAAAGGTTTTAATGAAATCATGCTGACAATTAACTGTACCAGGCCTAAAAAACTTTACACGTAAGCTGCTCAACTTCATTGGCCAGAACTGGTCCATGGCTCTGCCCAGCTCACTGCACATACAGTAAATGCAGCAGTGAGGGAACTGGAAGGGAGAGAAACCTCCAGTTGGGCATTTTCAGTTTGCTGACGGCTGGAGGCCCTGAAGAACTAAGTGACCTTTAGAGGAACATATATTCTGCCAAAAACTAACATAACAAATGTACAATAAAAATATAAAGCATTTCCAAGAAAAGCAAAGGTTTCTGAGTTGATAAGGGATTACTACTCAGAATGTACAAAGAATCCCTGTAAAACAGATAGTGAAATAACAGAAAAAAGAAACAAAACACATCAAAGAAAAATCTTTGCAAAAAATATTTAAAAGTCAAACAAGTATGGAAAATGTTCGACCTCTTGGGTTAGTAGTAACCCAAGAAATATAAATTTCAACATCACAAGATCATCGTGAGATTCACACTTTACAGGCTGTTTGTTTGGTGTTTATTTGTTGAGGCAGGGTTTCGGGTAGTCCAAGCTGGCACTGAGCTCCATACCTAGCACTTAGAAGAGGATGTGCCTGAACTCTTGGTCCTCCTCTTGCCTTCACCTTCTGAATGCTAAGATTACAGGCGTATGCCACCACAGGTGCTTTATGTAGTGCTCGAGATAAAATCCAGGGATACAAAAGCTTGTACCCTAAGCAAGCATTCTACCAACTGAGCTACACTCCCAAAAAGATTACGTATTAATCCAACAATAAAAAGTATTGGACAAAGCTTGGAGTGGTGCCACACATCTGTAATTCTGGCATGCTAGACAAGTACAAAGCCAGACTAGTCTACAGTGTGAGTTCCAAGCCAGCCACAGATACAAACAACAAAAGGATAACAACAGTAATCAACAGAATCACAATTAGAACATATATAATTAATTTTATACTAAAACGAACAAAGGTATGGTCTTAAGAGCGATTCCTAACATGCATGCACAAGGAGAAATAGCAAACAATGTTCATGGCAATATTGGTTTTAACATGAAAATGAAAACAGCTAAAATGTCCACTGACAGTATAATCAATTAAGTTGCAGTCTTCCTAAATGTAACAATGCAGAACCATAAAATGGATAAAACATACCTACATGTAACCGTATGAATAAGCTCAAGATTCTATTGCACACAACATAAAGAACTTCTTACCAAAGACAATTCAGAGAATCCAATTTTTAAATGAGGGAGAAATTATATGAAACACAAATTCACTAAGGAATATTAAATAGTCAATAAGTTTACTAAATCTATAGGTAGTCAGGGAAATGATTCAAAAAATAAATAATTTCTATCAAATCATTAAAAAATAAAACTCTAATAATATGAAGCTGGCAAATAAAGCAAACTCCTGTGTCCTCTTGATGGAGACATGAGCTCTTATGAGTGCTTTGGAAAGCAGTAAGAGTGAAAGCATGCAAACCACCACTCAGCGGCTCACTCATAGGCACCCACCATAGAGAAACTCTACTGAGTACGTATATGGAGATACGTATAATGGCACCATAAACATAAATACACAAAAAGAAGTAGAAGCCTAAATGCCCATCAACAGGATAACAAAAGTCTCACTATAGTCATTCAACGGAATGCTACTGAGCAATGAAATTAAATTAGCAACTATTATAAGTGCCCACATTGACAATACCCAAATATAGAAAGGGAAGACATGTACAATATGCAAAGTAAAGATGTGTATATATTTGATAATGTGTGAATATATCATTTCTAAAAAGAGAAAGACATGTAAAACAATATTATGTATTATGTATTAGTATGTACTATAGTTGATGAATATATACCAATGTGTCCAAACACAAGATAATGACTATCTCTGGAAAAGAAGAGAAAGAAATTGGAATCAAAGAAAGTCTTATAGTTTGAATCTTAAAGGACTCGAACAGCTCGTGTGTTCAAAGCTTGGTCACCAGCCTATGGTGCTATTAGTGAGTGGTGGAACCCACAGAAGGTGGGTCTAGTAGAAGGGAGTTAAGCTATTTGAAGTAGGCCTTGGAAGGAGTATGAAGACTCCAGCCCTTCCTTCCAACCAGAAGTTTGTTTTTTCTTTTTTTCCAAGACAGGGCTTCTCTGCTGTAACTCTGGCTGTCCTGGAACTCACTCTGTAGACCAGGCTGGCCTCAAACTCACAGAGATCCACCTGCTTCTGCCTCCTGAGTGCTGGGATTAAAGGTGTGTGCCACCACCACCTGACTCCAACCTAAGTTTAAAAGACTTCCTTTGCATGCTTTCCTATTATGATGTATTACATTGCTACAGGCTCAAAACAACAGGGCCAATGAGACCATAGGCTAAAGCTTCTAAAATCGTGAGCCAAAATAAATCTTTCTACCTGTGCTGGCTAGGTTTCTGTCAACTTGACAAGAACTAGAATCATTTGAGAAAAGGAACTCTCAATTGAGAAAACACCTCCACATAACTGGGCTATAGGCAAGTGTGTTGGGCATTCTCTTGATTAATGATTGGTGTGGGAGGACACAGCACTCTGTGCGCAATGCCAACCCTGTGGTCCTGAGTTGTGTAATAAAGCAGGCTGAGCAAGCCACTAAGAAGTACTCCTCCACAGTCTCAGCCTCAGTTACCGCCTCCAGGTTCCTGCCCTGACTTCCCTTCAGGATGAACTGGGATCTAGACATGTAACCTAAACAGACCCTTTCCTCCCCAAGTTGTTTTGGTCATGGTGTTTTATCAGAGCAATAAAAACCCTAACTATACAGACATTGGTTCCAGAGACTAGACTATTGGCTGTGACAGACCCAACCATGTTGTTTTGGGGAGGAATGTGGGAGGACTGTGGAACTTGAAACTGGAAAAGCCATTGAAGAGTTCAGAGCTTAATGAGCTGCTCTGTGGAAGCTTGAAGAGAATCTGAAGACCAGGTAAACGATGGATACCTGGCTTGTTCAACTGCAGAGGGAAGTTTGAGACTTCTTCAAAGACTCTCTGAGGACTGTTCATGTGATATTTAGAATTGAGAATATGTGGCTCTAGTCAGCTGGGGCTGACTAGAAATCAGTGATTAAGAAAACCAGCAGCACTGAGGAAAAATCTCCTGGGAGTATTTCCTCAGGGTAGCACATAGAAGCTGTGTTTTAGAGAAGGTCAAGGCTGAATCTCATGCTGGCAGCTGAACTTGGTCACGTGTAAGAGTCTCTCATGTGGTAGTGGTTTTGAGGGTATGAAGGGGTCGTGGAGAATGCTGAGGCTTGGCACCGTGAGAGGCCAGGAGAGGCCGCTGGTGAAGACACAGCTTCAGCTGCCGGAGAAGCCCCAGGATTAAAGAGGTCATCGAGAGAAGTTGAGGACCGGCACATGTGACATGGCTGGAGTCCCTCTAGAGAAACAACTGTGGAGTGAGCCAGACTGAGACAAGCTGTGTATGCTACCAATGGCAGAGCTGGAGACATTAGGCCTTTGGAGTCCAGAGGACCATGAGTGGGCTACAGACATCAAGTACTGAACTTTTGAGACTGTTTGATTTTGGCTTTGATTTGATTTGAACTATACCCCGATTCTAAGAGTAAGGAAGTATGTAACTTTAATTTTTATTTTACAGGAACCCATAGTTACGGGGCCATGGATACTTTAGAGAGACTTTACAAGTTTAGAGAGATTGTGGATGTTTCAGAAAGTATATTTATAGAATGTGTGACTTGTAAAAGTTAGAATGTTTTATATTATGATGCTCATATTAATCTAAGATCTTGGATATAAACAAGAAAGGAAAGCTGTTATTGAATAGTGATGAGTTTGTATGTCAAGATGACAAGAAGTCAATTTTGTTGGGAATTTCTTTCTTGGTCAATTAGACACAGACTAGAACATTTGGAAAAAGGAACTCTCAATTGAGAAAGCACCTCCTAAGACTGGCCTATGGCAAGCCTGTGGGGCATTTCCGTGATCAGTAATTAACGTGGGAGGGCCCAGCCCGCTTTGTGCTGCACCAGCCCCAGGCAGGCGTTCCTAAGTTGTGTAACGAATGCAGGCTGAGCAAGCCATAAAGAACAAGCCAGGACGCAGCAGAACTCTGGTCTGTGTAAATTCCTGCCTCCAGGTTCCTGCTTTGAGTTCCTGCCCTGACTTCCCTTGGTGATGGGCTGTGCTGGGACACAAGAGCTGGAATACCCCTCCCAGTTGCCTTGGACATGTTTCACCACAGCCACAGAAACCCTATGACACTTCTTTAAGTGATTATCTCACTGCAACAAAAACTGATGAGCACAAAAGGATAAATATGTAAGCTTCAACCAGATTAGCAATGCTAAGACTAAATCATGGTAATTTGTAGTTTTGTGAGTACATGCACTGAAGTCATCAGAAAAGATCCACACGTCAAAGTGAGCTCTTAAAACAAAAATAAAAACTAGAACCAAGGGGTAGAGAGACAGCCCAGTAGAGTTAAGAACATCTGCTGCTGTTACAAAGGGGGTTCAGTTCCTAGCACACATGTGGAAGCTGATGATTAACTGTAATTCCAGTACCGGGGATCTGAGGCCTTCTTCTGACCTGAGCAGTACCTGCACACATGTGGTATACATACATAAACTCAGGAACACACATACATATAAAATAATTTTTAAAAATTAGAGACAAGCGATTTGAACCAATGTCCCTAGCCTCCAGCATTTCTCGATTCTGCTCCTGCAGCTCCATAGGTACACAGCTAGTTTACCTAAAACTCTGTCTTACCTTTCTTCTGTTACCTTCAGAATGCAAGAGTTTCTACAAGGAATACAGAGTTTATTCTGCTGTCAAAAAGTTTGTCTCGATGGATCTGGAAGATCCCATGATTCCCTCTGAGAGACTTCCTTGATTACAATCAAAATAGCCCCTGTGAGACCTCTACCCCAGACCTAATGCATCCTGGACTAATTCTGGTCTCACTTATAGCCAAGGACAACACATGTACAACAAATCATCTCTTTTGCTTTCTCAGCTGAAAAGGGGTGGGGGAGAGAGACAGTGACAAACTAACCAACTGACCAACCAGGCATGGTGATACAGCTGTGACCCTAGTACTGAAGGTTCAAGGCCAGCCTAGGCTATATTACAAGACTCTCTCTCAAAAATTAATTAAATTTAATTAAATTTGAATTGAAAGATAACATAGTAATCCCTAAAGATAAATACTTCCCTTGGCTTGCCTCTCTTATTCTCAACACACTGTCCATATACATTGTCCATATACCATCTGAAAATGGATAAACTGAGAAACAGCGAGATAATAAACAAATAAAACAATTTTCTTCTCACGCAGGACAAAAAAGGCAGTCGTGGAAAGACACCAGAACATGTTTTCTGAAGTCCAAATGTCTGGCTTCATACCCATTTTAGCCATTTACAAGATGTGTGAACAAGCCCTTAAGCTTAGTTTCATCTTCTGAAACACCGAGGTAATAAGAAGAGTGTTTACCACAATTCCCAGGAGACTGCATACGCCACGCTCTTGCCTGCATAACACTACTACCACCAGAAATTATAGACACATGCTAAGAAAGACAATTCTGAATGATTTCCAGACGACAGTGCTAAACACAGCAGAATCGATCAGAGATAATGTCAAACTAGAACTAAAATATTTCCAAAGGAATTGCTTCATGAGTATTTCATACAGCTTACTTTTTCTGAAGAGGATAAATGCAGAAATTCATATACAATGGTACAGTTGAAGTTATATAAATGGAAGTAAAGAAAACTACCTTTCAGTGGGAAAAAAAAGAATGAATGAATGTATCTCGGGGCAAATATCCATCCTATTCCCTTTCCTTTTTACTTAATTTCAGAACACAGGGAACTAAGAAACGTATTTTTGAACCAATTCATGTCAGTCATTGTCCTTCTGATTTATACATCTGCAGATCAATGAGGTGCAACACTGACATCTGCTATTTACAACAGCGTTCTTCTATAGGGATTTCTGAAGGAAGTCAGTTCTTTTCTGAGCTCTGAGAACTATCAGAGAGTTATACACAGACCTCCTGCTTCAGCTTCCAAAACTTTACCTGATCTTTGTGTCCAATAATCATGGCATATCACTGAACCTTTAACTTCAAACCGACACAAAAAAAACCACAAAAATCACAGACACCATTTTTTAGACTCTAAAAAGCACATTTACTAAGCACATAATGGTACTCTGCCACACCCATATCTAAAGCCAATTTGGAAAACCAAGACTGTACATTTGAGTACCCAAGCTTGGCCCCGGGGAGGTGGTTCAGTAGTAGGAGCTTTCCCAGCATGTATAAGGCCCAGAGTTCAATACCCAGTACAAAGAAAAAGAAGAAAACCTTTTTCACAAAAGTATGAGATTTTTAGCCATTTGACAGATAGGATACATTTCATGTGACAAAAGGAATTAGATCATTTATATACTGAAGTTATTTATTTAAAAAACAGTATTTTTGCAGAAGCCTTTTCACAGATACTATACAAGAAAAGAAAATTATTTCAGATTCTAGATCACCTATTTAACAATATTAGAGAAAAAAAAGATGAAGGATGCTTTAAATTCTAAAAATTAATATTATAAACTATGTAAGAGAAAGTGGTGATCTTATTACCTTAGACTTTATTATTATGAAGATAATAAAATCTGATCATTGTGCAAGTTTCTTACCTATACTTCTTTTAAAATAGAAGATCAATCTGATCCAAAATGTTCACATTGTTCACAGCTAACGGAAATGCATTCGTCAACTGTCTCTACCCTGTTCCAAATCACTGAGCAGATACAAGTTCAAAGGACACAGGATATGGCTCTAACCAGAGCCTCAAGAGCACAAAGAGATTTCTAGCCAGGCGGTGGTGGCACATGCCTTTAATCCCAGCGCTCGGGAGGCAGAGGCAGGCGGATCTCTGTGAGTTCGAGGCCAGCCTGGTCTACAGAGTGAGTTCCAGGACAGCCAGAGTTACAACAGAGAAACTCTGTCTGGAAAAAAAAAAAAAGAGAGAAATTTCTAGGTATCAGGGTCAATTAATACTGCCTGAATTCAAATTTCCTTATCCATCCTAATCTGTGTGTGTGTATATATATATATATACACACACCCATACACACACACACATATATATGTGTGTATGTGTATTAAGGTTATATATAAATATATATACACACATATGTGAATGTGTGTTCAACAAAGAAAGCAAATAAAATTATTCATAACCCATGCTTTCAGCAGTACAGAGAATGCCACAACCCCTGAATTGTTTGTCATGAATAAACCAGCCAAATTCCAGCAGAGTTCCCTTCCACAGGAAGTCTGGTTTGGGAATAGGAAGAAATATGCTATTAACACTGAAAATAAAGGGACACCAAGAACTTAGACAAAGCAAGACAAAATCATGGCCAGGAGAGTACAATGGCATACCAACATACTGAAAACAGGCCAGAGTTGAAGACTTAAAACACCAGATAGGAAAGAAAGCCAGCCTTGGAGAAGCACAGTTTCTGACAAAAAGTCAGAGAGAGGAGTACATATTCTTGGCTACACAGCAGTGAAGGGAAAGTAGAGAAAAAAATCAAGGATCCAACAGAAGTGAAAGAAAAACAAGACCCTAACAATCCCACTAGTCTGCCAGCCCCATCGGAGAAAGAAACTGCATGAACTAAAGCATTACAAAGTCCTCCAAGTAGATAGCAAGAACGAGTACACCAAAGAAGCAGGCAGACACGGAAAAGTACCATAAACATGGCTACCAGAAAACGGTAACATGTTTCAGCTGATGGAACCCTCCCTTCTCAAGAACAAAGCACACACACAGCTAAAGAAAACAGGGATATTACACTCCAAATTGAATTTAAAACCTTCACCCAATCAGTTGGATATGAAGAAAAAAATCCCGAAGAAGAAATATAAAAACTAAGAACAGAAAGGCAAACAAACCAAAAGGGAACAAATAAAGCAAGGGTTGATTGACCTCAGAAAAGAAACACGTACACAGACGTATTCCAAATAGATGGCGGGGGTGCACCCCCACAGGGAAGCACAGGGAAAGGACGGAAGTGATCTGTTAGCAAAGCCGTGAGCATGTGACTCACACAATTTAGACTGGTAAACTATGAACAACCAGTCCAGCCCACAGGCAACAGGACAGGGTCGCTGAAAACTTTGAAAGAGGTAAGTAAGGCCTATCAACTTCCTCCTTAAAGGTGAGGAAGAGGTTTAATCCAGGAGAAGAGTATGCTTTGGTTCAAATGAATTCAGTTCAGAACGAAAGCTCTACCACTTATTAAAGTTACGCACAATATTCATTTTCACCATTCTAAGCCCTTTATCTCTGATCCGTAATTGGATGGATGGATGGATTAATGGCTTGATGACAGGCAGACAAAACATGCATATACAAACCACAACTGTACCTGACTAAATAGAGGATTTTCCCCAGAAGAGAACATCAGAACACTGAACTACAGGTAATTTCCAAGGAGGGTGAAACCAAAATGTTGCATACGCCAATACAAGGGACCTTGCTGACATGGTCACTGCTGTGAGTCCTGGAGATTAATCTTGCTGGCACTGTCTGAAAATGATTAGAATGCTCACAGAACTATGTGGGCAAAGGTGGAGAGAAACATTTCTAAAGTGGATTTTGCCCCTACTAGATATAAATTGTTAAAGGGGATGCATTAGCTTCCTACACTACAAGCTTTATCTCCTGCTGAGTGGGCACTGGAGAACCCTAGAAAAGATACACAAGGAGCAAGCGTGAGACTAGACACTGCTGGGGAAGACCAAGTGAAAGCCTCCAATAGAGGAGTGTGAAGATGATGCAAGAGGCGATGCCTAAGAGGCAGCTAAGAGAAAATCCTTTGCTGCCTTTTGTTACTGAGTCTCCAAGGGTTGTAGCCACTGGTACATAATGGTGACAAGGAACTTACTTGATCCCAGGGGACAGACTGGGATGTTTGTGACTTCCATGATCGCTGCAGAGTGATGAACAAGGTTTGAAACAACCATAACCCAACAAGCGAAAGCCTGCTGGAGGTTCACTTCCTCAGAGATAAAGTCTCATTCTCACTAGTCAAGCAATACTGTCTTTCCATGACTTAATCAGCCACTTCCCCAGGTATCGGGAAGGGTCTCCTGAAAGCCACTCTGGCATTCAGGCGTGTTCTAATACTTACATTCACCCTGCTCCAAATGGTAAGCACTACACAATCTTGTCTCTGCCACTGAAGAATACTATCATTCCTATGAAAATTATTGAATCCTATGAAAATCCAATTCCAGAATAGCCTTGCTTAGCAGTTGCAGTCTATATGCTTCTCTAGAAACTTCTTTATTAACTAAGTTTCTTTGGGCCCTCCTATGAATGCGGTCAGATACTGTGTTCTGTTTCATATACTAAGTCCACTCCAATTTTCTCTCTTCTCTGACTTCTGTCCATACTCTGCCAAAAAAAAAAAAAAAAAAAAAAAAAAAGTTTGCATACTTAACTATAGTAGGTCCAACTCATGTTCAGGCTTCAAGAGATTGCTCAGCAGTATATTAGGATCAAGTAACTGAGCCATTTAATTCTGAGTTTGTTAATAAGATAGAATTAAGGTTAATACATTTTCTCTTATCCAGCCTATCTCCCTTCTACCTTGAATACCTGCTGCATTCACTACCTCTCAGATCCCTATCCCCGACATAATCCTTCTACTCCGTTGGCATATACAAGACTAGGCTCTGTTGGCATATACAAGACTAGGCTCCGTTGGCATATACAAGACTAGGCTCCGTTGGCATATACAAGACTAGGTGCTGGAATAGTTACCTATTTTCTCCCAGAAAAATAACACTACCACCTTGTTTAACTATATTGAGACTTATGTCTAGCTACTGTTCTAGGGGAAGTGAAGGAAGATATGGGGGAAATTTTAGGAACAAAAATGTGTGGGACATTCTGTTCAATGAGATCTTTGCATAGTCTCCAAAGAACTGTGGTCTGTTCTTGTCTAGCAATGCAATGTGTTAAACTTGAGTCAAATGACCCTTTCAACATCTAAGAGTCTTACTCTTTCCATATTAGGGCCCTGTCTTGGCCCTTGGCCTTGAAAATCTGTTAAAAGAACATTAAAAAGGTATAACTTTCTAAGGATCCTGTGGGAGTTGTCTGAAGATACCTACGGTTAAAGACAGCAGAACAAGTAGTTAAAAAAGAAAGTCAGATATGAAGAGGTAAAGAGCACGGATACTAGAACCCTGAGAACATGTGGGAACCCACAAGGACAAACAGAAACACATATCTGTAAGTATCTTCAGAGCCCTAACCTCAATGATTCCAGTGACCTGCAGAGAAGGTACACACTAGCCTCGGATTCCCAGGTGATGGAGGTAATCCAACAGAGCTGGGGAAACTGCAGGCATGACCAACGCTCCATGCCAACAATATGATACAGCAGATGAGCAGCAACACGTGGGAGCTAGAACATCACTTCATATCATCAGTGAAAGGAACTCGGCTGCCCCTCCTGTCTATCTCACCTGGAATGTTTATTATAATCAGTGTTAGCCCAAAATCCAGAAGGGAATTCAGAGAAACAAGTCCAGTTAAGCCAAACTGACAATACAAACTTCCCACAGAAAATACAAAGCTCTGCTACCCTTATGATTAAATCCTAGGTCCAATATTTTACTATAATTTATGGCCTTGGGCTTTGAGGATCTTTCCAAAGGCTTCCATGAGAATCCTCTTTTTTTGTTTCCAAGGATTCAAAAGCTGAGTCAGCCAACTCAGAGGTCTTAAGATTACCACTGTCCCTAACACTCAAATCCTAGAGCTATCACATATGTCCAGCTCTTCCCCTTCTAGTCCATGCTAGTCTTGATCCTGTCACATCTGACAGGTTTATCAGCATCCACTGCTTCCAACAATGGGATCCTTACTATGGTTTCACTATTGAGTATCCCTCTGCAACACCCCATCCAAGGGTATGCTTTTTAAGCCACTTTATAGACACTAACAGTCTTATCCTGGACTGCTGTGCGAGTGGTTTATATGGAAGGTAATCCCAATGAGATAAGGAGAAATTGACAAGAGTAAAATAAAGAAACAAGGGTACATCATCAACTCAATCTATCTAGTTCTTTTGAAAAACAGATGGAATGCCTCTGAGAATTTTCCACTCCTAGAATCAATACAGAGAAATGCATATATTATCAGCTCCTACACCTCATTAGTTAACAGTTGCTCCAGTGGACTATTAATGCCCTTTCACTTTGCAGGCATACATTTGTTCCCTCTGAGCCAGCTCCCACCAGGATCCTTAGCCTTACAGCAAGAATCAATATTGAAAGTGAAAAAAAAAAAGTGTAGCATGTGTGCATCAAGGAAAAAGCCATCAACCTGAAGAGGACTGATGCTGACAAAGAACTGTTTACCAGCTACACCTGGACTCGGAAGTGAGCCAGGTTGATAGTCTGTGCACCAAGGTGGACTGTGGATATGAGATACAACATCCACCAAACAAGTGTGAGACTGTTAAGCCCACACATGTCTCCAGTGCAAAATGGTGCCTATAACCAGAAACACGCAGCTCAATAAATGTTAGCGGTGATCATTAACTGAAGACACTGGACTAAGACTGTGGTATTTAATCAGTGAGCAAGAAATAAAGGAGATATTTCACAGTTACAATTGACACAACAGGGAGAATAAATTGGTGAGCCAGATGCATGTAAGGGAGAGAAATCGGGTGTTTCTACCTAGGATCCTGGCAGGATGAGGATGGCAATGTCACAAAATAAAACATGGAAATCTTCAAGAAGAAGAAACACTGTTTAGCTTGGGAGACTAAGGTATTGTGGACAATCTGAATGTTTTATGTGCAATGTGGGCTGATCGAAGTGAATGATGAGGACTATAAGAGGAGAACTAAACTAAAAACAGACTTGGCCAATAGTTCAAGCAATAATAATATCTTGACCTCCCAGTAAGAGTGGGTACAAGAAAAGAGGGCTGAAACAGAAAAAGAATTATAGAGAGAATCAGAGAGAGAGCAGTGAAGGAGAACCAGAGGGAGAAGGAGCCAGGCAGAGGAGCACTGTTGTTAAGCAAAGAGACCAGCAGCAACAATCAAGCACCAGGTGCCCCAAAAATGTGAAGCTATATTCAAACTGAGACATCCCATCAGACCAGCAAAAGAGGGACGTGTTAACAACTGTGGAGATCGCTACAGTTTCCGTGGAGCCTGATACTGAAGCACATCAGAGCGAAGGGAGATAAAGACATAGAAACTAGTGGAATAAACAGCCCATTCAAAATCTTGTGCAAAGAGGAATGCTAACAGTAGCTAGAGGACTTCAGGTGGTTGGCTGGTTGGCTGGCTGGTTAGCTGGCTGGCTCATAATACAAGAAAGCACAGATATGTTTATGGAAGGAGGACACAAAGGGGGGGTGAAATCTGAAGGAGACAATTTTTTAGTAGGTATAGAATGTAATTTGACTTGATCCTCTCTATTTAATATGCTTAAAATCTGCTTTTAAGATACCAACTAAAAAATGTGTACTTTATAATCTCACTTTCTGAGCCAACCAAGTAGATCATAAAACAGCTCTTCCCATAAAATCTTATCCTTATTCAGCATTACAAAACGTAATATTCTTGTGTTGATTTAATTTCAGTCCAAAGGTGACAATTGTATGCAGTGAGGAAAAAAAAGTCTGCTGCTGCTATTTGAAGGGTTTGTTTCTCCCCCTCTTTCTGTCATGGGACACAATATTTATAAAGCAACTTATCAGATAAGCTTCAGTTACGAGGTGCCCAGCATAGTACTAACCGCACATACTTAACTGAATGCTACAAACTTGACTCCTGTCTACAAAGGCGAAGTAACCCAATTCTAGCAAATGCATGGAAGTTTGAAAAAACATCAAAATAACTAGCATATCAGGTTCCTTGAAACTCCAGGTGGAAAGCTATCCTGAAGCTGTTTAGATTTGTGGTTGGGCCTCAAACCATGTCTCTGGAAAGCACTCAACTGGCAACTGAACAATGTTATATTTAATGTCTGTGCACTTTAAAAAAATGCTGCCCATTTTTCTCTTATAGCTGTGATCACTTACCTTGAAGACTTAACTGTATTCTGGGTGTATAAAACAGCCGTGTTTTATCACTTACCCAAGTGATTCTGGAATTATATGACTGAACCCATACCAAAAGTGAGTCAAAAACAAAACAAATGTGTACAAAGCAGTAACTAACTGCCTTTCCCCCAATACATGTTCCAAATAAGTATAATTTAGAACTAAACTAACTAAACATAAAACACATCAAAAAGAAGAAACAAAAAAGTAAGCTTACTAAGAATCTGGCATGAGCTGGAGACTATATATGTTCAGAGAACTGAGCTCTGTTGAAAGCACAGATACTCCTGGTCGGCTGGGCCTGAAAACCTCCTCTGTAAGTTGTTCTGCAACACTCTACAGGCTTCACTGTACAGCCTGCAAGTGAAAACACTCTTAAGATGCTTTTCTGTATCTAGGATTTTTTTTCCCAAAGATTGGAATAACATTTTTTTTTAAACAATGAAGCTATTTCTCTTGAATAAAGAATTGCCTTTTCTTCACAATTCACAGAAGGACAAAACAATCGTGCCCTCAAAACTTCCTTATCTTCCTGTCACCAAATCTACAAATTCACCTGTATCCTTTCCCCATTCCTTTATAACAGAGGCCAACCTGCCCTCCAGCTGCAGGTAAACTAGACTCCACCCATTTCTCAGGGGTCCTGACAGCATCACTTATGGTGTAGTACAGGTTCAGTCTCTGTGACACACACTCGTGGTGCTTTAGCATGATCTAGCATCAGTCACCTTACAGCAAGAAAACAGGAAATCACCTTCCCTGAAGCCCCTACACTTCAATCTCCTCCAGGACAGTCTCTCAAAAGTCACCTTCACTTGCAGTTCACACAACCCATTCCAATCTGACTTCCCCATACTCAGTTTCTACCAGTATACCTTTACAAAGCTATTCTGCGGTCCATGGAATCAACAACCCCCAAAATACACCCCATCCTGTCTAGTAGGCATGCACAATACCACAAACTTTCCGGGGTCTTCTTCTGTATTCTTTTTTTTAGCAACTCATTTGAAAACAATTCTTTTTTTTTTTTTTTAAGTTTTTCAGGACTCAGTTCTAAGTCCTCTTTCTATAGCATCTCCTAAAGAGATTTTACCTACTAACTTGGCTTTATGGTGTACTTACATTTTTGTGGCACCATGTTTCTTATTTGAACTCAAAACTACTTAGGTTTCAAAACCAATTCTTCTACTTACTTCCTGGGTAACACTGAGCAAGTCACTTCTCTATGACTTGGTTTCCCTATTTGTAAAACTAGAATAACAATAACAGGACCAAGGTTCACAGTGTTATTTCCTGACTTAAATGAGTTACAGTACATACTGTAACTTGTAAGGTTTCATCATCCATAATTATTACCACCACATATATCCATCAGAATATGCCAAAAGCGCCTAAAAGTTACTTTGTTCTGTTAAACTTGACCCTTTGTTTTCTGCAGACCTATATATCCATCTCTCCTGGTTTACCACCTGGAATCAAAATGACCCTAATCACTGTACTCTTCATATACTCTCCTCCCAGAGTGAGTAAATTGATCACTTTTATAATAAAGGGATTCTACAGATGTGATAAGCCCCTTTAAATCTGGGTCTATAGGTCAGAGGAGACCCAAAGGCCAAAGCCAAAGCACCTGAAACTGGCAAGCTTTTGCTGGCTTAAAGTAGGAGGGGCCACTGGAAAAGGAATGGAAACTATCCAGAAGCTTACAGTGGTCCCTCACTGATAGCCAAGATATCTAGAATTTCAGGCTGAGAAATACAGGCCCTGGATTCTAGCAACAAGAAACCAGAATTTGGGAGTACATTTTTACCCAGAACCTCTAAACAACAGTCAAGTCTGGCTAACTTCTAGGCCTCAGTTTTGTGATACCCTAAGCAGCGAACCCAGTCAGGTCACAAAGACCAAGGGCACCCCAAGTGTGAGTTATGATACGCTACTAAAGCAAATTGAAATCAACACGCTACCTTCAATGACCACTATCTTCAAACACGTTTGTTCTTGCCAAAGAGCTCAGAATGCCATCTTCTATTTATTCTATCTCCTAAACACTTCCCCAATATACTCACAATTCTCAAAATCAATTATCACCTAATCATAACCTTGATATTCCATTTAAATTTCTGCCCTCTTCACACATTCCCCTCAAAGCAGTGGAAATCATCTTTTAAAACATATAGTTAATTTAATCAGTTCCCGACTGGCTTCACATTCATACACAATGCCTAAATGGTGTATTATAACTTACCAAATCTTTCACTAAATGGCCCTTGCTACCATTCCAGACACATTTCCTTAGCATTCCTAGATATGACAGACTAAGCCAGAAGCCTTTTCTCCAGAAACCTCAGTGTACCAAGCCATTTCTGACTTCTGAACCACGTGTGTTGCTCCTTTGACAGAAACACTTTGTTCTGCCACCCTTCACCGCATCCTTGATGGCCAGGGCCTCGGCTTAGGCATTCACAGCCCGATCCACTGCTATGGAGCAATAATAAGTTACCATTAAACAAGACCTTGAACCTATTATGACGTCTGCAATCCTAAAGTTAGTTATATGATCGGGTATATAAGGTCTTTGTGTCAAGTATTACAGAGTGATGGCAGTAGCCATTTCTAATTGTTCTCTACTAAAAAGGCAATAATCCTCAAATGGATGAATACAAACTTCTGCTGCTTTGTACAACTTATACATGAAAAACTTAGGTCAAATTTTTTGAGTTTTATATGTAGGTGGCCAATTAGATTTGTTCCACCCTAATTAATCCTAACTCTGATGTCTGATTACAAACAAATGACATGAGTATAAAGGAAAACCAAGCTAAGATCATGGGAGTTGGTTAGTGCAAGTATACTGCTAAAACTCAGTGTATTCGGAGAGCGGTGACACTCACTTTACAATGTGTTTTAATTTAATTTAATTCTTCCTTTAAGAAAAACACATAATCCTACATCAGATTACTTGTGTGGTTAGAGGACAGAGTGCTTCAATTGAGTGACTATTTCACTTAATGATGGGATTCTCCATTTTGTAGAAAAGTACCCAATATAAGGAGAGTCCTGTGTATAGTGTCAGCATTTCTGCCTACAGAATTCCTTTAAGTATACCCTAGTTTACTGATTTATCATTTTGTATCTGACCAAAAAGTAAAAGTTCTACTAATTAATTGGGGGATTCGCTTTCTTTTGTTTAGGAGAAAGTAAAAAATAAAAATGACAAGGATTTTACTTAAGCAAACACTAGAAGGTTGACTGTCTTCCAAACTGTTTTCCCTTTTCCCATATTCCACATTTTCTATACTATTGTGCTATGTGTGTATGTGTTTAAGGTGATTACTTACATCTTTTAATCCATGCTTTGGTGTGGAAAATACAAAAGTAATTATTATTAGGATTAAATAAAGAAAAGAAAGAACAAGAACAGCACAATTGACAGGAGGAGAAAAGTAAGGCTCCGATTCACACTGACAGACTGTGTGCCACCACCACAGAAGTCTTCTAGGGTCAGGAACACTGTATGCCTGCATCCCAGTGTTGGGAAACTAAAGCAGGAGGCTCACTGCAAGTTTGAGGCTACCCTGGGTTACAGCAAGAACTTTTATGGAAAAAAAAAATCTACTCAGTTACCCACTCAGAGCATTCCTATGAAAAACAGAACAGCTGCTTCAAAGCAACACAGCTAGCTTTGGGGTAATATCAGAAAGGAATGTCACGTCTGGAGGCCTCAGAAAGGACAACATTCTACCTCTACAAAGAGTGACACTGTTACTACTTTCAACTTAAAAAGTCTAATTTTCTGCTTCATGTTCTGTTAGCACAATATTTCGACAAAACTGTCTCTTGGAGCAAACTGAGCTGCTTCAAAGCATCTTAAGGAAAATGTTCTGGCTTCCGACTGCTGCTGAAAGATTAACACAAACTGGATGATTTACTAACAACATGAATTTCTTTTCTTACAGTTCTGAAAATCAAAAGTCTGAAATTGAGGTAAAAAACAAAGTGACTACAGAGCTGTGTTTCTCCCAACTTCTAGAGACTGGAGGTCTGGACTGTTCCAGCAATTGTATCACACTGATCTGCTTCCACCCGAGCCACCTCTGACTTTGGCTCTCCAATCTTCCTACCAGTGTGATGAGATAAACCGGGACAATCTCCCAACACCAGGATGCTTAATCACACATGCAGTTTCTTTTGTCGTGTAATGGTAGCATACTCCAGGGTTCCTGGGATTACAATGTGGCTATCTTTAGGAAGAGGAAGAGCGGTCTTTATTCAGCCTACCACACAAGACTTCAACATGGGCCAAGGAGATGGTTCAATTAAATGTGCTGGTGACCTCAGTTTGATCCCCAGAACCCACGTAAGGGGGGAAAAAATCTGGAATACACACTCCTCTGTATTTGAAATACCTTGGTATTAAAAATATTATTTACATGATTTTCAGGTCAGGAACATAGAGATTATAAGTGGCCCATACTCTTAACGTGGAAGCAAGCAGATCTCTGAGGCTCACTAACAGCTAGCATATGCCTACTTGGCAAGTCTCAGAAAAGAAAAAAAAAAGGAGGCTGATGCCTGAGTTTGTTCACTTAGCCTGCACAGGCATGCACATCCACGTGCATGTACACACTTTCAGACACACATATGAACATGTACCTACAAAAACTCATTAACTTTACCTAAATTTTAAAGATGGCATGTGAGAAAAGTCTACACAGCAGTATGAGTCAAAAATGGAGACCCAACCAGAAAAGACTTTTAAATAAAAGAGCTAATGTTAAAATTCTTTTAAGTACCAAGTTTACTTTCTCTATTCCAAATAATTTGATATTAAAAATACCATTTACGTAAGTTTTCAGAGGTCAAGAACATGTAAATTATTTAAAAAGAGGCCCACTTATACAAAGCTTGGATGTGATAAAATAATGATAATACAGGTACTATACTGAAAACTGGGAACTTGAGGGCTGGGGAGATAGCTTCATGGGTAAAATGCTTGCAAAGTCGATCTGTGTTCAGATTCCTAGCACCCACAGACAAGCTGGGAATAGGGGTGCTTTAATCCCAGCACTTCAGAGGCAGAGCAAGTGGATCTCCGTGAACCACTGTGAATTATGTAGACCAATCTGATCTACATACCAAGTTCCAGGACAGCCAAGGCTAATGGCCCTGTCTCAAAAAGAAAAAAAAGATAAAGAAAAGAAACAAAAGGAAAGAAAGAAAAGCTGGGAGTGGAGGGATTTAACTGTAACCCCCTGACTGGGAAGCGAAAGTAGAACCTATGGGCTTTCTGGCCAGCCAGCCTAGAAAAAGTGAGCTCCAGGCACACACAAACCTTCGCCTTCCTCTGCAGTCACAGGAGTGACACATGGATGACTGAAAGGGGGAAGTGAGAGCTCGCTTGCAATTTTAGGGACGTATGAAGCCAGAGAACTCGTTTGATTTGGGAAGGAATAGCTACATCTGAGCAAGAGGAATACTGCCAGAAATGAATACAGTGAGGTTAAGATTCTATTTTAGAACCTATTCATGACAAACAAGATAAATGCAGGAGTGATTACACCTTTGAGGTGGATACAAAGATCTGTAACCATTCAGAGAACTCAAAGGTGATGCCTATGGCAGCCTCTTCCCTCCTCTCCCACTGCATTTGAGGACTGACATCTCTCAGCCTGAAATTAACTGTGAAATTCAACCAACAGAAAAAGGTGTCAGATTTTCCCTAGAGGAGTGCTCATGGATCTCTTGTTCACATGAAAGAATTCAACCCTGCCCATCAAAACATGTCTGTCTGTAGTCTCAAGGTGCTTCCTCGCTTTAAAACAGAGGTTCATGTTGGGATTGATACAACATTAGCTCACCTGAGGTTTCTCTCCAGATTGAAATAAAAAATACACTTAAACCCCCTTTGACACAAGGTTGAGAAGTTGCTCTCTTTGCTTAAACACAGAGTATTTTCTCAATCTCTAACATTCACCATACAAATTTTTAAAATGATTTTCTGTTAGACTCAAGAGAAGCAAGTTGTGGGGAGGGGAAGGGGGGGTGTGGGCTGGGGAGGGTGAAACAAGATTCTTGGCAGGAACAACTAAAGCCTAGTGGGCTGGATTCAATCCCTGGAACCTACGTGAAAGTGGAAGGAGAGAACTAAATCCACATGCATCAGGGGACGGTTCTTTTTCAGTGGGACTCTACATGATTCGCCTGAGAAAAATAGTAATTTTTAAAAACAAATAACAATCCCTGACCTTTGTCTATTGCACAGAAATACCATAAAACACCAGCTTAATTCCAGTAAGTAGTCTGGATGATATTCCAGCCCAACACTATTGCTTTGTGAATAAGAAAATTTAGGCTCAGATAGGCAAATAATTTATTTCAGGTCTTACAGCAAGTTAGGAGCAGATTCAAAACTACAGCCTATCCCCTGACCTGCATTGAATCTTTATTTAAAAGACTTCAAATACGAATATCAGTAACCAAACTCTACAGGGAAACTCTATAGTTGGTGGCAAAAAAAGTCAAGATTTTTTTGAGAAGCCTCACAAAATAAGACAAGAGATACCTCTAGTGAACAATAAGCACAAAAGTCCTCAGCAAAATAAAAGTAAATTGACTCCAGCAGCATGTAAAAAAAGAGCACGATTGCACAGGGCTTATCCCAGAATGTGAGATCATTTTAACAGCCAATAATCAATCAATGTAATAAACCCCATCAATACAATAAAACTACATCATTATCTCAACAGATAAAGAAAAAGCGTCTGACAAAGTCCAGCAGCCTTTTACAATTAAGAACTACCCAAACTAGAAACAGAAGAAAAGTTTCTCAATTTGTACAAGACATCCGTGGAAAACCCACAGCCAGCCCTATAATTAATGATGGCTGATTGATGCTTTCCTGCTAGATAAGGCACAAGCAGGGTGTCTGCTCTTGCTGAGTCTACTGAATAGTGCAGTTAACATCTCTAGCCAGGACAACTAAACAAGAAAATGACACAAAACACATTCATATTAAGAAGGAAGAAGCAAAACTAATATAAAATGATATAATAGAGGGAATAAAAATACTAAGATATCCACTAAAGTACTTTTAGAACTAATAAACTAGTTAGACAAGGTTGCAAGACAAAATAGATCTCTACACACAATTAGCATTCTAGAAATAAATAATTTCATTACAGTTGTATTATTATACATCAAAAATGAAATACTTAGAAATAAACTTAACAAAAGAAATACAAACTTATACTCTAGAAACAGTAAAACATTGTCCAAAAAATGAAAGAAGGGCTACACAAATGGAAAGACATCCCATGTTCCTGGATCGGATTTAACACTGCAAAGAGAGCAACACTTTCAAAACTAATCTATGAATCCAGTGCAGCCCACATCAGAACATCACCCAAATAGCTTCTTTGAAGAAACAAACAAGCAAAAACTAAATTCATATGGAAAAATCAAGGAACTCAGATTAAACAAGACAATCTTGGAAAAGAGAAAGTGAGAAGGTTTATACTTTCCAACTTCAAAACTAGGTTTGTAACTTGCAGTTTTACAGTACTAGCTAAAAGAGACATATAGATCAATGGAATAGAACTGAGAATCTAAAATGAACCTATATATCTACGGTTAATTAGTTTTCAAAGAACATGCCAAGAAAATTAAATAGTGAAAGAGCAGTCTTTTCAAAAATGGCACAAGGACAACTAAATATCCACATACAAAAAATGAACCTGGATCACTACCTCATGTAATATATAACAATTCAAATTTACCAAAAATCTAGTTATAACAGCTAAAAATCACAAAAACTCACAGAAGAAAACTAAGACATGTCTATGACAGAACAAGAAAAAATGGGGGGAGACAAACAAACCTGTTTTTACCAAAATTAAAGCTTTTCGTGCTTCTCAGAATACCACCTTCCAAAAAATAAAGACAACTCATTCTATGAAAAAAAAAATTTGCATTCATGTATCGGATAAAAGATGTGTACCTAAAATAATTTTCAATAATAAAAAAAAAAATCAGGATCTCTATGAGTTCCAGGCCAACCAGGTTTACATAGTGAGATCCGATCCCAAAACGGAGAGGAAAGGAAAGGGGGAGGGGGAGGAAAAGCAACAACTGCAGAAGAGGTAGAAGACAGAAAGAGTTCTCCAAAGATGTACGAGTAGACTAGGTGCTTAAAAGCCTACGCAGCAGCATTAGAGAAGCACAAGTCAGATCACAACGAAGACTGCGCCACTCATTCCAGGGCGGCTAACCGCGTAAGACAGAGAATAATGCCGGCAAGGCTGGGTCAAACTCGCTGCCCGATACTGGCTCAATAAGATCCAACAACTTTACTGTTGCTAACACCCAAAGACATGAAAACAGATCCATGCATAATTCTGTCCACAGACACGCATGGCACAAAAGGTAGAAACAACCCAAACGGCAATCAACTAAATGGGTAAAATATGATCTAATACAAGGCAAGTACAATTTGTCAGCAAAAATTAAGTGTTGATACGTGCTACAACGTGGATGGATCTGAGCAATATCGTGTATGCTGAGAAACAGGCGGTTGCAAAAGTGCACGATTGTATTGTGATAAAATAATGGGCAAACATACAGACGGAAAATAGACTGGGAGTCGGCTAGCCCTGGAGAGTGGAAATGTAGGGTGACTAATATAAATGGGTATGAAGTCTCTTTAAGGGTGGTAAAATGTTTTAAATTTAGATTGGAGGGATGCTTGTATGTCTCTGTAACTCTGCTACAATTTGTTGTATACTTAAAAAAAAGAGGATTGTATGGAACTTAACTTGTACCCCTTAGACAAATGTAACAAAAAGCAACATGAAGCTTCCACCTTGCTCTCTTGGATTCCCGGTTTGAAGAGAAGCAAGCCAGTTTCTGTGTCCTTCCAACACGCAAGCACTCTTATGGAAATGTCCACACAGAAAGGAACTGAATCAGCCTGCCAAATACACATGAGTGAGCAGTCTGTGAAGGGGAGCCACTGGCCCCAAACTTCCAGCAACCCTTCCTCCTCTAAGAGTTTAGTTTATCCTTATCCTAGTTTGCTGCAGTTGCTGGTGTGTCAGTACAACATGATCCCATCACCTAGTCTTAACTGAATGAGCCAAAAGTGGATACCTGACCAAAACTAAGCCAATAAAGTCCTTCTCTCAGAATGTAACTGAAACTGACAAAAGGATGGTATCTTTCAATAACTGAAGCCATAAAATGTAGAACTTCAGTGCTATCCATTTTCTACCTGGGGTGGGGGTGGGGAGACACCAGACAAAAGTGAAGAAGAATTAAGTCTTGGCATGTGGACTAGAAGGGATTGAAGACACAGAAGAGGCAATGTAAGTCTCTGGTTCCAGTGATTCCCCAGACCTGTCTGTCCAGAGAAGCCACGTTCTTAACCTCAGCGTGTAAAACAGTACTCAGTACATAAGAGGCGACAAAATATTTGTTGAATGAATGGACAAAATAATCTCCATTTTCCACTAGCGTTCAACAAAGTTACCCTTGACTATTTAAAGACCAAAGGCTTTACTCCTTCTTGTGTTGCTCTTACACATTTGATACCATTCTGTTACCATACTCAAGAAATAATATGTCCTGATTACCAGTTCATATGGTCTATCGGAGGATTTCGGAGTCATCTTTGGTATCAACAATACCATTTAGGCCAGACAACAGAAAATGTTCAAGAAATTTATGTTTGACTGATTTGCTTGATCTTGAATTCTATATTCTTTGGCTTTTACAGTTACTGTTTTCAATTTATCAAGACCTAACATCTACAAACCTTATTCTTTCCATCCAATTCAATTCACTCAACAAATACCTGAACATCTACCACAGGTCACAGGCTACACACACACACACACACACACACACACACACACACACACTCAGCTGGTTTCTGCCCTCAAGGATCTATCTAGCACAGACAGATATGTGTGTATGTGTGTGTGCATGGACACACACATGTGTGCAGGAGCACACACACGCCACTGTATCTGTCCTCACTTTCCGCCTTGTGTAAGACAGGGCTCTACTGTCCTCACCACTGCACACACCAGCCTGGCCAGCCTTTCGGGCCAGCTTCCAGAGACTCTTGTGTCTCTAGCTGTCACGTGCCATAGAAGCACTGAGATTACAGACACACTCTATCATACCCAGCTGTTTTGGGGGCCCTGTGCCCCACAGAGCCATCTCCTCAGCCCCAGGTAAAAGAATTATCATTGTATATAGTACTAAGTGTTGTGATGGGTGAAGTATGCACACGCTGCTCCATAGCAGCGAGGATTACACGGAGTTTAAAACACCATGGAGAAAGGTAACAGCCAGATCACGTGATAATGGCTAAGCACCCAATCGTCTTAGTCCGTTTTCCAGGTGCACTAAATTAATTAATACATTTTACAGTAAGATCCGATTGTGGGGTAATATTTTAAGATTTTCATTTAATCAACATTTCCTACTGCCTACTACGTGCCAAGTAAAACTAACATTTTTTTCAATAGTATTTCATTAAATTCTCACATTTTATAGATGAAGTAAGAAGCCTGGACGAGTGCAGTGACTTCCCACATCTATTTAGCTAGCTAAGTGGCAGAGCTAGTATTTACCATTCCTCATCTGACTCCACGTCCAGGTATGCCATACTATCCAGTCTACGGAGGGGCCATTTCCATGCCCTTAAACTGAGTGCCTAATTGCAATTTCACTCGTCTCTACAGCATACAGCACAAGCGCCAACTACCAACTGGGTATGCTTGGGAAGGGACCACATCAAATCACACTGCCCTAGCGCCTACTACAGCACCATGTGCTAAGAGGGGCTCAGTCGACAGATGAGTGACTCTTTCAAGTTATATCTTAACAGTGTTTTGGACCATTACATCTGATCACTTGCTCAAGTGTTCAACAATAAATTAAAAAGACCGTTCCTTTCCTTTAACATTACTGCTGAGTTCAGAACAATCTCATCATCCATCAGAAAAATTTCAACATGCAAACTTGAAGCTGATGATTCACACAGTTAGTCGAGAGGGGGAAAATAAAACAGTGCTCACTGTTTCCTAAAGAACTAGCATTGTTTGCAAAATCCAGAAGCTGAACAGTTGGTTGACTACTAACAAGTAGGCTGCCCCTTGGTCCTTGAGCTAAAGACCTCTTGTTGCACCGTGATCAGTCCTGAGGAGGGACTTCAAGTAACATTTGCAGTGCTGTGTGATTCCACACACATACAGTGAGGGATCATTATGTAAGACAAGGGGGAAAAACAGAATCCTCACTCTAGAATGCACGTGACACTGCACCTGGTGTAATGTAGGTATTAATACTGGATAAATGCATACTAAGAAAATGATTTAAAAGCCTGTTGAAAACATCAGTTGTCAATTAAGTTTGGAGGGAAAAGTTTAACCAAGGGAATGAATCTACAAGGATTATGTTAGGAACTCAAAAATACTATGGAACAATTGGCTTAAGACACATTATAGAGTCAGAACGACCAAAATTACAATGCTGAAATCTGCTGAATTAAGAAAACAAGAATTTGACGTCTTATACTAAGTCATCAGACTGACACCCAAAGGAACGCTAATGAGCAATCTCAATAGAAATAACAAAAACCAACTTTACAATCCGTTCCAAATAAAAGCCAAGTGAGTCTGGCTAATACCTGAAACCTAACAATTTATATATACTTAATACAAGAGTCCTTCGGTATGCCAAAAGACTTAGTATCAAAAATCTGAAACCACTGACACTAATAACAAACGAGTCATTAAGATGCGTTCTCTGATCAGAAATGATCAAGTGTGAAGGGTTGGGGGAGACCCAACCTGGTTGGCCCAGATAGGAATTTTCTAAAATAAACCCAGACGTACACAATAAAAAAGCAACTGAATAAGTATAAAGCTGAGCACACACAGCTTTACTGATCTCGAGTCGGGATGTAAGCGCCGAAGTCTGCTGGTGAAATCTTTCACCTAGAACTTTACAACGACAGAGGCCGCTTGCTACAAGACGCTGGCGAGAAAGTCGAGGCATTGTAGTTCATGATGACTCTAAGGACTCAGAAGACCGCGAAGCCTCTCGGCCTCACCAGAGACTAACCCGGGACCAACGAGCCCTCGCGTGTCGGTCGCAGGACCGCCGTCCCGAGGGATGGTACACACGTACCCCACACACACACACCTGCACCCCCAGAAACAGAGATGCAGGGTAAAGTGAGTTCACGCTCCACAACCAAGCTCAGTCACGCCCAGGCAGGAGCACCCTTCGCTCTAGACTGCGTGGAGCGACAGATGTCACCTGGGCAGGAAGACGGGCGCGAAGGCATCTTCCCAGCCCGGCGCCCGATACAGGGGGCCCGGTGCGAGCAAACTTTCGGCCCCCAGCCCGGAGCCTCCCGGGGACCCCCGGCTTGCCCCTGCCCACGAAGCCCCGCCCCGGCACCGCCCCCCTCGGCCCGCGCCCGCCCGTGCGGACACTCGAGCGCGCCCCCGCGGCTGGCCCAGCCGGCAGAGGGCGGGGTCGCTCACCGGTCCGCAGCTCGTGCTTGACAGTGAGGAGCTGCTCGCCGCCGTCCCCGCTGGTGCTGGTGCTGGTGCTGGTGCTGGTGCCCGCGCCGCCGCCGCCGCCCTCCCCCTCCATCTTCTCCTCCCTCCTTCGGCTCGCGCGGGTCGCTCTGAGGGGAACCTGGCGGGACAGCAAACGCCCCGTCTCCTCGCAGCCCCTGGAGCCGAGCTGCAGCGGCGCCACAACTCCGACTCCGAGGCGACTCGCTTTCCCGCTCTGGCCGCGCCGCTCCTCCGCCTCCTCCCCCTCGGCGGGCACCGCTAGTACGGTGCAACCCTGCGCCCTGCGCCTCCACCTCCGCCGCCAGGCCGCTCCGCCCACAGCCGGCCGCCCCGAGCCTCGGGCGCTATTGGGCGCGGCGCGCGCGCGTCTGCCAGCGCCCGTGCCCATTGGGCGGCCCGCCGTGACGTTTCACGAGCCTCCCCGCCCCGCTGCTCGAATTGTTGTTGCTTGGCGGGGGACACAGGAGAGGGAGGAGCGCGGGCGCGCCGATTGGCAAGCCCCACGGTTCGGCCCCACCCACTGCCTTCGGGGCGCACGCGCAGGCAAGGCCTTCCCTCTCCTGACCTCCCCAGAATGGTCACACCCCTTATTCCTCGGCTTCGATCTGTTAGTAAACAGTGTCTAGTAGTCTGGAGGCGCTCCGAGCCGCTGATTGGCTACTGCGGAGAGAGATGGGGAAAGATGATTGGACCGTTTGGGTCGCCAATCACCGTGGACAAAGGAGGGTCCTGGAGGGACGCACTTGTCACCCACGTGTTTGTGCGCGCGTCCAAGGGTCCTAAGCAACGATCCACGGATGTGTGACTGCCTTGAAGATGCCACGTTCTCGGGTGATATTATTCGCTGTAGTTAGCACTAAATAAGTTGAGTGGATTTGTATTTAAACACAGGTAGGAGCCGGCGAGATGGTCCAAAGGTGGACAGAGTGCAATTCCATGTGGTGAAAGGAGAGAACCAGGTTGCCCTCCGACCTGTACACAAGCTCCGTGGCACGCATCACCCACACACTCACACACACAAAACAATAAGTTTTAAAAATTAGGTAAAAAAAGGTAGTTCCTACACACAAAAAGTCAAGGTTCTGGCTCACGATGAGAAAATGGTGCAAAAAAAAATTTCTTTTTTTTTCAATTTTGTAGCTCATTCTAGCCTTGACCTCCTGCCACCACCTCCCATGTGCTGGAACTAGCGGCATGTGCCCCCCGTGCCGAGTTTATGTAGTGCTGGGAATTGAACCCCAGGCTTTGTGAATGCTAGGCAACCATCCTATCAATTAAGCTACATCCTCGTCCCAAATTTTTTCATGTTTACCAGACTCTTCCCAAGCACCAAAGGATGTGAGAGATCATAAAATTGGACACAACTCCTGCTCCTGAACAGCTTTTAATGTAACTTGAGGAACGGACAACTTGTATATATACGCAGGAAACTATGAAGAATTTGAAACAAAACCAGAGTAGTATAAAGCATTAGAGAATTGCACAGATGACAACAATTATTCTCAAGGTTTTTAGGGCAAGGAGGAAATCTGGATGGCCAATTTAAAGGACAATTAAGACAAAAATACTGACTGCAGACATTTCACATAGAGGTAACTGGAGCTAGGTCTAGAGGAGACGGAGTCTTGGTAGAGGAAGTGATTGGTAGGCTCCATGGACGTGTAAGAGAAACAGCTGAATAGGCAAGGTGAGAGCGTCTTTTTCTTCTTGTGTGAAAAAATACTTGACAAAAGCAGCCTAAAGAAGAAAGGGGTGTTGGCTCACATCTTGAGAATAGAGTGCATCATGGAGTGGGAGGCATAGAAGCAGGAACAGGAGCCCGCTGGTCACACTGTGTCTGTAGTCAAAGGCAGACAGAGATGAACTGTGGAACTCAGCTTTCTCCTTTTTATTGAGTCCAGAACCCCATCACATGGGGTGCTGCCCATAGCTAGGGTAGATCTTCCCTGTTAAACCTCCCTGGAGACACCCTTAAAGAGACACCCACAGGTTTGTCTCCTAGGTGATTCTAAATCCAGTCAAATTGAGACTGAAGATGAACCATGTCAGTAAGACAATGGAGAATCTGAAATGCTATGCTGAACTGTAGGCTTTATTTAGTGCATGAGAGATCCCATATGCCAGTCAGAACAGCAAAGTCCTTCTCCTATAACTTGTCATATTTACGTGCAACTGAAGGGATAAACTGAAGGGAATCGAGAACCCTCAGAGAAAGAATCTGCTGCAATTGTAGTTCTGATGGCTTGATTTCTGGTAGCAGAAATAAATGATAATGAAAAAAGATGAGACTTGAACATAAATCATATAAAAATGATCTTCTAAATTGAGCATGGATGAGAGGAGGGACCAGCAAAGTATTTTCCTGTTAGAGGCCAGAAATCCAAGGCTCTATAAGCCATATGCTCTCACTTACAACTATTCAACTCTGCTGGAAAGCAGTCAAAGACAGTAATGAGTGGCTGTGTTCCTATAAGATGTTCTAATGGATATTGGTATTTGAGTTTCACATATCATAATACATTGTTGTTTTAATCTCTTTTTAACAATTTAAAAATACAAACCCCATCCTTAGCTCATGGACCTTTAAAACAAATAGACAGAGGTCTATGCTTGGTCTCCATAGTTAGCAGATTCCTGCATCAAGTTACCACAAAAGAGAAAGCAGAGTTGCCTCAGGAGCCCCATTAGCTCACTGCCGCAGCTCGCTGGGTTAACCAGCCTGGAAAGCCTGTTTCATGACACTGTGACTACCTACTTAGCTGTGCTATTTGGAGCCAAGCAGCAACTGCGTGCAATTGTTCATTTATTCATTCAATGACTTTCATATCCATTACGTACCAATTACTGTGGTAGGTGTCAAGGGCACAGCGTACACAAAACGTCCTTGCTCCCTGTAGAGCTTATGGTTTAAGAATGGAAATAAATCACATAAGGAAAGGTAAGCTTTCCATTATGATCACACCATAAGGGAAATCGAGGTGCTATAATGGGATGCATCAGGAGTACCTAGTTTAGGTTCGAGTTGCCAGAAGATCTTTGTATGGATATATATTTATATTCTGGGTCTTTAAAGATGAGTAAGATTACCAGAATTTTGCAGAAACTGACCTAACGCTCACCAATCTCATTTCCTCTTCTTGGGCAGACAGGAAGAACTTTTTTCTATCCTTTTGCAACTGGGTTCTTCTAATGCAATTATCTGCCCAGTGGGCAGACATGGCATGTGAACATTTTCAAACCTAGCCAGAGACCCACAATTACAGTCACTCACACCCACTTTGCTTTCTACAGCAACCACGCAAGCAACATTTCATCTTTGGGTTGGGAGGGTTCTTGAGACAGGGTCTCACTGTGTAGCTCTGGCTATCCTGGGACTTCCTACGTAAAACCAGCTGACCTTCAACTCACAGAGATCCGCTCACCTCTGCCTCCAAAGTGCTGGGATCAAAGCTGTACACCACTACACCCAACAAGCCACGTTTGATATATGAGGTGCCATGTTTTTGGAAGACTACTGAGCTGAATTCCTACTGGAAGAACAATGGCCTGACCTGCAATGTCTTTTAAGCATAAGTTTCTGACTCGGGGGATGGGTTGCAGTGAAAGCATAATGTACCCAGCACTATTGACACTCCAGGGGCGTTGTTCAGGGGAAGAAAGTGTTAGGAGAATGTCATGAGATAGATAAAGAACCTGTTGCCCTGAAGAGACTGAGGAAAGCCAGTGGAACCTTTATCACCATAAGCAAGAGCAAGCTGTGAGATGTAAAGGTGAAGACCCTATTGTGAAGTGTGTGGCTGGTCTTATTAAAATTTATGAGATTTATCAATGGAAGGAACTTAAACTAGAGAATGATATAATTGGAATAATATTTTTTAAAGGTCATTGTATGTGTGTATTATGTTTATTCGTGCTTTACCCAATGAGCCATAGCCCCAGATTTGCATAGTTTACTTATCTCTAGATCATTCTAAAACTGTAAAAGAGTTGCAAAATTTGCCAAGCTTAGAAATAAGGATGACTATCACCTTTCACACACAACACTGTGCCGAGTGATAGAAGGGGAGGGATGGGGTGAATTAGGGACATGGGGGAGTCGGGAACACTGTGGAACAGCCACTGGGAGAAATAAATGCCGTGAGGGAGCTTCGATGGTTGGTGGAGTTAGGCACCCTGAATTGAGATCACTAATTGTCTTTCTCTAGCAATTTACATTTCCCGTGGGGTTAGAGATCAGCAACTGGGCAACAACCTGGCTAAGATGAGTGACCCTGGAGCCTAAGTAAGAAACGAATGCAATGGAAGGCCAGAGGGAAACCTGGGAGAGCAGGGTGGAGGAAGCTCCGGAGCTGATGGTCACACAGGCGCACTGCGGAGCCTCCAGCTCCAGCTGCATTGCGGGATCCCAATTTGAAACACTGTTGTGGCTGTTGTTTTTTAAAGGGGAGAAAGGGTTTATTTTAGCTCGCTCTTCAAGGTTATAGTCTACAGTGAAAAAAGGTACAATGTAGATGGAAATTCTCAGGTGGGCTCATTCAGGGAACAGAAGACAATCAGGATGTGTAAACCTGAGCCACTGCATCGGGTCCAGCCTCTCACTAACTGACCCAGAGTGTGGCATATAGGTATTTTATTGAGGAAAAGTACTGACCACTGATACAAAAGCCTTATTGTTTAATAAATAGAACTTCCACAGTGCACCAGTCCCCAACTTGAGATGACTAAATCGATGCCCACAGGCTAACCAATGTAGACGATCCCACACTGAGACTCTCAGTGATTTTAGGCTGCGTCAAGTTGACAGTTAAAAGTCAACATCACTGCAAGTGCAAGTGTTCAGCATCCATGAGACACAAAGTAAAAGTTTTATAAAACCCAATACTTTGTACAGTAAATATATAACAATTAAAATAAAGAAAATAGGCTGTGTATATACAAAAAACATATTTGAAATCATTTTCTATGTAAACTGTGATACTTAACAATTTTAAAACTATATAAATAAAGTATAGTATATATCCAGGCAATGAAACACTGCTTTGCTGTATAATTGAATGAGCTACTGATTTTGTTAACCCAAATGGATGGATTTCAAATACACTGTGTTGAATTAATTCTAGAAAAGGAAAAACTGTAATGATGGGAAGCGTATCAGTGGTTATCTGAGTGGGGCTGGGGTAAGGTGTTGTTTCCTGACCAAAGAGGGCATAAGGTAACTTTCCAGGTGATGGAAATATTCTGTTTTGGCTGTGGTTTCATGGGTGCATAAAAAACTGTCAACATTTATCAACTGTGTATTTAAATAGATCCACTTTATGTAAAGTGTGTCTTTCTAAAAAGTTGATTTTTTAAATTTTTTTTATAATACTTTCATTAACGATTTTGAGTTTCATGCAAGGTATCTGGATAACACCCTCTTTCCCATTCCTCCCTGTTCCGCTCTTCTACCCCTATGCTCTCAAAAAAGAAACTTAAGTCAAGCTTCTGTGTCAGGAACATGGATGGCGGGCTTCACCATGGTCTTTGGAGGCGGAAGACTGCACTGATTGTGTACTTTGACCTAGCCCGTATTTGCCCAAGATGAAGCATGACAGAGTTCTACCTGAAGTTGGGCCTTTCCACCCAAACCTGGACACCATACAGACTCCCTGGTATCTTGCAAGCACTGGGCCATCCCACAGGTGTTGGGGAAGTTTATTTTAGTTATGTTTGAAGTTGTTTAATGTCCTGTTTGATGAAGGGCTATCCTAAGTCTGGGACGATCTGTTTTGTTTTCAGGTGTTGGGTTTCTGTGGGGGTTATTTAATTGCCAATAATCTGCATGTGCTATCAGTAAAATACCTGAGGTTTTCTGAAAGAATAAAAACACCTGAGCTGAGATGCTCAGGGTTCCACTCTGGAGTCTGGCGCTGGCCAGGATGGTGACTCCCTCTGCTGAGGTCTGGCAGAGTTTGCACATACGAAAACTCTTCCTTGCTGAGCCACCCCAGCAGCATACTACTACAAAGGCAAAGCATAGGTTTTCCCATCAAAATGTATTCCAACAACAACTTGGGAACATATTGCTAGTTCCCAAGCCTCCCTGAGAGAGACTGGGTTTTCATAGCCTTGAGAAGAGTTTAGGAATCTCGCCGCTGGACAAGTCCTCAGCTGATTCTGAACCATCCTCTGAGGATCCCTGCCTGTTCTATAGCTGCATCTCGGAAACACTGCTTTAGTGATATTCGTCCATTCTCCTCCCCTCCCTGCCAATCCAGGGGATTAATAGACCCTCCCATGCTCAATGCTGTATTTGGAATATAGAAGTAAATTCTGCCCAGTCCCTACCCATATGAAGTTTGGAGCTGAGTGGGACTTAAGAGTCTCAGAGGCAATTTCATTGTTTCGATTTTGATTCTATCTTAGATAATATCAACACTATACAAAACAGATGCAGGGCAGATACAAGTTTGATCTGTTCCAGTGAGATATCTTGAAGGTGATTGGGTCATGACAGGGAGAGATCAATGACATGGAAAGATGGTTTGCACCACCTTTCTTCACATAAGTGCACCATGCCACATAGGACCACATAGGATAACATCCATATTGGTTAGGAGGCATGCAGGGATAAGGAAGATCTTAGACCAGAGTGTTGAAAAAGTAAGACAAGGTGCATTAACAGATTAGAATTGGCTTGCTTGCATAATCGTCAGATCCTTCACTCTTAGCCCTGGGATGACTACAGATTAGATAAGGAGGTGATGGGCATGCCTGTGAGAGCCATGTTTTCAATTAAGTCATTTAGTGCTTTAGGAAATAGCCAGGCCTGGGAGGGGTAGTATCGCCTGAGTTCTGAAGACCCTCAAATGTGCACATACAAATTGATGGAAATAAGGAAATGTAGTAAATATAAATGTCCCTGTGACTAATAGATAAGTAGAAAAATACAGAAACTAATAAAATCTAGAGCCTCCATCCTCTGATCAAGTTTATTTCCTGAAAACAGCTGAAGAAGGTAAAAGCAATATCACTTGACAAAAATAAATAAGAACAGTGTATGATATAGCCTGTAAGATATACAACTTTCATCTAGGATCGTGCTTCTCCAAAAATAAGCCCAGCTAGCTCAGTCAGTAGAGCATGGAACTCTTAATCCCAGGGTTGTGGGTTCGAGCCCCACGTTGGGCACTGTTTGTTGTAGTTAGCCACTGTGTGGGCTCAGCAAGAAAGAAATGGAGGCATAGTTCATAGATATAAACTCAGAGGAATAGATATAAAAGCAGAGGGAACCACTGTCATGGCAAGCACCATCCTCAACAGTGGAACGCCGAGCTCTCAGATCAGGTGTTTTTATTGATTCAGAACTCCTCAGGTGCAGATCATAAGCAATCAAACATCCCCCATAGAATCCAACACCTGCAAACAATACAAAACACCCTAGACAGCCCCGCACCCAACAGTGGATAAAACAATTTCAAACATAACTAAAAACAAATTTCCCCAACACACAGGCCCCCTCCCCAACATCCCTCAGGTACCAGGACCTCACTTAGGTGCCAGGTCATTCGACAGTCACCAAGACTTCTCACATTCGTCAGTGCCTCCCACGGCACCTGGACACACTGCAGGGACCTGGATCCTTTCTTTGGCATGGGGGCTAAAAGCATAGGAGAGGCCTAACCTGCTGTGAGCCACTACGACCTGAAGAATCTCATTTCTCAGGGAATGAAAGCTGAGAAGCATCTCACATTGGGATTTACAAGTGGGAAATGTCAGGACTCATTACACCAGATGTTGTAGTTTAATTCTGAAATGTCCCCACAGGTTTAAATGTTTGTTTCCCAGGTAGGTGGCTCTCTTTTGGGGAAACTATGGAACTTTTAGGAGATGGAGCCCAGCTGATGGAAGATACACTGCACGTGGGCCCTTGAAGGTAACACCCACCCCTGGTTTCTGCCCTAGTCTCTGCTTCTTGGTCTGCTGTAATATGAACAATCTCCAATACACACTCCCACCACCATGAACCAAGCTGCTCCACCATGATTTCTCTGCCATGATGGACTGAAACTGTGAACCAAAATAAATCTCTGCTCCTATAAAGTGTTTACCTCAGGCATTTGGGTCTCAATAATACAAAGTAGAATACACCACAACACCCCTTAACTCCACTACAACAGCCCGATATGTGCTCAGATGGAAACGGACATCTTTCAAAAAAATCAAAAATAGCCATGCGTGGTGGTGCACACCTTTAATCTCTGCATTCAAGAGGCAAAGCCGGGTGTATTTCTGAATTGAGAGTAGCCTCATTCTACATAGTGCTAAGGCTACATTGTGAGGTCCCGAGAGAAAAGCCACAAACGACTTCATCAGATCTTGATGCTTTTCTGACCCTGTCTTTGTTGTGTGCTACAGATCCAGCAAGCTCAAGGGACTAACTACAGGATACAGAGAACAACTCAGTTAATCGGTGTCCAACTCATACTGAAGATCCCCCATTCTCTGTTGAAGTTCCCATGCTGCCTCTGTTCTGAAGTCAGGGTGTTGGGAGGTAGGCTCCACAGATGTGAAGGAATCTCAATAAGGGAGCCATGTTCTCACTTCACCATCTGGTACCCTAGAAGTACTGTGTTCCAAACTAAATCAGAAGATTTAGTCTGTGAGCCAGCACCCAGCTGTAAGAAGCCGCAAAGGATGCGTATCACATCTGCAGCTATTGGAGAAAGGTACAGAAGACGCTTTACTCTCCTCCCTTTCCCTCTCCCTGTTCCAAAAAAACAGAGGAACAAAACAAAGCAAAAAATGTGGGAGGGGAAAAAAGCCACCCTATTTTTAATGAAACAAGGAAACTCTGAGAACCACAAACCACAAACCATAAGGTATGCCTGCCAGATACTCCAAAGTAAATAAATGCTGAGCACTGGCACACACCACCTCCGGCCTTGAGTAGAAAATATGTCTCTTTGGATGTTAGTGTCACAGCCCTGAGGGATGAAATCATTGGTCCTAGGTTTAGAGCGGTGTGTCTCAAAAGGGAGACGGGGCTTATATTGCTAAGGAAAGGTGAAGTAAGATTCGATGGTGCTTGGGACAGTCATCTAGTAATGTTAAGTAACATAATTTTAGAAAGTGGTCCAATTTTGTTTAGTCATCTTTCGGTTTGACTACATCAAAAAGAAGATCTGAATGTGATATCAGTAGTCTTCAGTTTTTCTGTAATTCATGGTAACCTCCCTTCCTAACAAAGACTTGGCTCCCAGCAGGAAATATATCTACCAAAATCTTTTTTGTCTTCCTTGCGTATGTTTTTAAAAGGCAGGCAGATCTCTAAGTTCAAGGCCAGCCTGATCTACACACTGAGATCCAGGACAGCTAGTGCTATTGAGTGAGACTCTGTCTCAAAAAGAAGGGGGCAGAAGGGAGAGGGGGAGGGGGAGAAAGAGAGGACACAGGTAAACACCAAGAGGATGGAGAGAAGGAGGGAGGGGGTAAGGAAAGGCAGAGAGGGAGGAAGGGACGGAAAAAAGTTACTTCCTATTTAAGGAAATGATACAGGTTCTTTATGATAGTGTATGATTCTGGCAGACATCAACCTAGAAAAGAATATTGGTTTTAATAGGAGTGACAATAGATGTGGGATCGAAATTGAGGTTTGACACTCTTCAAAACTCCACGGGGCAAGAGTCATGTTTCTGTAAAGCACCAGCGTGATAAGGGAGGTCTGTCATGAGCACTGTCAAAAATACAAGCAGACGTATTTGTGCCTTTCTACATGTCAGCGTTTATCGGTTAGCAATAATTCACAGGCTATGTCAGTTCCGTGGTCTGCAGTTTACCAGGTAAACTCGATTTCACTTAAGAGCATGGCCAGTGGCAATCGCAGGCTCTTTTATTTTTCAGATTCAGCTTTTACTTTTTAATTACAGATATTAATGTGTACTTGCACATGAGTGCCAAGGAGCCCAGAGGAGACATTGGATCCCACGAAGCTGGAGTTACAGGCAGATGCTAGCCTCCGGATGTGGTACTGGAAACTGAACCCGGGTCTTCTGAGAGACCGGTATGCCCTGAGCCACTGAACCATCTCTCCAGCCCAATCACAGATACTTTTATTTTCAATCTCAATTATTAATATTAACTCTCAGATCGCACATTATATTTAAGAGTAACACACATGTACACACACCCGTTAATACAGAATGTCTACCAAATGTTAGAGTAGCCTTCCTGGAGACAGTCAGAGACCTGATACAGATGATTTAATTAGCCCAGTTGGAGAGCTGCTGGGAGCATCTAGAGCCCGGTGTCCAGAGCCATAAGAAATGTGGAGGGGAGGCTGGGTCAAGACAGATGGACGGGCCGATAGCAATTTGTGTGACTCGCCTCAGGCAGTGAGACTGTGCTGAGTTGAAGCCCTGGAGACATTTTTTCTGCCTGGTGATTCCTTGATGCATGCCCCAAGTAGTCACGGGACAGCAATGGGCCATTGCCGCTGCAGTGTGAGGTGTTCCAGGTGGGCTCCAGGTGATTTTGCTGCATCCTTCACTGATCTAATATGTTCCATATGGTCACAGGCCTAGTTTTTCTGATTTGTTCCAAATCTACTTAAAAAAAATTTGATAGTCTTTTTTTTACTTTACTTACATGAATAACTATCGGTCTGTGCCTTGTGATTCACGCTGGACAGGTGGTAGTGTCTCTGTATACAAACAAGATGCCGAGTCATTTTGCTTCTGTATTTATAGTCAGAACGGAGCCAGCTGCTGCTTGTTAAAATGGAACCACCTGAAAGCCCTTCATGGTGACACATGCCTTTAATCTCAGGAATCTTGGAAGGCACAGATGGACAGAGCTCTGTGAGTCTGAGGCTATCCTGATCTACATAGAGAGTTCTAGGCCAACCAGGGGTACATCATGAGATCATCTTACAAGCAAACAAAGAGAAAAATTGAGTCACTCAGGGCCAGGCCTAACAGGAAAATCACTGTTTCACACATGGAGCAACTTAAAGCAGGGCCACAGCTTACCTCCACAGTCAAAATCAAGGAGACACCAGCCTGTAATTACTTATTTCTGTGGCCTTGGCCTCCAAGCCAAGCATCTCCTGCAAATGAAAGGATGACAGAGTAGGAGGCAAGGGATGAGACACAAGCAAAGGCCCTGGGGCTTCGTTAGGCACTTCAGTAGCCTCCCACATAACAACATCTGAGAATCTCGGAGACACGCATTTCAGAGTCACACCAAAGTGAAGCGGGCCAGGCTGCTCAAAGTCCTTCGTCCTCCTTTGGCCGTGCTATTTAACAAATAACTTTCCATTGCGTTGGAGAAAATTACAAAGCTTCCTCTGTCTGAAATTGGAAAAATAAAAACAAACTCAAATAGGAGTTTCAGGACAACAAATAAGTAATTCTAGAACAACAAAAGAAAGGGGAGAAATTGAGCTACAAATCTCCAAAGAAGAGAGGGTAGCTCTTTCAACTCAATCAAACCAGAGTGAACACAAATGAAAACGCGATGGGATGCTCTGAGAAAACACCAAGAAATAAAATTGATAGTTAAGGAAAATAGGTGATAGGGATCTAATATGTGCACAACTGGCATTTCCAGAAGCACTGAGAATAAGTGGAACAATAGAACAAGAGAAGAAACCTAACCGAAATGAAGACATAAGTCAGAAGGTAAAAAGTACACACTGTATCTCAAGGTAAAATGGCTGCAGAGTTATCAATAATAAAATATACAAGATAGAAGTAGTCCAGAGTGGGGGCTGGGGTAGAGCTCAGTTAGTCTCCAGCAACAAATGATGGTGATGATGATGATGATGATGATGATGCTGCTGATGGTGATGATGACAGTGATGGTGATGATGGTGATGATGATGGTGATGATGATGGTGATGATGATGATGATGATGATGGTGATGGTGATGGTGATGGTGATGGTGATGGTGATGATGATGGTGATGATGATGATAGTGATGATGATGGTGATGATGATGGTGGTGATGATGATGATGGTGATGATGATGATGATGACAGTGATGATGATGGTGATGATGATGGTGACGATGATGATGATGATGGTGATGATGATGGTGATGATGATGGTGACGATGATGATGATGATATAGACCAGTTAACACCTAATGTTAAATGACAGTAAAACAAGCTCTATAGAACTCAATAAGATAAAGAGGATTAGTAAACTCATATTCTACCACGTTGTCCCTGGGTTATAAAGGCCACTGACAGTCATTCGTAAGAATGAATGAATTCAGGGTTTCCATATTATTGGAAAAACTGTTCTTTATGAGAAAATCCAGTCAACCAAGAAATGAACTAAAAGAAAGGAGTCGGGAAGATCCCAAGAAAATACTGAGAATGAGTTTTGATTTTACATGTAGCATTAGGACCAAAAAAGTCATGGAAACTGTGATTAAATTTAAAAAATGAAAATTAAAAACATCTACAGTGTAAGAATAATTATACTTCAAACAAAAATGTAGAAATATGGAAAAAGGCCTGTAGACATGTAACCTTACTTGTTCTTGATGGCAGGGAAATAATTCACCCCAAAAAATGAAATGCACTGGGCTTAATGGTACACAACTTTAACCCTGCATTCAAGAAGCAGAGGCAGGTAGATTCACGTGAGTTCAAGGCCAACTTGGATGACAGAGAGAATTCCAGGCCAGCCAATGTGACACAGTGAGAACCTGTCTTTAAAAAAAGGGGTGTGGAGGGAAGAAATGCATGCATTGTAGGGTTTTTTGTTGGTTGGTTGGTTGGTTTTTGGAGGAAGCATGTAGTGGTTTTCTTTTCTTTATAGGTCAGGGTTTAAGAATTTTTGTGGTTCTTAGGGATTAGATGATGTGTGAAATAGTATAGTGCTTGCCAAGCAAGTACGAGTGCCTGAGTTCGAATCCCCAGAACTGGTGGAAAAACTGGACAAGCTAGTGCACGTGTGTAATCCCAAGGTTCCTCCAGCAAGGTGGAAGGCAGAGAGAGGCAGGATGATTTTTTAGAAGTTCACGGGCCAGTCTGATGTATACAGTTGTGAGAACAAAAAAGGTGAAAGGTGAGGACTGGTACCGAGGACTGTCCCCTGATCTCAATCTGTGTTCTGCGTTAAATGCACTCCCTAATTCAAACATGCACAAGGAAAGTAGTAACTTCACGTGCCATAAAAATGTTTAGCTATTCCTTTTAATTTTGTTCAGTTTCTTCTTTATTACAATTAATAATTACAATTATAATTAAACTAAATTGTATTCTAAATTAATTTGCAAGTAAAATCCCACCATTCTCAATTGTTGTTTCTGCTCAATTTCTGCAGAGGTACCCACGCAGACAGAATATTCCAAACACTGATGGCCTGTTTCCAGGAAGTGAAATTTAGTGCACTTATAAAAGAAACACTTTGTGACACCCATATACTTACGGCTTTCTTGTCTCATCAACTAAGGTCTCTTTATACAGAACTCATGATTGAACCTAGGGCCTCGTGCAGTCAAGGCAAGCGCTCTACCAACCGCGCCACAACCGGAGAAATCTTTCTTGATTCTTCGTTTTCTAGTCTGAAAGCAGCATCATCTTTACTCTTCCCTTCAGATTCTCTCTCACGTCTATCACCCAGTGTCTGCTGCGTATTATAGTATAAAGGAATAATCCTATTCTTACCTGTAATTAACTAGTCCACGTACTTACCCTTCACCAATGAAAATCCCTTACCCAGCATCCACGTGACCATGAATCTACACATTGTTCTCTGTAGAGACCAAATGTCTGTGACAGCAGCTGTTCACCTCATTGAACATTTTTCCCCTCGGATCTTCTATTTCATTCCTTTTATCTTGTTGCCATTTTTTTTATTCTAGCCCCTTTTATTGCTGCTTCTTCAACCAATCCATTTTCTTTAAAGCGAAGGCCCTCCCTTCCGAGGCCCACCATCCTCGTCTGCAGAGCTGACACCATGGACTTCATGAGTCAGGCCTCTCGGAATCACCTCTTCCTGCTTCTTAGGTTACACTTTACCCCCAACAGGTTTTCAAGTAACTTCCTAAGAACTGGTGTGTCACAGGTCAACTTCCAAGCCCTGTTTGTCCCAGAAGTTCTCATCCTATGCTCACCCTTGGCTGATATCTTGGCTAACTATGATCAAAGGTCATTCTCCCTTGGAATGCTGAAAGCATCGCCTCCAGAGTCTAGCGCTGTCGGGGAGAAGTCTGACGTCTGTGTTGTTCTCCTTCCTTTACATCCATCCCTTTCTTTAAAATTATGAGATTTTCAGTTGTTTTCTACCTTTGATGTTCTTAAAAAAAAATCAAATTATGTGACAAATTAGATCATTTTTCCCCAGCTCTGTGCCTTTTTAGTCAAGACATGTAACCATCAATGCTGAAAGATTCTCTCCTTCCCTCCTCCCCTCCTTCTCCTCCATTCTCCTTCAGTCTGTTTTTCTATAACATTAAATTTAATATTACTTGATATTAATCTTCACAAGGATCCATTCAGATGATATATTCCAAATAATGATCGTTTATTTCCAGGAAGTAAAATTTGGTTCACTGAAAACAAAACAACAAATAAACAAACCTCACTTTGTGACATTCATGTATACACCTTTCTTTCTTGTTCCATCAACTAAGGGCAATCCCTGTCTCTCTGTCACCCTTCTCCTCCTACCCTCCTCCTCCTCCTCCTCCTCCCCCTTCTCCTCCTCTCCTCCTCCTACTCTCCTCCTCCTCCCCTCCTCCTCCTCCCCTCCTCCTCCTCCTCCTCCTATCCTCCTCCTCCTCCTCCTCCTCTCTTCCTCCTCCCCCTTCTCCTCTCCTCCTCCTACTCTCCTCCTCCTCCCCCTCCTCCTCCTCCCCTCCTCCTCCCCTCCTCCTCCTCCCCTCCTCCTCCCCTCCTCCTCCTCCTCCTCCTCCTCCTCCCCTCCTCCTCCTCCTCCCCTCCTCCTCCTCCTCCTATCCTCCTCCTCCTCCTCCTATCCTTCTCCTCCTCCTCCTCCTTCTCCTCCTCTTCCTCCTCCTCTTCCTTTGCTCCTCTCCCTTGGTCATTTCGTTGTTGTTACTCTTGGTCTGTTACTCTGGGTTTGGTGTTTAGGCTTTCTTGAGACAGGGTCTGGTTGTGGAGCCCAGGCTGGCCTGGAGCTTGAGGTAGTCTTCCTGCCTCCGCATCTCAAATACTGGGATTACAAGAACAAGCCGCCACACTTCGTTCTGCCCCGGTTTTGTACGATTTTTCCTTCTGACTCTACTAACAGAGGCTGTTGGACCTGCTGTATTTTTTTCTGGTTTTATTTTGTTATTATGCATTTCTGATTTATTTTTTTTAATCTTAGCTTTTAGTTCTACTTTCTGGAAGAGAAGCACAGTTGAAATCTTCCAAAGTTCCAGCGGTTCTTTGTAATTCACATTCATGCCTTTAATCAACACGAGCTCTTCTGCATGCCCCTCTGTCGTTCAGACTATTTCTTCTTTTGTGGATAAAACATCTTCATCACGAGTCATTCTGAAAACATTAAGGGTTCAGTTTGCTTGCACTTGGGGTTGTTTTTTTTGTTTTTCCTTAAAATAACCGTGGCCCCCAGATTTGTTGATTTTTTTTTTCCTCTTCATTACAATGGAAGTCTTTCTATTTTACTATGGAGTCTTTTTGTCTGGTTATGCTTTAATATTCTTTATTGTGTATTTGTATTTAAAAATGAAACCCCTCGCCCTTAAAAAAGATCACTATTGTTGGGCTTGTTACTTTTCTTTTATTGAAAATAGATTTTTTTTCATACGATATATTCTGATTGTGGTCTCCCCTGCTCCTGGTTCCTCTCCACCTCCTCTTCCATCCCGATCCACACCCTTTCTGTCTGTTGTTAGGAAACAAGCAGGCATCTAAGCTATAATGATGAAATAAAGTAAGATAAACCAAAGCCAAACAAACTGGAATATGACAAAACAAAAAAAGTCAAAGAAAAAGCATAAGAAATGCTTATAAATACAGAGACACACAGGTTCACTCACGCAAGAATCTTATTAAAAACTCAAAACCAGAAGCCAGAACGTATAAGCAAATGACGTGTAAGGTACTCCCTGACTTACCATCATGAGACATAGAACCTCTAAAGATGCCGTTGGGTTTGTTTGATGGTGACTGACCATCTTCCACTGGGCATGGAGCCACACTTAAGACGCGTTTGTTTCTTCAGTTAGACTACCTTGGAGAAAACTAATTTTTCGTTTGCAAATGGCTACCAATTGGATATTGCTTCTGGGTTAGGGATTGTGTGTTCCCTTCTCCTTTCAGCTCTAGGACCCCATCTGGTGCAGACCCGTGCAAGCCCTGTGCATGCCGCCGCGGTCTCTGTTCGTATGTGCGCCAGCCCTGTCGTGGGTAGACGGCCTTGATTCTTTGGTGCCCCCATCCCCTCTATCTCTCACCCTCTTTCCACCTCCTCTTCAGCAGCGTTCCCTGAGCCTTGATGGGAGGGATTTGAAGGAGACCTCCCTTTTAGGGCTGAGTATCCCAAGATCTCTCACTGTCTGCGAATTTTCTGGCTGTGGGTCTCTATATTTGTCCCTGTCTGCTGCAAGAGGGGTCTTGTCTGTTGCTGGCTGTACAAGACACAGACCTCTGCGTAGAGTGACATACCATCAGCAGTCATTCTCTTGCTACATTCTTTAGCAGAGCAGTAGTATTGGGTTTTCCTCAAGGTTCATGACCTATCCAGTCACAGGTTCTCGGCCACACAAGCAGCATTAGCTATGGATGGGTTCCATCTCCTGGAGCAGGCCTTACCTCAAATCAGGTATTGCTCAGTTACTCTTGCAAATGTTGTGCCACTGTGGCACCAGCATATCTTGCAGACAGGTCACACTTGTGAATCGACGGGCTTGTAACTGTGCTGGTTTTTACCTTTCTCCTTCGGTTGTGTGAAGAGTACCTTTCAGTTACGGTAGAGCTTGTTAACTGGAAGGCTCCAGATGGTAGAATATGCTGATTCCCTTCCTCTGGAGATATTAACAGAAATTAACACTGAAATCTGACAGGATCTCTAACTCGGCTGGAAGAATAGGAAGCTTCTCTTCTCTTCAGCTCTTGTGTCAGTTTGCTCAAAGAACACCCCCAAACCCTGTTCGAGAGCTTTTGAGATGACAGCGCCATTAGCACATTTCATGAGTTCCACACAACCATTGCAGAACGTGGGGAAGTAGGGCCAAGACCAGAGCCCATGAGAGGTGGTCCAGAGCCTGTGGATCTTCAGTTGTGTTTGAACCTTTTGGGGACAGGGAACTGCCACTTGCTGGGTAGGTCTGGGGGACACAGAGGAGGATACAAGCTCTATCGCCACTCCCTGAGATGCTTGCTACATCTCAGTCATTAGCCACAGCCTGCCTGGGAACTGGGAACCAGACCAGAAATCATTTTATGTCATCGAGCTGAAGCTTCTACAGCCATAAAACTGGGACAATAAAAATAGCTGCGTGTACCTCGGAGGATTGTTCCGAGAATCGAGTGAGATGATGTGCAAGGTGCCAGGATTGTTGTTGTGAACAAACCATCGCCTCTGTTGGAGAAATTAAGAATGCATTTGGTTCCACAAGGTTAGGGGAGGAAAACAAAAACTGAAAAGCATCCCAAGGTTAGTCCATGATGAAATTTCCAGTCATTTCAGGGTTGATGTCATTCCATCTGATGCAATAGACTATAGTTTATTTTATGTAATCAAGCCCATTTCAATAACATGATGCTTAAAATAACAAGATACATCAGAAAAGCTGGGGACTCATCCTCAGAAGTCCTTGGAGTATCTCAATTCCTGCATTGAAACAGTACAGCGGGAGGAGTTGTTCTGAAGATACCACTTTTAGTTTTCAGGGACTGCTCCAAAGAATCCCCTTTACACCTCAGGAGCTTTCAGGAGAGTGACAGATCTAGAGCGTCAAGGTCGTGTGGAGCTCCAGTTCAATCCGTTGATCATGAGCAGGTCCTTGAAATCCCTTCAGTCGAGAGAGTCTAACTTACTCCTATATTGATGGCGACTGTTTTGCTTGCCGCTCTGTCTCATTATGACTGTGCGCATTTCATACCAAGCGGCAGAGATTCACAGACAAGCATTCACAGAAGCATTTTTTAATAACAGCAAACAATTTGAAAACGGTATATGCTGAAAATAGAGACATGAGTGGATAACTCATGCTTTTACGATGAAGGGTTTTGCAGCCTTTAGAAACGTTCACCACACAGAAGCATGGTTTTAAATAATGCCCTCCAGCTGTGTCAAAATGATGAGCCTCTGGAAACCATGGGCAGATGAAGTTTGCAGCTACCCAGAGGTGGGGCTCTTCACATCAGTAGGGCACATCTGGAGGACCGACAAGGGGACATAAAGGCATGTTTGCACCTGGGAACATCCTCAGCGGTGAGCGTTTCCTGAAAGGGTTACATGCAGGGTAATACCCCCTCAGCAGCTATAGGGCGGCTCTAACCGTTGTCCCCTGACTGAGCCTGGGGGGGGGGGCTCTGGTGGCTCAGGCCCCAGTGATTGTCACTGTGGATTCTGTGGGGGCAGGGCTGCCATAAGAAGGATTATGTTGTAGAGACCCTTTTAAATGTGGGACCGGAGGTAATACTGCTCCAGTGCTCTTCTTCCAGGAAACCACGGATGAGATAGGCAGCCACTCTGATCTGCCCGAGATGACCAACCACACCACTCTGGTTGGCAGGATCTGGATGCAGGATATCGGTGATGACACCTGATGGAGCCACGGCAGCGCCTGTACAGACTGTGGTTCCTGATTGAACAATAGCAGTACTCAGCAGGTGCAGGTTTGAACACATACCTAGGTGGAATGCCAAGAAGTCACTGACAGAGGTGTTGGCAGGGACTAAGGGTCCTATATGAGAAGGCAGAGTTGAGTAGTAGGGAAACTGGGGACAGTCTTACTTAGGGTTACTATTGCTGTGAAGAGACACCATGACCATGGCAACTCTTATAAAGTAAAACATTTAACTGGGGTTGGCTTACAGGTTTAGAGGTTTAGCCCGTTATCATTATGGCAGGAAGCATGGCAGCACGCAGACAGACGTGGTGCTAGAGAGGTAGCTAGGAGTTCTACATCTGGATCAGCAGGCAGCAGGAAGAGAGAGTGAACAACTGGGCCTGGATTGAGCTTCTGAAACTGCAAAGCCTACCCCCAGTGACACACTTCCTCCAACAAGGCCACACCTCCTAAAATAGTACCACTCCCTAAAAGCCTATGGGGGCCATTTCCATTCAAACCACCACAGTGACTGATGGTATTTTTGCCCACACAAAGTAGAGACTTGAAAACCAGGTTATACATGAATGGAGGAAACGGAAGTAAGAAGACTTTTTAAAATAATAATAATGCTTTGCTCAACGCTGTGAAACCAAGATTCTGACCAGATCTTCTTGACTTACGCTTTATTCTACTGCACCATGATGCTTTTTGGAAATGTCCAAGGAGTACCTGTAGTCCTCCAGTGGAAAATAAGAACACGGTGGGAAAAACAGAAAGACCCAAGTGAGGAAGGTATTTTGGACTGCGTTATGCAGGAACTGGCGCTAATTTTGACATGAGTGACATGATGTGGGATCAGCGAGCTACAGCGTGCAGGCCGGCTCTGCTCGCCGCTTACAATCAATGAGGGCAGGTGGTTTTATAGATGAACAGTCAAGCGATCTGATGATATGGGGTACTAACTTAGACCTCACATGACTAATCATTCCAAGACGGGCAGGGGACACACATCTTTAATCCCAGCACTTGGGAGGCAGAGGCAGGTGGATCTCTGTAAAAGCAAGGACAGCCTAGTCTACAGAGTGAGTTTCAGGACAGCCAGAGTTATAACAGAGAAACCCTGTCTCGAAAAACCAAAAAGTCATTTTACACACCACCACCACCACCACCACCACCACCACCATCAGTAACAATATGGAGCATGCACTGCTATGAGGGCACTATAATCCCAGCACTCAGTGTTCAGAAATCTGAGGCATGAGAATAGAAAGTTCAAGCCCACCCTGAGCTACAGTGAGAAACTGTCTCAAAAAAAAAGGGAGATATACACCCCTGTCGATGCATATCTATTTAATATAACCTGTATGCTATACTACTAATGTGTATAGACAACACAGTGAGGACTGTAAACACATAAATGAGGCGAGGCACTTCAACTCCCAAGTTTAAATCCTCCGACATCCACTTACCGGCTTTATGTTACAACATCAGGCAAATTCCCAAGTCTCATGTTTTCTTCATCTGAAAAAATTTAAAGTGGAAAGAGTAACAGTATGTATTGCATGGGGTCATGTAAGAGTTAATTGATTCGTATATGTAAAGCGATCGGTACATTGCGCAAATAACGGCGGGCTGCCAAATGGCTCAGCAGGTGAAGACACGAGCCACACGCGCCTGATGAAGTGAGTTTGATCCCTGGAACCCTCAGTGAAAGCTGAGAACCAACTCACAACAGCTGATTCTGATTCCACGTGCACCCTCCCTGCCACACACACGTGCACGCGCACACACACACACTAACACACTAACACATCAATTTTCTTAAAAAAGATTGATCATGGTAAGCACCTCCTCATACACACCAAACACAGGAACTTAAAACAGAGTTGATAACAAACATCCGGAGTGTTTCTGGGGCGCCCTCATGAGTTATCTCTCATCACTAGTAGGTTTTGCTTAGAAGAGGCCACTTGGGGTCCACATGACTTTGTTTAGAGGACAGCAGCAGAAAAGATAATTCACTGGTTCTTAAAGCAAGGCTTGTGGCTAAGGAAATGGCTGAGAGGAAATGGAATAAGGGCCATCTCTTTCTCCTTTAACAGTGGGATGATAAAACCTTCTTGTAAGCCACTTCTCGTTCCCATCAGAGACACGATGTTAGCCCAGGTAGTTAACTAGCTCACTGATCCAACAGTCTTTCTTCAGCCCCTTCTGGGAGTCAGGGCTACAGAGGTTAGAATGATGAATCACAAGCATCAGTCGACCAGACAACAGGAAGTATGAAAACGAGGGTATACAGCAGTCGCTTGGGTATTCTGGAGGAACATGCTTAGGAACTAGGGGAGGTGGGAAGGGACAAGTTCTCAAACCCAGGGAATGGATCCTTTATGGCCATGGTGATACCTGGTGAAAGACTGAGGCTGAGCGGGTACAGGCAAGGCAGAGAGTCAGCATTTCACACAGAGGAGCAGTCAGAACAAAGGCACCAAATACTGAAATGCCAAAGCTTATAGTTGTAAAGCAATGAGACAGGGAGGGAGGGCACCAAGGGCCAGACCACGGGGTCTATGTGCCAAGGGCCAGACCCAAGGGCCAGACCATGGGGTCTATGTGCCAAGGGCCAGACCACGGGGTCTATGTGACACACTCAGGGACAGATGACCTTCAGGATCTAAGAACCACTGAGGGCTTTGAAACAGGGTGGCACCACAGGGAGGTTTTTGCTTCAGAAAAAACATACAGGACATTCTAAAATAACTTTGTTTTTTGTTTGGTTTTGTTTTCTTTTTTAAATATAAGCCAGCTGCCCCACATAGACCCTGATTACAGTCTTTCTGGTGCGATTAATATTGGCAGGCTTTTAAAAAGCTAAACTTTTTTGTTTTTGTGAATTTTAAATGTTTTCATTTTTAAATTTTTGAATTAGTGTCAATAAAATCTACCTTGAATAGCTAACGATTGATTTAATTGAATTCCCCTCAAAACCTAATTGAATAACCTTGAACTTACAGTTGTTGGTAAGTGACTTGGAGGTCTGCTTTTGTCCTAAAAATGAAAGTTAGTGGTTTGGGAACTTAAGTTTTTATGGTGAGGTTGCTGTGAAGGAAAATGAAAGGGTTCTTTCCCACAGTGGGGTTCAGCCTTGGAGTTCTGTTCTCCCTCAACACTCTTTATTCATTCACCGAAGTGGACATTCTGTCTTCTGTGAAGCTCATGCTTTACTTTGAAGACATTAGCTCGACCTCTACAGCTAAGATCAAAGGAACGGTTGTCAAAAAGAAGGTGGTGAGCTGCTTACCGTGCGCAAAGTCCTGGGTTCCGTCCCCAGTATGGTGTAATGTGGCGGCTCTAAGAAAGTGGAGGCAGGAGGGTCAGGAGTTTAAGGCCAGTCTCAGCTACGCCGTGAGTTAGAAGCCAGTCTGGACTGTGTGAGACCTGTCTCAGTCAATCGATGCTAGCCCCCTAACCCAAAGAAGCGAGAACTCTGCCACACTGAACTTTTAAGGCTGTTGCAAATACTACAATGAACACCGATGTACGTGTTTCGGCTTGAATCTTTGCTTTCAGTACTTGTGGCTATCTATCCTAGAGTAGAATTACTGTCTTATGTCATAATTCTATGTTTAAGTTTTTGAGGAAAATCACACCATTATCTGGGGACCAGAACTTGAAATTATAGATGATATTTGAATGGTACATATACAAAATCTAGAAGAATTCCTGTCTGTAGACATACGTTCAAAGTTCTCGGTTGCCCATCAAAAGATTAACAAATTAGGGCCGTGTGTGTGTGTGTGTGTGTGTGTGTGTGTGTGTGTGTGTGAGCGCAAGCTCCAGTTACTGGAGATTAATGCCTTTTTCTTGTCTCTGTGGGTACTAGGCATACACTGGTCATGGAATCCTCTGGAACTGGAGTTACAGATGATTGTGAGCTGCCATGTGGTGCTAGGAACTGAATCTAGGTCCTCAATGAGAACAGCAAGTGTTCTTAATTGCTGGGCCATCTCTCCAGCCCTTGATCACGTGTTTTTATGTTTTAAGTTAAAGTTAATACTTAGAGAATATCACTTTTAACAATTTCTTCATTTTAACCAACATCTTGTTAAACAACAATTCCCCAAACAGACTTCAAGTATCAGCACGGGACCAGCGTGCAAAAGTGAAATCCTAGAGAAAGTATTTTAGATTTCAGGGAAATGTTCAACAAACATATGTATGTCTATATGTACATTGTATTCAGTTCATCTGAGGTGTGAAATAAATATAGAAAAGCAGTTCAATTTTCACTCATCTATTCAAAAGAATTTGTTAAGGAAGTATGGTAGAGAAGCCTATAATCCCAGCACTTAAGAGATGGACACAAGAGGATTAAGAGTTCAAGACTGACTTGGGCACATAGTGAGTTTGAGGTCTCATTACGCTACATGAAACCCTGTCTCAGAAAGAAAGAAAGAGAGAGAGAAAAAGAAAAAAAATTGAATTAAAAATTCATTCATAATTGAATGAATGCCATGTACCAAAGGAAAAGAAATGCTTAGGAGAAATCATGAGGCCCATCCCAAGTGTGCTGACTAGTTTCATGCCAAATGTGACACAGGCTAGAGTCCTCAGAAAAGAGAGAACGTCAATTGAGAAAATGCCTCCATAAGATCGGGCTGTAGGCGAGCCTCTAGGGCATTTTCTTAATTAGTGATTGATAGGGAATGGTCCAGCCCCTGGTGGTTGAGACCACCCCTGGGCTTGTGGTCCTGTGTTCTATAAGAAAGCAGGTTGAGTAAGCCATAGGGAGCAAGCCAGCACTCCTCCCTGGCCTCTGCATCAACTCCTGCCCTCTGGTTCCTGCCCCGTTTGAATTCCTGTCCTGACTTCCTTCAGTGATGGACTAAGACATGGAAGTGTAAGCCAAATAAACCCTTTCCTCCCCACCTTGCTTTTGGTTATGGAGTGTTATCATAGCAATAGAAATCCTAATTAAGACACCTCAACATCCCAGTACTAGCTTTTAAGTATCTCCATACCAATTAATGGGCATTCATAAGCTATTCACGGGACACAGTCTACACATACTTTCTGAAGACTGGAGGACTTCCGCTGGTAAATAGATTTCTTTATGCTATTGTAAGAAACCACCACTATATAAGTGGCTTTATATAGTAGCTTACAACTGCACATCTTCCATACTGGAAAGTAGAAGTCTACACTGGATCTTTCAGGTTAAAATCAGCTTTTTATCAGGGCTATGGTTTGGGTAAAGGGTCTAGGGGAGAAACTGTGTCTTTGCTCTCTGGATTCTACAGACCATTTACTTGCATTCCTTGGCTCATTGCCCTTTCTCCATCTTCAAAGACCGTTTTTCTAGTCTCCATATTTTGTCACATCTCCCTCCTCTCTGGCCCTCCTCGGAATGACATTAGGCCCACCATAAAATCCACCATTAGCTCCCTGTCTTCAGACCCTCAATCTCCTCCTCAAAGTACCTTTCACCATATCAAGTGACATAATCACAGGATACAGGAATTGGGGTGTGGACACCTTGGCAGAGGAGGAATTACTTGCTCTACCTCTGCCGGGTAAGATTTGGGAAGCAGAAAAGAAAGAAGTTGGGATAGGAAGGGCATAGAGAGGATGTTTGTCTATTTGACCACAAATATGCAAACATCCTTTCTTATTTGTGAGTAATTCCAAGACGAAACATCAAATCTGCTCCCTCTTTTCCTTTGAGAGAAGTATAGGGCCCACGGGTGGTAATACGCTGTCCCCACTCGCTGTTTTGAGTGGATTGCTTCTCTTTTATTCTATTCCTCTTGGGCTTGCACTCAGGGAGCTTAGAAATAGTCACATGACTTGCTATGGTGATTACATCAAGGATATTGTTGAGAAGAAATTCTACCTCATCTCACCCCTCGGGAGAGGAAGTTTCATTTAGGCCACAATACTAGGAACACCATCCAGTCTTTGGAACAAGTGACTTATTTTCAATGTATAGAGGTGGTGATCCAGTAATCAGATTGTTTCCCAATCTTTACCGTACTCCGTAAGATTGAGGCTTCGAGGTTTGGTAGCACCAGTTAATCACACCCTCCTATCAGCCAATGCGGGAAACTGATTAAAGGCAGACCCAAGGGCTCCAGTGAAATTTATGTTCAGAATTGACTGTATCATCCCAAACACACGAACTTTGATGCACATGGATGTTGTGCATCTTTAGCTCAGGAAGATCTGCAGGCATTGTGCACCCTCTCCACTCTTGGAGACATGTCTGGGGTGTGCCCTAAGCAGACCTCCTCCACGTCAGAGTGTGCTTTACCTCACAGACAAAACACCCAGAGAAATATTGAGAAGAGCGCATCTCCTGGTGCTGACCAAGGTGTCATGCATGTCTTGGAGCTCCTCCTGAAGAATGGAGACCTCCATCACTTCTATGCCCGCTTGACAGCAGAGGTGTCACCAGTGCTTTTTCTTTTAATTAAAAAATAAATAAAAAGTAACCTGGGTCTGAAGACACGAATCACTCCATTACGTACTTGCCATTCAAGCATGAGGACCCAAGTTTGTACCTCTATGACCCATATTAAAAACCGGGCAAAGACAGGACGATCCCGGGAGCTCACTGGCCAGCCAGCCTACACAAAAGTGCTGAGCTTCAGGTTCACCTGTCTCCCTGTCCCAAGGCAATAAGGTAGCAAGAGAGCAGAACACCCCTGATGACCCCTTCTGGCCTCTGCAAGTGTGTTCATGGGTACATGTACCTGAACATGCATGGACACATTCATGGCAAAAAAAAAAAAAATACAAATAAAAAATTATTTTTTTTAGTTAAAAATAGTCTTTTGGCCTTGGAGCCTTAAACACACTGTCTCCAATCCTTCCTATGGCTCACCGCTCAGAATTCAGAATTCATCTCTACTCCCACTTTGCAGGGTCACTTCCATGCTCCCTCTTTATATAATAGAACCTTTATCTCTCTCTCTCTCTCTCTCTCTCTCTCTCTCTCTCTCTCTCTCTCTCTCCATCTCATCACTCTGTTGTCCTCATAGCACGGAGCACTTTGAGTGGGACCTGGCCAAGAAGTCTGTCCTGTGCAGCCTTCCTTATGATTAGATGCCGATCGGACTTCTGGGAACAGCTCAGGATACAGAAGAGGCGGTGGCAGTGGCAGTGGCAGTGGGGTAGAAGATGATACATGTGGTCCAGTCCTCCGGGCTTCAAACAGATAAGGACAGCCAAAAAGACTTGTGAAGATTTCTCCCTTTCCTTCCTATCTTTTAAAGCTAGAGGGTTAAAAAAAAAAAAAAAAAAAAAAACCACAGTGGGAATCTGTACAAGTTAGGATTTAGTTACAAGTTAGGAATCTGTTACAGTAACATTCAGTGAGAAGCAGCGCTCCAGCTGGGGGTAAGAAAACAGCTTTCAGGGCGGGAGAACAGAACAGCCCTCAGTTACAAGTGGAGCGGAGAGAACAGGAGGATTCCATTACAAGTGGAGCAGGAGAATCAGAAGTGCAGATTTCAGTTACAAAATAAGGAGCCGGAGCTCAGTGATACCGCTTTCTGAAATGATCTTACTCACGCATTTACTTGTTTGCCGTGCATCTTCTTTCCCCTTCTAGAATGTGGAAGCATCTGGGTTCCACAGAGGCCAGAGGTTCCTCTCGCTGTCCTTTATTATCTCCCCGTACTCAGCATAATGTCTGGCACTCAAGAGTAGCTAACAATGAACGAATAAGGTGTGTTTCCCGAGCTCCCAGGTACCCCACATCTATTAAATTCCAACTGTTAGCAGTGCTCCCTTCTGCTACCCACACCTTCCCTATCTCTCTTTTTTGAAAAGATGTGTGTGTGTGTGTGTGTGTGTGTGTGTGTCTGTGTGTCTGTGTGTGTGTGTCTGTGTGTGTGTGTGTGTGTGTGTGTCTGTGTCTCTGTGTCTGTGTGTGTGTGTCTGTGTGTGTGTGTCTGTGTCTCTGTGTCTGTGTGTGTGTGTGTCTGTGTGTGTGTGTCTGTGTGTGTGTGTCTGTGTGTGTGTGTGTGTCTGCGTGTGTGTGTGTCTGTGTGTATGTGTGTGTGTGTGTGTCTGTGTGTGTGTATGTGTGTGTGTCTGTGTGTGTGTGTGTGTGTCTGTGTGTGTGTGTCTGTGTGTGTGTGTGTGTGTCTGTGTGTGTGTCTGTGTGTGTGTATTCACTTATGTTCACCACTGGCATGCAGGCGTCCTCAGAAGTCAGAGAGCGTTGGATCCCCCGGAACTGAACTTACAGTTGTGAACCTCCTGACACGACAAGGTTCCTAGGAGTCGAACCCAGGCCCTCTAAGTGAATAGTGAGTGCTCTTTACTACTGAGCCATCTCTCCAGCCCCCCTTACCTATCTCTTTTTCTACAACCTCGTCACCTTCAGCGGAATCCCTCAGTGCTGTGTCCAGAGCTCTGATGGGCCAATATTTTGCACTTATCCAAACCATTATGTTAGGTGGCCTTGTGGTAGTAACACTCAACAAATTTTTTAAAAAAAATTTTTTCTGAGCTAGGGTTTCTCCATTGTAACTGTGGCTGTCCTGGAACTCACTCTGTAGACGAGGCTGGCCTCGAACTCACAGAGATTCACCTGCCTCTGCCTCCCAAGTGCTGCTGGGATTGAAGGTGTGTGCCACCACCGCCAAGCATAACAGATAATTTTTAAAACCTCAACTGCCCTATGTAAGACAGAACGGATCTCAGGGCCAAATCAGGACAGCGAGTCATGAGACTCACCTGGGAAGGTCAGAGGCTCGCAGTCTCACAGTTCGTGCTGCCGTCTCAGGGCTGCCACAGTTTTGATGCATTAACTGTGCCTTCTGCCCTACTCTGCCCCACCCTGCCTGCGCTGTGCTCCTGAATCCTGTACACTGCTCCCCCTCCATAAGCCTTATATGCAGTGCCACTCCAGAAATGCTGAGCAGAACGGTGGCGGGAAGGGACCTGCTGGAATTGGGACGGAGCAGGATACCGACAGAAAGAGCAATGTTTTCTCCTGCTCTTCAGCTTTGCTCTGTGCTCACAATATTTAATTCTCTGTATGTCGAAAGTTGTTAAGGGAAATTTGAGGTTTTGTGTTTTTCAAAGGGACTGGGATGTGGCTTTTTTGAAAGTTAAGAGAGTTGCCAGTTCTCTCTCCTAAACAGGCCCTGAAAGACCATCCCTTGGTGCCTCCAGCCATAGGGTCCTCAAGGACCACTTGAAGGCCACCCCTGGCAGTCCTGCCCCGTTTTCCTCTTCCCCAGCAGCACATTCACCGCCCCATTCTGTAGGACCTTTGTGCTGTGTTGGCAGCTCTCCTGGGGCAATGTTTTGAGCCATTTAGATCCTCTGTCAGACCAAGCAGCCTCAAGGACAAGACGCCCCATAGATACCTTTCAATAAATAAAGAAGCTTGTCTTCTCAACATTCCTCCTGAACAGCATAGGACTGATCCCAGGGTCCAAATCTGGACAACACCTGTACATGGCTGCTGATCGTGGTCCTGTAAAACACCAGAGGCTCAAAGAAAGCCTATAAATGTGCTACAGTACTGGTAGAAGCTGGTCTTGTCATCTGGTCCCATCTTTATAGACTGAAAAAGTTAAACTCGAAAAAGTTTGAGTAACTTGACCACTATCTCTCTCATCTTATCTGTGCCTAGAATCAGACATTGCTTACAAACCATCTTTACCCATTCAGCAAATATTTACCGACAATCTACTGTGTGCCAGGACCTGTGTTGCCCTCCAGAAGTCCTTCTGTGTAGAGGGAGAGGCAGCCCCATAACTAGACATGATGAGGCCAATCCATCTCACCCAACTGGAACGGGGGTGGGGGTGGGGTGCTCGGTCAGAGGCAGAGTCTTGGAGAGGTGACAGCTGAGTGGGACCTCTAAGGATGAGGAGGAGTTAGGCAGGCAAAGGGCCAAAGGAAGATGTTCCAGGCAGAGAAGGCAAGCTGGGAGAGGAGATATAGGGCCCCGTTGAGAATTGCAAGTAATTACTGAGAATTCAGCATATGTGCCAAGCACTGTTGCCAGCTCCAGGGTTACACAAAGTGAAAAACAGGGACCCTGCCTTCAAGGAATTTACAGTAAAAGATAAATGAAAAGATAACCATTTGGAGGATTGTGTTCTACTTCACTTGACTGGGAACTCACCTTTCTTCCTTTCTGGAAACACCATGATCTTCTGTGCTAAGTCCCACATCTTGGCATCCTGAGGCAGAGCTAGTAACTACCTCGGGGAGACGAAATTTTAAAATGGATAGATGGATGGCCCAGAGGGCATGTCCTCTGCTCTTGTTGCTGTTGTTACCGACAGCAGGACCTTTGTAACCTGGAACTTGAGGCAGAGATTATTCCAAGGGGAAATGCTTCCGGGTAAAGATGACAGCTATGGTCAGAAAAAAGGGACTAGTGACCCTTCCCCTTAGGGTCACCCTCAGTAGGTAGGAGTTGCTGCCAGCTACGTCGACCTCTGCTCTAAAGTCTTAGCATATTGACCTTAGCAAGTACTGTGAGCATACACATATATACATATGTGTATATAGAGGTAAACAGAGTCACCCTCCAAGGGAAAAGTAGGGCACACCTAAAGCCTCATACATTCTAGAAAGCTGCTTCTTCCCCCAGGGAAAGGAAATCTTGACCTTCCTTTCCAAGGCAACTCTGTCCCTGTCATGGTTAGTTTTTATTGTCCATCTGACACACCTGGGAAGAGAGAACCTCACTTGGGAAACTGTTTCAATTAGATTCGACTCTGATTGTGTCTGTGGCACATTCTCTTGATAGATAATTCATGTAGGAGGGACCAGTCCACTGTGGGCAGCACCATCCATAGGCAGGCTCTGTAAGAAAGTTAACTGAGCAGAAGCTAGAGAGCAAACCAATAAGCAGTGTTTCGGCTTTAGTTCCTGTTTGAGCTCCTGCCCTGACCTCAAAGATAGACTGTGACCTGGGAATGTAAGTTAACCATTTTCCTTTACAGTTTGCTTTTGGTTATTTGTCACAGCAAGACAAAAGCAAACTAGAACAATCATACACCTTAGGCTGCATGGCATCTCTCCATGTGGAATGAGAGGGAAATAGGGCTCTTCTTTCGATCATAAAATAATAACCAGGTTGCTAGATGAGGATGAATGCCAGGAAGTTTGCTCAATGAACATGGGTGCTTATTGTACTGGACTCTGAAGGAACTGTACCCCCTTCCTCTTCTAAAAACTGCACTTTCCTCCAGTCTTTCCAGGATTCTTTTACCTGCAAGGCTGTGATACCACCTTACCCCTGCCCTCAAGCTCCTTCTGTTATCTTCTAGGGGGTAGCAACTAAGAAACTCCTGGGTTCTCTGGTAATAGAAACTTAGATGCAGCACTACGGCTGGTGGGAACACTGTCATGAAGAAGAGTTACCACGCAGAGAAAAAAATGGCAACAATTAAAAGCATGTAGTAAGAAGGAAAGGAAGCCCAGTGCAGGCTTTTATGGGTTGAGTCCTTGGTTCTCATCCTGACTTGCTTGTGGTTCTGGCAGTAGAATTCACCCCCTGCTTAAGCTACTTTTATGCCTTATGTAAGTATCTTTATAACTGGGCTGGCATGACAGATATAAACTTGGATGGTCCCAGATAAAGCAAGACTTCTTCTGTTCACCCTCATTATAGCCCACTAGTTAAGAAGATGGAGCCAATCAATTCATCAGTGTCAAGGTGCAGTGATAATCTCCTGGTGATGCAGAAAATACTGTATAAGCACTAGCTGGAAAATGTAGAAATATGTATCTAAATAACCCTGCACTCTCTTCCTTCAGTCTAATCACATTTTTACTATGTCACCATAGGGAAGAACATGCCTTGTTCCAAACTGGTCCCCAAATTGCCTCACATATAATTTAAAACTAAAAAACAAAACTGTGGGGTCCTCTAAATAGCTCAAGTAGACACAGAGAAACGTGGCCACTTTAAAGCAGCTTATTTTCCATAGGTTACACATACTGACATGCCAGGGCTAACCAATTAAAAACACGGCAGCCCCAAATGTGGGTGCATGGGGGCTTTTCAGTGAAACAGCAGTTGCTAGGGGTATCTCTCTGATTGGTCAGGACCTGAGCATGAGTCCTTACTGGATTGGCCCGTTACATCTGCCAGGGAAGTAAGGGGCTCACAGGAAAGTGGGGCATATGAGAGACATGCAGGAAGCTCTAATTGGCCAGCAGCTAGCTTTGGGGCTTTCCAAGAATTACCAGGGCTTCCTGCAGAGCCGAGGTCAGGGCCTGCCCATCATGAAGGATTGCTCTGGTGGTCCTCTCAAAAACTAAATTGTACGATGTTCTGGTGGAGTGCTAGAGTGTATACCTGGAGTGTTTTCTAGTGAAAGCATGAAATAAAGGCTAAGCAGTAGTGTGGTAAGCGATATTAAATGGTAAGAGGTCTTTGGGAAGTGGTATCTAATGACAGACCATTCATTACCTTATTGGGGCCTGTTCTGAAAGGTAATTTTGAGTCTTTGTTCTTTTTTTTGTTTTGTCCTCTAGATACGGCTTTTCCTGTATAATTTTTATCTGGAATTTGTTCTTGTTGTTTTGTAATGATGGGGAGCTAATAGAAAACTGGTACCAAGAGTGGGGTTGCTAATTATAGCTATACTTGATGGTGTGGAGGTATACTCCTTTAGCATGGAGGAGTTTAGAAGACTTTGAAGAAATTGAAGGGGCAAGAGACAGAAGCCTTAAAATGTCTTCAGTGGTGGGACTGGGATCTAGCTCAGTGGTAGAGCACTTGCTTAGCACGCCAAAAAAAGAAAAAGCTATAAGTAGAATTTTAACAGGCAGTTCTGGTAAATGCTCAGAAGACCAGACTGTTGATAGAAATATAGGCAGTAAGAGTCAGGGCTTAAGATGAGGTTACAGATGTAAATGAGAACTCTGTTGGGAATTAGACTAGAGGTCATCCCTGTTACACAGCATGATCATTTGGCTGTGTTTTGTCCTTGTCTTGATGCTTTGTGGAAGTTCACACTTAAAGATTATGGACTATCTTATGTGATGGGAGAAATTCAAAGCAATGAAATATTCAGGCTGAAGCATGGTTTTTACTGGCTGTTTTTCGCCAAGTTTAGTGAGAATGAGAAGCAGCAAGAGGGAGGAAAACAAAATGGGTAAGCTTGGCAGAAAAAGGAGCCCTTGTGAGGACATGGTTGCCAAAGGGATTAGCACCCATAAAGAGAAGCCAAGTGCTTTGCATGAAGAACAATAGAAAAGATGCCTTGCGGACATCTCAGAAATCTGCAGAGGTGCCCCACCCATCACAGTCTCAGAGACATAGAAATACAAATTAACTTTTCAGGACAGAATCCTTTCAAAAAAGTCATGCATGCCCAGCATGACCCTGTGATCTCCCCAACACACAAACACGTATACACTTCCCATATCTGGCTGGCAAATTCTTCTGTGGCTGCAGAAACCATAGGTTCAGCAAGTTCAAGTACAGTGCATTGGCACCAGACTTTGCCACCATTCATATGATGCTGGTTTTCCTGGCCTGCAGGGTATAGAGTTACAGGGTCATGGCAGCGTCTACCAGCTTTCCAAAGAGAGTGTAGGCCAGGCAGTTTGTGGTAGGGTCTAAAGCCCTACAAGCAACCCTTGAAAGAGAGATGTGTGGAGTGAAGAACGTGAATCTAAATTGCAATGGAGAGTCCCAGGAAGATAGAGGTGCCAGCAATGTGCACTGTCTGCTAAAGGAAGCTATGGGCAATAGGAAGAGCCAGCCTGAAAGAGTGGACCAGCAAGATAGCTCAGCCAGGAAAAGCACCTGCCACCAAGCCTGACAATTCATTCCCAAGGACGCACATGATGGAAGGAAGGAACCAACTCCCTAAAGCTGCCCTCTGACCTCTACAAATGTGTGGTGGCACACATATGCATGCCTGCAACAGAAAATAAGTAGGTAAATGTAATAAAAGCAAAAAAAGTAAAAAAAAAAAAAAAAACAAACCTACAACAGATATCAAAAAAAAAAAAAAAAAATCAAGCAGTGGCTATTTAGCTGTAACTAGCAAATTCATAGAAGCAGGGTTGTCCAAGTTTTTGAAAACCCACGTTCCACTTCAGTATGCCCCAGATGCTAGACATGGAGCTTGGAAAGTGGGTGTTCCCCGGGATTGGTCTTGCTTTGATCAAATCTCTCTCACTACTTCCTGTTCCTCCCTTTTGAAATAGGGATGTTTATCCTGTGTCTAGCCTGCCGTTGCATCTTGGAAGGATGCAACTTTCCTTTGTATTTTCACAGGGACTCACTTACTGAGTTGGCCTTGCATTTCTGTGGAGACTTTGGATGTAGACTTTTAAGCAATGCTAAAACACTAATGAGATTCTTGGGGATGGATCAAAGGCCTTTTTCATTCTGAGATGGAAATGAACCTTTGGGTCCCAGGGGTGGGTTGCTGTAGTTCAGATTTGGAATGTGGATGGTGTGATGATATTGGTGAACGGTGGAGATTTTAGAAGGATTCCTTAGAGCAGTGGCTCTCAGCCTTCCTAATGCTGCAACCCTTTAATACAGTTCCTGTTGTGGTGACCTCCAAACTTAAAATTAATTGCTATGTCATAACTTTAATTTTGCTATTGTTTTGACCTGTAATGCAAATGTCTGATATGTGTTAGTCTTAGGTGACCCCTGTGAAAGGGTTGTTTGACACTCAAAAGGGTCGCAACCCACAGGTTGAGAACCATTGGCTTAGAGAGCTGCTCTTAAGCTGTTAGGAGAATGTTCTTGGGGAGATTGTGGGATCTCGGTCTCTTCCTCTTGCTTTTGCTTCCTGATCATGAGGTAAGTAATTTGCTCTCCCATGCATCCCCTCTATCACCATCTGGCATTCCCATCAGAGATCAATAGCAATGGGTTCACCCAATTTTAAAACTAGACCTCCAGAATTATGAGCTAAATAAACCTTTTCTCATATAAGTAAATTATTGGGTATTTAATTATGACCGTGGAAAACTAACACCAGGGGAAACCCACAGAGTAGGCATTAGAGTGGCTCTCGCTCTAGCTGTGGATCTCAGAAAGGACCACTCAGCTGTGAATGTGACGTTAGAAACATAGATATGTATTTCCACGATGTCAGAGTTTACTGGAGCCCAACAAATTCCCAAGTTACACTGGTTTCTTTGGCTGCAGTTCGCTATGTCATCTCAACCTTGATAGCTGGCCTTACCAAGCTCAGTTTCTTTCATTCCAATCCTAATTATTGACAGTAATTATCAGATTACATATGACACCTCACACAGCACTTATATCTAAATAGAGCGAGAGAGAGAGATGTTACAGATGGCTAGCAAAATATTAACAAGGCCACAACAGAATTCAAGAAATTCAGAGGCAGAGGCAGAGAGCTGATTTAGGTGCAAAGAGAGTTTAGATAAGACCTTAATAAACACAGTTGGAGAATGCCCAGAGGTCCCGAGCTGAGCTGCAGAGGTGAGAGGCAGGATGATAGGGGCCACACAGGCCAGTACAAGCCCATAGACCATGGAGGTGAGGTGCAGGACCAGGTCCAGACTCATGAACTGTGGATGGATGGATGGCAATTTGAGTAGGCCATGCTAGCAGTAAGAACTGAGCTGATCCGAAGCCCCTGAGACAATTGGAAGTCTCCTGCGTGTTGATACCTTACCCACGGCAGGAGGGGACGTTGCCATATTCTTCATAGAACTCAGGTGGGAGTGGGAGTTCTACCCGTCCTTTGTCTGGCATGTTCAGTAAGTTCTCAGGTCTGGTTCTTCTGATATAATTTTAATATTCTCGTGTGCTCGTATGGTCTCAGTCCACTTTGATAAGTTTATAGGGTTGTGCCCATATACAATTGTGAATGATCTGTTTATCAGTCTGGTCCTCATGGGTGGTGCTGGGCAGGTGGTAGTGTCTTCATGCACAACAAGACCCACCACCATCCTGTCTCAGCAGCTGTGCTGCTGACAGATCACCCAGGGCAAGGCACAGCCTGAAAAGCCAGTGTCCACTGTAGTATGGAGTGAGTTAGGGCAGGGAGCAGCCTGATGTAAGCATACACCTCCGTGTCCACAACCTAAGAAGAGAAGAACCATGGAGATGCTCCCCATGCTTCCCCCTCACTGCAGGGGCCAATGCTTCCCTTCTCAGCGGCTTTTTGCTTTGTTTTGTTCGTTTCAAAGCAAGGTCTCACTATGTAGACCTTGGACCTCACTATGGAGACCAGGCTAGCCTCAAATTCACAGGCATCCACCTGTCTCTGCCTCCCAAGTGCTGGGATTAAAAGCAGGCACCCCTACGCTCGGCTTGTCCCTGTGGCTTCTAAAAACACTTTCTCTGCTTTTGATTGTGATTATTATTCCTTGGCTGAGCTAAGACAAGGACTTTGTGCAGGTTGCACTGTTTGGTTGTGAGGGCCAAGGGGGATGCTCTATCTCCTGCTGGGGCTCTGGGGAGGCCTGTGGTAGTTAGCAAATGAAGAATCACAAGTCCAGGCTTGTGGATGCTAAGAAAGAGTATCTAGCAGTATCTTCAGGGAGTGGTATCCAGCCCTTTGACCCCACGTGGTCCTGAATCACACACGTGAGCTTCCAGCACAGATGAGAAGACTTTGAGGGGATGCCCATGCCTTCTTCTACGGCCAGAGTATCTCCTTCACACTGTCCCTTTCAGAAACCCAGAAAGTGCAGACAAGAACAGGCGTGGCTTTCCTACTGTGTAAAATTAGGGTGACTTATCAGAGTGTTAGCAAAAGGCTGGATCTTCTGGTGTAAACTAAATGAGGACGTAGGCATTTCCAAGCACACCAGCCTCTCAATATTCCGCCCTTTGCCCTCTACAAAGCAGGGAGGAACATGGCCAGGGTGGACTTCAGCATGCAAGCCATTGCCTTAAAGAGTATTGAGGGTGGGAAGAAATCTATAAAGCCAACCTGGCAAGCTATTCATCCGTTTGTCTGCTCCCAGAGGGCATACGCCCCTTCCAGAGCCTGGAAATAATGTAGAGGTTCTGGCAATGGGGCCAAGGTCCATAGCCAGTCTGAGTAATGTAAATTTGCATGTCTGTGTCAGAAGACGGTATGAAGAACAAAGATACCGTGTCATAAGAGGCAGTGCCATGTGCAGAGCCTGGTCCTTGTGGAGTCCCACAACTTGGGATGGAACATCGTTGAGCCGCACACATCCCGCACCCACTCTTGCTTCTAGTCTCCTGCTTCAGCTAGACTGCTTCCTGTCACATGCTTCGCTTGACCTCATGTATGGAGCACTCCAGCAGAGCGTGTCTTCCTGCCTGCTGGGCCCCCTTCCAGCAGGTGCTGTCTTTTGACCTCCTGGCTGTGGAAACCACATTCCAAACCAGATATTCTACTTTAGGCAAACCAACTTTACAGTCCCGCACTCCTTCCTCATTTCGGTGTCTGCCTTCCCTAGAGCCTCAGGCTCTTTTCCAACCTGGTTTATCCTTCCAGATTCTTCCCTGAAGCCATTCCTGATGACTCCGGCTCACGCTGACTTTATGTATTCTCTACAGGATGGAGTGAGTAGTGGGTCTTACGCCGACACGCAGTTCATGACCGCACTGACCCACACCGGGTCTTCCCAACTACAGAGTGTGCAGGAGTAAAGTCACCGCTGCTTACTCAGACCCTCACCGCCTCGCCTAGAACCTGGGTTGGTATCAAACTCACAACAGATGTTCACTAAACTCACACTGATGGTCTCATTTCCATCTGGTTTGGGTTCCTTATGGTGCTGCTGTATGCTAGTGGCTGCTCATCTTCTCCAAACGAGAGAAATGGCATTCAGAGCATGACTGGTTGAGAGTCATACAACGGTGAGAGGCTTTGACAGCAGCTTTCTTTCATTTGTCCTGACAACAGCACCCACTTGAGAAAGCAGTCACACCTGCACGTGAGACAAAGGAGAGCCACTGGCCACCAGATTGCTTCCTGTAGACATAGGTCAGGAATTCCTTGCTGTAGCAGGGTAGTAAGAACCATGGCTTCAGCAACGCCCCTGCCCCAGATGGGGAACCAGCAGGGGATGCAGTTCACCGTTGTTCTGGAAAGGACCTCATCTATTCGTCTTCTCCTGGGGCGGTGGAGTACTGGAGACACCTAAGGTATGTTGCAAAACAAATGAGACAATACAACAGGAGAGGAGAGGTCATGGGGAATTTATATATTCATAGGGTATAGGGTAATTATGATGACTACATAGTAGTAACGTTGTTGAGCACTGATTGCTAAGTGCTTTTGGAGACGTTGCATGGTATATGTCATTTAACCTTCACAGCGTACTGGAAAGTAGCGTTGCTCACATGAAGGAATAGAAATCACTGTAGAAATAGAGGGAGATTGCACTAGAGGAGGTCAGGCCATCAGGGTGTCGGCGTGAAGGACAAGTAATTTTGTAAAAAAAAAAAAAAAAAAAAAAAAAAAAGGTGTTTTCTGCGTCTTAATGAATGATACCTGCTCCTGTAGACACTGCATGGGGGATCTAAAGCACTGTCGGCTGACACTAGCGGCCAGTCCCCTACTGGCTGAGAGAAACTCTAGCCACCCCCCCTCCCCAAAAGCCAAGAGCCACGAGAAATCCGCCTCCGACTCCTTTGGCCCTGAAAGGAGACCATATGTACTGCTTGCTTTTCTCCTCAGTATCTTCTCAGAGCAGATGTCATTCCTCGGCGGTTCTGCCTCCTAGAGCTGCTTCCCACAGTGCCGTGAAAACAGTGATTATTGCTAAGAAACTAGTCCACCCATGCCTGAAGCTCTTCCAAGAGGAGTGGCTGGGAAATGCTGCTTCCTGGGGGCCTGTGGAGGGAGGAAGCCTTCCAAGGATGTCACTCTGTCTCTGGCCTGGGCTTGCTCCTCTCCCTCTGCCACAGCAAAATCAACGACAGGGAAGAGCCACCCTACCGGCGTGCCCATCGGCACATCTGCACACACGGGGACCGAAGGCTGTGAGATGCACTCCGCGTTATTTATTTTTGCAATTGAGATTTTTTTCCCCTCTAATGGAGTCGAGCCACTTTCAAAAAACACACACGGCTCAATCAATTTCTTTTGTAGATTTCAAGAGAAGCTTTATTCAGTTCAGAAACACTGCAACAGCTGGGGAAGCTATTCCCAAGGCAAAGAACAAAGACTTGTAATTATTTATAGTGTGGGAGAGGAGAGAGAAAATGGAGAGGATGGAGGTAATGCAGATGGGGGGGATAGCGGCTGGATAGCAAGATCAGCGCTAACGCTCTAGGGTTTTTTCACCGTCAATACGGAAGACTCAACTTCACGGCAACGGTCTGCTCCACTGGCCTACCCCTTCCCACAGCTCATAGGCACCCACTTTTCCTCAAAGCCCACCTTCTGCCTGTAGATTCTAGAGCTCCCACTGTTTCTCTCTACCCCAATTCAAAGCTCGCGTCTCCGGTGTCCACGGTACAGGCGTTTCACCCTGCTTTGTAAGGAAACACCTTGCTGACCTGAGGCAGGTGCTGGCCTCTTTCACCCCCACTCACGCCCCATCCCAAGGATCTCTCTGTGGCCTCTGGGATTAATGACATAGCTCACAGGAATAGTGGGGATCTCAGACGCTGTTGCAGGAGGCCATGGGATGCCCTTGGACAGGTGGGCTTTCCACTGTCTGCTCGTGTTACAGTGTATGCGTGGCCAGCTGAAACTTGATCAAAATGCTTCATTGAAAACTGGAACGGGAGCTATAGCGATGGCTCAGCAGGTAAGATCCCTGTATGATGACTGGAGTCTGTATCCCCAGCACCAGTGTAAAAGAGGGGTGTGGGGAACCCTTCCCTAATCCCACCATCTGGGAGGTAGACAGGCGATCCCAGTGGCAAACTGGCTAACCAGACTAGCCAAATGAGTGAGCTGTGGGTTCAGAAAGAGATCGTGCCTCAGCAAGTAAAAAGCGGAGAGAGGAGAAGACACCTGATACCCACCTCTGCCCTCCCCCCCGTATGCCCGCAACACACATGTCCACGCATGCCTGCATCTGAACATGCAAACACACATGAACGCGCACCACACACATATACACACAAATAAAAGAAAATAATTAGGAAAGGGTAAGCTGTCCGTCTATGACCTCTGTTTTTAATATTACTTCTTTTTATGTGACTTAATTTCTAATACTGACTTTATTAATCACCAGCTCAAAAACATCACCCTAAAAATGAGTGATTGATTTCTACAGGCGTGTGTGAGCCAGCTCCTACACCAGGTACCATATCCTGACCTCTGCTACAGGTACTTAGACCCCTATCCAGAGATCAGTCATTTCTCAGAAGTCAGCCTGGACACCCCCCAAGGGCAGGGACTGTGTCAATCTTGTTCTGAATCGCCGGTATTCTGGGCCAGCAGAGCGTGGTCCTCAGAGCGTGGGCATGCAGAGCGTGGTCCTCAGAGCGTGGGCATGCAGAGCGTGGTCCTCAGAGCGTGGGCATGCAGAGCATGCTTGCTGAAAGCAAGAAGCACAGAAGCATTTCCTAAGTGCTTGGCAGTTGTCGGCTTTCATCAACATCGGCTAACTGAATAGTAGAGAGAAAAAACAAAAATCAAAACTGAGCATAGACCTAACGTTAGCTTATTTATCCTTATCAGTTAAAGCCACAGATGTGAGCCCTGCCCTGGGCACAGGGTGAGTTCTTCCTGGTGTGGGGGTAAAGTGTTAGAGGAGAATGAGAGAAGACAGAGGAAAAGGAAGGGGCCTGCCCGAAGCAGGAAGTAGATGGAAGATTTAGGGCAAAGAAACTGGCCGGGTTCCTGACCCACCAGAAAGAAAAACAAATTAAGGAGGGAAGTGACAAGGTGAAAAGCCATTGTTTTTAATAAATGCCCTTTATTGGTGAAAAAGTTCCTCCTGGACTGGCAAGTATAGCTCAGTCTTCAGTGTGGAAAGCGTGCATGGGACCTAGGATTCTGTCTACACCCTCCATTTGGGTGTAGATCCTGATTTGGAGATCCTGAGGTTGATCTGTTCTTCTAAGGAAACAGATTCATTGCCTTAATTTGAGAATCCTGCATGCTCAGAAGTTCTGGGGCTTCCCACCCACCCAAGTATCTTAGTTAGGGTCTCTATTGCTGTGAAGAGACACCATGACCAAAAGCAACTTGGGGAGGAAAGGGTTTATTGAGCTCACAGCTCCACATCACACAGCCTATCACTGAAGGAAGTCAGGGCAGGAGCTCAAACAGGACAGGATCCAGGAGGCAGGAGCTGATGCAGAGGATGGAGGGGTGCTGCTTACTGGCTTGCTCCTCACAGCTTGCTCCACCTGCTTTCTCGGAAAACAAAGGACCACCTGCCCAGGGTGGCCTCAGCCACAATGGGCTGGGCCTTCCCCTACCAATCATTAATTTAGAAAGTGTCCCAGAGGCTTGCCTACAGCCTGATCTTATGGAGGCCTTCTCTCAATCGAGGCTCCCTTCTCTCTGATGACGCTAGCCTGTGTCAAGTCGACATAAAAACTAGCCAGCACACCAAGGCTGGGAAGTAGCCAATCCAACTTCCGGAGAGCACTCCCAGCTGCCAGATCAGTATTATCATTTAGCTTGCCGTGCCTCCTTCTTCTACAAGTTGCTGCCCCTCTCTGGGGCTCTGTTTCCTCGCCTTTGATGAGAAAATTAGATGGTTTTAAAGTTCCCTTCTATCTGTAACATCCTATGAGCACAGGTTCATTGTTCATCCTGACCCAGATTTTGAAGATAATGTACTTAAAGTAATCCAAATTTGAAAGTGATCGGTTCTCTCCTCCGCTTAGACATGTCACCACTGGCAGTGCCTAGGTGGGGGGTTGAGGCCTATTTTGGTACCTGGGTGTTCAGAAGAGGAGGAAGAGAGGGTGGAAGGTAACCAATTCGGTAACCTCCTCACGACTCCTGAGGCCAAGCTGACGCTTGTCTTGAATGCCTGATCCAAACAGCCATGAGCTGCGGAGGAGCCTTGGGATGAGGACAAGAACAGCACCCCACTTTCTTTCACAGGATGCCTACTCAAGGCCTTGGACTTGACGTGATTTCTCTCCGACTACCAAGACAGCTTGTCAGGACGTACAGTATGACGGTCATCCGGGCGTAAATGAGTAGGACTGAACTTGCTAGTTTAACCTAACTCAAGGGGCGCAGAGTTCAAGCTGGACTCTGACACTTCACCCTCCTGCCTTTGCCAAAGGGCACTTGGTTAGAGAGGATGGCCTCAGGAGGCCAGCAGGCGGTGGCAGCAGGAGCCAGGACGCACACGCACACGGACGGACGGACGGACAGACGGACGGATAAGAAATGCAAATGTGGGCCCTTAGCCTAGATCTACTGAGTCAGCTCAGGATACCCCTCCACCCCAGCCCCGGGTTCTAATAGGCTGGGGTGCATGAACAGTTTCTATGTCTCTCCCTTCCTGCTTCTCTCTCTCTTTCTCCCTTCATCTCCCCTTCCTTTGTTGCTTGCTTCCCCCTCCCTACCTTTATCTTTCTTTCTCTTCCTCCTTCCTTCTTGCCTTCCTTCCCTCCTTTCTCTCTCTCCATCCCTCTCTCCCTCACCCATGCTTGCTTCCCTCTCTCCACTCGACTGTCTTCTTATTTGCAATTTTGATTTTTATTTGGGTAGGGCACTTGATATGACCTCTACCCTCCTAACACATTTTCTAGTATCCATAAAGTACGGTTGCCATGGGTAACAGCCTGAGTCTCAGAACCTTCTCCATCATGCCTGACTCAGGCTACAGGAGCCAATAACTGCCCTTTCCTCACCCCAGTCCCTTGACGATCAGCATTCCATCCTCAGAGTCCGTGGATGGGGAACGGGGCTGTTTCAGGTGCTGCCTGTAAGTGGAACCATGTAATCTTTGACTTCACACACCTAACTTGTTTCACCTCATTTGAGAGCCCCTGTTTGATGCCGGGGTGCTTGTCTTTATCTGGCTAGTAGCCATCCTGGCTGCGATCCTTAGAAAGAACATTCCTGGTATGGTTGCCGGCTGACCGTCGCATTTGTGAGGGAGGTTCCAAATGCTGCCCCAAGCATGTAGCTGCCTCCTCAAGCTGGTCCTGAGTCAAAATTGCTTTCCACCTGTGACTTTCCGGTTCCAATAGAGCAAACAGTGTACCAGGCTTCTGGAATTCTCTTACTGCTAAAGTCATGAGGGAGGAGATGCATGGGTTCCAGAACAGTGTTTGGGGCCAATTTAAATGCCTCTTGTGGAGTTTTCTTTGGTCGCAGGTCCATAGTGGGCTTGCCCCACGGAAGATGAGCAAGCAGGTGATCATGACCAGGTTTCTGTGTTAATTCTTACTGGGGTCTTTGCTCCCTTGTGCTTTTCCACCCCCCAGGACCGGACATAGCCGCCGAAGGGAAGCTGGCTTACAAGTCAGCTTTTCTGCTACTGCAACGCACACCTGAGACGATACAGTGGGGAGTCTCTTGACTCAGAGGTTCCGCCCGTGGTCAGTTGGCCCTGTGAAGGGACGACACAGCACAACGGGAGCCAGTAGAAGAGGAAAGCCGTTCATTTTACGGTAGAGACATGAAATAGAGTGCCCATGGAAGAGAGCAGTGTCCCCACAGACTCTTGGAGGGCACATCCCTAACAGCTAAAGTCCTCTCACCAGCCTGCACCTCTCAATGCTTCTAGCATCTCCCAGCTCTGGCATTCTGGGATCAAATCTTTCACACATTGGCTTTGGAGGACATTGTAGATCCAGATTATAGCATTGCCATTTGGGTGGGAGGCAGGCATGGCTTGCAGAGAAGCAGGGGCCTCCATCTGTAGAAAGCCAGCAGTCTCTGGCCCCATACTAGTGGGGTACAGCCGGAGTCACACCCCCTACAGTGAGCAGGAGGTGGGGGGCTGGGGGAGGGAGGAGTTGGCAGATTTGTTTTCTGATCCTAGGGACGACAGGCTTCTTTGGACTCCTACTTCTTGGCCTAACAGGTATTCAGGCATCTCTCTGGCCAGAGCAGACCAACTCTGTGCTGGAGAACTGCTCCTGCAGGCTACCTGGGACAGCTACCATCAGTTCCCAAAGCTTCGCTCATCTTCTGGACGCCATTCCCAGAATAGATGAAGTTGCTGGAGAGAATCCTTCCCTAACATAAGCTGGCCTTATAGTAAATTCCCAGCTCCAGGCTGAAAATGGCTGTCAGCTCCACTTAGCCACCTTACTCTTCTTCTCCTGGTTTTCCTTGCTGCCTCCCTTCCCTCCCTGCCTTCTTCCTCCTCCTCCCCAGGCTCTAGCCCGGCTTTGGAGATGCTCTTGCCACGTGCTTGGCTTGGAAGATAGAAGCCGACAGGTGGGAACTCTGTCTTCTTGCCCCGCCAAATATGCACAGTGTCCTCACCTTCAGCCGCAGGTCTCTCTCCTTGGCCCCTGGAGTCGGAGTCTCTACAGCTTCTGAAGCCTGAGCTCTGAACTTGTGGTCAGGATCCCATTCCATGCTGTCTACCCTAGGAATTCACATCCTGTTGTCTGTCTGCTTTGTCTCTCTCTCCAGTCTCTCTCCATCCATTTATATCGCCTTTCCTTCCTTTGTCTGTAAACTTTTACCCATTCCTGGATCCTTTTCATCTGTGCTAGACCTTCCCTGCTCTCTCCCATCCCATACTCTCCATAAACACCCAGAAGTTTTAAAACAGCAACCGCTTGGTCCTGCCCCATTTCACTTTTCTACATATCCATCCAAGCTTTTCCTTTTCCCTTTCCCTCATCTCTCATTCCCTCATCTTCGTTTCAACCCACCACTCTACGAAGTGGTTATGTTCAGCCCATCCCGGTACACTTTTATTCCTCAAGAGATATTTGGTAATAACTGAACACTGGGGGAGGGGGAGGTTGGAGGCAAGGTTTCATAGCCCAAGCCAGCCTCAAACTGCTTCAAGAATCCTCCTGCCTCAGCCCCTCCAGGCTGGCATTATTAGCATTCACGGTTATGTCCCACTGAGGAGCAGTTTTCCTTATCACAACTGGGGGAAGGATGCTCCTGATACCCAGCAGGCAGAGCTAGGGACAGTGCTGAGCACCCTACAGTATAGAGTGACCTGGGCGCACAGGTCAGTGTCGTCGAGGAACCCTGTAGATGTAGACTCCCTTGCTAAGCTTAGCGGGAGCTTCCCGCATGCCAAGTCTGAGGGATAATTCTCTGCGTTCATCAAATGCATCCCTTCTCTCCTCCTCCCTCTCCTTCTCTCAGCCCCTTCTACTTCTCCCCCCTTCCCCATTTTATTTCTATGCTACGGTCCTCCCATTACACGTTTCTCCCTCTCTCTGGCTCAGTCCTAGGCTGGCTGTCTTCTTGAAGTTCTTTCTTTCTCGTCCTAATGGCTCCTTCCCATGACTTCTTATCATTTTTATGGTGAATGGGGAGCCAGGCTGGCTGGCTTGAGTCCCAGCTCTCAGCTTCCCAGCTGTGTGTTCATAGTAACAGTTTCCTGCCTGTTACTTGGCAGCCTCAGTCTCTTCTCCAGTGGACTGGGGATGCGATGGTACTTACAGCGCGCACCGGCGATACCTGAACGACAGACTCCAAACGCACACACAGCTTGCTTCGTGTTCTCTGTTATTGTTACGACACAAAAGCTAGCTAAGGTTTTCACCTTTTACCCGAGAAATGAAAGAAACCACAAGCCTCTCACAAATGGGAAGGATTGTTGCGCTGAAGACAGCATGCAGCGAGCCTTCAGTTTGTCCAAAGCGGGACAGAGGTTTGCTAAGATGTGAGATGCCCCCCTCTTCCCACCCAGAGACAGCACCAGAGGAAGTGAGCTGACTCTCTCTTAGTGTCTTCCCTTGTATTTACCTTCCTACACTTCCCTCACTTTCCTCAGTTTCCCTCTTTGTTTCTTTGTATGCCTGGGACTACTTGACTTTGTCTTGCTACTTCTTTAATGCCCCCCTGTCTCTCTCTCTGTCTCTCTGTCTCTCTCTGTCTCTGTCTCTCTCTGTCTCTGTGTGTGTGTGTGTGTGTGTGTGTGTGTGTGTGTGTGTGTGTGTTTGTATACAGGCACATGAAGGCCAGAGGTCAACATTGGATATCCTCCCTGATCCCTCTTGACCTTATTTTTTGAAACAGGGTCTCCTCGGACCTGAAGTTCACTGACTGACTAGGCTGGCTGAACAGACATTCCCTGTTTCTGCTTCTCCACACTGGGCTAGCAAGGGCACATCTCTGTCCCAGGTAACTGTTCTTTCTTACCAAAATGGGATTTTGGGTAAACTCAGTCCTCATGCCTACGCAGCAGACACTTCGCCCACCGAGCCGTCTCTGCAGCCCCTCAGTTTCTTTGGCTACACAGACTCAAGAAAATTGTGGTTCAGCCCAGATCGACAGTTGCATGTTATAACTGTGAGAATTCTCAAACCGCCAATGTGTGAATTGTATGGTATGAGAGTTATATTTCAACAGAACTATTGAAAAAAAAAAACATCAAAAAACAAGGGACTGGGGAGCTGGTGTGATTGGCACAGTGCTTACTATGCAAGCAGGAGAACCCAGTACCCATGTAAAATGCTGGGTGTGGCATGTGTCTGTAACCTCAGCACTGGGGAGGCAGAGACAGACTGATTCCCTGGAGCCCACTGGCCAGCCAGTCACACCAAACTGTGAGTTCCATGCCAATGAGAGACCCTGTCTTTCTTTGGCCTTTGTGTTTTGAGACATGGTCTCACTCTGGAAGCCTAGCTGGCTTAGATCTCACTCTGTGGATCAGGCTGGCCTGCAACACACAGAGATCCACCTGCCTCTACTTCCCAAGTGCTGGGATTACAAACATGCTTCACCACACCCGGCTGAGAGACCCTGTCTTTATAAATAAGGTGGATGGCACCCAAGGAATGACACTCAAGGGGCTGTCCTCTGTACCCACCACCATATAGGAACACACACACACACACACACACACACACAATGTGAGAGAGAGAGAGAGAGAGAGAGAGAGAGAGAGAGAAGAGACCCAAACATGGAAGAAAGCAGAAATTCAAAGTCAACGGTGGCACTTACTGGCCAAAGTGTCCACAGCATCAGTTTTTTAAAATTTATTCATTCATTATTAATTATGTATATGAATGCTCTTTCTTCATGCACATCAGAAGAGAGAATCAGATCCTATTACAAACAGATGGTTGTGAGCCACCATGTGGTTGCTGGGAATTGAACTCAAGAGCTCTCAAAGAGCAGCCAGTGCTCTTAACCACTGAGCCATCTCTCCAGGCCACAGTTTTTGCATTTTTACATCCAACCAAACCAAAAAGAGGCCGGGTGTGGTGGTGCACACCTTAAGTCCCAGCTCTCAGGAGACAGAGGCAGGAAGAGGTCTAGGAGTTCAAGGCCAGCCTGGCCTAGATAGTGAGGTGCAAGCCAGCCAAGGGCTACATAGTGAGACCTTGTCTCAAAATAAAAGCAAACAGATTTTTTTTCCTTCGACAACCTAAGTAATTGCATATCTTTGGGTATACAAATCATTTCATACTCGCCAAGAGCTTATTTTTTTAAACCATTTTAGTTACATATATTTATTTATTGTGCATATATGTGTGTGTGCACACACGTGCCTGGGTGCATGTGTAGAGTTGCATTCTCTCCTTCCATCGCGTGGTACCCTGGGGTGGAGCTAGGGCTGTCAGGCTCGGTAGCAGTGCTGTTATCCTGGTCCTTCATTTGCCTTTTCTAGATTGAGATTGTACTGAGGAACAGACTTGAAAAATTCAATTTGACAACTGTTTCCTGAGTCTGTGTCACAAACCAGACTCTGTTGTAGGCTCTGGAACTCAGCTGAAAACACGGTCACAAAGGCCTTGCTCCTCTGAAGCTCAGTCTCCAGAGAGGAGCAAGAGAGAAAGAAATAGAAATGCACATCTAATGGCGGTGATTGTTATCAGAAACTGAAACAGGACAAGAGCGATCTTCTTGGGGTCAGAGAGACAGAGATCAGGGGGTGACTTCGCACAGGGGGGCCAGGACATGCCTTGGCCAGGAAGTACACATCTGGTATTGTTTGATTTGAGACAAGATCCCATGTAGCCCACACTGGCCCTCAAGCTCACTATGTAGCAACAGATGAGCTTGAGCTTCTGATCCTCCTGCCTCTACCTCCCCCGTGCTAGAATTACACGTGTGCACACCAGACCCAGTTTATGTGGTGGCGGTGCGAATCAAATCAGGGGCTTCATGAAAGGCAGGCAAGCACTCCACCCATGAGCTGCAGACCAGGTCCTACATCTCTATTTCTCCTTCTTGTCTTCCTTCCTTTCCTTTTTCTCCCTCGCTGTGCTGGGGATGAAGCTCAGGCTTTGATCAGGCTAACCATCTGTTCTACTGCTGTGCCACACCACAGCCCTCTCTCTCTTCTGTAACTTCTAATGGAGTTTGGGGGCCTTCAAAGGACAACAGGAACTAGGAACCTCAAGAGGAGAGGATGGCGAGGGAAGTTTCTAGAACAGATGGACCAATAGACAGGAAGCTCTGTGTGAGCGAGGCTCGGGGAGGTGCCTGAGAAGGTGTCAGCCTGGGCCCAGCCAGGAGGGCCGGGGCAGGGAACAGACATGAAATTTGGAGACTCCTCTGTCCGTGGTTAAAATGTTGCCGTCGGGTCACCACGGAGCTGTTTGCATGAACTTTAACTTTTGAAAACTTAGTCTTATTGTGTATGATTACTGAACTGTTTGGTGCCCTCTTAAATTTTCTGTGAGGATTGCCCTAGCCTCGGCCCTCTGAGGCAGAGTTTGTGTAGGCATGATCAGAGTCCCCGGAGGAAGCCGGCTGAGTCTTTAGACTTGACTCTTGGTCAGTACAAAGGATTTTGAGCAAATACATGATATGAGCAAAACGCCATGTGGGGGGGTGACTGTCATGGAAGCGGTGAGGAGGTGGGGGGACTGCAGAGAGCAAAGGACAGTCAGGAACCACACTGAGTTGCTGAGCCTCCAGCACTGGGCCAGAAGCAGGTACAGAAGGAAGCTGGCTACCCACTGCCTTCCCTAGGTCTCCACCTGCCCAACGCCATGCAGAACTCAGCATTCCCCTGCAGCCAAACAGCCTCAGTAACTGCCAGCCTCTTGCCTCCTTCTGTTTTTATATGACTAATTTCTGAAAAACAGGAAGTGCTACTGTGCCTGGGGCATTATTTGCAGCTAAGAAGTGAACTTTTGAAAATGGCAAACCCTGGGTCCCTTGCCCACAAGCTCACTTGTGCAAATGCATGCACTCCCATCAGGTGGACCCTATTCCGCAGGAACTATGATCTCCTTGGCTCTGACATCGAAAGGGACTCAAGAGCTGCTGTATTCTTTGCACTGGGGACAGGCTGCTTAGCCTCACTGCAAGTCCCAAAGGAGTGAAAGCTTGGCAGGTAGGGGAGAGTGGTTACCAGGTGCCACCAGACATTGGGAAAGCAGGAAGGTGTACAGGGCGGGTACAGGAAGTCCTGCCTGCCCTCCACTTTGGCCCTAGGGTTGTGCTGTCACTAGAAGAATTGACTGCTGGTTGGGAAAGCAGGGAAAAGAGGAAGATCCAACCAAGTATGTAGTGGGTAACAGTCTGGGACTGGTGGTGGCGGTGGGCTGTGTATGGTATCGTATGGCAAGTTCTCTTCTGATAAAGGCACTAACACCGTCAGAGAAGAGTGTCTCACCCTCATGATCATCTCATCTAGCCATAAGTACTTCTCCAAATTCGGTCACATTGAAGATATTAGTGTTTCAACATAGGAATTTGGAAGGAAACAAACTTTCAGCCCAGAATACCATAGGCAGAGATGACTGCTTCTAGAAAGAAGTTTCCTATCTAATTAGGTTGAGAAACATTGTTGAGAAAAAAGAAAAAAGTCTTGAATTCTTATTTCTAGCATGCTGAGTCCTTCTAATCGCCTAACCTTTGAATAGTGAGCGAGCAGTTGTCACCAGATTTCAATGCTTTTCTGGTTTGTTTTTTTTTTTTGCAGGGAGACTGCCAGGCAAACTTGATTGTCCGTCTCTGTTCCTTTGACTTAGGCAACGGCTTCTCTTGCCGAGTGTACTCTGACAATGAATGCTGGGATATTTCCCTCCCTTAGTACATTTGCCTACATCGCATCCCCCGAAGAATTCAACTGTAAATATTTGGCATTCTTTGCATCTCTGGTCAACCACACAGTTCTACTTTCTGGGGTTCTGAATCTCATTTCTAAGCAAAAAAACAAACAAAAAAAAAAAAAAAAAACCCACAAAACACCAGAAAGGGCATCCCCAGGCCCTGAATATTTGCTTTTTGTACATCGTCTTCTCCTGAGGGGTACAGGTTAGGAGTATTCTTACAATTTAGATAACTTATGTTTTCTTATGGTGGCAACTTTACTGCTTCTAATGTGCAATGCAGTGGCATTAGGTACGGTCACAGTGTTTTACCATTTTCCAGAACATCTTTATCATCCCAAACTGAAGCTCTAAGCTCATTAAACAGGAACTCCACATTTTCCTCAGCTGCCCCTGTGACTTACTGGTTTACTTTTTGTCCCAATGACTTCGCCTGACCCCTGCACCCCGATACAGATTCAGTTATAGAAGCCTCCTAATTTCACTCAGCACAATGCCTTTGTCTGTGTTTATTCAGGTTGCTATAACAAAATACCACAATCTGGGTGGCTTATAAACAGCAAACAAATTATTCCTCACAATTCTAGAGACTGGGGAAGCTAAGATCAAGGTGCCAGCTGATTCGGTGTCCTGTGAAAGTCTGTTCTTGAGGGTACAGATGGTGCCTTCTCCCTGTCTTAACAAAGGGTGAGGTACACCTATGCCAACTCCTCCAGGAGGGGAAGAAGTTAACCAGATGGAAAGAAAGAGTTGGAAAAGAGACCCAGGAAGATACATGCCAAGCTTGGCACCAAAAGGACTTACAATGTGCTTAAGGGTGTGCTTTGTGCTGGGGTGGGGTACACGGCTAAGGAGAGATAGGGAAGGTGAAGCCGCAGGGGCTGGCTGGGACCATCTGCTCAAGAACCTCCTGTAGTTGGTATTAATGCTGGGTTTGAAGGGAAGTCATGATGGCTTTGAAGCAAGAGAAAGCAGAACCTGTTCTTCCCTCACAGAAGGCATAGGGCGGGGGTGGAGGGCTCCCAGTGTCTTCTGAGTGCTGGAGACTGACCCAGCCAGCACCATGTTCCTATTATCTCAGTTAAGCCCCGATGATCAAGGAGGAAACTGAATGCTGGAGAGCAACTTACCCAGGCTTCACACCCATCCCAGCCTAACCCAGCGCAGCCTCGGAGTCCACAGCAGTGGACCGAAGCCTGACTCTGCTCAACGGTTCTCTAAATGATTCCAGTGCAGTCTGCTATCTGGGCACCGCAGACGCCAACCCCAGGGTCTGGCTGCACCTTGGAATAACCAGGGTGTTGTTGTGAAACTCCCCGGTGTAGGGTTCGCTCCTAGGCCCATAGCATGAGAATCTCTGGGGCTGCCACTCTGCGACATCAGGAATTTTTATTCTCATGAGTATATCTTTGCATTATGCTGCCCTGCTGCTCAGGGAGGGAAAGAAACTCCAATAGAGAGAACCGGCTTTCTCTCCCAGCCAGCAGCAACTCTGTAGCTTTAAGAACCCGGGCTGGCTTCCCGCCGCGGAAGCCACCACCCCGCACAAGCTGTGCACTCATTGGCTGCCGGCTGCTGGAGCCCAGCAGTTGGGGCCTGGGGCTGGCCCAAGAATGGAGGCCCGGGGCTGGCCCAAGAATGGAGGCCCGGGCCTGAGCTGGGCAGAAGGAGTCCGAGGCCCTGGCCGCAGCGGCAGGCAGCGCTTATGCCTTTATGCCTTTCCGGAGGACGCTCATTGCGCAAGGCTGAGGAGCCAGAGAAGCGTTGTGTGTCACTCTTACCCAGACGCCTCAAAGCAACTGTAAGTCAGTCCAGTCGGCAGGAACACAACACGGTTCTCTGCTCTAGCAACATCCACACACATCCCGCCCTACCCCGGGAGCCGGGGACCCGAACCCATGTAGCAGGCTCTCTGCTGGAATCTGTCTGGGCCTTTCTTGGAAAGTCAAGTCTCAGCGCACGACATCTGGGACCACGAGTTGTGGGAGTGTTCTTCCTCCTTCCTGGCATGGTTTTTTCAAGGCCTCGGCCTGCCTTTGAGAATCCCAAGATCACGTGAGGGCAGATAAGGGGAAACTGAAATCACTGGCTTAGGTTGTCTATCAACTTTTGGCCCCCGCCTGCTAAGGGAGGAGGGAAGGAAGTTTATGGCAGTGACTTGGGCGGAGCAAGGAGGCACTAGGGGAGGCCCGGCCAGGCCAATGCAGACCTAGGTCTGTTGAACAGATAACCCCAGGGCTTGGAGGTGCCCTCCCCACCCCCACCCCCTGCACCCGGGCATGCGCACCTTTAAGGAGTGAGAGCTGCCTGCGAGACAGTTGGCTTGATTCAGTCCCCAAGGCTGACAGGACACGGGCGAACGTGGCAGTATGCTTTGACCTGCGTGCTGCCCAGTGCAGAAGGTGGAGCCCTGTGATTTTGGGAAGTCTCTTCTCTAGAGTGTCTGCCCATGGCCCTCAGCAGTCTTCTTCCTTTCTGTGTGATTAATTTGGAGGTCATCTACCTGACTTCATGAGCATGTGTGCAAAAACCACCCGTGTGCTAGGAAGGCTGTAAATCCCAAATCGGTCCAGAAAAAAAATACAAATATTGCCACAAAGTTCGATTGAATTTCAAGCAAGCTTTTAATAGTGGTCAGGCTGGGAAATCCTTAAAACCTAAATAACAAAATACACTCCATTTTTTAAAAAATGCAAATACTATCTAGCAATTTGGCAAGTATCCTAGGATGGCTGTGAAATCTGTGAAGGAGAGGGGTACATTTTGGCCTTGTAGATCTGTCATCTTTGACTGAGGAAGATCTAATCGAAATCAACTGGAAGAGTTCCTTTCAGATCTGTCTGTGTACCTTGTGCGTGCTTGCATGCACACATGTGCGCACACACACACACACACAAGTTCTCAGTAGAAAAGAACCCTTATCATCAAGACCAGGTGCGGCAGCAATCTGTCACATTCCTGAGAGCTGGCGGATGCAGAACTTGGCAGGTGTGGTACAAGGATTTCAAAGGTTCCTGATTGTGGTGGGGACTTCAGGGGCTCGGTGGACAGAGGAGTCGAGTCCTGTGTGCGCAGATCTTTCAGACATGCCTGCGAAGTTCCTCAGATTTCCTTGTTTGCTCATGAGTATACATCATTTTGGGTCAAGGGCTACCAGGTGACCTGCTGGGAGTCAGTCCCCAAGCCAGAAGGAACAGCTGATTCTTTAATGTTGTTACCATGTAGGTCTCTAATGAAGGCTGGCTTCTCAGTACAGCAGGATCCAGGGATGGGGGATGCGGATTGCATTGCGTGAGCTCTGACCTCCTCAGTGGGCTTTTGGAAGGTGGAAACCACAGAAAGCGGGGCCTCTTTGGGACGCTGGCAATCAGGGGTGTGCTTGGGAGGTGCTGTTTTGTCTTTAGCCCCTTCCTCTCTTTCTCCCTTTGCTTCCTGGCTGCTATGAGTTGAGCTGTTTTTTAATTTAAATCATTGTATGTGTGCATGCATGAGTCACAGTGCCCTTGGAGGTCAGAGATCAGCCTTGTGGGGTTTGTTCTCTCCTTCCACCTTTGTGTATATTCTGGGGTTGAACCAACTTGCCAGGGTCACTTGGCAAGTGTCTTCACCTACAGAACCATCTTGCTGGCTCTGAACCATGGACTGCATGGAACTGTGCAGATGCTCTGAAACAGTGAACGCTAATACCATCTCATTGGAGGATACATGGCTTAGGCTGTTGCTTTGATCCCCCATTGAGTCGTTGGAGTATGGCATCTCCCTGCGCACATCCCTTTTTCTGTAAAATGGAGATCAAAGCCCTCACCTAGGGGTAGTGGTGACATGCAAAGTATTTAGAACAATGCCTGGTATGTGGTAAACTTTCAGTAAACGCTGCTCAGCTCTAGCTTCATCTGTACTTTGGGGAGAGACATTATTAGCTAAGCACAGGCTAAGCCGTAATCAAAAGTTCCTAAAATGGGTTTTCTCAGAGGGAATAGAAGATGATTCGTCTTTCACCTAATGGCTAAGAGGTCAGTTCAGAGTAGGATAACAACTCTGGTCCACAGGGCCATTCTGGAGCCTACGTTCATGTTCCTTCTTCCACCTTCTGGCTCTCCGTTCTTCTTAGTCAGAGTTCACTCCCTTTTTCTTCCTTCTGTTCCTGCCTGCGGGAAGAGGTGGGGGAGAGGGGTGGACAGCCTCCTGAATGATACAATTCAGAGGATGGCCTATCCTTCCACTCACATCCCGTGGTCCAGCACCTGGGCACATGTCACCACAGCAGAACCTGAGAAATGTCGACTCCAAATGTCGGCCAACTAAAGATGCCCGAATAAGCCGGGCGGTGGTGGCGCATGGCTTTAATCCCAGCACTCGGGAGGCAGAGGTAGGTGGATCTCTGTGAGTTTGAGGCCAGCCTGGTCTACAGAGTGAGTTCCAGGACAGCCAGAGTTACAACAGAGAAATCCTGTCTCAGAAAACAATAACAACAAAAAAGATGCCCCACTAAATCTTAGGAGTTCTCCTGCCAAAAGAAAGGAGAGTAGAAAATGGGAACAGTTGGCGGCCTCTGGTCTGTGTTTCCATAGATGTGTGCCTCGGACTTGAACTTGAAACTGTTATCCCACCTGTGTTCTGCTTCTTGCTTGCTGGAGGTCTGTTTTACCCTCACGTTCTTTAGAAAATCTAGGGCTAGCTCTCCGCTCCAGTATTTGAGGCGAACACCTCTGGCAGCAGTGAGGTTACCTCCTATTGGCTGTCAGACTGTCCATGGCTGTGCAGCCTGTACCCTCTGTCCCCAGACATCCCAGTAACAGTGGCACTGAACTCCGAAGTATGCTTGCTTTTCTGGATCTTTCAGCAGCTTGCCTAGTCTCTAGAGTCCAGAGGGACACTGTCCTTTGTGATCTTGGGTCCTTCTCTTGCCTTGGGATCTGCCTTTGTCTCTGTTGTGGAGGGGACCTTTCCACACCTCACCAGGGGTTCTCGATAAGGTTCAACAAGCTGGGTGCTCTGGGCATGTGAGTGTCCCTCGACGGTCCACGTGCTCAAGGCGCGGTCACAGGGCTGTGACGCTCTTGGGAGGTGAGGGAGCTTGACAAGGTAGGGCCTTGTGGGAGGCGGTTAGGTCACTGAAGGCAGTCCTTTGAAGGGTATATTAGGACCTTGCCGCCCCACCCCCCAGCCATGCCTTGAGCCTCTGCTCTTGCAGTGTCCTCATTGGTCTAATTCATATGCTCGCTCTTCTGTTTGAAACAAGGCCGAGTGCCTGTGCTTCATGCTGTCTAACTTCACTCGAGCTTCTCGTCCTCTTCCCTCATAGCCAAGCTTCCTGAAAGAACTGTCTACACTGCCTCCCCACTCAGCCCTGTGTTTCCCATTCCTTTCTGGTTCCTGGTTCCCTGACCCAGCTGCTTGTGCTAAAGTCGTTGCACAGAGCCGTCCTCCAGGACACCCGAAGCTGTCCTTCTTTGACCTGACCAGGTTTTCTCTGGGACAAGGCACCGTCATGCATCTCGCCTCTGGGCCCCGCAGTGGCGCTGTTCTGGAGATGTCTACTCTATCTTGGTAGACATACTCTCCAGCTCCTTTACAGAGAGGTTCCTGCTTGTCTCCCCAGTGGCCCATGAGTCTCGGTGTCCTGTCCGCTGCCCTTCTTGACCTCTCTTCGTCCTCTGGTGTCTTCTACTACATGATGCGAGCTGATGGTTTCCAGCTTCCCCTCCTCCGCACAGGTCACCTCCCTGGAATCTGGGGCTCAGTGAGCAGCCTCTGAGGACCTCTGCACAAGGGTGTCACATGGGTTTCTCCTGCCTGGCTTTTGAAAGCCAGATCCATCATCATTTTCCTCCAAGGTTTGCCCTTCTCAAATCCTTCCTTTTCACAAGTGTCGCAGATTGCCTGTTGCCCCTTTCAAGGAGGCAAAAAAAAATCTAACCATTAGAGTGGATTCTTCTTTCTCTTTGTGTCTTTGCATCTCCTCAGGTCTTACATCTGCTGAGTCTACCTCTTCTCCCAGTCTTCCCCTTGAACCCTTGCTTCTTTTCATTCCTCTGCCATTTGGGAAAGTCCTGCTTGCTGTATCTTGCAACTATCATAAGGGTCCTCAGGGACCTCCTTCACCGAGCAGTGTCGAACCCATTACTCCAAGGCTGGCCCAATGGTATTAGATATTTCCCTCCTTACTGTGACAAAATGCCAGAGAGAAACAGCTCACGGGGAAGAGGTTTATGTGGGTTCATGGTCCATCATGGTGTAGGGCGCATGGTTTCAGGAACAGATCGGTCTGTGTAAGTGGGAGGATGAGGCACCTGGTCACATCCTGGTGGCAACCAGGAGACAGAATGCTAGACTAAAACCAGAGACAAACAGAAGCTTCAAAGGCCTGCTTCTATCGTCCCACTTTTCCACGCAGACCTCATCTCCTAAAGATTCCACAACCCCCTGAACAGTGTCGCCAGCTAGGGCTCAGATCTTTAGAAAACACAGGATCCGGTGGTGGACATTTTGGATCTTAAGCATAGCACCAATAAAGTTCACACTCCCACATGCGGTTTTCTGGCCAGTCTCCTCTGCCTTCCCAGGCCCTCATCACTGCTGATGCTGGTGCCCACCACTTGGGATGCCAACCTATCTCCCAGTGCTAAATCCTATCCAAACTCAGTTTATGCACCACCTCCCTGATACCATGACTACTTGGGACACTCTCTCTCTCTCTCTCTCTCTCTCTCTCTCTCTGTCTCTCTCTCTCTCACACACACACACACACACACACACACACACACAGAGAAGACAGAGACAAACAGAGAGAAACAGAGAGAGACAGAGAGAATCCCAATGTAGCCCAGGGTGGCCTCGAACTGTTGATCCTCCATCCTCTGTCTTTTGAGTGCTGGGATCACAGCCATGTACCACGCCTGATGTTCATCTTCTGTTTGTTATTTCCCTGTTAGCAGGCCATGCACACATGTGGAGGTTGCTTTGTGAGTGGGAAAGAAACGGACTGTCCATTTTCAGAACCTTGTCACGGTCGGAGAGCTCCATGAACCGCACGCCACGGCAGCTCTTCAGCCTGTTCCCAACATTTTTATTTCATTTTCGTTTTTGAGGCAGTCTCCTGCCATCCGTGTGACCTACAACTTGCTTTGTAGCTAAGGATGGCTTTGAACTCGTAACCCCCCAGGCTTCCTCTCCAGGGTGCTGGGATTCGACGCGTGAGCTACCACACTTGGTAGTTTCTGATTTTCAAACTGAGCATCACTTGGCTTTAAGTACCATGCTTATGGAGCTGCACAGCCAGCTAGCAGGGAGCACCACCTCCTCCCTGCTGCCTCTTCTCTCTGGGATCCCCCATCCGTGGCATCGTTGCCTTTGGTCTGTGGGTTGACAGTTCAGCAGGACTTAGGACTGGAAGGATGAGTTGGTCCTCTGTGGGGCAGCTACTTAGTAAGCGTTAGGCTTGATGTGGGGCAGTGTGGCTTTCCTCAGCTGTGGGGCTGCTGAGGCTCCTTGCACAGGCCTAGCAAAGGGGTTGGAAAGGGGTTGCCTGTACATTGCTCTGACTGTAGCATGGTTGACCAGGAACAATTCTTAGTGCTTCATAGATGCCTTCATGATCAGGAGACTTTTTTTGTTTGTTTGTTTGTTTAGTTATTGGACTTGAAATTTAGTTACTGTTGGAACAGTAACTAAACTCTGTAAGTAAACTCTGGAACAACTGAGTTTCTATCTCAGAGTGATGTAAGCCAGAAATGGGGGTTTCCTGGCTAAAGCATGTTTCTGATTATGCCTGTTTGTGGAATGCATCAAGACCTGATTTTTCCCTTTCAGCCTAGGATTTTCTTTCCCTGTTAGCATCTTCCTCAGGTCAGCTGTTTCCATCGGATGACAGAAATGACCACTGGCTGCCCCCTCATACGTTGTCTTTGCCACTAACACTTTCAAAGACATGGGATATCTATTTCCCTGAAGCTGCACAGAGTGACTCCATTGGTCATGTGACCATCCCTTAAAAAAACATAGCCGTGGGGCTGAGGGTACAGCTCAGTGGTAGAGCCCTTGCTTAGCATGCAGGAAGCCCTGGGCTCAATCCCCAGGACGGGGGCGGGGGGGGGCACACATCATGTTCACGAGGAAGGGTTATTTTGATTGATCACCTAGGTCTGAATACAGACTGGCAGCCCCGTCAGGGATAGGGAACGAACAGCAGTGTTAAAATCTTTTAGGTGGGGTTGGTGGTGGCTCAGCAGGCAAAGGGGCTGCCACCAAGCCTGACAACCTGAAAGTTGTCCTCTGACTTCCACCTACGTGCCATGTCATGTGCACACACGTACACACACACACACACACACACGACATGCAGCAGTCTCTTTGGGCTGTCATGCATCGCATGTCCCACCACCAACACCAGAAACATTATGGCTAGACGTTCTGGAGGGCAAGAGCTCTGAACCTGAGAGTCAGCAAAAACCACACCCTCTGCAGGCTGTCTGCAGAATGTTCTGCAGGCTGCTGGAACATTCCTCCCTGACCTGTCCTGGCTTTGGTGGCCCTGGGTTGTCCTTGCTGTCCTTGCTGTCCTGGTTTAGGGCCTCCCTCCTGCCATTCCTCCTCCTTCCCAGGCCAGCCTTTCTGTGTTTCTCCTGTTCTTTGTCAACTCCTTTTTCAGAAATGTTGCCTTTGGACTTCAGGCCACTCAGTTGACCCACAGTAATCTCATCTCCAGAGCCTTTGTGTGACTATATCTGCAGACACCCTTTTTCCATAGCAGGTCATGTTCACAGGTATTAGGAACTCAGGCTTGGTTGTATCTTTTGGGAGACCCACTAGTTAGCCCACAACAATACAGGAAGAAATAGAAGGCTCCAAAGCACCAGTCCTTGGCTGCCTAACACCTACCTTTTCTGGCTAAACATTTTTGGAATTGGCACTGCCTATCATGGTCCAGGCCACACAGGTAACTGGAGGGTATTCTTCTTGGTTATGTATGACTGGTACTCTTGATCTTCCATCAACCGCTAAATGGCAAATGCGAATCTAAGCAGCATTTAACACAGAGACTAATAGGAGACGGATAAAAATCCAGTTGCATTTGGTAATGGAGGGAGGAGGGAAGGGCACGCTGTTGTCACTTACAGACTGCTCTGTAGCCGAGGTGTGACAAGGGGCCACTTAATGTCCGCTGAAGAACATGAGTTTCTTCATCAACCAGGAGATGCTGGCGGCGCTAACCAGCAAACTTCCTGGACCATTGCTCTCCACGGGGAATCAGGGAGTGTCCCCTCTAGAGGCTACCGACTCTAGCAGGCCTCTGTTTGCAGACAGGAGTGGGAGAGAGATCCTGTAGCAGTACGCTACACTCTTTTACCCTCTATTTAGGGAAGGAGAAAGGAAAGATAGAAATCTTCATCGCTTTTACAAGCGGCCTTGATACAGAATAAGAGAAAGGTAGAGATCTTCACAGCCTCTTTCAGGCTGTCCTAAGCTGGAAGAGGACTAGCCGACAGTGAGTCAGACTAGCGTCTCAGCTCACCGTCTGTAAACTCAATCTCTGCAACCTTTGTTCTTTTAGGAATTATCACACTAACAACAACAACCCAACGCCCATACCAACTCTTGGGGCTTCAAACTTTTTATACCCTAAGCCAAAAGTTCCCATAAACCCCTGCAGCACTCAATCCCCCAAACAAGCTACAGGTGCCAGAACGACTGCACCCCACCAAATGATAGCCACCTGCATCAAGCATTCCAAACCCAACTCGTAAACAGCTGTACTACAGCTGGGGTGGGAACACAACCCTAATCCAAACGCCATTTTGCTTCTTTAAAGAAACCAAAAGAACAAAAACTTCTTCCAAGTGTTCCACTACAAGATCTGGGGTTGGCCTCTGGTAGTTGAACAGTCTTCTACTGTGAGTTGCTAGGCTGGGTACCTCAGGCAAGATGACTGTGACACTCTTACACAGTTGCCAAAGGGTTCATTTTCCGGTCACTCCAAAGGCTGCCATCCAGAGTCAGAAACCTAGGCTGGTCACACCCTGGAATCTGGACTCTGTCCTTGCAGTGTCCCCTGGCTCATTTCCTACGCTCTGCCCTCCCCCAGCCTTGCTTTACAACACAGCCTCTTGGCCTTAGCCCCAGACTCGTGGAGCCTGAAGGGTGGGGTGGGGCTGAACTGGCTGGCCCTCCCATTGTCTGCGGTGACTGCTGTTAGTGTACAGGGTAGGCACTGCTGGGGGTGAGGGAGAGCTGGGGAAGGCCTCCTGGCTTCTGTCTGTCCCAGTCCCCGTCCCCCCACACTATGTTGTCCTTCTCCCAGCCTCTGCTTCCATGGGGAACCTGGGACAGGGAATTAACTGTGTGTGCGTGTGTGTGTGTGTCCAGGTGTTTGTGAAAGCCACAGGTCAACCTCAGGTGTGGTTTCTCAGAAGACCTGGGACTCACCAGTGACTAGGCTGGCTGTCCAGTGAGACCCGGGACCTCGTCCCAGCTTTCCCACTCTGGATTACTCACGTGCTGTCGTGCCCAGTTCTTTACGTGGGTGTGGGGATCAGAACTTTACCACCAGAGTCATCTCCTCAGTCCCAAGAGTGTTGTTTTCTTATAGAACAGGCTGAAGACAGGACCCACACCGTTATTATCTGGCTGCCTCTTCCTCCTCCTCCTTCCTCCTCCTCTTCCTCCTTCCTCCTCCTCTTCCTCCTTCCTCCTCCTCCTTCCTCCTCCTCCTCCTTCCTCCTCCTCTTCCTCCTTCCTCCTCCTCCTTCCTCCTCCCTCCTCCTTCCTCCTCCTCCTCCTCCTTCCTCCTCCTCCTGCCCCTCTTCCTCCTCCTTCTCCTCCTCCTCTTTAGAACTCTTCTACATCTCTAACCTCTCTGCACATGTGTACTGACAGAGATTCCACAGCAGAGATTCCAGCTACCTTGCAACCTGGTAGTTACTGATCATACAATTCAACACACTAACAATTTTTAGTGTAGAGTTCAGAGGCATTGACTTATCCGTATTATTTAGTAATCAATACAACCATCCTCCGCCAGAACTTTTTCCTCATCTCGGACTAAAACTCTACCCTATCCCTCCCCCTTCCCCAGCCGCTGAGAGCCACTACTCTGACACTCTTGCTATCTTGGTGAATTTAACTCATTCAGAAACTTGATATAAGTGAAATCATAGTCCATTTGTCTTCTATCCGGTTTCTTTCACTTGTAGTGGTTCCCCAATGTCTTCAAGACACATCTATACTACAGTGTGTGTAAGAATTTCATTCCTTTTTGAGGCTGAATAGTATTGCATTATAGGTATGTGTGTGATTTCTTTATTTGTCATCCGTCAGTCAGCATCCGGATTTGCTTCTGCCTTTGGGCCAGAGTGAATGATGCTGTTAAGAACATTGGTGGATAAATATGTAGTGCATTTCCTTTTCTTTGGGGGCGCATACCTGAAATGGGTTTGCTGAAAACATGGTCATTCACCGCTTAATTTTTTGAGGAGGAGCCATTTGATTGATCTCCAAGAGGCTCCGCCATTTCACATTCACGACAGGAGTGCTCAAGGGTTTATATTTCTCTAAATCCGCTTTTGCTTGTGTTTTTCCCAATAGACCCCCATCACATCCTTGGGCTTGATTTGCACTCCTATGATGCTTTGTAGTGCCAGCCTCTTTCCCCAGCTCATTGCTCATTTGTAGGTCCTTTGGAGAAAGATCTATTTAAGCCCTTCCCCCATGGCTTAGTCAGGTTACTCATTTGTTGTTGTGGGGTGGTGGGAGTTTATATTGCTCATTCTTAATTACCGTGGTTCCATCAACCTTGGGATTTAGTAGAGGATGCATCTCCTAACACGCGTGTCTGCTGTTTTTCTTTTGAAATGCTGTGACATTTCCCGGCCGTGGGGATCTGGAATCAGCCGGTCAGCGGCACACACCTGTGGTCTCACCTACACAAGAGCTGAAGAAAGAGGCTGAGTCAGTGAGTTCAAGGCTCGTCTGGTGACATAGAAAGACCCCATCTCAGAAATAAATTTGGAATTGGTTTGTTCAGTTCCCTTACACTAAATTAATAAAATATTTCAGAGCTGGAGAGATCGCTCAAGTTAAAGTGCTTTCTATGCAAGCATGTTTACCTGACTGGGTTCAAGCCCCAGAGCCCATACCAAAATACGGGCGTTTGTTACCCAGTACCGAGGAGGTAGAGACCGGCGGTTCCTGGAGCTCACTGGCCAGCCAGCCTGACTCCTTGGTGGGCTCCAGGTCAGGAAGATACCCGGCCTCAATAAAAAGGCAGGTGGTAGGGACTGGAGAGGTGGCTCAGCAGCTGAGCTGCTCTTCCAGAGGACCCAGGTTCAATGCCCAGCACCCACATGGCAACTCACAACTATCTGTAACCCCTGTTTCAGGAGACCTGACACATTCACACAGATATACATGCAGGCAAAACACCAATGCACATAAAGTAAAAATACATTTTAAAAAATACACTTAAAAATAAAAGCAGGTGGTGCCTGAGAAATGATACTCAAGGTTGTTCTCCTGCCTTCATGTCCACATCTGCCTGCCTGTGATTAAACACACACAACACACACACATACAACACGCAAACACACATATACAGCACACACACATACACAACACACACACGCGTACAACACACAGACAAACACACATATACAACACACACACATACAACACACACACAACACACACACACAAACATACATATACAACACACACAAACACACATATACAACACACAGACACATACACACATATACAACACACACACACACAAATACACATATACAACACACACACGTACAACACACACAACACACACACACACAAACACACATATACAACACACACATATACAACACACACACAACACACACACACATATACAACACACACACAACACACACACACATATACAACACACACACAACACACACATATACAACACACACACACAACACACACACATATACAACACACACACACAACACACACATATACAACACACACACAAACACACATATACAACACACAACACACACACACACAAACACATATACAACACACACGTACAACACACACACACAAACACACATATACAACACACACATATACAACACACACACACACATATACAACACACACACACAACACACACACACAAACACATATACAACACACACGTACAACACACACACACAAACACACATATACAACACACACACACATATACAACACACGCGCACACATATACAACACACACACATACAACACACAAACACACACATATACAACACACACAACACACACACGCACACATATACAACACGCACACATATACAACACACACACATATACATCACACACACGCGCGCACACATATACAACACACACATATACAACACACACACATACAACACACAAACACACATATACAACACACACAACACACACACACGCACACATATACAACACACACACATATAGAACACACACACACAACACACACACAAACACACATATACAACACACACACATACAGCACACAGACACACGCACACATATACAACACACACACAAACACACAACACACACACACACAACACACACACACACACAGAAAGAGGAAACTTGCTAGGACTTTGGTTGAAATAGCCTAGAATGCATGTGTCAATTTAGAGAAAGTGACGTATTTGTGGTGCTGAGTCGTTCTGCTGCGAACAGAACTTTGTCTCTGTTCTTCTTTAGGGTTTTTGAGTAAAGCTCTCGGTAATGGGTTCTCACATGCTTTCTTAGACGTATGTCCGTGTGTTGGTATCGTCTGTGCTTTGGTGGCCCCAGACGGCCCTGACTTAGGGACTATCTCTCGCCTCCTCCACAGGCCCACACCTCTGCAGTTCTCCCATTTCTTGTCTTTTCTTTCTTAAAAAGAAAGAAGTGTTTTTAGATATAGCGACATGAAGACTCTCGAGATAAGATCCTTGTGGACCGACTGAATGCCCAATGGCGACGTCTGGAAGGTTTTAGGACTGTCCTTCCCGTCCCTGGCGGGGCTGTGAGAGGTGGGTGCCTAGGTGGTCAATCAAAATAACTTTTCCCTTCCTCATGAACAAAGTGTCCCCCGCTCCCTGCCGGCACTGGTGATTGAGCCCAGGGCTTCCTGCGTCCAATGGGGTGCTCGTCGCTGAACTGTACCCTCAGCCCCAGGACTACGGTTTATTAAGGGAGGGTCACACGACCCATGGAGTCACTCTATGTGTAGCTGCAGGGACATAAATAGCCCATGTCTTTGGCAGGGCCTGCCCGCAGCCCTTTCTGTCACCCCATAGAAGAAGCTATGATTGCAGAGAAAACCAAATTCATGATAGAATCCAGGCAAGTTTTTGACATAAAATCAATTTATACAAGTCAGTCCCACTTTTGTTTACCACTAATAGCTAGAAAATACAATTTTACGAGATACAGAAGCTGGGACAGGTCAGAAAGGAACATTCCAGAAGCCTGCGGAGGTGTGGCTCTGCTGACTCTCAGATTTTAGAGCTCCTGTCTTCCAAAACTTCTAGCCAACACATTTCTGGTGTTTGCGAGTGACATGCGATGATTGGCAGTTACACATTGCAATCACAAAGAGGCTGTTACACACCCGGGAGAGGCTGTTACACACCCGGGAGGATTTTTATTACATTTTGGCTTATGTATCTGTGTGCGCACACCACCACGGCGTGTGGAGGTCAGAGAACAGCTTTCAGGAGTTGGTCCTCTCTTCTACTGTGTGGGTCTCCCTGGGGATCAAACTCAGGTTGTCAGGCTTGGTGGCAGGTCCCTTTGCCTGATGAGCCATCTCATCAACCCTACCCAAAAGGTTTGTGACAGGGTCTCTCCCTGGGACCTGGGACTCTGGCTGACGAAGAAAGTGTAGCCATCCATCAGGGGTGAAAATATTCTGAAGAGAGATTGACTGTTGAGACAGTGAGCCCCGGGGAACTGGGATTTCTCTAGGAGTCTCTCTGTAGAGAAGGAAGAGGCCGGGGCCCTGGTGCCAGCCAGAAGGGAGCTCGTCTCCCAGAAAGAGACTTTGCATAGTGCTGTCACCTTGCAGGACAGACCACAGACCTTGTGCCAGGAGTGTAGGCAGGACTTGGTCAGGACTACTCAGTCAGGCACACTTCTTCACTTAAACCTCACGTCAGGACCCAAAGATGGACTTGGAGAGTCACTGGTCCCCTTTATACGTTCCTCTCCCCAGTGTGGCCACAGTGGACAAACCTCGTCTCTGCTTTTCACTATCACTTGCCTGCTTAGTGACTGACTGAGGATGGGTGGTGGCCTGACTTTCTAGGGCTTCCTGGGGTCCTGGATTTTGACCATAACAACTCCAGTAACAAAGAAATTGAAAGCAGCCACAGAAGTTAGCCTGGCCATTGAAAGCAAGACAGAGAGCCAGGAACAAATGCTGAGTTCCTCCAGGTGGCCAGATAAGGAACCAGGAGCTCAGTTTTGGAGCTGTCTGGGAAAGGGGCCCCTGATGACAGGCAGTTTCTGAAGTGAGCAGTGTTAAGGAGGGAAACCACTGTTGAGTTTAAGCCTGGGCATAATGTCACTGGCTCATCACCTGATGATCTTGTGACATACACACCGAGTGGTCTGTGTGTCTCCTTGATGTGCCCTTCCTTTTAGACATCTCAGGTGAGCAGAGTGCACCGTTCATTAGTCTGGGGTGTTAGATAAGTCCACAAACCTGATTTGTGTATGTCTGTGTGTGTGTTTGTGTATGTGTGTCTGTGTGTGTTTGTGTGTCTGTGTGTCTCTGTGTATGTGTGTGTGTGTGTGTGTGTGTGTGTGTCTGTGTGTGTATGTGCATGTCTGTGTGTGTCTCTGTGTGTCTCTGTGTGTCTGTGTGTGTGTGTGTCTCTGTGTGTCTGTGTGTGTGTGTCTGTGTGTGTATGTGCATGTCTGTGTGTGTCTCTGTGTGTCTCTGTGTGTCTGTGTGTGTGTGTGTCTCTGTGTGTCTGTGTGTGTGTGTGTCTGTGTGTGTATGTGCATGTCTGTGTGTGTCTCTGTGTGTCTGTGTGTGTGTCTGTGTGTGTGTATGTGCGTGTCTGTGTGTGTGTCTGTCTGTGTGTGTGTCTGTGTGTGTGTCTGTGTGTGTGTATGTGCGTGTCTGTGTGTGTGTGTATGTGCGTGTCTGTGTGTGTGTCTGTGTGTGTCTGTCTGTCTGTGTGTGTGTGTGTGTGTGTGTATGTGTGTGTGTGCGTGTGTGTACATGAAGATGAAAGCCAGAGGACAATCTGAAGTAATGTTCCTCAGGCAGTTTTTTTTTGTTATTGTTGTTTTGTGTTATTTTGCCAAGGTTTGTCACTGGAGGCTGGGGTAGCTGGCAGGGGAGCCCCAGGGATTCTCCTGTCTCCACCTTCCCAGGGTTGGGATTGCAAGCACGCACCGCCACACCCAGCTTTTTATATGTGGGTTTTAGGGATCAATCTCAGATTCTCATGCTTGCAAGGCAAGCACATTACAGCTGGGTTATCGTCCAGCCCTGCCCTCCCCGCTGCTACGGTTTTGATAAGTCTGAGCGCTTCTAATTGAATCCAACAAATTCAAAGGTCATAACTACTTATTTATTTGTTTATTTATTTATTTATTCATTTGGTTTTCCAAGACAGGGTTTCTCTGTTGTAACTCTGGCTGTCCTGGAACTCACTCTGTAGACCAGGTTGGCCTCAAACTCACAGAGACATGCCTGCCTCTGCCTCCCGAGTGCTGAAATTAAAGGTGTGTGCCATCACTGCCTGGCTATAACTTTTCATTAGTACAAACACATTATTTATCATCCTGCCCTCATGGCTGTGCCGGACAGGTGGTGGTTGTGTACTTCCACAGATGAGATGCCAAAGTCATCCTGCCTTAGTGCCTGTGTTCAGGGTAGAATAGCTCAGAGGAAACTGGCTGCTTCGCACAAAGTGGAACAAAAACTAAAGCTAAGAGCAGCGATTCACAGCCAGAACACCGCTGTTACAGCAACTTAGGGCAGAGTGCAGCCTGCTTCTCACAAATGCTTGGAAGCCCTTGACCCAGGTGAGAAACCTGAGATCCAGAGAGCTTAAATAATCTGTCCAAGGTCCATACCGGTAACAGCAGAACTGGGTCTTGGATTTTAGTCCATATTCATCTTATCTAAATGTGGGGTTTTTTCTAAACCAAGAAAGTGTGTGTGTGTGTGTGTGTGTGTGTGTGTGTGTGTGTGTGTGTGTGTGTGTGTCTATTCTTGTGTGTGTGTGTGTGTCTATTCTTGTGTGTGTGTGTGTGTGTGTCTATTCTGTGTGTGTGTGTGTGTGTGTGTGTGTGTGTGTGTGTGTGTGTGTGTGGTACTTAGAGCAGCCTCAGGTGTTGGTCCTTCCTTTCCTCCTTGTTTGAGTCCGGGTCTCTCTTTCGTTGTTCGCTATGGTGTATGTCAGGCTAATTGGTCCATGAGCTTTCAGGGATTCTCCTGCCTCCATCCTCCACCTCACTATAGGAACACGGGGGTTATAAACATACACTACTGCACCCAGCCTTCCTGGTAAAAGATTGAGAATTCAAACTCAGGCCATAGCACTTTTGGAGCAAGCCCATCAACCATCGAGCCTCCTCCCCAGACCCTAAACATGCTATTAACTGCTACCCATTTCTCCAGAATTTGTGCAGCAGAAATGGCATGGAGCCAGAAATGCGTATGTTTAGCAGGATTCTGATGTAGGCAGAGAGCCCCACTTTGACAACAGCTCCTCTCTTAAAGAGAAACTGAACTGCTTCACACAGAAAGATGAAAGTACTCAACAACAGAAGCCTCTGGGACGTAAGCCAGGCTTGGTAGTGTACATACCAATTGCCAGCATTCCAAAGGCCGAGGCAGGAGGATCATGTGTTTGAGGCTAGCTTGTATGTGTATATAATACATAGCAACTAAGCTTTACTCTTTGTATTTGAGGCTAAGACGGTGATGAAATGGAAATGTATCTTATCATCTCTTCCTATCCCTTAGGGCTAGGTGTCCCCACCTAAACCCCAGAGAAGTGCAGCTCACTGAGTTTCCTAAGGAGGCATTTCCCCTGGTTATTTTGATTTTATTAGTGTGTGCGTGGACATGTGTATAGGTCCATGATGTAGATGTGTGTGTGTGTGTGTGTGTGTGTGTGTGTGTGTGTGTGTGTGTGTGTAAGAAGACAACTTTTATGGAGTCATTTCTCTCCTAACTTTGTGGGCTTCAGGAATCAAACTGAAGTCTCAGACTTGCAGAGCAAACGTCTTTACTGACTGAGCCATCTTGCCAGCCCATGGTCTGGATGTTTTTAAGACAGGGTCTCCTGTATTTCACTGCGGCCGCAAACTAGAACTTTATCCAAGGATGGCCTTGGATGCCTGACCCTCCTGCCTCATCCTCTTGAGTAGTGGGATTCTACAACACTCAAGGTGCTAGTGAATGTTCTGTGGAACCACTTAATACCTTACTTGAAAATACACGCTGAGCTCCTGGCAAATTCCTTTCTGCTTCTTAGTAAGTCAAACCTGACGCTCAAGCTGTCAGAATTAGAAATGTTGGTGGCTTGCTAGGTAGAGACCAAAGGAAAAAGGCTTAGTTGTAATCTAAACATGGTGAACTTGGATGTAACATAAAGCAGCCCCAGCTGCAGACACTCATTGGCGTGCCGTGGCTCTTCAGAAGCGATTCTATGGTTGGCAAGAAAAGAGATGAAAACTCCCCACCTGGTGGCCAATGTTTTCTTGAGCTTCTGTAGTTTACATTGGCTCCTGGAAGAGGCTGGCCACCATCCAAGGGTCAGGGAAGACATATGCGTGGGAGGGCCAGCTACTGGCCTGTGCTCAGCACGTGACATCCAGTGGGATAAGAGCAAGACTGCGCCTGGCCTTGCGCTGGGTTGTCTTGACTTTGATCATTTAATCTCCTTACAACCCAGGGAGGATCTGGGATTATATATTTATTTGATAAATGGAGAGACCGAGACACAAACACGCAAAGCAACTCGCCCAAGACTACCCACACAATAAGAGTCTTTGCCTCTGCCCCCGTGAGGGCCACTGCTCTCGGAATTTGGCCTACTGTATAAAAATTTCCTCTAGGGCCAACAGACTCCACCCATGAACCTTCACAAAAATACAAAACAAAAATCGTAAAACAAATGAAAACATCGACCCTTAGGTATAAATACAATGAGCCAGGTTTTTTTGGTTCTTGTTGTTGTTGTTTTGTTTGTTACATATGTCAAACACTTAGCTTGGTGCCTGTTTTTTGTTTTTTTTTTTTTAAAGTACTCAGCAGTCAAATCCTTGAAAATGTTTCTGGTTATAGTAGCTCTATGTGCCATTTGCTATGGAGGGCAATTGAGGAAGACATAATCTTGAGGAAGAAATGATCTCTGGTCTCCACAGTGTATGCACACACATGTGTATGCACACACGTGTATGCACACACACACACTGAATCTGGAGCTTGCGAATTTGACGAGGCTGGCTAGTCAGCAAGCCCCTGGGATCTGCCTCCCGAAGCTGGCCTGGCTTTCTACTTTTTTACCTGGCCGGGGAACGGAGTTCAGGTCCTCACGCTTGGGTTGCAAGCGTTCTCCCCACCAAGGCGTCTCCCGGCTCCTCGGCGAATTCTACCCTTAGGGTCCAGTACTTAAGGCATTTATTAAGGGCACACGGAGGTTGTGGAACGAGGAAGGAAATGGAACTGAGTAAAGCAACGGCCGCTCCTTTGCCCATGGATGCTGGGGTTGGGCTTTAGTGTGGCCAAGAGCCCAAGCCCGCAGGGAGGAAGCAGTCAGTGCTCCAGCGGCTCTCATTCTGGCGTTACAGAAAAGCCGGCTGGAATCGCTTCAAACATTGAACTTGCCCACTCAGACCGAGAACTGGTCAATTCCGCGGGAGGGCCGGTTCTGTACGTAGTACCATCCAGGTATTCACGATGGTGTCCTGGCTCCAGCTGCAGATCTCTGCAAAGTATTCCTCTCTGGGCCAGTCTAGACTTCTGGTTTTGTGTAGCTTGGTAAATTGGCTGGACCAGGTCCTGGCCTCAAACCTTCAACCCAATCTTTTCTTTCTTTTCTTCCATTTGGGGCATCCTGAGAGTCATTCTGATTGGACCTGCCTTGAACGCATTTACCAACTCCTGCATGTGGGTGATAGCAAGTCATGTCTTCCATCCCTAGAGCCTGGAGTAGAGTCTGGTTCCTCAGAAGCATGTGGATCCCCTACATGGAAATCTGGGATTCTAATGGAATCAGCCAGAATGATCACAATATAGAGAGTTGTTTTTTAATATTTATTTATTATTTTATGTGTATGTGTAGCTGTTAGGCTGCTGTGTGGATCAGCAAACAGGTCAAGGAGGCATTTTCAAAGACTCAAACCCTGCCAGACCTTAGCAGATGGAACCACTGTCATGGCAAGTGACATCCTAGACAGTGGAACCCTGAGTGTCTGGGCTCAGGTGTTCTTGTTGATACAGAGCGCCTCAGGTGTTCTACCGATAGAACATGCGGATCATAAGCACACCGCCTCCCACAAAAATTCAACACCTGCAGACAATACAAAATACCAAGACCTAGGAAGACCCTCACTCAATAGTCCATAAAACAATATCTTAAACACAACTAAAAATAAACTTCTATAACAATTCCCCTTTTCTGTATAAGCCAATCAAAAAAAAATTGCTTTATCTCTACAACAGGATTTAACACTACGCCAGCAAAACCATTTACAAGAGGAACAATCACAAGGGTTCCTAATGCACAGAACCAATGAAACCAAACATCTATCAAGCTTTCACAATGTCTCTGAACAGCAGAAAAACATAATCAATGTCCAATTATCTGGAATTCACTCATGATCTTCTGGGCTCCTCCAAAGAGCTTGGGTCACTTCTCTGTCTCTGACCTCTGCATCACACACAGCTTGTCCTCCGTGCTCTGGCTGTCTTCCCTTCAGTGCTGCTGCTGTTCTTGGTGGTCATCTCATGGTACTGGCATCTTTAGAAAGCTGGGGTCTTCTGCTGTAACTGGGATGCACTTTCACCAATAGCCTCTCCTGGGCTCTCTTCACTGTGCCAAGCCTCAACTTCTTTACATGACCCCTTCAATCCTGGGCCTTCAACTGCTACTGAGGCTGCACTTATACCAGTGGTCTCTCCTGACCTCTCACAGTGCCAAGCTTCAGCTGCTCTCCCATGACCCCTTCATTCCTTCAAAACCAGCACCACCTGGGTGACTCTTACAATACCAAGTTCGGCTGCCAGCATGAGATACAACCTTGCCAGTTCTGGGAGACAGTTTCTGTGTGCTGACTCTGAGGAAATACTTTCCAGATTTTAAGACAGAGTCTAGATAGGGAAATAACTGGTCATTTTGTCTGCAGGAAGGGTCCCCTCATGGCTGGAGTTCTCATTGCCATCACCAGTATCTGGACAGCCTGTCTTTCTCTTAGTCATGTTTTCAGAAAAACTGATCAGTTTAACTAAGTGACTTCTTGACTCTAAGCCCCAGGGATTCCTGGGCCCTGGGGAAAAATCTCTGGTTGAAACATTCTGGTGGTTTGGTGTTCTTTTTCGCCACCACTACTTGGAAACACACACCCTTTTTCATAGAGTTCAAACACAGATCCACTTGGGTTTCACACACACAAAAGGTCATCAATAAACTCAGTTTATAAAACAGTATGCTTTGGTTTCCGTTTCCCGTGCCGCCAGCAGCAGAAGGGAACATCAGCTCCATGGTCAGGAGAAGCCATTAAAATCTTGCCTTTTCCCTACTCCCAGCTGAATTTTTTGTTTGTAACATGAAAATGTCTTTCTCTAAAGGCCGCTCTTCTGTGGCTCTCACTTTTGAGCCCTCTTTCTCACTTAATCTTCACAATTTTCTCTTCACAGAGGCTTATTTCCTTCCTCACTCTCCTCTTCCTTCAAGAGACTTCTACTTATTTACTCTGGCATATATATAATCTCTGTCCTCTAGGAGTTGCCCTGAGCATACTTCAGCAGACTCTGTGAGGTCTGGAGTTTCTGTGTGCCAGTGCCCCACGTTGGTACTCCATTTGTTGTAGTTTGCTGCTGCTGGGGCAGCTCAGCAAAGAAGACAAGGAGGCATATTCACATCTGCAAACTCTGCCAGACCTCAGCAGAGGGAACCACCATCGTGGCCAGTGCCATCCTGGACAGTGGAACCCGGAGCATCTGAGCTCAGGTGTTCTTGTTGATACAGAACTCCTCAGGTGTTCTACTGATAGCACATGCAGGTAATAAACAATCAAACATCCCCCACATAAATCCAACACCTGCAGATGATACAAAATACCAAGACGTAGGCAGACCCTCACTCAACAGTCCATAAAACAATATTTTAAACACAACTAAAAACATATTCTACAACATGTATACCTTACATGTTTTTGTGCTCCCCCCCCCCCAGGCATACAGGAGCAGAGACCCCAGAAGAGGGTGTCAGAGCCCCTGTGTCTAGGGTTTCAGGTAGTTGTGACCTGACACGTGGGTGTTGGGAAAGTGATGGCAGACCTCTGCCTGAGAAGGGGCGCTTGACTGCCAGGTCATCTCCCCAGTCCCGGGAGTTGCCTCTATGAAATAAGAAGACAGGAAGGAGCAAGCTGCATACAAGAGCAGCCCACAGATTGCATGGCTGCTTCAGAATGACCTCTGTTCTTGAGAGTGAGTTGTGAAGGGTGGAGCCTGGGCGGAGAAGGCACCTCTGCGCCTCTGGCCTGGCGTGAGCTGGGAGTTTCAGTGCAGACTTGAACAGCACATTCAGGAAACAGGTCCTCTTCCTCCCATTACAAAGGCCTATCTCTTTGTGTCTTACTCACTTCTTGTACTATTTACTCTGCCTTGAGCTGTTCAGCACAGAGATAAACAAGGGAGCCCATGCTTACAGAGAGCCCACTGGGTGCTGACTCTGAGCAAGAGGCTTTTCCTTCTTTTTCTTTTGTAGTGGACCCTATGTCCCCGAGACAGGAACTGTTACCCCATATTGTAGTCTGGGGAGATGAGGAAGGAATGGGAAGGGAAGGAACTAACTCTCCAGAACCACTCAGTTAATAAATGGGAAAGAGGGGTTGAGACCCCCCACTTTGTGGCTGTTGACTCTAAAATCCACGTGCAGTAGCAATGGTGGGCCCAGCCATTGGGGATTGCTCCATACAGTGCGTTACACCAAGCGTCCCGGTGACGACCCTTCCCCAAGCTGTCGCGGACTCCGAAGCCTGAGGGTGTCCTGTGCTACATGGGCAATGGGCAGAGACACTAGTGAGGATTCCCTGGAGGCGGGGACTGCCTAGAAACTGGGGCCACATTTGGGCCACACTCCAGGGGACCAAAGATGGAAGTCAAGCCTGGGAGAGCTGAACAGGCAGCCTCTGAGCATCCTGCGATGGCTGCCTCTCACACCCCCATCTCCAGCACGTGTCACCATTCGCAGTGCGCAGGCGCTGTCTCAGCACTTGAAGGGCTTTCTCCTGCCACTGCCACGAAGCCCCTTTGAGACAGGTGCTGCTAATTCTCCCCCTTTTCTAGATGAGAAAGCCAAGGACCACGAAGGCTGAGGTTGCAGCCAGTGGCTTGTCCCTGCAAGGTGTATCCTCTCATCTCTCCGAAGAGGTGTCCAAGGATCTAGAATGGCTAGCAAGTGGATGAGGCAGGATTCGAACTCGAGTCCTGTCTGACTCTAGACCGTGGGCTAAGCACTTTGTTTTTAAGCACACTTGAGGAAAACCTTCCAGTAAGCGATTTGGCCTTGAGGCTCCTTCCCTGAAGAGAAATCCTGTTCCCAGGAAAGCTCATGGTCCTCCTTGTTGGAATAAGCACAGGTCCCTCCTTGAGCACATCTGCGCATATTGACGTCCCTGCCCCCTCCCCCACTCCTCACTCATTCCCTAAACAAGCCACTTGACTCTCGAGGTGTATGCTGGGGCGTGTGCACCTGCAGCAAGTCTAGTGGGGCTCTTCTGGACCTCCGCCACTTTCACCCACATGCTGATGCAGTGGGGTGTGAGCCTCCACACTCAACGCTGACAGACAACAAAGACAGAACCTGGGGGACAGAAAGGCCCATGTGAGCAATCACAGGTAAGGCAGCCGCTGCAGGAGAAGGTGGCTGCGGGAAAGTGGCTTGCCCCCACCTCTTTTTTATGTTCCGTTTTTAGCCGTGTTTTTTCAGAGCAAGGAGGTACCATGGTGATAGGAGCCATAGAAATAGAAGGAGTGCACCTCCCAGCGCAGGGCTGCCTAGCTGTTCCCATGGAAATGCACCAGGGAGAGCCAGGACTCCCTCCTGCAGCTGCCAGCTGCACACTGGGACAAGGTCCTTGGAGGCTTCTTGCTGTCTTTCTGGGGTTGTCCCAGGTCCCCAGGGTGCTCTCTCCCTCCTAGGGTAACTGAGACTATCCCTGAGTCTTCTCAATAACCCACTTAAGGACTTCACTTTACTTCAGCATGGCCTTCTTGCTTAACCTTAAAACAAATCTACAGTCCTGTTCCCACAGTTGTGAGCATGTGCCTGGGTCCTGCCTGGATATAGAACTGGCACTGGGTTTATGCAGCAGATAACAACAAACTTACGGGGCAGGGACTGAGTACCGAACATTTGGTGCTCAGAGATACTCGTAAAATGAAATCTCAGATCTAAGCAAATAAGCCAGGCGGGGGCAGAAGCAATCCTACTTGAGACTGGCCCTTGGCCTGTAAATCTGGCTGGAACACAGGGAGGCCCAGACTCAACTATTTTTGGATGCAGCTTTAGTGGACTCAAAGAGCCTTGGAAACAATAGCGGGAGCCACGGCATCGCACTCACGTGACCATCTCAGTCGGCTGTGGATGTGTGTGCAGCGGACGTGGTCACTCGGATTTCGTATACATCTTCCAGAATGTAGCCCGTGTATAGATACACCCTTCCAACCTAATGCCTTGTACTGGGCAGATAATGTAAAAGCGTGCTGTGATTGCTGTGCTGTCTTTCTGTAATACAGTGCTATTACATGTATATTTTATACATCTATTCCCTACATCACTGCTGTCTGGTGATACCCTTCTTCTGGGGCAGGGTGAACGTAATCCTGGGCTAAAGTATGGTTCTAAGACTGAGTACTAATCAAGTAAAATTAGTTTTATTTTCTATTGAAGTGCATGCCCCTGACAAAGGAGTTTTGTTTGTTCGTTTGTTTGCTTGTTTGTTTTATCAGTAACATAGTCAATCCACAAACAATTGCATAGATAGTTACAAACTCTGGAAATCATGGCACTGGAAGATGCTAACGAAATGTCTGTCCTGGCATGTGTGGCATCTGACGTGGAAAACAAAAAGAAGCCCCAAGAGCAGGAACAGGTACTTTGCAGCTTAGTTCAGCACAGCTTCTGTGCATGCGCAGCAGCCCCAGGTCCACGCCACCAAAGCCCTGTCCTAGCAATTGAGGCGTTTGAAGCCTCCAGTCCCTTCAGTCTAACAGTGATGCCTATGGTAGGCCTTGGCCTGTAGGTCATGCCATTAACCTGGACAGTGCACAGCTAGCTGGCATCAATAAATAACTGCATGGTTTAGCCTAGGACTTACCCAGGGAACCATGTGACTTGGCATTGACCGCTGGCAGCATCTACACCCAGACACCATGTGGATTCCTGGGTCGTATTCCGTGGGTACAAGAATGTAGCCTGACGGGGCCTCTGCAGAAAGTCCATATTAAATAAGCAAACATGTGTGCTCTAGTTTCACAGGCCAAGCCAGCTCTGAAGCAGAAGGGTGCCTTTCTTGCCCAGGGCACTCATGCCTTGGAGCCTTGCCCCTTGGTTGGGTTACTCCACTTGGCTAGGCAACTCAAAGTGGATTCGCTTTGAAGAACAGCGTTCTCAGACATTCTGTGATCTAACCGTGGACATTCGCAGTCATGTTGGCAGACAGAATTATGGCCAGATTTTTGGAATCACACAGTGACTATTTGGCCATGTGAAATATCCACACAAAACCTTCCTTTCCCAAAACAAGCACTTTTCCCATAGGGTTGGGACAGGAGCCCCAAGGTTAATCAAGACCCACAGGAGTCTGACATAACTCCCCAAAGCTCTGATTTCAACCGAACATTTAAAGTGAGTGTTTACTATTAACAACCACAACTAGTATTTTTAAATATGCATTTCTACATTTCAGATGTCCTATGATAGCAAAGCCTGTGTTGCATGGAACTTTACTGTTGTTTACCATTTTTATATGCGTAGACCTGTGGCATTAAGATGTCACCACCATCTTTGCCCAAAACATTTTCATCTTCTCAAACCGAAACCCTAAACACTGGCTGCCCACCATCCCACTGCCAGGCCCTGGCGGCTCCCGTGCTGTGCTGCGCGTGTGAGCCACATGGGTGTAGCTGCCTCATACGTGTGGACTCACACAGTGTCCGTCTCTCTGTGTCTGGCTTACTTCAGTTAACTTATACCCTCAGGGTTTGCTGTCACAGCATGCATCTCTAAAGATGAAAATTATTCCACTGTTTATGTACTCCACGTTTTGTTCACCCACAACTTAATTTTACCGTAGTTTATATCTTCTGTTCTTGGAATAATCACAAAATGATGAAAATTACAAGAACGGTAACCTCCGAAGCCCTGTGTTACATCACAACACTCCCCAATTTTCAGTGAGTTATTTAATATCTGGATGATCTGCAGATTCCCCTGTTAGTGAGTTAATAAACTGTTCCTATCATTATTTCTATTCTTATTACAAGTGATTGACTGGCTGACTGATAGATTGTGTACTTGGTGGGGGGCGGCCCATGGGCCACAGTGTCCACGCAGAGGTCAGAGCTGGTCCTCTTCTCCCACCACGTGGGTCCCGGGATGGAGCGCAGATCGTCAGGCTTGGTGGCAAGCCTCACCCTCACCTGCTGAGCCAATCTCTCGCCCATGTTCCTGTTATTATTTTAAATTTTTTATTTATCATGTATATGAGTGTTTTGCGTCTGTGCAGCACATGTGTACCTGGTCCCTATGAAAACTAAAAAAGGGTGACAGGTGCTCTGGGAACTAGAGCTACAGACAGTTGGGAGCAGCCATGTGGGTGCTGGGAATAAAACCTGGGTCCTCTGGAAGAGCAGCCACTGCTCTGCACTGCGGAGCCGTCTCTCCAGCCCCATCTATCGTTTTAAAACTCAAAATCCCCCCTAATGTGGCCAAGTGGGAGTCCTTCACCCTGAGTCCCTTCTCATGCCCCATTATTCTTTGAACACACATTTGCTTTCTGGGCAAGGTATTCCAGGATCATCTTATGATTTCTTCCTCGCCCCACCAATCACAACAACAGATTATATTTGTTAAATATTAATTTCAAAAATCTTATTATGGTTTCCTTCGCTTCTTTTCCTGTTACGTGATAAATACATTGCCAAAAGCCACTGAAGGGAGTTTATTTCAGTCCACAGTTCAAGTCCACTGTCGTGGGGAGTCAAGGCGTCCAGCTGGTCATGTTACAGTCAGCAACAGAGCACAGCAAATACAAGTCTTCGGCTGCTTTCCCTGTTTTATTAAGTCCAAGGTTCACTGCTGGTGAATTTCATTGCTGTCCTGCCCACGATGAAAACGAGTCTTTCCACATCAGTCGATGCCATCAAGACACAGACATTCTCGGGGGCAAGCCTTAATCCAGATAGCCCAGCAGGTGTTGGCTTGCTCAGGAAGGATTCTAGATTCTTCACACTGACGACACTAACCTTTATCATACATTGTTTTTCCGTTTTGCCACTTTTATGTGTATAGACCTGGGCCAGTTAAACACCTCTACTTTGATTTTTGTCTGTTCACCACATGTGTACCTGCTGCCTGTGGAAGCCAGATAAGGAGGCCAGATCCTCTAGGAACCAGAGCTATAGTTGTGAGCCACCGTGTGGGTGCTGGACATCAAACCTGGGTCCTCCGGAACAGACCCATCCTCTCTCAAGATGAACTTCCCCGGCAAATCTCAATTCATTTTAACTTTCTGAGTCCAAAGTCTAGGCACTGTAGGATGTACTTATTCCTCCTGAGGTACTGGCAGCTCCCAGGTGGAGCTAGAGGGTACATACCGTCCCTCTGTGTGTCTCTCTCTGTCTCTCTCTGACTCTCTCTCTCCACACACACACACACACACACACACACACACACACACACCTACATTCTTTAAAACCTAGTTCTACAGAGCATTAATCTAATCCATCACTTGAGAGGAAGAAGCAAGCAGATCTCAGCGGGTTCAAGCCTAGCCTGGTCTACACAACAAGTTCCAGGCTAGCCATGGTTACAAAATTGAGTTCCTGTCATAAAACAAGCTTTTAATTCTAGGCAGTGATAACCACTATTCACAGTGATACTTCTGCTATATTCAGAAACCCCAGGATTTGCTACAGTTCCTTGCTTTCCACATTTGTCCCTCCCCATAGCACTGAGAGAATCAAGGCTCTCTGGATTATAAGATGTTGAATTTTTAGATATAACCAACATCTCCCCTTGCCACCGCCTCCTTTTCCACGTAGATGCCCCCTCACACTGTCTGGAACCTCTCCCCTGCAGGCCAAGTCTGGCCAACGCCCCACCACTACCACAGGGACACTCTGCCCCACGGAGCTGAAACACCGCAGCCTAGGCCAGCCGTCTTTCCTAGGCTAGCCTCCGCATCCCACCTGGGCTCTGACACCCTGCCTTGGGCCACCGTGACTTCCCGTCCCCGGCTCCTGACCTTTGGGTCCTCCCTCCCTCTGCTCCGCCCAAAGGCTTCAAGACTGAATCCTGAAGACTTGGTCTTGATGGGAAGGAGATATTTGCTTGTTAAGAATTCTTTTCCTATTGGGAGCACGCGCATCTGACCTATTAAGTAAACAAATGCTAATTGTGACTGCCAGCGTTTCCCCATCTTTTGTCTCCGCTGTTGTCGTGACATTTTTAATGAAGTGTTTGTACAGTTAGGGTGCCGTCTTCCTTGCAGCAACATTTATTTTGCAAATTTGCAGTTGTATTTAGGCTACCACCAGCAACTCTCTTGGCAAACACTGAGCAACTCCCACCACAGAAATTAATGAGTAGAGACAAGGTCTGAACTCCTACTGGTCCTGTCCTCCGGTTGCCACGCGGACGGACTCTGCGGAACGGATCCGGGGGACAGCGGTGGAAACCAGAAGTGGAGTTTTGTAACCCTGCAGATTGGTAGTTCTTATAAACAGTGTCTTCCAGACTAGATTAGGGACATTCAGCAAACAGACCGTATCTCCCAGTTCCTGTGTGCTCCCCCGACCCCCCGAGGCTCCAGATACAGTCCTACCTCAATGTAAAGGTCCGTGTGTTTGTTGCCCCGTGGTCTCTCGCCGTGACTCCAGCTGCCTCATCTCAGGAGTCCTAGTGAGGGACGCTTGCTGTGCCCATTCCCCTTGACAGGAGAGCTTCCTGTGTGTCAGGTGCCAGTTGCTAGTCCCCCTGCTCTTGCCTCCCCCTGCCTGTGTGTCACATACAGATGCATGGAAAGTTGGGGCCTTCCTGCCCACGGGCTGAAAAGGTCTCCCTTTCACTTTTGCTCATGGGACCCACGACGCATCCTTCGGACTCAGCCCCTTTTCTCCTCCCAGTCCACATAGCCTAGGAATGCGAAGCACGTTCTATTGCTGCTAACTGTTTACTTTTTTTCTTTCCACAGGAGACAGGCATGGTGGTAATTATGTGTTTAATGTCTGTCTCCCTGGCTGGCAAATTCCTGTGGGCGTGGGCTGTGACTGTCAGTTATGCTGTGCCTCCAGCACACTGCGCACCGAGTAACAAATGAAGGCAACGCTTCTGCGGGGCTAAGTGGGAGCCAGGCCAGGAAGTGACCCCAGAACCTCAAATGTGCTAACTCGCTAGGTCTGAGCACAGCTACTGAGGTCCATGCTATTAACAATCCCAGTGCATGGGTGAGAAAATGCAGAGAGAGAGGTCAGTGATTCTCCCATACGTGTACAGCTAGGTTTAGAATCCAACTTGCCCTCAGTTTGCACTTTCGCTATGATACTTCATGCATGGATGGGTGGGTGGATGGATAGATGGGTGGATGGGTGGACGGATGGATGGATGCATGGATGGATGGATGGATGGATGGATGCATGGATGGATGGATGGATGGATGGGTGGATGCATGGATGGATGGATGGGTGGGTAGATGGATGGATGGGTGGGTGGATGGATGGATGGATGGATGGATGCATGGATGGATACATGGATGGATGGGTGGGTGGGTGGGTGGGTGGATGGATGGGTGGGTAGGTGGGTGGATGGATGGATGGATGGATGGGTGGATGCATGGATGGATGGATGCATGGATGGATAGATGGATGGATGGATGGATGGATATGATGGATGGATGGATGGGTGGGTGGATGGGTAGATGAATGGATGGGTGGGTAGATGGATGGATGGGTGGGTGGATGGGTGGATGAGTGTTTAGACAGATGGGTGAATATCTGAGCGGATGGATACATGTATTGATGGATTGTGGGAGGGATGCTGTTTTACATTATTGACTCTGGGCTGGTAAAAACGGGACATACAAAACCTCCAGAGAGACCTACAGGCTTGCTATATTCCTGGTGTCTCTGAGCCTTGGTGTTCAAATCTCCTATTTGCTTGATCCAGTTTTTACAGTGACAAGTAAACAACACTGTCAAAATCGTCACCCACCAAATTATTATCACCTCCCCTTTAAAATAAAAACAATTATTAATGGCTTTTAAAATAAAAGACAAAGAGGGAACTGTGGGATTGTCTCATAGCTAAGAGTGGGTCGAGAGCACTTCAGACCCCAAGCTCTCATTCTGAAGAGCTGGCAGGAATCTGGCCTCTCCCTTCCAAGTCCACAATAGACAGGCCACAAGCCACAGCAGGACACCGCCCCTTCCAAGGGCGCAATTTGGCAGAATTGTTTATCTGGAGTTGCAACTAAACTCTTCCATATAAGGTCTATCCTCTGGTCCCCAGAAAAATACCTAAGTCCCCCACTATGCAAATGGGACTGCCTGTCCTAACCAATGAGCTTCCGGTGACGGTCCTTGGTTATAGATACCATTTCTCTGGCTATAAATATGTAAGCCCTTCTCCCAGTAAACGAATTGAGTTCAAGCCCTCTGCCCTTGGCTCCTGAGAATCTGGTTTGTTCTGTTGGCTCACAGATCTTGGATCTGAGACTGGGTGGGTGTGACATAGAACCACACCCGTTACTCTGAGCCACTTCCCTCCCGGGAGCGGCTGCCATGGAGCCACCTCGGTGGACCAGGAAGCTGCTGTGGGATTTATTATTAATTTACAACAATGGACAAATGGGTGGATGTATGGATGGGTGGGTGGATGTCCTCTGCTTAGACACTGGTGCAATTTGTGGTTTGTGATTTAGTAAGTACAGAGTGGATCGCTTATGAAAAAGAATTTAGAATTGGGTCACAAGTATTGCCCCGCCCCCATCCCACTCCACTTCAGAGCACACTTTAGGTCACAGTGGTGGTTTGAATAAAAAGGACCTCCATAGGCCTATAGACTTGAATACTTGGTTAACAGGGAGTGGCACCATTTGCAAGGATCAGGAGGTGTGGCATTGTTGGAGGAAGTGTGTCACTGGAGTGGGCTTTGAGGTTTCGAAAGCCGACTCCTGCACAGGGTCTCTCTCTCCCTGCTGCCTTCAGATGGGATGTAGGACTCTCAGCTCCTTCCCCAGCACCGCGTCTGCCTGCGTGCCTCCGTGCTCCCCACCATGATAATAATGGACTAGACCTCTGAAATCACAAGCCAGACCCAACTAAATGCTTCCTTTTATAAGAGTTGCCTTGGCCATGGCGTCTTCCCAGCAGCAGGATGAAGACAGTCCTTGATCCCTTCCTCAGTGTTCCCAGTACCCCTCAGCAGCACAGAGATGGAGAGGAGGGGGCGTGTTCTCTGTGAGAACAGCGGAACTATTTAGCACAGGAGTGAGAGGACAGAGTAGGAAAAGATCTGGGTTCATGGTGGAGTGTGAGGCTTTTGGATAAGCAGGGAAGGACCTCCCGGGTGACTCTGGCTCCCCGGTGTTGGCTAAGGACGGAGGCTTAAGGGTAGATGGAGGCCGGGACAGCCCTTGGGATGCATAGAAACACAAGCCGCCCCCCGCATGTGTAGGAGTCCCACTTCAGCTCCTCCCCTCGTCACCCCATCATGCACAAATAAACAAGCAAACAAATAAATAAAATGTAAAAAATTTTTAAAGAGCTAGCTCATTTAAAAAAAATGGTTAAGTGACCTGACATTTCCTGATCTGGACGTGGTCTGAGCGTGTGCCCTGTGGTGGTTAGGTTTTGTTTTTGCTTTTGTTTTAATTTTTATGTTGTCGTTGCCGTCGTTGTGGTCTTAAGACAGGCTTCCTCTGTGTCGCCCTGTGTGTCCTGTAGCTTTGTAGCTTTGGCTGGACTGGAACTCACTATGCAGACCAGGCTGTCCTGTAACTCAGAAATCAAACTTCCTTTGCATTCCAGTGCTGGAAGTCCTGTGCCACCCCACCTGGCAGCTGTTGAGTTTTAATTGTCAATTTACCTAGAATCACCTGGGTAGAGGCCTAGTTGGGGAGTTATCAGATTGGCCTGTGGAGATGTTTGGCACAGGGTGGGATGTGAGGTGGGAGGCGGCCTTGATCTTTAATTGACCCAGCTCACTTTGGGCAGAACCATTCCCTAGGCTGGGCTTCAAATTGTGTGAGTGAAGAAAGCAAGCTGGGCAGCAAGCAGGCAGCATGAGAGCCTTCATTTTTCTCTGCTCTTGACTGTGGCTGTGGTTGACCAGATGTCTCAATCTTCTGCCTCTGTGATTTCCCAATAATAAAGTCGCAATTCTAGAACCTAGAATTATTCTCCAAATAAGCCCCTTTCTCCCCCTAAGTTGCTTTCTTGTCAGAGTATTTTATCACAGCAACAAAATGAAACTACGTTGCCCTCCAAAGTTGACAAATTGAAAATTTAATCCCCCAGATTGTATATTAATGGTATTTGAAGATGGAAGCTTTCTGAGGTAATTAGGCTGCCATGGTAGCGTTAGCAGCTTCGCAAGCAAAGGAAGAGAGACCTGACTGCGCCAGCACGCTGTCTCTGCCTCACCATGTGGCGCCCTCTGTCCTGTCCGGGTGCATCAGAAAACGACTCAGAAGAAATTACCACTTACCACCGCAAGGTTCTGGACTCCCCAGTCAAATAAGTTTAGATTTCATTTTGCTTTGCTTTCTTTTGAGAGAAGATATGGCTACTGAGAGGACCAGGGTGATTCCACTTTTGTCCCAAGCGCCATCCCACCCCTTCATGATGGGTAGGCCCCGACCGCAATTCTCCGAGAATCCCCAGTAGTTCTCGAAGAGTCCCAAAGCCAAAGGCCAAGTAGAACATTCCATATGTCCCAAGAGCCCCTCACTTCCCCAAGAGATGTAACGAGCCAATCCAGTAAGGACCCGTGTTCAGGTCCTGACTAACCAGAGAGATCCTCTAGAGACTGCCTGTTTTGCTTAAAAAAAAACCTGTGCACCTGCAACTCGAGGTCACCATTTTTTTTTAATGGTAGATCCCAGCCTGCTGGTCTGTGTTCTGCAGCGATGAACTGCTTTTTGTGTGGCCATACATGTCTCTCAGTCTCTACCTGAGCGATTCTGGACCTAACAGCTACATTGCCAAGACTTGCCTCAAACTCAATATGTAGCCCAGTCTTGCCTTGAATTGACAATCCTCTCGCCTCTGCCTCCTAAATGGTGAGGCTGAAGACATGTTGCCATCATGCTTGACTACTAAACATATATATATATATATATATATATATATATATATATATACACACACACACACACACACACACACACACATATATGTATGTATGTATTTAGATAAACTACTCAATTTTGGGCATTTTGTTATAACAGAAAAAAAGACTAAGACAAATACCATACATCTAATCTTCAACATAACCAGTCCTGGATGTGTTGGATTAACTTCTATACTTAGTCGTTTCTAAATTATTTATATGACCGACAGCACTGCCATGCACTCTGGATTTTATTATCTGAAATATCTTAGGATGCATCCCTAAAATCGAGCTGCTTGAATAAAGCAGAGCAGTGGCTTTGTGACGGTTGGATTCCAGTACACCTGTAGCATGCCGTAAGGGTGGACCAAATATTTCTACTCCGGAGTTTGGCTGCGTCAGACCCTGCTGAGAGGACGCTTATCTTTGGGGCCCATTATTGGAATCTTTGACGTTAGGGAATGATATTTGTGAGTTTGATGGTTTATTCTTCTCTAAAAAGAAAAGAAAGGGTTCTTGACAGGAAGGTGGTTACTTGGAATTCTCGCCCAGACTCACCGTTTGGATCTTGTCTCCTCTGTCTTTCAGAGGAAGACACTGAGGAAGGAGATACCTGGGTCACCCAGCAGTGGGACAACCAGAGGTCGTGATGGAAAGCCAAAGGATTTCGGTATCCAGTCCTCTAAGAAACATATGGGCCCTATCCCTGCAATCACTCTGCGGTTAACATGGGAATGGCCTGTGCTATTGCTAAGATATACTGATTCTCAGTGCCATGGATGGGTACAGGGATGGTGGGCAGTGGATGGGTGAATGATGGATAGATGAATGGATGGATGATTACACAGATATGTAAACAGATAAATGTGGGTAGGGCATTACCAATCACTCGTTAATTTAAATCTGGTTTGGATTTGGTCTCTGCCCATTAATTATGGGACTTATGTAACTTCTTGGACCTCTGTTTCTGTGTCTACACTGAGATCAACAATACCTTTCTTTGGGGGCTATTGTAAATAACCAGTAGATGGTGCCTGGCACACAGTGGGTGCCCAGAGATGGTGGCAGCTCCTATCATTTGCGAAGAGTGGACAGTCTCTGACTGCTTAACTTCTATTCAGGGACTAACCCATAAGATAGGAAGTTAAGTGCCAGAAAGTATGCTGCTTTCTTCCTTCCTGCTGAGCATGAGTCACACCTGTAGCATGCATTCCACTGAACGGGTTTCTACCTACCCATATTTATTTCTGGGTTAGGAAATCAATCAAGGATCCACTTATATTAGCACAATAGATAAGAGGAAGGAAGGGAACACCCCCGGGAGCTGGACTAAAGTGATAACTGATTTGTAACCAGCTTTCACTCGCTGTCAGGTCTCGTGATGTCTTCCTTCAGCGGGGTTTGTACCCAGCACTTCATCCTCCAGCTACACACAGAGCTGAGACCGGAGGTCTAGCTGCCATCTCCCATGTGGTTACAGAATAGTTCTGTCTTTGGCTCTTACTGAGCTTCAGGCTGAGGTGCTAAGTCCTTGCAGTGATTCTGGGAACCACAGACATCTAGGACCTCAGCTGCTGGCTAGCTGCTTGGCCTGGAGCCTGGCCTGCCAGCCCAGGAGGCAAGCACAGGTTCATCCCGCCAAAGCAGCTGCCTTAGCCTCAGCTTTGCCTTCCACTGGGGCCTGGAATCCAGCCTCACCTGACCTGACCTCCTTGGGCTCCACACCCCAGCCAGGACTAACTGCGTCTAACTGCGACTAGCTTTTCTGCGTCTTCTTTGTTCACAGCTATTAAATCAAAGCACTCAGGTCCACTTTAAATGCATCTCTCTTCCTCCTAGAGCAAGCTTGATCTTCTGTTTGTTTGAGGTTCTATACAGGCTCAAATCTTTCTTAAATTAGACCTGAAGCTTTCATGGTTTTCTACCTAGGAGATTGGCTAAAGTTGAAAACACAAATTGGTGATTCTGAACCCCGTTGGGTATGTCTCTTTTGATAGAAAGGGCTGTGGAAAATCAGGCTAATGTAAATTCCTCACTGTAACACTATAAAATGCTCTTTCCATTCTGCAGTCAGCCAGCTGTTCAGCAAACATCTGCTTTTGTGTTCTTATGCCAGACACTTAGTCTATTTGGATTGAAAGGGTCAGAGGTCAGTGCTGCCAGCTAACTCGTCTGAACACTCTGTGCCACATAAGAAAACCAACTCACAAGATTTCTTTCTAGGCATAATTTCCTATAGCTTTGAGACCATTTCTGTTTTTCTGAGATAATTTTTAAACTCCGTATGTGTTATATGTGTCCGTACGTATTCGCACATGTTGAGGGGGGTACATGTGCACACAAGTGAGTTTGTGCGTCGTGGCCAGAGGTCAAGGTTGGGTGTCTTCCTCAAACACTCTGCACCTTGTTTTCCTGGACAAGGTCTCTCCCTGAACCTGAGCTCACTTATTGGTTAGCCTGGCTGGCCAGCAAGCCCAGGGTCCCTCCTCTCTCTGTCTCCCTTGTGCTATACATGCTTCCAAGCACCCTCGGCCGTGCGTGGCGCTACATGGGCGCTGGAGATCCAAGCTCAGGTGCTCAGGCTTGCACAGCAAGCACTTCACCAGCTGAGGAATTGCCCAAGTCCCAAGTTTTAAACTTTTAATTGTAATTTTAAAACATATTCTATATTTAAAATGTATAATATTTGTTCATTTGCCAAAGCCTGCCGAATAAATTACCATGGATAGGGGGAGGCATAACGCAAAACACACCAAGTTCCTACCCTCCAAGAACTCTAATTTAAACCTCAGAAGTCTTAGGAGACAGCCAATGGAGCCGGGATTTCATTTGGGATTACAGATCCCATTCTCTCATTTACTTGGTCCATGGAGAGAATTTTGGAATGTTCTATGTACGTGGGTTGTCATCGTTGCTCTGGAGGCTGTGGAGAAAGTTTAAGATGCCGTCTCGGTCTGCCCGGTGCTGAGGAGAGATGGAGCTGAGAGTCAGGTAGGGTATTAGGCTGCTGTGGCCGCGGCCCCGGAAGAGTCGGTCAAAGACCATCCAGACAGCAAGGAGGCCCCGTCCCTGCCTATAGGCTGCTGCTCTGTGCAGACCCAGAGGCTGGACTGCTTCTGTGGAACACGAAGGCCTCAGAGCAGGACAGAAGACACCCCAGCTCAGGAGAAGAGCGTGCAGAAGTCACCAAGTGTTTGGAATTTCTCACTGGGCACTGAGACCTGGCTGGGGGCAGGACTTAACCAAACAGTGTCCACAGATAGTCCAGGCACAGCATCCAACACCAACTCTGCGCCTCTGCAGCAGTTCTCAACCTGTGGGAATCAAATGGACCCTTTCACAGGGGTCACCTAAGACCATCTGCATATCAGATATTTATATCACAATTCATAACAGTAGCAAATGAAAAGTTACGAAGTAGTAATGAAAACTGTATGCTTGGGGATCAGCACAACACGAAGAGCCCGATTAAAGGGTTGCAGTGTTGGGGAGGTTGAGATCCACTGGTTCTAACCTCTTCCTTCCTCCATTGCACAGGTTCCCTGAGGCCCATTTGGGGATAGTATGGCACCCTTCTTACTTCTCCTGAGGTCCTGCCATCCCTCTGCCATAAGGAGTCTCCCAAGGGCAGCACACATCAGAGCCATGTCCAGCATGACTGAAGGTAAGCGATACTAGATGTGACTCTCGAGTGTCTGGTTTTATTAATAAGACTTGGTCTCATGTAGCTAGCTCAAGCTGAATTCAAATCCATTATGTAGCTGAGGATGACCTTGAACTTTTGATGGTCTGACTACCTCCTGAGTCAGAGATTACAGGTGTACCACCACGCCTGGCTATACACACACACACACACACACACACACACACGCACACACACACACACACACACACACACATCCATCCTGTTAAGCAGAAAAAAAAAGAGAGTGACATGCTATTAGCTCTAATCTAATCTAATCTAATCACAATTTAACTTCTCTGAATGATCTAACAGTTTGGACTAGATTTGAAGCTCAGAAATCTCATGAAGGGACGTAGGGCCATCCGTTTCTGCTTGCTTACTTACCTCCGTATGGAGAACTACCTATCCATAGACTCAGATCATAAAAGGAATTTTCATACTGGGCATGGTGGCTCAGGCTTGTAACTCCAGCATTTTGGATACTGAGGTGGTAGGATTCCTGAGAGTCTGAGGCCAGCCTTGGCTACCTGGTGAGTTCCAGACCAGTGTGGACTGTTTAGTGAGATACTATCTCAAAAAAAACAAAGCTAAATATAAAGGATTAGGGAAGGGTATCTTTCCTGGGAGAAGTGCCATGGGCCACAGTGATTTCTAAGCTGATCTAGATCCAGACCAAGTTTCCCCACCCCTGGGATGGCCTTATTCTCTATGTAGCACCCATCTTCCTTCTGTCTCATAGGAGTGACATTCAATACTCCAAAACACACACACACACACACTCACACACACGAGAGATAACATCCCTGACCTAAGTCCCACCAATGCTTCACACACACACACACACACACACACACACACACACCAGATACCTAAGCACCTAAGCATTGTGAAATGCTTCGCAATACAAACAAACATTTCAGGGCTTAGGACGTAATTCAATGGTAGAGAACTTGCCTGCTATGCTCAAAAGTCCTGGGTTCTCTCCCTAACACCGTAAAAACAGAACAAACAAGATAGTCCATAGACTTACCTGGTCATGGTACGAATACCAGAGGGAAAACCAGCAGCGTGCTTAATGTGCTGAAAACAAGAGAGTTCTTAATTCGCGTGTCACTGTGTCAGGCCTCTGTTGTTATTTGTGGGTAAGTGACTACCTGTCACTGCACAGCAAAGCACCCTAAAGAGCAGTGGCGGAGAACCTTGACTTTCACAAGTCTACAACTGAGGCTGGGCTTGATGCGACAGTTCCTCTGCCCGCATCCCGGGGCTAGACCACCCAAGACGCCTTCACCCTCATGGTCTGCTGTCTGCTGGGACGACTGGACCAACTGCCTAAAGTTTCTTTCTGCGGAGTCTCAACTGCTAAAAGATTTAAGAGGTCCCAGCCCATTTTGGGCAGCTCCATCCCTACTTAGGTAGGTCTGGGCTACAGAAGAAGTCCAGCTGAGCGTGGGCCAGGTATGGAGTAAGCCGGCGAGCGGCACTCCTCCCCGGTTTCCGCTTCAGTTCCTGCTCGGGTCCCCGCCCTGACATCCCTACATGACGAACTGTAACCTGGGAGTGTGAGCCAAACTAAACCCTTCCTCCTCGAGTTGCTTTTGCTCACAGTGTTTATCACAGCAAGAGAAAGGCAACCTAGAGCACTGTCCAACATGGCGGCCAAACTCCCTTCTGAAGTAGCTCAGGAGTTCAAGAGAAAACAGTCCATCAAGATATACATGCAAGACTATGCACACCACAGACTAAATGCCCGCCAAAAAAAAAGTCACATAGCCAAGGCCCCGAGTCAATGGAAGTGGTCCATTGTGGCGGGAAGCGGAACTTGTGCAGAAGATTCCCAGGGCTCCGCAAAGCCATTGTGCAAGGTCAGCAAGTACGAGCTTCGCCTCCGACAGTGACTGCCTCTTGGGACCTCAAGGAGGCTGTGGGGCTGAGCAGCTGGGGTCCTGGGACCCCAGGGCGGACAGTGAGCATGTGGTCTCCAGCCTCGCGCCTCCCGAGAGGCACGCCATGAGTAAACTGAGCTTCCCAGGCTTTCCAAAATAAAAATGGGGACAGGCTTCTCTCCGGGGCCATCTGGGGCTGTGAGGGCTGGGTAGGTCCTTCAGAGACAACTGCTGCTGTAGAGCGATCCATGAGGAGGACACACAAGTCCCAAACACTGGAAAACTCCAGCCTAGATCTGCCTTCTGCAGTTTTAAATCCGATTAGGAGTGCTAAAGGTTTTTTCTTCTTTCTCCTTCTTGTTAAGAAGAAAATTGATATTTTTTGGTTAAAAGACTCAGAATAAATCACTCAGTGTCTCTCCACAAAGAGAAAGTATCATGACCTTAAATGAAATCCAGAGCCCCAGGGATGCATGAATCACTCAGGGCTGGGAAGCGCCCTCCCCCAGGAGTTTGGCTGGCCCCACTGCCCTCTAAAGAGGGACCTCAAGTCCCATATCGCGCTGCTGACTGGGCCGACTAGGGACTTTTCTATTCATCCCCCTCAGTGGAGATGAACAACACCTAGACTCAGCTCCCGAAGTGCAGTTAATTAAAAAGGAAACAAAGAAGCTTTGTGTCCCTGATGCCTCCCTGATTTATTGCATTAAAAATCCAATTTGTCCTCACAATAGGCTTTGGAGGGAGGCCTTTAAGCTGGCTCGTCCTCTCCGCCCCACTGCAGGTGCGGGTCATCATGGAGCCACGCTGTGCCTGCTTGAGGACCCCATCCTCCTCTTCTGCGCTCCTGGGGTGCCCACAGCACCCTCCTTTGGAAAGTCTGTGGGTGGCTTTGGCAGACACTGCAGGCTTTAATGTAATAATACCTGCACTGCCTCACTGCCTGCTGGTCCTGGGGTTGTCCCAGAAGATGGCCACATCTACTTCACCCCTCTTCTCTGAGGAAGTGTTGGACTTGTAGTACAAAGGCTCCAGAGCCCGTGACCCAGTGGACACAGAGTTCGTGAATCACTTAGGACAGAGCAACCTGGAGCGCCATAAGCACAGTGTAAATGCCTGCTAATAGCACTCTCGTAGAGCCAGCAATGTCCACAGGTTGATGACGCACATCTGGCGGCGAGGAAAACCGTCCTGGAGGTCATTTCTCCAGTACAACGTAGCTATGTCTGCAGTGTGGTCCCTGTCTTAATTGCTGTAGCAAAACATCTGATACCGAGTGTGTTGGTTATCTGTCTCATGGCTGTAGCAAAATACCTCACACAAGCGACCCATGGAAGGAAGGGTTTGTTGCGGCTCGCAGTTCCAGGTGACGCAGTCCACTGTGGGAAGATCCTTCGGCAAGAGCAGAGGCACGTGACCGCACGGCATCCACACTCAGGAAGCGGATACTGAGGAGTGCTGCCGCTCAGATCTCTCTCCCTTTTATTTAGTGCAGAACCTTAGCCCACGGAGTGGTACCACACACGTTTAGGGCGAGTCTTCCCACCTCAGTTAACCGAGTCTGCACATGCCCAGATGTTTGTTTCCATGACGATTGTGAGTCCCAGCAAGTTGATAATCGAGGTTAGTCACCGTAGTAGGTAATTTATAACAGAGTTTCTGTTAGTTCATGGCTTGGGAAGCTAGAGAGTCCAAGAGCCTGGTGTCAGAATCTGGCAGGGGCCTCATGGGGCTTTAATTCATGGTGGAAAGCAGAACGCAAGCAGCTCCGTGCTGAAAGGCAAGCAGGAATGGTGGAGTTGCTTCAAAGCAACTGCTTTTTGTGGTAACTAAGCCAATTTCACGAGAATAAAAACCCACACGGGAAGACATTTATCCACTGATGAGGGTCGCAGCCATGGCCCCAACCTCCCATCAGGCTCCACCTCCCACCACCACATAGCAGACCAAGGTTCCAACTAACGCTCTTCTGGGGACCCACCCCTCACCACAGTCCTAGTTTTATAACAATGAGAAAGCTGTAAAGGAGAGCATCAAAGTCATCTGCAGTCTTGTCACCTGGAGACAACCATCACCACTGTGCAGATATATTCATCAATTCAAAGAAAAGAGACCACGTCCAACATACTGTTTTGTTCCCCGGCATTGTTCCTTTAATGATGATGTGATGTAATTTACAGAACATAATTTGTGGAGGTCTCTTTGAGGTAGGTGTGGTTAGTGCCAGCTTCCAGGGGGGAAACTGAGGCTAAGAGATGTAAAGCCACTTCACTGGGGTCTCAGGGCTGAACAGGGAGAAAGTCAAGATTCAAGATCAGGGTCATCTACCTCCAAAGCCAGAGAATTTTCCAGTCCCCAGCATGGCCAGCTGCCTTCAGAGGAGCCCATGGTGCACAGATGGGGTTTTCTCTACCTCCCTGTTGAGACTACATGCCTACTCTTCAGGAATCAGCCTGCCCAGACAAAAGACACCAACAGCCAACGTCTCCAAAAGATTAACCAAAAGATAGCAACACAGATGAAAGGCACTGGGTCATGTCAGTCACCAGGGCAAGGCACATATGATGGAAAATCTTGGTTGTCAACTTGATAATATTTAGAATCACTGTGGAAACAAATTTCTTGAGCATGTTTGTGAAGGGTTTTCTAGATTAGGTTATGTGAGGTTGGGAAGACTTTAGGGTACTAAATATAGGTGCTGGGGACCCAGGACTGACTTTTAAAAAAAAAAAAGTAAAGCTAGATAAATACCAGCATTCTTTACTCTCTACCTCCTGCGTGGGAACACGAAATGATCAGCTGCCTCTGCCATATCCTCCCCATTACAATGGCTGTATCCCCGGCGACTGTAAGCCGGATGTAAGTCCTTCCTCCCTCAAGCTGCTTTTGTCATAGGAATGAGACGAGTGGCCAGTGCAGCACATTGCAACCACAGTGCAACCCTGTGACACAACCCCCAGGACCGCAGAAATGAAAAAGGGAGCCAGCACCAAGTGCCAAAGATGCCCACCATCGACGGCTGTGCCAACTGGTAGAATCACAATGGGAAGTTGCTGGGTGGTATCCAGTAAAGCAGACTGAGTTTTTCTCCTTTACACGTGCACATCAAACGGGAGATGGCGTGTATACTCCCCCGAATGCATGGTCTACAATGCTCATGGAGGTGCCATTTGCAATAACCCAAGTTAAAAGTTCCCCTTCCCCCCATGGACAGGGGTCAATTCTCGTTGTGTGAATATACCACACACCGTAGCATGACTACCACTAAATGCGATGATATGGGTCAATCCCCAGACGTTAGTGAAAGAACTGGGACTTCAAAAGTGTATGGTTTATGGTTCCATTATACGAAGTGGAGAAATGGGTGGTGTGTGGGTTAGAAGTTAGGGTAGTTGTGCCATGGATGGACCAGCCAGGTGTTGACTCTGAGGAGCTGACCATGCTGTCTCTCAGGGTGCTTGCTAGGTGGGTCTGTTTGTTGTGTAAAAAGTACTAAACTGCATCCCTTCTGATTGTTTATTTGTGGAGACAGGGTCTCACTATGTAACTCAGGCTAACCTCGAGCTTGTGATCTCCTGCCTCAGCCTCCTGAGTGCTGAGATTATAGGTGTGTTCATCCACCACACACAGCTATGCTGTACACTTCAGTACACGTCTCTGGAACTGTGGAACTGACAGGGTCTACAAGCAGCAACCAAGTGTGCCTTTGTCCCCTCTCCCACCCAACCCAGGACTCCGCCCAGCTAGTGTGGTGGTCCTGCCCAGATCCCTAGCACAAGCCTTTGAAAGCTTCTGCGAGGCCAACCATGGTCCTCTGCCCCTGCTGGGCCGGAGTGAAGCTGAGAAGATGCTGCCTCTCCTGAGGACTGTTCCAGACAGAAGGTAAGAAGCCTGTGTAATGGTAGATGTCGCTGCAGCTTGGGCTGACTGTTGCCGGGGACACTTTGATCCAGCCTGGGACCATACCGGTTCTGGCAGTGGTCACATGACCACTGCTCAAGAGCAAACTGCCCTCTCTACTTTTTTTACTTCATAGCCCTTGTCCCTGTCCCCCTCTCCTGCCCCCCTCCCATCCCGCCCCTGAGAAATCCTGTGGACAGCGTCTTAGTTTCGTTTCCTATTGTCATGATAAAATACCCTAACAAAAGCAATTTAGGGAAAGCTCACAATTACCAGGGAAGTCCAGGTGCTAGGAACCTGAAACAGCCAGGTATATTATATCCATAGTCAAGAGAAGAGAGCAATAGTTTCCCCACTCCTCCTCCTCATAGGATCTCACTATGCACCCTTGGCTGACTTGGAACTGGCTATGCAGACAAGGTGCTGGCCTTGAACTCATAGAGGTCTGTCTTCCTCTGCCTCCTGGGTGCTGGGATTGAAAGGGTACACCACCATGCCTGTCCCAAGAGCCATAAATTAATGCATGCATGCCTTTGCTCAGCTCTCTTGTTCTCTCTACTCTTTTTTTTTTTTTAATTAATTTTCTTCTTAATTTTGTTTTTTTTGAGACAGGGTTTCTCTGTTGTAACTATAGCTGTCCTGGAACTCACTGTGTAGACCAGGCTGGACTCTGCCTCCCAAGTGCTGGGATTAAAGGCGCGCACCAACACCGCCTGGCAACTCTCTCTATTCTTACACAGTTGAGGACCCCCTTGCCTAGGGAATGGTGCCACCCACAAGAGATGGGTCTTCCCACTTCAATTCATCTGTATAATCCCCCAGCGTCTTTCAGGCCACCCGGATCTAGACAGTCCCTCACTGAAACGCTTGCTCCATGTGATTGTAGGTAGTGTCAAGCTGACAACTACAATTACCCTCAACAGGCGCTTGCACTGGACACTTCATCATTCCTACCAGAAAGCCCCTTTCGAGGGATTCAGAAGAGAAGACAAATGCTCCCATCCCTAACCCCCAAAGGAAATGCCATTCACATTGTCCATGTTTGCCAGACTCTTAAGACGGCAAATGTGCGCCCCTAGCTCCTGTTCACTCTCCATCATTTCAGTCACCCACAAGTGTCCAAGGTCTAAAATACATTGCATGGGAAGTTCCTGGAATCAATGGCTCAATGTGTTAAATAACTTTTATTACAGCATTTATCGTAATTACTGTGAATCTCCGATCTATAAAGTAAATGTCAGGTGTAGAACTATAGAGGAAAATAATGTATACACTATGTTATATGGGTTTGGGGGCTAGCTAGTTTCAGGCTCTACCGGGGATACTAGATGTGTTCCCACACATGGTGGTGAGCGCTGCATAGCAAGCTTCAGAGGTGGCCCCAGAAACCCTGCCATTCTACTACACCCTAGTTTCATTCGCTAGGCTAGCTATGGCTCCCATCTTCTCTGAGCCCGACTATGAGACACTGTAACTGCTCTCCTGATCTTCCCCCCACTCTCTCCTCCCTCTGTGGCCATCTTCTCCTCGCCCACAAAAGTGGCCTTTTCTAAGTCTACATCTGATCATGTGACTCTACTGTTTGAAAGTCTACGGGGCCACCTGGTCCCATCTCAGGGTCTTCCTGATCCTCAGATCACCTCCATCTCTCTCCCCAGACAGAAGGCCTCCCGTTATCATTTTATAAACCCGGGGATGAGAGAGACACTCAAAACTCCTCCTCGGTTCTGAGCTGGTAGTGTCTGCACTGCGATTGCACATGCTGATATGCACATGCTGATTCAGTAGCTTTGGTTTGGTGGTGCTTCAGGAACAGCGGCAAAGCCCCTAGGTCAGGGCTTCTCAACCTCCCTAATGCTGCGGCTCTTCAGTACAGTTCTTCCTGTCGTGGTGACCCCCCCTCCACACACACCATAAAATTACTGTCCTTGCTACTTCGTAACTGTAATTTTGCTACTGTTATGAATCATAACGTCAATATCTGATGCGCAGATGGTCTTAGGGGATCCCTGTGACAGACTCCTCTGACCCCCAAAGAGGTCATGACCCATAGGTTAAGAACCGCTGCCCTAGATGAAAAGCAAGTTCCCTCCAGTAGTGAGCTCCTGGCGTGTCAGCATCAGATGTCCTCTACACTTTGAAAAAGCGCATCATACCAGGAACCAGGGGCTGTGAGCACTGCTTTGTGTCCCCAGGACTGTCGGCCCACAGTTTCAGAAATATGAGTTTGGCACCTGCACAGGCACCCTGGCCTCTCTGGAAGAGCACTCAGAGCAGCTGAAGGACATGGTGGCCTTCACCTTGGACTGCAGCTTCTCCATAGAGAAAGCCCTGGAGCGGGCAGGGCTCCCCAGGAGAGACCCTGCAGGACCTGGCCACGCAGGAGCATACAAGGTAAAGGCCCTGGGCTGTGTCAACCAAAGCCATTTGGAAGAGTGTGTGTGTGTGTGTGTGTGTGTGTGTCTGTGTGAGAGAGAGAGAGAGAGAGAGAGAGGGAGAGGGAGAGAGAGAGAACACAGTGCACGTGCAGACATAAAGAAATCAATTCTCTCCTTCCACCATGAGGGCCTTGGGAATCAAACTCAAGTCACCAGGCCTGGCAGCAAGAGCCTTTACCTACTGGATCATTTCGCCGGCCCCACCTTGGTTTTTGAGACAAGGTCACTTACTGGGACCTGGGCTTCACTGATCAAGGCTGGCCAGCCAAAGAGCCCTAGAGATGCTCTGGTCTCCACCTGCCCGGGCTAGAATCACAAACACAGGGTGTCACTGTGCCCAGTTCTGATGTGGGTGCTGAAGATCAACAGAGGTAGAAGGGCAGCCTCTCCGGGACACGCCTGCTGTTAGGGACTGTCCCTGGCAGAGTCGACGGGCTTTTCTTCCTGCTGAAACCAGTCAGGTGGGGGAAGAGCAGGGTCCTCGTTCCGCTGCCCCCTTTCCAGATGTCGCTGGGACAACTCTGAGTGCTCACTGTGCCAGAGCAGTGGCTTCCAGGCCTCCCTGTGCAAAGGACCAGCTTCCCTGTTCACAGTGACTGGACATTGCATCTCGAGCCCTGCTTGTTACAGTGTCCCCCTTTGGCTTCTGTCAGAGAGCCAAACCTGCCTGGATTGCAGGCTCTGCACTGCCCTCCAGGGGTAAGAGGTTGGCTTGAAGCCATAGGCACGGGTGAGGACAGAGCCCCGGCCAATGGCTGGGACCCAGGTAAGAGCTGGGATAACCTCAGGCTCATCAACACACCCCTTCATTTGGAATGAAGAAAAGAAGACCTAGAGGGTGAGAGGCGGGACTTGCCCAAGTCCCAAAGCCAGCTGGAACCACACTCTTGGCTGGACTGGTGACTGAAGAAAGCTTTGAATAGAGGCACTGGTGTCCACAGGAGATGTTCACCACAGCCTGTCAACTACCCATAACACCTCACTGCCCCCTCTCCCCATGGTTACCATACAGCTATCAGTCTGTAGCAACCTCACCCAACCCCTGTCCTTAAGCCCTGAGAGACATGGCAGTACAGCCATCTTGAATTTGATCAATAGCCTGGATCGATGGCCCATCCCAGACAGTGGCATCTTGGTCCTCAGGAGCACTGTCTGGGTTTGCAAGTGGCCAATATGTGCCCTCTCTCTGTCCCGGGTACTGTCATACAGACACCAGGCTGGCAGCACACCAGAGCTTCATCCTACTGTTGCCAAGGTGGTGACAGTTAAGTGGCAGCCAAGGTTGTCCCAGTGGATCATGGTCCTGGCTGTGACCTGACATGTCATCAGACCCACTGCAAGGAAAGAAGAAATGTGCCAGCAGTGAAAGTCACCCAGGTCGCCCTGGGCAGGCTCTGCGAAGGGCGGACTGGGGCATCTGGGGACAGGCCTGTCCCCTGTGAAACCTAGAAGGGGGGCAGGCAGCGGCTCCTCTTGGAATTGCTTGCCCCCTTTGCCTCTGATTCTGTCAGAATGTCGCAGGCCTTCTGAGGTCCATAGAGAAAACTCATGAGACCAAAAGGGGAAATTATATGTGTGCGTGCGTGCGTGCGTGCGTGCAGGTGTGTGCTTATGTGTTTGTGCATGTCGTATGTGTGTGACTGTGTGACTGTGTGTGTGAGTGCACATGCATGTCTGTGTGTGTGTGTGTGTGTGTGTGTTTTATAAACCCCGGCTGAAATTTAGCATTCCCTTCAGTTCTGAATGTTGATCCAGTCGTGTTGTGGCTGCTTAAGTACTCCACAGACCTCACAGTATAGTTCCCAGACTCTCAAAGTCACCGCACCCACTGATTCCCAAATGACAGAGGTGGTAGATCTGCCCCCCTGTCTTCGTAGCTGTTAATGGGAAAGCACAGTTTTCCAGACTCCAGTAACTCTCATTGAACTTCTGAAATAGTCTTGGTTTCCCTTAGGATATTTAATTCTCGTCTCTTTTCCTCGACTCCCTCACGCCCCTGGTGTTTATGTTTTAAGACAGGCTCTCACTGGGTAAACCAGGGTAGCCTTAAAGCCCCCCATATGGTCAAGGCTCAAACTATCCATCCTCTTCCCTTGGCCTCCCAAGTGCTGGGACTACAGACATATGCCACCCATGAATTTTCTTTTATGGGATTGAAATGTGACTGTCCAGCTTAGAAGATGTCTCAGAAGGCCAAAGTGATGTTGACAGATAAAAAAAATCAGGACCCCATCTGTGTGGCTCCTGAAAGTAGAAGGCATGTTTCCACAAGGGCTGCTGAGACCTCTGGCTCCCGCTGGGACTGGGGTTAATTAATCCCTTTCCCCCTCCCTTACATTTTCACTTACTTGTCAGACAACAGTGCCTTGTGCCGCCACGGCTGGCTTCGGCTGCCCTCTGGTGGTCACAATGAGACCCGTTCCCAAGGACAAGCTGGACGGGTTGCTGCAGGCCACTCACTCCATGGGAGAACAGCAGGGACATCCCGTCCACATCGGAGACCCAGGTGAGTGTCCACCCAGGTTGTGACCCCAACTTGGGCCTGAGAAGCACCCAGGATCTTGTGCTGTTCTCAGGGGAGTCTCAGGGGCAAGGGTCTGGGGCGAGGCCCAGAGGTCCAGCACAGGTGCCCACAGGTTTAAGACGCTGACTTGCCTCGTCTCTGGGGCTTGTGATGCACGCACAACTCACACACACATCTCCTATGAGCTTCGCATGACCCTTGGATTTGGGGAACAGAGGGTTGCAGTGGGACTCTTTGTTTCAAGTTCTCTGACCTCTACACGTGTGTTGCCCACAGTCACGCACACACAACACACACACACACACACACAATAATATTAAGAAATAGAACTCAACCTTTCATTTGGACTGAAAACCATGTGTATTCACTTAGTCTGAGAGTGAGCGAGTGAACAGGTCCACGGGTGAAGGTCAAAGGTCTGGGTGCTGCCCAGGCAGGCCTCTAGGAACTCTCAGAGGGCCTGAGGAGAGCCTGGGTCCGCCATGTACTTGAATGTGCCCAGCTGTGTAATCAACAGACCACCCAAGGCCTGGCGCTCTATGAGAACACCATCAGTGCTGCCGCCCTCTTCGCTCAGAACAGTCCGAGGGCCTCCTGGAAGTTGCCTGTTGACTTGTCGTTTTGGTGGGGATGAACCGGGCCTGACACACCCGTGTTTGCTGTCGGCACCCTCGGAGGCATGCCGATGGCTGCTGGCCAGGGCGAGGCTGCTGGCGGTGATGCAGAGGCTAGAGCTGTGTAACTTGATGGGTCTGCATCGATATGACACACAGTGCTGGCTTTGTTAGGGATCTGTGTGCTGCGAGGCCAGTATTGGGCTAACGGCACTGTAGACCCCTCCAGAAACCACTGTACCAGTCAACATGGTTCCTGAGTTACAGAGCATCTGTTAAAACTTCAGCTCCTAGCCACCATTTCCTCCTCCTCCTCCTTCCTGTTCCAGCTAAGATAACGCTTCCATTAACATTTCTTTGAGAAAAAGATCCATGAAATACTCAGTTCAGCCATGCGGATGGTACCAAACAGAGGAATCCTGTTTTTTCTTCTTCCATCTGCAGAACTTTTGGGAATCAAGGCACTCTCCAAACCGGACTATGGGGACTATGTGGCGTGCGGGCCCGAGGACGTCCCAGTGTTCTGGCCTTCTCAGCTGACCAGTCTGGAAGCAGTCGTCAGTTGCAGTATGTTGGGACGCAGGGGGCACAACTACCTTGACCTCGAATGGAACCCAGTGGGGCTGGAGTTCCTGAAAGCGAAGGTTAATGGCTTGAAAATAAACCCGAGGACATAGGCCTAGAGTCGGGTGTAGCTCAGTGGCAGTGCACTTTCCTGGTATTCCCAAAGCCCCGTATCTGACCTCCAGCTCTGGAAAACAAACACAAACATAGGCTAAGAGTCTACAGTATCCCCCCCACCTCCTCCGTTTAATCCCAGGGCTGAGTCTCCTCCCCAGAGCAGCTGGTCTTTAGCCCAGGAACTTTTGATTACATACCTTTCGACTGCTGAAGCTTCACGGCTTGGTCGCAGCTTTGAAGACCTGACCTTCAGCCTGACTTTTTGAGACACTCGCTTCACAGTCTCTCGGCATCTGCTGGAGCCCAGGCCCAGGCCCCCCACCACCAAAAGCTAGCTCCTCCCAGAAGAGATTTAGTATCACGCCACCCTCCTGCACACTCTAACTCCCTGCTAGAATGCTTGCGAGTCCTGAAGCGTGTAAGTGCTCTGTGAATCGCTGTTACACTATATTTTTAAAGATTTCTTTCTTACGTGTGTGAATGTTTTGCCTGCACATACACTTGTGCAGCATGTGTGTTCCTGGTGCGTCTGATCCCATCTGATCCCCTGGAACTGAAGGTAGCAGACAGGTGTGAGCTGCCACGTGGGTGCTGGGAACCGGACCCAAGTCCTCTGCAGGAGCAGCAAGTACCTTTCTTAACTGCTGAGCCGTCTCTGTGCCCATCATATTGTATTTTTAAGGGTGAACGACATAGGGGGAAACCTGTTTGGCTTCACCGCAGGCACAAATATTCTTCAGAATATTTTCAGCCAACAGCTGGAAGGGTACTAGGAGCTAAAAGCAGTATCATGGGCACTTCACTCCCAAAGAGGGGGTTGGGGTAGTGTTACGATGAACAGACTTTCAAGAGGGCGCCCCTCGCTCCCAGCAACAGGACTGTAGCGGGAATACTGATAACTGTAACTGGTGCAGTCCATTGTCATAGACACTGGAAAGTTCCGGTCAGGCGGCCACTCTTCCGCTGTGGTCAGGTTTGGCCCCACTTTATTTTGACAGCATCCACGAGAGTTCAGCTCTCGGAATGTCTTCCTGATATGGTGACGAGACAGAGGCCACCGTCCATGGGCCTCTACTGTTTATTTAAAAGCCCGTGCGTTGAGTACCTACTGTATGCCAGGAATACACTCGCATCTTAAGAACGCTGTACTGTGCCCTCCCACCCCGGGGAGTTTGTGGTCATTTCTAGATGGAATGGGGGAGGGGCAGGCACGCACACACCGGTACACGGGCAGTAGCTATCCCCCAGCACAGCGGCCCGCCACCCTCCTGCCGTCCACCGTGGGCTCCACCATGGGATGTGCCCGTAAAGTAGATCTCACAGCTGGGAGCATCCCAGCACTCCCTAGCCCTCTCACATCGGATGGCGGTGCATTGTGGATGAGAAGAAATGCCGTCATCGGTCGGAGGCAGCAGTGACTCTTTTCCCTCTTCTCAGCATACGAGTTTTATTAGCAACGGACTTGCTGCCACGCACCCCGCACAACTGATGAAGCCAAGCCACGTTTTGAGCCCACTGCGCTGTGTGTACCTGGCTTTCCAGCGGCTCGCCACTAGATCCAAGAAATGCTACAATTTTCGTGAAACCCAAGATATCATTCACTCAGCTCACGTTGACATTTACTTAATGCCCGTTATGTGCAAGGCATCATGGGGGATCCTGAGGTAAAGAAACAGTGGTGCCTCGCCTTGAGGTGCACGCACCAGTGTGGGCGGAGCACTCAACCACAACGGTGATACCAAAGCATGCAGGAGGGAAAGCTCCGGTGTGCTAAGCAGTAAGCACCTGGAAGCCAGGCAGGAGGGCAAAGGAGATGCAGTGCCCGTCTACAGTGCAAACCCTCACTGAGGGCCTGCTCTGTACCCAGCACTAGGCTAAGCACTGCAGCTCTGCTTCCCAACTCAGCACCGACAGCAGCCAGACGAGGCATGGCCATTATTTCATAGCAACGCCAGCTGCGTGCGGAAGGCTAAAGCCACCCCTGAAACGAGCACAGCGGCCGCTTCTGAGGACGATGCTAGCGTACCCCCCCAGGGCTGTCATCTAGCAGGGGAGGGGGTAGACAAGGAAGATCTAAATGCTCTGAGGAAGCAGGAACCCCATCCACAGAGGGTACCCAATCTAACATGGGCTCCCAGGTGAAGCGAGCGTCTTCACACACCAAAGACTCAGCGCTTTCCAGCATCCGTGGCGGTGACGGGTGGAATCTCTGAGAGTCCATGCTCTGGCTGTGGCTGCACCTCACTTTCTCTTCCACCGTCACCTCCACTTTCCTAAAACGTGGAGGCAACTGTTAAAATAGGCCTCAGTCTAGCCATAAGCCAGCGCGTCCTGACCTTGGTGCCAGCACACGGCGCAGCAAGTGCTGTTGACAGAGTCCGTGCAGCGGCCGTCTTCCCTGCCCACTGTGGTCAGGGTGAGGACGGATTGGGCCTAGCCCCTTCTGTTGTGTGTTGCAGAGGCTCCATTGGCCTTCACCAGCGCTCCAGGCTGCACAGTGATGACCCCGAAGGACACAGCGTCTCCAGCCAGCCATCTGAGCCCCGAGGCGGTTCCAGAAGTCCACGCCATTTCCAAAGAGCCTTTGCATTACAGCATAGCGTCACCCTCTGCTGTTCGCAAGATCAGAGAGCTAGAGTCCACAATCGGCATAGACCCGGGTAAGAAACGAAGTGTCCAAAGCTTGGGAGATGGTTCTGTGGGGGAAGCGCCCACTGCGCAGGCATGAGGGCCCGAGTTCAGAACCCCAGAACCCATGCAGAAATTCAGGCATGGCGGTGCACATCCGTAATCCCAGTGTAGGGCGTGTGTGTATGTGTGCGGTGTGTGCGTGTGCGTGCTTCCGCAGGCTAGAAGTCATAAAGACAGCTAGGTCCCGGGAGCTTATTGGCCACCCAGTCTAGCCAAATCAGTGAGTTCTAGGCTCAGTGAAAGGCTTGTCTCAAATAATAAGGAGCTGAATGATTGAGGAAGAAACCCGCGTTGACCTCTGACCGCCATACGCATAACGCAGATACACCCACATGCACACAGGCACACTCCACACACACAGATGCATGATGAACGAACAAACAAACAAATAATAGATAAGCAGGTAAAGCATCCAGACTTGCTGACTGTTAGCCTCCATAAAGAAGGCAAGGTGCAAACCGCCCAAACTACTCACGGTATAGTTCTTTAAAAGGATTACCCTGGGGCCTGCAAGATGTCTCAGCTGTTTTAAGGCTCTGGCAGCCAAGACTTAACAACCTGAGTTCCATCGCCAGATCCTGGAAGGAGAGAGCAGGCTTATACAGGATGTCCTTTGACCTCCATGTACACAGCATGGCACGTGTGAGCTTCCATCCGCAGGAGCGCACGTGTGTACACGCGCACGCGCGCGCGCGCGCGCACACACACACACACACACACACACATGAATTTTTAAATTTAATAAAAAGAGTTTTTAAAAGCTTATACCATACATGATTACCAGAAAGATCAGAAGTAAATTTGCCAAAACACTGACACCGAGGGCCTGTCTTAGTCAATGTTCTATTCCTATGAGGAGACACCACAGCCAGGGCAAGTCTAAAAAAAGAAAAGCATCTAACTGGGGGCTTGCTTACAGTTTCAGAGGGAGCTTGGTGGCAGGCATGGCAGGCTTGGTGCTAGAGAAGTAGTTGAGAGCTACATCTGGATCTTCAGGCAGAAGAGGGAGTGGGCTGGCCATTCCCAGTGATACATTTCCTCCCACAAGGCCACACCCCCTAATCCTTCCAATTCCTTCAAACAGTTTCACTTCCCCGTGACATTCAAATATATGAGCCTGTGGGGGCCATTCTTGTTCAGCCACCCTGGGGTCTGTAGATAGGAACGTTATGGGTGACTATTGTCTTCTTCTTGGGTGCTGTTTTTCTGAATTCCAATACTAAGCATGTGATGGGGTTTATTAGCTAGGTGAATCGCCACCCAGAATCAAATGAGCCCTAAATGAGAAATAGCAAGGGCCAGGGACATAGCTCAATGGTAGAGTACTAACCTGGAACACACATGGCCTGAGTTTATCTCCAGAACAGGAAAAAAAATGTTGGAAGCTAGAGAGAGAACTCAGCAGTTAAGAACACTGGCTACTCGTGCAGAGGACCAGGGTTCGATTCCCAGCACTTACCTGGTGGCTAACCACCATCTATAACTCCAGCTCCAAGGGTACAGCAGCACCCTGCTCTGATCTCCATGGGCACAGCACGCACATGGTAGGTTTACATGCGGGCAGGCAAAACACTCATACACACAGAAGTAAATAAATCTTTGGAAAAAAAGAGAAAAAAACAGGGAAGTGTGTGTTTGTCAATAGGCAACTACCACTTTTTCAAAAGTTGTCAGTACAACTATGGTGCATGTCTGGAATCCCAGGGCTTGGGAGATGGACACAGAGGATTGGGAGTCCGAGATCATCCTCAGCTACATGGTGAGTTTGAGGCCAGACTGGACAAGTGAGACTCTATCTCAATAAGACAAACAACATCAACAGAGTTACACATGTATTTATTAATATCCCCAATCCTCCCCTTCTGTGCCAATGCCCTGGGGATGAGGGATGAGCTGAGAGGAACATACACACACATACACACACACACACACACACACACACACACACACACACACACACGTTTTTAACTCTGGGTGTCAGAATTACTGGACGTAAGGCTGCAGAGGTCTGCTGAAGTTCTAATCTCAAGCAGCCAGGAGAGGGCGCCATGCTACCCACTGTTCTGTACGGTACAATTAATCCCATAGCCCACCTTCATGAGACAATTGCTGTGTAGCTCTGCCTCAGTTTCCTCATCGGTGTAACAAGACACTGAAAATTACATGTCTCTGTCAGGGCTGTGCTAAATAGCAAGAACAACAGTTACGCTCATAGCTGCTCCCTGCTAGGTATTGGTAAATACATGTTCCATCTTAGTAAATTCTCTCGTGTCTTTATGAGACAGTTTGTATTCACTTCATTTAGTAGAAGAAACCGAAGCATATGCGGTTAAGAAATGCCCAGTCAATACATTTCCAGTAGGTGGTTGGGGCAGATAGTGAGCCCTTGTCTGCTGACTCTGTCAGCCATGTTTATACACATTGTATCACTTAGAATCTGAACTATAAATTGTGTGTTATTTTCTTGCCTGGACAGTTAATAAGTTCTCTAGCATTCTTTAGCTCATATCTCGTTCTCCCTGTACCTTCTCATGAGTTGTGTTCCTAAAAGGGGGTAACGCTGAGCGGTGGTGGCGCTCGCCTTTGATCCCGGCACTCGGGAGGCAGAGGCAGGTGGATCTCTGTGAGTTTGAGGCCAGCCTGGTCTACAGAGTGAGTTCCAGGACAGACAAGAGTTACAACAGAGAAACCCTGTCTCCAAAAAAAAAAAGAAAAGAAAAGAAAGAAAGAAAACAGGAGGGTAGCTACACCTCAAATATCTGGCAATGTCTGGAACTTACATGGTCTCTCCCAGTGCCCCACTGATCCCCATCTATCAAACAGATGTTGTATCAGTAAGGCTGGACCCAGGGAGCACAGAGGGATGAGGCCAGCCTGGGGAGGGAGGCTCCCTGGGCCAGACAGAGCTGTCTCTGAACTGTCCAAAACGAGCACTGCCTGCTGGCGCTGTGAATAAGACTGCCCTGCTGGCCAGCTCCAGGACTCAAAGCAGCCCACCTGCCTTAGAGATGACTGCTTCTGTCCCCTGGGGCTGGAAATAATGATAATTACTGAGCTTCCCGATAAACTGCCGGGCATAATTGTTTTGCATAGTTGTTCCTTCATTCCTGTGTCTGTCCATTTCATAGAGACTGTTATTTACAGATGAACACATAGTAAGTTCATCATATATAGTGACCACAGAAACATCTCTGAGGATTCCTGATACACACCCGTGGCGGGTGTACACTGAGTCTTACATGGCGTCATGCTCTTGCCTGGACAATTAAAAAGAGTGTTCCAGGGCTAGCGAGATGACTCGGTGGATAAAGACAGTTGTCAGTGAGCTGACTACCCATTTTTTGATTTGATTTTGCTCCCCAGGACCCACGTGGTCGAAGAGAATTAGCTTCTGCAAGTTGACTTCTCACCTCCACGTGCATGCTGTGGCACACATATCGGTGCACGCATGTGTGCAGTGCACACGCGCTCACACACACACACACACACACACACACGAGTCACAAATAAATAAATGCGTGTAGGTTTTGATTTGTTTTGTTTTAAAAAGAGTACTCCAGCCCTCTCTCTCCTGGGTAGATATTTTCATTTTTTTCCATAACAATTTTCCCCTCCTAGACAGTCTTACCCAAGCTGATGGCTGCCCTTAACACACGATCATGAGGAAAGATGAATTATTAACTCTGCGGTTAGCTTTGAGTTTAAAAGAAGGAGTTGACAGTAGGTTTATTGGCGCCTCGGTTCACCCGTTGCCTAGAAGGGATGAGCAAAGAGGTCAGACACAATGCCTCTCATAGGGGCTCCTGCAGATGGGGTGAGGCTTGAAGCATGAGCCCCAGAGGAGGAGGATTTATGACTGTCTGGGTGTGCTGGTTTCATCGATGAAAGACCATCTTCAATCTGCAAGGACAATAGATTATTTTGATCCGCACTCAGATAAGCAGGAGTGAGATTAACGACAGTGTGTGCTGGGCAGTACTCACTGGGCTTATTAATAGAGCCACTCAGTCATTTTTAAGAGGACCTTGACTTGCACTCGAGGTGTCTGGAGGAAGTGGAGGGTACAGGATTTATAGTAATGGTTTTTGCACTGATAATAAAAGTCACATACACACAGCTTCCACTTGTCCGGATCCTCCCCTGCTCTCTCTAATACTCATCACGCTCCATGAAACACATTACACCCAATTTTGTTGTACAAAATGTCACAGTTCTTTCCTATCTTGTCATCAGTACTTCATGTTCATTGTAGAAACATCAGAAAATGCATTAAAGCAGCCATGATGGCAGTACATACCTCTGATCCCTGTATTCAGGAGGCTGAAGCAGGAGGAATATTCTTTCAGGACCCGGGCCTGACCCAGTCTCAAAAATGAATCTAATTAATTAATTAAATCAATTATTAGAATGAAAATGAAGAAGTGATAAGAATCCTGGGGCCTGGGGAGACGGCTCAGTTGGTTCAGTGCTTGCCATGACACAGGAGGAGCTGGGTTCAGTCCCCAGCAGACTTGTAAGGAGCAGGGAATGGCCGGGCAGCGGTGTGTCACTAGCCTGGCCTACAGAGTGAGTTTCAGGACAGCCAGGGCTGCACAGAGAAACAAGGGATGGGAGGGGGGAGGGGAGGGGGAAGAAGGGGGAGGGGGCACAGCAGTATGTGCCTGGAATCCCAGAACTAAAGACTGGCTCAGTAGCCAGTCAGCCTTGCCAAACCAGTGAGTTCCAGGTTCAGTGAGAGACCCTGCCTCCAAAAGAGAGAGAGAGAGAGAAATGGCGTGAAGGCTCAAAGAAGACATGTGATATCATGTGCCTCCACGTGCACATGAACACAAACACACATGTATGAGAACACACAAACACATACACCTACCCACATACCTTAAAAAAAAACCCAGAACCCATCACAATCAATGGTTAACAGGCTTGCTTTAGCCTTACAGTCCTTTTCTCCAGTCTCAAGCCCTGCGTACAGGAATGTCTTACTGATGCTATGAGGACTTTTCAATAAACTGTAGTGACTTTCCATGTCATAACATGATCTCCACAACATCTACATATCGTCTGTCTGTCTGAGCCAGGATCTCACGTTATAGCCCAGAACTAGCCTTGAACACCCTCCTCGCTAAATCTCACACATACTTGCGACTACTTTTTTGGGGATGCCAGAGACCAGATGGGAGAATTGTAAAATTCTAAGAAAACAAAAAAAAATCACCTTCCAGGCCCCAACTTCCAGTTCCTACGCCAACAACCTGTAGGTGAGAGTTCCTGTCCCCGCAGACTTCCTCCATCTGGGCTCCCCTCCCCATCCTCCACGTTGGAAAGCCCAGGTATGGGACCAAGGACACGCAGCCATTGTGGGCCAGGTCCAGTGCCTCCATAGTGGGGATCCAAACCCAGCATCCTTCAGGCTCCCTGTGAACCTCGGCTGCAAGTCAACACCCTTCGCGTCCGAGCCGCACTCTGCCTCCGTATGGCACTTGTGTGGTGGAGACCTGGGGGTAGACAGAGGCGTGGCACAAGGGACAAGAGTCAGGAAGTGCAGTTGCTCCTCCTTGTGTCCCCTGGGACTAACCGGGCTCCCCTAATGGGCAACTTTCCTCCATCAGGGGACACGTGCGGGTCTCCAGCAGGCAGCCCCTGGCCGCCTTGGGCATCAACATGCCCACTCTCAACCCTTCAGAGCTTCTCTGGTTCTTCTGCCGTGTGTCCTGGGGTCACCCGGGGCAATGGCACCCCAGACCTCCTGAGCTCGTGCATACCATCCATCTGCTTTCCTCCTCATACGTTCCTCCATGAGTTAGGTTTCACTAAACTATTCTAACAGACGAGCCTCCACACGGTTTGCTTGAGTGCCGTGCAAGCCTGTGTTGCATCCACGGAACGGCACACACACAGTGGGTCTCCAGGGTCAGCAGGGAGGGACTCTGCTCTTCCCAGCCTCTCCGGGTCCCAGCGGATCTGTCTTCGTCTCATGCTGTAGCTGTCAAGGATTCCGACGAGAAGCGGGTCAGTGCGCCTGGAGAAACACGTGGGAAGTACAGGGCCAGGCTCGGCAGGGCACCCATCATCTATTTCTCTCTCTCTAGCTGAGAGAGAGGTGGGCAGGGGAGAGTCAAGCGCGAATCCCTATGAGCAGTCTGCCGCATCCCCCCACGTGATCTCTGGGCCCAATGGATTTCAGGTAACCGGGGGATCGGGCACCTGCTGCGCAAGGACGAGCTGCTGCGGTCCGCCCTGTCGCTGTCCCACGCCCGCTGGGTCCTGATCACCACCGGGTTCCCCACGCACTTCAAACACGAGCCCCCAGAGGAGACGGACGGCCCCCCTGGAGCCATCGCTCTCGCCGCCTTCCTGCAGGCTCTCGGGAAGGAGGCCTCCATGGTCGTGGACCTGAGGGCGCTGAACCTGCACACGAAGCTCGTCGAAGATGCCGTTAAGCAAGGTGAGTTGGCCATGCGGCTCAAGCCACCCCTCCCCATCCCCACGCGGGTCCTTACGGGCAGAGACAGGAGCAGATCAACGGGTGGACCCTCGGTGTGTCGCTGCGGCAGCGTGCTCTACCTCCAAGCTCAGAACAGCTCTGTTACACAAGCAACAGGTGTCTGTCTATAGAGAGAGCCGCCGACGTCCCAGGAAGTCCAAGTGGTCCCACGGATCACTGTTGCTCACACAGTAACAAGTCCCTGCCACCAGCCAGCCCCCCTGAAATCCAAAGCTATGCGAACCCACTCTACACAGAACAGTAAGGGCAATTCTCCCATGGTACCCTCAGCCTAGTGGCTAGGATCTAGAGGATGAGTTCCTTGCCCCCCTTGGAGATACATACATCTTAGTGAACATGAGATATTTTTTTTTAAAGCGGGTGACCTTGAAAATGTGCACCCTACCCACCTACCCACTCGCTCTCCCTGGTCCTTCCCTTCAGCTTCCTTCCCCATCTCCCAAGAGACACACATCTCAGCTCTTGGTTGTGGAGCAACCCCGATGTCACTAAGAACAGACAGGCAGGTTGCTTGGTTCGTGAAGAACGGAGCTGAGACCGGAGACAACTGTGGGGAACAGTGGGGACCAAGGGGCCAGGATTGCACCCTGCAGCCCCTCACATCCATAGGACAAGAAGGGAGAGACAGCATTAAGGAATCCTAGAAGGAAACCAATGGACAGGCAGCCACGCCGAGCTCTGCCCCCAGGCCAGCAGCAGGTGACACTGCCACTGCTCTGTAGCTGTGTGTAGCAACCATTCCCCCAAAAGGAGAGAGCTGCGCCCAGGCTCTTCTCCCGGGAGCTCGGCTTGGTGGTTCTCAGGGCCCCGGGGCTATCTGGCCAACACAACGCCATGGAGCGTTCAGTTGCTTTATTGGATTCTGCAGAACTCCCGTTACATTTAGATAAAGCAAATGAGTCCACTGGACCGTTCCTGAAAGCTATTCCAGTCTCTTGCTGTGGCCTAGGAAACCATTTAGAGGAAAAAGAAAGAAAAAAAAAGGTAGGGTCCTTTCTCCCACAAACCCAGCAAAGACTGTACTCTGTAGCTCAGAGGAAGGAGCCACGTCTCGCTGACCCAGCTGGACAGATGTCTTGTGTGTCCTTTCTCAGACACGTGGCTCACATCGCCTGGCTGGGCTCCCTGGGACCCACGCCCAGGAAGTGAGGAGTGCCTTTATTTGCACCCACTTTGCACCAGACCCCAGCCAGGTAAGTGAAAGGTGTCAAGGCCGTCTTGGGGCCACCCCAGCAACATCAGTGGGCATTACTTCACAGAAGAGGCCCTCAGGGGGTTCGATTCATGCTGCCTCTAAGCCCTGGGTCCAGGGATACTGCTGGGGTGCCCTGTTGGGTCAAGATTTGCCCTGGGCTCATGAATAAGCCAGGATTCTTCCCCAAACTGCTGGAAGATAGATTAATGAAAACCAAGTGAATTTCACTTGTGGGTAGGTGGAAGATGTGTTTATTTTCCACATAATTTACAATAATGTATATTATTTGTGTGACCACAAGACATTATCTTTTAAGAATCAATTTGACTTTTGTAACTCAATATCATGCAAGTATCTAACTCAGTCTCTGGGACTCTACCTCAGTTGTTATTGGTCTCCTCTGAAGGAAGGCTTATATGGAGAGGGAACTGGTAAGATCTGGGGGTAGGAATTTAATGGCTGGTTTTAAAATGTCAACTTGCCACAACCTAGAGTCACCTGACTAAGGAGTCTCAATTGAGGAATTATCTAGACCAAGTTGGCCTGTGGGACATGTCTGTGTGGGATTGCCTGGATTGTTAATTTAAGTGGGAAGACCTAGCCCATTGTGGGCATAACCATTCCCTAGGCAGGGGGTCCTAAACAATATCAGAGAGGAGGAAGCTAGCATTGTGTGGAACTCACTCCTCTCTGCTCTTGGTTGTGGATGTTATATAACTGCTTGGGTTCTTGCTTCAGCTTCCCTTAGTAATGGACTGCAGACTAGAACTGCAAGATAAATGAGCCCTTTCTTCCCCTAAGTTGCCTTGAACTGGAGTCACAATAACACCATACATTCTATATTTGACTCTGATAACGTCCTTTGTGTCTCTGAGCACCAGTTTCCCCCTTCTATAAAATGGAAAAATTTGTCACTTTATGAACCAGGATTATTATGAAAATTAAATGAGAGGACACATGTCAGGTGACCGGCACTCTGTCCTGTGGGCGTTTAAAGAGCTTGCATCACCTTTGCTGGCAGTGGGCCAGATAGAGAGCTTCTGTTGACATGGTATCATGGGGGCATCTTACACATTGCATGTCCCCAGGCCTATACTGGTCCAGTTCAACCCTCCGGCCCCCGCCAACTCTAGAGTTTAGTCTGGACTAAAAGTAAACCTACATGCCTCTGAATTCTAACAAAGTGTCTGTCCTATGGAAGGACACCACTCAGTAATGGTTATACTACCGTCCAAAGATGCTTTTCAAACAGCACAGTGCAACCCCAGAACTGACGTGGCTGCCCTTTGTCTTTATTCCCAAGGTGTTCTGAAGACACCAGTCCCCATGCTAACTTACCGAGGTGCATCAGTGGAAGATGCTCAGGCATTTTTGTGCAAAGATGGGGACCCCAAGTCTCCTAGGTATGTATGTGGCGCCCCAGATCAAGTGTATGGGGGTGGAGAAGACATATCCTTGTAACCTTGCTGACAAACTTTCCGCACACCTCACCTTATAAAAGAAAAGAAAGCCACCAGCCCAGGAAGCCAGGGTTTCCGATGGGCTATGTTAGATATGAGGTTGGGGATATCAGGATCTACTTAGGGCTCCATAGAGCACATCTGGAAATGGATCCATGCCAGCAGGGAGAGATGGCACTCATGCCTGACAAAATAAGAAACAACGCTGGCAGTTGTTTCTCGGCAATGGGATCATTACGGTAGTCAAGCTGTTTCAGCTGAGGGTAGCCAACACTGTTAGGAAACGAAACAAAAGCATTGTACAGCTTGTATGGGGATGAAAAGTGCTCTTTCGAAACTCCCTCTCCTCTCCCTCTCCCCCTCTCTCCCTCTTTCTCTCTGCGAAACTCCCTCTCCTCTCCCTCTCCCCCTCTCTCCCTCTTTCTCTCTGCGCATGTGTGTGTGTGTGTGTGTGTGTGTGTGTGTGTGTGTATTTCTTACTGTGTGTTGTGATCAAACATTTTGAAAGCTCCTTGTTTGTTGTATGTTTCAGATCTTCTAACTTTATACAGCGCCTTGCACACTTTTTTAACAACCCACAATAACACATTTTGTATTGCAAGCCAGTGCATGTGTGTAACCGAGACAGACATTTGAAAACACAGCATTGACTCTCAGTGTGGCAGGACTCAGAGGGACTCTGTGTGCAGTGTGCTCTGCCGCCCCTCCCCCACCTCGCCTATTTAAACAGTGCTGCTAAGAGCAAGGGCAAGTCCCTGTTGCCAGTTCTTTCCATCACATACCCAGAAGCTGGGTTTCTGGGTCTCACGAGAAGCCTGTTTTTAACATTTTGAGGAATGGTCATGCTGTTTCGCGTTCTCACTTTGGATCATCAAAACAATATCCCTGCTGACAGGGCTGGACACCTACGGCCCTTGCAGGGGATCCAAAATTGGTCCCTAGCACCCACATCGGGCAGTTCACAACCACCTCTCACTCCAGCTCTAGGGGGTCTGCTGCCCTCTTCTGGATTCGCTGGGCAGTGCACTGACACACGCGCCCACCACACACAGACACAAAATTGCCCGCAGAGACAGTGCTGGTCTCCTAAAGACGTACCGGATGTCTAAATCAACGAGCCAGAGTCCCCCGGGACGGCTCAGCAGGTAAAAGCGCTGAATTCAATACCCAGAAGTAGAGAAGAGATCCACCTCCAGAGAGTTGTCCTCTGACCTCCACACATGCACACGGCGCATGTTCGCACGCACGCGCAGGCGTGAGCACACACATGCAGACACAGATACGCAATGATAATAAGTAAACAGTTCGGGGGCCTTCAAAATGAGTCAGCAGGCAAAGGTGTTCGCCACCAAGCCTGGTCTACCAAGATGGAGGAAAGTTGTGCTCTCACCACCGCACCGTTTGCTGCTGCGCGCGCACGCACCCACGATTCATCCGTACTCAATAATGACGGTAATAAAAAATTTTAAAATAGTCACAGAAGTGCAAAGCCATCTTTAGCTGCATAGCAAGTTAGAGGCCGACCTGGGCTACACAAGACCTCGTCTCAAGGAAGAAAAACAATGTGCCCAAGTGGTCTATCTTATAAAACCATCTTATGGCTTCATTTACAAAAGAAAATGTTTTTAAGAAATAAGTAAACCAGCTCACATCTTCTACTTAACTTTTAAACTTCGCTTACTCTCTAAGCCTCATTGTAAATTATATCCTTTGAGCTCTATAACTTGGCCAGAAAAAATCATGTATATCACATCAGTTGCCACTAAAAGCACCAGTGTTGCTCCCCTTCCGGAGAAGGCTATATTCATGTCTGGGTGTGTTTGTCCCTTTCTGGGAGTGGGGAGCTGGGGAGAAGAAGGAGAGAGAGAGAGAGAGAGAGAGGAGACTAAACACCCTTACTTAAATCTGCAGCGTGTACGGTCTTCTATCTCTCTTTAAGCTTGCTTACTTGGCTTTCCCCTGACTTGTTCTGAAACTCTTTTCGCGATGCAGTCAGTGTGGTAGAGGATCCAGTTTCACCTGAGCGGAGGACCCAGGAGCTCGGCTTCTGACAGCCTTGCTGGGCTGTATCTCCCACACCACAAATGGCACAGTGCACTAGCCCTCTGTCGTGCCCCTCCTCCCCCAAAGCGGGGCCTCCATGGGGCTCACAGGATTAAAAGAGTCGAGTTAAGAAACCAAGGGTCATTCACACGGGCACACTAGGTCAGAGCCAGTGAAGCTGCCGCATTCCCCAGGAGGACTCAACCACCATTGCTTCCGGGCAGGTTTGACCATCTGGTGGCCATAGAGCGTGCGGGAAGGGCTGCGGACGGCAATTACTACAACGCGAGGAAGATGAACATCAAGCACTTAGTCGACCCCATCGATGACATTTTCCTCGCCGCGAAAAAGATTCCCGGGATATCATCAACCGGTGAGTGGGGGCAGCGAGAGATCACGACCTGAACACGTGAGTGCTAAGAATCTTTTCCTGATCATTGAGCACAGGCCAGGAAAGGGTTAATGCTCGCTGTTGTGCTCCACCCCACCCACCCCTCCAAACTGGACTTTGTTTATTTCGGCCAGTCCAGGCGCTAATGACACCAGTATTAAGAAATGCAGCATTCCCTTAGAGGAAGTGACACGCACAGAACGCACTGGATTTGCCCAACTCCGGAAGATTTGAGGACCATAGTCCCGCAAGTGCATCTGTAACCTGTCAAGTGTGTCTGTACATATTAAGCTCATGTTGGTTTTTAGTTACTTAGTCTTTAGTTTTAAGACTTAAATTTGGAAACACGTAAGGGAGCTAAATGAAGTTTACCTTTGGGATGTTAACCACGAAGCCGAGGCACGGCGTGTCATTCCGATCGCCTCGGCTGGACTCTGCCGTGTGCCATCTGAAGAGCCGCTTCACTCTCTGAGTCTGTTGTGAGTGACTGAGTGAACGGTGATGGTTAACAACACGCTGCGATCATTTGCTTTCCTCCCGAACCTTCACAGCCGTTGTATTTCCTATCCCACTCGGGAACTCCGTGGGGTGGGAAGTAAATGAGAAAATGAGGCCCAGGGAGGCTGAGGTTGCCTGGGTAATTAGCATTGCCTGCAGGGTTTTGAGCAAAGTGCAATGGCCCAGTCCCTATGGTTAAGGAATCACCTTGCTGTTGTGACTGAGCCCGTCCCCAAGAACGCCCGCTCTCTTTTCTCCCTCGGGAGAGTGGGGCAGGCCTGGGTAGTTAAAGCCTGTCTGTCCTTCTGTGCCTGTTATTCTCCAAACTCCGAGTGTTTCCCAGACCCATTAGTCCCCTCTGACTTTTGAGGTTTGGAGGAGTGAATGAAAACCTTCTGGCTGATTAGAAAGTTTCTGCAAATCCCCAGATCTTCCCAGAAGAGGCGTGGGTGGGGCGCGCGTAGTGTGGTCGGCTTGGTTGGTTTCTCACTTCCTGTCCGTGCTGGCAGGTAAAGGACTCAAGGCCTGCTGAGAGGTGTTGCCAGAAAAGGCGAAGGGAAGTCCAAAGGAGCAATTAGCAGGCAGAGCCTGGGACTCCTCGGAGCATCCCCTCCCCCACCACATCTGTGCCTGCCCTCCCTGGCATCTAACTACCCCTCACACTTCCAGAGGGTTGTATTTTTTTTTTAACCATTCAAACAGGCTGTCACAAATCTGAAGACTTGTCTGAGAAAAATGGTCAGGGTAGAAACAGAAGGAAGAAATTCCTCAGGGTGTTAATGGAAGATGCTCAGTCACTCACAATGGTGTGAGCCTTTTGTCTCAGTCTGATTGCCAATGTTTGTGGTGGGCTGGTCCTCCCTCTCCATCGTGACAAGCGATGAGTGCCAGCCTCTCGCAGATTCTATGTATGTATTGTAAGCCCTTGTGGGAGAAACTCAAATACAGTAATACTCAGTTCTGTAGCTGAGGGAGGTCCAGTTTTCTGTCCGTGAGGTTCTGGGACACACCCTTGCATAAAAAGTTATGAAGACCATCCTCGCTATGTTGGATAGGCTGGTCCCCAGCTCCTGAGCTAGAGCAATCCTCCCACCTAGCTTTCCAGAGCAGCGGTGACCGGATGTGTCGGCAGGTAAAATCACTCCCAGTTTACTGACCGCCTAGTAGTCTACAGGGGGTGTGTTCTGGGTTAGGAGATTTCAGGTGCTAACCAGATACCCCTTTGGTTTAGATTAACATGAATCACATACTTTTCACATTCCTTAAGCAGAAGCCTTTAGAGTCAGACACAGTTCGCCTCCGCCAGTGGGCTGTCGGCCAGCCACGTGGTACAGCTCAGTGAGAGGAGCCACAGTGTGGGGGTCACTAAGTACCACTGCACCCTTGTCTCCAGTGGGCCTGGTGACGTGTCAGAATGGAAGGCCCCCCACTTGTGGTTGGATGTCGCAACCTAGTAGAGGACAGAGTCCCATTCCACTGAGCTCCAAAATCAGACCCACTCCTAACTCTAGAAGTTTCTGCAAGACCTGAAGAAGAATCAACATCTGGTTGTCAGAAATACATTCAGCAAACCGCCGGCGCGGGGAAGGGCTGTCTCGTCCTGCTCCCACGCCAGCTTTGCTCCCGTCCCGCACACTGACTGTTTTCCTTCCCTCCAGGAGTCGGCGATGGAGGTAATGAGCTCGGGATGGGCAAAGTCAAGGAGGCCGTGAAGAAGCACATAAGAAACGGAGACGTCATCGCGTGCGACGTCGGGGCGGACTTTGCTGTCATTGCTGGTGAGTACCCGCACGCCTGCCAACAAGAGCCGGCCCGCCCAGGCTGAGTGGCCTGGCTCGGAGCCTCACTGGGCCGTGTTAGATGGCTTTCAATCACTGGGACAAATACCTGAAAGGCACGCCTCAAATGAGGAAGGGCTGTTCGGGTTCACAGTCTCGAAGGGCTCAGACCACGGCCTGTGTCTTTATTGTCCTTGAGCCTGTTGCCAGGCCGAAGTCACGGCAGAAGGGGCCGCCTGTTTCACAGTGCCCAGGAAGCAGAGCAAGACCCCGTATGCTTCCCTGACAGGCTACTTCTGCTTTTGTCCCGTCTGGGTTCGCATCCGACTGGACAATCTGCTCACACCTAGGTTGGGTTTTCCTCACTCAGCTGCTGTCCAGCATGCCTCTCTTCCCTAGAAATGCCCTCACAGACACTCGTGGGTGCACGTTTCACTAATCTCCCAGACGCCTCTCAATCTGGTCAAGTCTCAAGGTAACCCCCACGCCAGAACAGAAGCTGTCCTCTGCAAGAGGCTGTAGAGGGCACCAGGATAGGGAAGAGCCCCGAATAAGAATTCAGCCATTCAATAAGCATTTGCAGTGCGCCAGGCATCACTCTGGGTTCTGGGGCGACAGCAGAGACGGTGTGTGCCAAAGGCCCTCCTTTCCAGAGTCAGGAGACAGCAACCCTGACAAACACAGATACCACAGATACGCTGATGAGGGGTGAGGGCAATAGAGCAGGTGGACAGACGGGAGACAGTGGCCAGAAGGCCGCTTTGGACCTGTGGCCAGCAAGCGCCTATGAATGACATGGTGGACAGGGGAAGGGTTCCCATGGCTCCTTCTACCAACTTCTGCCTCAGGCTCCCTGTCCTTCCTGGTGCTGTCCTTCCCCACAGGACCTCAGGACCAGCCTTTCTTGTGTGTCCAAGCCTGACTTTCTCTTAACCTCACCAGAAGTTTCTGGAAATATTGACACCTGAAAAGGCTCTCTCCCCTTCATGGTCAGGATCAGCCTGGAGAGGAGCAAACACACCCCAGAATAGAAAACTATTGATGAGTTGCGGGAGGGTCACCTCACAGACCCGGGAGTTAAACTCCAGGGAGCCAGGTACACGCCTTTGATCCTGGCACTTGGGGGTCAGAGGTAAGTGGGTCTTTACGAGTTTGAAGCCGAGCTATACAGTGAGTTCCAGGGTTCCAAGCCAGCCAAGGCTTCATAATGAGACCTTGTCTCAAAAAACCCAAACCCCAAACAAACAAAAAAACCAACTCCAGGGGACCCAATCATGGGGGGAATCACCTTGGTTTGGGGGCTTGCTTCTAAGCACTCACATAGGTTCTCATAGAGCATATCAGAGGAAAGTCACTTCCTGCTTGTGGTAGAACTAGGAAAAAGGAACTGTTCAGAAATATACCGCTCTCTCTGTTCTAAATAAGATCTGGCCTTCAAAGAAACCACAGCCTGCTGTGGCGTGAGCAAAGCCATACTTGCCTGGGAGAAGGGAAATTCCTGGGTCCAGCTGCTGCCACCTTCCAGTGAGAGACAGGGCAGAAAGCAGAAAACACTGTATTAATTTCAGACGAACAGATTCAGAACAAAGAAAGTTATCAAAAATTTAAAAAGCACATTCATAATATAAAAGGGGCAGTATACAAGGAAAATATAACAATCCTTTGTGTGTGTGCGTATATATATATAACAACAAAGTGGTTATACACACACACACACACACAAAATATACAGGATTAAAAAAAGATCTACAGAGAAAAACAGATGATTCAACAATAATAGTTGGGTATTTTAACATCCCTGTATCAAAAGTGGACAGGTACAGCAGGCATAAAATTCATAAGGACTCAGCTGAACCCAATAATGCTGTCAATCAATCAGATTTAATTGACACCTGCTGTGATAAAACACCATGACCAAAACAACGTAGAGAAGAAGCTTTATTTTGGCCTATGGTTCCAGACAGTTAGAGTTCATAGCAACGGGGAGAATGACAGCAAGCAGTATGGCCCCGGGTCGGAAAACGGAGAGCTCACATCTCGAACCACAAGCACAAAGCCGAGAGAGTAAACTCTTAAGTCACCGGGCTTTTTACTCCCAAAGCCCACCCCCAGTGACCTACTTGCTCCAGCAAGGCCACACCTTCTACGCCTCCCTCAAACAGCACCATCAACCGAGAACCAAATAGTCACATGTCAACGACTGTGGGGAACATCTCGTTCAAACCACCACAGAGTGCATGTAGCACAGAGTAAGAAGTAACTAACTTCATCCATCTTAGCTTCCACCTTAAGGAAGTAGCAAAGAAGAAGAAATTAAATATATAAAAGAAACATATACATTAACAAACTAGGATTTAATTCAAATATGAAGGATGATCTAATAATAAAAAAAATCAACTCATATAACCTTACACACTAACAAACTAAAGAAGAAAAATTCCATGGTACGGCAGGAGATAAGGAGAGAGATTTTTAAAAGTCCAGCCAGGAGTGGTATGGTAAGGTTGACCTCACCAGCAGTTTTTCAGTGTCACGCTAGAAATCCTGGTTAGTGTGATAACACAAAACGAAGAAGAAATAAAAAGCATACGGATTGAGAAGGAAGAACATAGTTATCTTTGCAGATGACATGTTCATCCATATGGAAAATCTACAAGAATAAACAACAGCAAACTCCTGGAACTGATCGGTTATGTAACATTTCAGAATCCAGCGTCGCTTCCCAGTACACCAACAATTCGCAAGTGGAATGTGAAATTAAAAACATGTTGCCGTTTATATTAGCACCTCCCAAAATGTAACACTTAAGTATAAATCCAGCAATATATATATATATATGTATATATATATGCCATCTGTATAAGGAAAAATATAAAACTTTGATTAAAAAGACAGCAAGTAAGCACTAAATAACTAGTGAGATAGTCCATGTTCATGGATGGGAAGACTCAACGCTGTCGGGATGTGAGTTCTCCCAACTTGGCCTATAAATTCAACGCAAAATAAATGAACGTTCCCCAGAGTTATCTCATGGGTACTGTGTTAGTTGCTTTTCTCATTGCAGTGGCAAAATACCTGACAGGAGGAAGTTAAGGGAGGAAGGGCTTACCTTGGCTCACAGAGGGGGTATGGCCCACGTAGTGCAGGAGGCATGGCGGCCGGAACGCGAGGCTGTGGATCACATTCTGTCTGCAGTCAGGCAGCAGGAAGAGGTGAATGTTAGAGCTTACCTCACTTTCTCCTTCCCCTTTCTTTCCTCCCTCCCTTCCTTTCATTCATTCAGGCGTATGGTGTATATCCTCTGAACCCCCCCCACACACACACACACGAATAAAGCAATGCATGTATCTAAATCTATATAATTACCACAAAGTCTGGCGATCACAGAGCTAAAAAAGATGGCTCAGTGGTTACCAGCGCATACTGCTTTTACAGAGGATCCGGATTCAGTTCCCAGCACCCACATGGTGGCTCACAACTGCCTATAACTACAGTTCCAAGGGATCCGATGCCCTCTTCTGACTCTAAGGGCTCCTGAGTGCATATGGTGTATATATATATATGTATACTCAGTGCATACACACACACACAACTAATAAGTAAGCATCCAGCATTCACACTTTTGGCATTTATCCAGATGGATTAAAGGCATATATTTGCATAGAACCCTGCATTGCACACAGACAGATGTTCATAACATCCTTATTCATAATGCTAAAACTAAGAAGTAATGAAGCCTCCTTCAGTTGGGGGTGTGTGTGTGAACTGTGTACATCCAGGTGATAAAATATATTCTCTGTGTGCGTATAGTAGAACACTCCTGTAACAGACTCCTAGCTTGCAACAGATTCCCACTGTGCCTTTTTTACCCTCTAGCTCAGAAGAGATAGAAATCTTCACTGCTCTTACAGGCAGCCTTGAAAGAGAGAGAGAGAGAGAGAGAGAGAAAGAAAAAGAACTGTTCACTACCCTTTTTGGCTGTCCCTAGCTAGAATAACAGGAGCTGCAGAGAGAGCTAGCATCTGTCTGAGAGAGCTGGACTTAGCACCTCACAAACCAACCCACCAACAGCCAACCACCAACTGCCCCCACTCTCCCTCAAATTCTAAGCAAAGTTCCCAGAAGTCCGGGTGGCTTCTGAGGAAAGGCAAGTTACACAGAACAAAAGACTTGCTCAAAGCACCTACTACATTTCCCCCCTATTACCAAGCCTTAAGTTGTTCGACACTGATTACTTTTTCTTTGAGGCCTTTTGCTAAGCCATCTCTTCTCCTTTTTGGTCTTCAGGAGCAACTTGCAAACCCCAACGGGGTAAAATTCTTTTTGCTTCACCAAACGTGTTTTTCTAAAGTATCTGTGTCAGAATCAGCCAGCAAAATAGCATCCATAGAATGGTGGATAATAGATTGGGAATTGTTTTCAAATTAGTCCTAATGGTTGTTGGGTAAAATTTTGACATAAAGTTGGACTGTTTAACATTCCCTGGGGAAAGACTTTCCACTGGTACCTTTTGACAGCATTGTCACAGGTGAGTGCTGTACATGCAGGCTTTCCTTGTCCTGCTCTTGCAAGAGGATAGTAAAAAAAAAAAGTCTTTTAAACCAATCACTATCAGATGCCATGCCTTAGGGAATAACGAAGACAAAGGAATCCCAGGCTGTGGCAGACCCGTGGGCTTGTTCCTCACCTTGTTCGCAGCCCTCAAATCAGTTAACACTCTCCATTTTCCAGATTTTTGTCTTTATAACAAATGCAGGTGAGTTCCATGTGCTGGTAGAGAATCTTATATGCTGAGTCTTTAACTGCTCCTCTACCAGCTGTTCAGGCCCCTTTAAATTTTCTTTTGTTAAGGACCACTGCTGTACTCATACAGGCTTGATAGTGTGCGTGTGTGCGTGTGTGTGTGTGTGTGTGTGTGTGTGTGTGTGTGTGTGTGTGTATGAGATGGGGGAGGGGGTGAGAGAGAGAGAGACCAAGTCACAAAATGACACGAGGAATTTTAAGAGCATATTACTAAATGATGAAGCCAGTCTGGAGAGGCTGTGTGATCTGAGCCCAGCCAGCTCTGTGGTGTTCTGGAAAAAGTGAAATTATGAAGGCAGCGAAAGGATCAGTAGTTGGTCGCTAGGGTCTAGGAGTTCAGAGTTTGAAGTGAGCTCACTTCCCACGGGGCCTCCAGCACATGAGCTTAAGTTAGCTGGCTTTCCTGACCCGCTCCCCTCTCTCCCGTCTCCCACCGTGCACCCCATGATCCAAGTATGGTGGCCGTGGCCAATGCTTAAATATAGCATGGGTTTTACATTTTGTTAATTGAAAAGATGATGTCATAGTAAGACCAAAGGCATTCTTAAAAAGCAGGTAGCGCAGGGTGACGGACACAGGCAAAAATGTGCTGTGTCATCCCACCATGACACACTGAGCCGTTTTAGCCTGCATGTATGTCAGCTTCCTCCTCAGAACATAACCATTCTATATCATTTTAAACTGGTGAACAATCATTTTAAATTCTGCCTTTTCCTTAATTATGGCTTCCCATACATGTTCATATCTTCTGCATTTGCACAGAGGCCGAGGATGGGCTCTGAAATTGTACCATGAGAATATACTTAACACGGCTCAACTGTACTCTCACAAATGGTGATATTCTGGATGAATGGATCAATAGATACTTGACCCTATAGAACTGTGCCTTAAAAATGGTTAAGTTGCCTGACAGTGGTCATGGCATGCCTTTAATCCCAGCACTCAGGAAGCCGAGGGAGGTGGATTTCTGTGGGTTTTAGGCCAGCCTGGTCTACAGAGCAAGTTCCAGGACAATCAGGTCTACACAGAGAAACCCTGCCTCAAAAAAGAAAGCAAAAGGTTAAGTTGGTGAACACAGTTCTTATATAACTTTTATCTTTTTTTGTTGTTGTTGTTCAGACAGGGTCTGAACAGGTTACTATGTAGTGTTGACTGTGTAGTCTGAAACATGCTACATAGACCAGGCTCTCCTCAAACTCAGAGAGATCTGCCTGCCTTCACCTCCCAAGTGCTGGAATTAAAGGCATGGCCCAATTCTGATATTTTAAATAGGTAGTTTAGATAGATAGATACCAAACACTACTAAAGTATACCCTTAAATATGGTTAAACTGTGACTCTTTTTTTTAGATAGATAGATGATAGACAGATAACATTACTGACTATACTCTTAAAGATGGCTAAGATGGTGAATTTTGATGTGCTTTTTTAGATAGATGATAGATAGATGACAGACAGACAAATAGATGATAGATGGATGATAGATAGATAGATGATAGATAGATGATAGATACATAGATAGATAGATAGATAGATAGATAGATAGATAGATAGTTTTCATCCGTGGGTCTAGGTTCACATAACTCCCTTTCCAAGACAGACCATAGAAACTAGGGTATCTCTTCCCCAAAGCAAGAATATCCTCCACTTTCAGTCAGCCACAAAGAAATTCTCTAGACTACCCTTGTCTGATATGTCAGAAGACCATCCTCAGTCCAGAGTTCTGCCCCTACTCAGGAAGAAGGATGCTGTGCAGAAGGCCAAGAAAAGCCTAAGGAAGCAGGCTTGCTGGGTCCCCACCAACGCCCAAGAGGACAGAGTTCAGAGAGCTCCCAGTAGCCAGCCGAACGCCACTCCCGGAGTGCAGAGCGCCCAGGGTGAACTCCAGGCCACAGCTGCGAGCCTTGCTGGTAATCTCTTCACCTGGATCTTTCATAACATCCTCTGTAATAAAGCAATGTGCTTTCCCCTGTGGCTGTTGAAGCAAATTAATTAAACCTAGTGAGAGCTTTTGGAAATCCTGGTATATAGCCAGTCAGTCTGTCAGTCGGGCCCAGGTGAGCAACTGAGTCAGGCTAGCCACTGACGTCGAAAGGGCTCCTTGGTGACCTCAGTCCAGCCCACGGGGCCTGCCATGGTCGGAGTGGATAAGATCAGCACTGAACTGGGTCGGCCCACACTTGGCTTGGGTGCAAGATGGCTGCGGCAGAACTGTCTGATTCCCGGCAGACGCTGACCCACGCCCGCCATGGTCACAACACCCTCTCTGTTGCTAGTCTGAGACTAGCGGAGGAGCCATTTCCTCCTCTATTTTTTTCCTGCGTTCACATCATGTAGATGTTAACACAATTAAAAACTTAAAATAATCCTTAAAACAATAGAATGTGGGCTCTAGAAGGGAAAGCCTGAGTTACATCCTACATTTACAGCTCCTTCGCCCTGCAACCTTCGTCCCTCTGTCTCTGTCTCTAAGTGACTCGCACAGGGACGAGGACACCATGGCTGTCCGGCTTGCCTTGAGGGCTTCAGGAGCTGTGTCCCACAAGACATTTACAGCAGGGCAACAGGCCCAGCCTTTCCCTTGAGTGTACCATTAATGACTCAGGTCACCATGGTTTCTGTACCCGCCAATGACAGCTGTAAGATATGGCCGTAGACACTTGCCAGTTTCAAAGGTGCAAAGATACCTTAGAGTCACTGACATGCAATCTGAGAGCCGTCCTGTCGTCCTCACTGGCCAGGCTTGGCCATGCCCTTTGCGCTCACTGGCGGTTGTGTTTCTATGCTTGTTTACTTGGCTCCTCCCACCCCACAGCTCCTCCACTTTTTCTTCAACTGAATTCTAGCCAGACCGTAATATCCACATTAAATGACCCTGTTCTGTGAGTCTTTCCTGAACAACCAGAATTACTGGTCTCGCTCCAGTGCTCCCAAAATCCTTTGCAAACATCTAAAGGATTGATCGTCTTTCCCTGAGGCTGGCTATGTGCACACCTCTTTCTTCAATTTATCAATCCTCTTCCTTTAAAAGAAATGTTTATTTACTTAGTGGAACGTGAGCACATGTGTGTGTGCACGTGTGCGTGTGTGTGTGTGTGTGTGTGTGTGTGTGTGTGTGTGTGTAAGTCAGGACAACTTGCAGGAGTCAGGTCTCTCCTTTCACTGTATAGGTGACTGAACTTGGGTCTTCAAGCTTGGCAGCAAGAGTTTTTTCCCACTGAGCCACCTTACCATACCCTCTTCCTTGATGGTGCCGCACCTGGAGCTTAACGGGCCGCTACCAGTGTTCAACGGGATGGAGAACCCAAGCAGGTGTCAGAGGACTTTTCCCGGGAGTGAACCCTGGGGCCTGGCTGACAGAACAGGAAAGGACATCTGAGGATGACTTAGGAATGGTCTTCAACACATAATAAAATGACAAGACCCCACCTGATGGGCTGTCCGCTCTGTGCTCCGCGGGACAGGCTTCTGTGTAGCTAAGGGGTTGAGATCAGCCCCTGGGACGGTTCTCTAATGCGGAGAATTCCAGAATGGCTTCCTCGGTTCAGCGCCTGTATTTTTTCCTGTAACAGTCATGAAGAGTGTATCACTGGTGCTGGAGAGATAGCTCAGCGGTTAAGAGCGCTTGACTGCTTGCTCAAGTCTGGAGGTCCCGAGTTCAATTCCCAGCAGCCACACACAGCTCACAACCATCTGCAACAGGATCTCATACCCTCTTCTGGTGTGCCTGAAGATAGAACAGTAATATACATAAAATGCAAGAATATATAAATCTTTAAAAACAAAGAGTGTATAATCTGAATAGCTTCAAGCAATAGCTCTCAAACTTTAGTTTAAATCAGAATTACCTGTGAGGCTCATTAAAACCTACCTGCTCTCCATCAGCCTTGCAGAATTTCTGACTTGGGAGGCCTGAGCTCGGCGTGAGAATTGGTATCAAGCCCCCAGGTGATCCTGGCGCCTGCTGTCTGGGCCAGCGCTCTGAGGTGGCTTTTGTTGCCAGTGGGCTGCAGGACCTTTGCAGTTCTATGATGGAATTTTTTTTTCTTTTGCATTCTAGGTGTTTCTAACTGGGGAGGCTACGCCCTGGCCTGTGCACTATATATTCTGAACTCATGTGAAGTCCATGAGCGTTACCTGAGGAGAGCAACTGGACCTTCCAGAGTAGCTGGGGAGCAGAACTGGTCTCAGGCCCTGCCATCTGTCGCTAAGGTAACACTCAATGCAGCAGGCCACTGGGCCAGATGCGGCTTTCTTGTTGGGTGAGAATTAAGTGAGGTAGGCTCCAGTGTTCCAAGCCGTAAGACCACATCCACCGTCATGCTACCCGTGAAAGCCAGGGGTAAAGCTAGTTTCAAGCGAATGTCTCCCTACTGGGTCAGGCTGGGAAGACAAAATCAGACAATCCTCTCTGATCTGCTTCTGGTCCTGAATCCTAAGAAAGAGCTGTTTGGAGAGACCCTTCCTTTCTAGTTTGACTTTCAGCAAGTTGCTTTTCCCTCACTGAGACCAATCTTCCTTCGTCTGTAAGATTAGTCCAGTCCACACAGTTGGAAGAAGAAAAGCCCGACCCACGGAAGCCATCAACTGGGTTGTGGTCAGGAGCAGGGGTGGGAATCCTTACTGTTCTCCTCACAGAAGTGACACCTCAGAAAGGGCACAAAGCATCTTGGATAGCGTACATACTAAAGTGTGGGGGCAGGTCAGGTGAGAAAAGACTCTTGTGGGTGTAGACTGGAAGGAATCTGCCAGATAGGAGAGAGACGTTCCAGGTGGGAAGAATGGGAACACAGGCTTGGTTTGGCCCTGGCTGTGCAAGACTGCTCCTAGATGGAGAATCGTAGACACGGGAGTGATGGTTGTCAGAGGAAGGACCTCTGAGCCTCTGATCCACAGGGACAGACCCCAGGAGCCCCCAAAACAGCTTTCACAATTGTTCCCGTACATCTGTGTTTCTGAGCAAGGAATCTAGAGCCTACTGTAGGCTTGTCTGAGCTCCTCAGAGTCACAACCAGAAGCCTGCCACGCAGTCCTAGACACATCTCGTTGGCTAGGTCAGAGAAAGGGCAGCCCTTGAGTGTCTGACTTAAGTGAACTTGGGTCTGTCAGGGATACGAGAAGCAGCCAGCCCTGAGTAGTGAGGGGTCAGCTAGACCGCTGCCCCTCTCTCAACCCTCAGTCCCCAGAACTCTCCTGGAGCCAACCTGCTCACCAGACACTGATTCCAAACCCAAACCTCTTCCCTGCGGGTGCTTCTTAGAGCAGTGGGGCCTGCTCCACCCTGAGGTAGCTGGTGGGCCAGACTTACAGGGCACAGATGAAGTATTAGCTTCTTGCCGGATAACCCCATGGGGAATCTGAACACAGTAAGCTGGGCCAGAGCCCTTGTCAGTGGATCAGCTGCTTTCCTGTTGCCGTGCTAGAACTCCATGACCAGGGCGACTTACAGAGGAAAATATTCGCTTCGGCTTAAAGTTCCAGGGGGTGAGGAGTCCATCATGGCGGCAGGACATGGCAGCAAGCTTCAGGCATGGCAGCAGGAGCAGGAAGCCCAGTGCTTACATCCTCTACCACAGGCATGAAGCAGAGAGAGAGAGAGAGAGGGAGAGTGCTTACATCCTCTACCACAGGCATGAAGCAGAGAGAGAGAGAAAGAGAGAGAGAGAGGGAGAGGGCGCAAACGGGAAGTTGCTTGCACTAAGCACTAACTCTCAGTGCTAAGCCTGTCTCCCTGGCTCCTGACTTGGGAGGTCTGAGGCAGGCTGGTGAGTGGAATTTCAGACCAGTTCCCCGAGATTTAGACACGTGGAGACCTGGTAGTTCCTGGGTTGGTTTCCAGGGCTGTGTATTGGTTTAATGAGGGGCAGACAATTGCGATGTCTCCCAGCCAAGGGCTGGGGCCCCGAGCCAGATTCCTGACAAACCTTCGCATCTACAGGCCCTTGCAGTCTCTTTTCTTTTTTCATGTAGTCTTGTGATTCTCATTCCCTGGTTCTCAGTCTCTTTCTCCCTCCCGAGATATCTCCTTGGGTTGGTATTATTCCTTCCACAGAGGAGGAAGCTGGTGGGCTCTGGGTGGCGGGGAGCTTACCAAGACCACCCAATAAGAGGCAGAGCTGAAACGGGAGCTGGAGTCTCTCTGATCCAGACTCTTGGCTTTTCTGGGTGGTCCAGACGTTTCTTTGCTCCTGGGAAGGCTGGGGCAGGAGGGAGGGGCAGATGTGAGACACAAGTGACAGTCTCATGGGGGAAATGGTTTGTCTTCCCGGGGTACCCAGAGGGCCCTCTGTTCTTTCGTTATGCTTCCTGCATCTGAACTGGAAAATATGGGGGGGCTGCCTCCCCCACATGACTTGTGATTCACATAAACACAAAGTGTGAGCCCCGCCCAGGCAACCCCCACAGCCCCATACCACCCTCCAGGGATGGAAAATTCTCCTCTTGGCATGGATGCCCAGAGTCTCAGAAGTGTATTAACAATGCCCGTTCTTAAGGAGGAAATGGAAGGGCATGTTTTCAAAGCAAAAGCAGAAGCACATCTGCTGAGCCCCTCCTGGGGGCCAGGCCCAGGCTTGTTCCGGGAAACAGTGAGCAGTCAGACATGGCCCCTGGGGAAGGAGCTTGGGGAACACAGCAGAGTGCCATGGGGGCCCTGTGGAAGTCTCTGCCTCTCTCTGTCTCTCTCTCTCTCTCCGAGTGTCTCTGGGTCTCTGCCTCTCTCTGTCTTTCCTCCTCAGTTTGGTCTAAACTCCTGGCTCAAGCGATCCTTGCCTCAGCTTCTGAGTTCCTAGAACTATAGGTACGCCCAGCATCCTAACTCATTTCCATTAAAAAAAAAAATCCAACTTGCCTTAAAAAAAATAATATCGTTTTAAAAATAACTATCAGCCCGCCATGCTCCAGAGTGAATTCTTAGCAGGTCACCACATACCCTGCCTCTATGCCCAGAAGTTACCCAGGACCTCTTCTCCCCCACCCCCCATAACCTTGCCCCCATCCTGAGGCCTGCCCAGCCCACCTCTCTTTAGTCCTCTCTCCAGTCTCCTGCTTCACTGTCCTGCCTCGGCCTGGGCAGGACTGCAGCTTCCAGCTCTGCTCCAGCAGGGCGGGGTGGGGGGGAGCTGCCCCCTCCACTCGGTCTCTCAGAAGATGGCGTGGTCCTTCCTGGAAGTGTGCTGTGGTGGCAGCTGGCCCAGCTGGTCCCTGTGGCTCTTAGAGGCTGAGTGCCAGCCAGTTCCTAACCCATTGGCTGTTCACATTCACCCTGAAGACTCCACTGCTCTCCCAGTGTCCCCGAAGGATGAGGAGAGTGAGGGCAGGCAGAGCGCTAGGAGAAAATGGCCGTGCGAGCCACACGCACATCCTCATAGAGAGAGGACTGAGCGATGGGGAAGAGAAGTGGGGGGATCAAGCGCAAACAAAGGGAAGGGAATACCTGTCTGGGCTGGGGAGCCCCCTGGCCAGGGGCTCTCGACAAAGAGTTTGTGTGGAAATGTACTTGGTCCTCCCTTTCACAGGGATTGGGGTGGGGTGGGGGTGGAAGTAGGGAGATGGGAGGGGAGGGGAGAGGAGGGAGACATCTGCCTTCACCCAAGGGCAGAACAGAAAGGCCATTCCGGGGGCCAAAGAGATAGTGTCGCTAGGCACCTTTGGCCAACACTTCCCCCATGGTGTGTGTGTGTGTGTGTGTGTACATGTCCGTGGTACGCTTGTATGTGTACTCACATATATGTAGAGACAAGAGGCTCATATCAAGTGTCTTCCTCAATCACTCTCCCTTTATTTTCTGAGACAGGGTTTCTTACCAGTTGGAGCTCACCAACTAGGCTAGAGTGTCAAGCCAGTAAGTCCCAGGGATGCCCCCCCACCCCCGTCTCTGCCTTTCCATGTACAGGGATGCTTGGATTGGGGTCTCATATTCATGTGGCATGCACTTTACTCCCGAGCCAGCTCCCCAGCTCCCAGCTCCCAGCTCCCAGCTCCCTAGCTCCCCAGCTCCCCAGCTCCCCAGCTCCCAGCTCCCTAGCTCCCCAGCTCCCCATCCCAGGCATTTGTAGTTTTGGGCGAGTGTCTGAAAGGCCTTTGCTTGTCTTATATCCACTCTTTAGTTTCCTCTAACGATAGTTGCCCTGTGTCTTAGTCCGTGTAGGCTGCTATAACAAAATACCATGGACTGGGAGGCCTACTCAGCTCGTTCTGGTCCTCACAGTTCTAGAAGCGGGCAAGTCCGACACCAAGGTGCCAAGAGTCAGTGCCTGGGTGGGACTGCCCTTCCTGGATTGTAGATGGCTGGCCTCTCGCTGTGTCCTCATGTAGGAGAGAGTCTTCTTGTAAGGGCACTGATCTTATCATGGGGGCTTCACCCTCGTGACCTCGTCCTGACCTTATTACCCTCCAAATCTTCATCTTCAAATACCCTGGTATTGACAGCCATGAGTTCAAAGGGATATGAAGCTTCAGTCTGTAATAATAATTCCCCACAAGGCATTCCCTGGGTCACCCTATTTAACCGAGTTGGTATTCTGCTCTGTGCTGTGACTCCGTGTACTGCGACTCCCTGGTCAGTCACCTAGACCCGGACCACCTTGGAAACTCAGTCCTGTCACCTCACCCCTGAATCCCTGCATCAGGGCTGTCCGCAGCCGGTGCTCAAGAAAACTGATGGGGGGGGGGAGAGAGAGAGAGAGAGAGCGCGCAAATGCCTCATCAGGAAGGTGGCAGCCCTCTGAATTCTGCATTTCCTGTGTTTGATTCCGGCCCCTCCTGCCTGCTGACGCCACCTGACTGGTCAACAGTGACAGCTGTGTCAGTGGCTTAGAGGGATGGTCTTTGGGACCTGCTTTTGGGAGGGAAAGGAAAAAAGGTGGACCAGCCTCCGCCCCTTAACCAACAAATGAGTTTAAAGAAAGCAAGCTGTGGGCTGTCGTGCTGCGGTTGACAGCCAGCGTCATCCCTACTGTGTGCCAAGGGCCACGCTTGGTGCTTTACTTCCAGGATCACATTTAACACTCACACAGCTTCTGGGGGCCATGCTAACACCAGTATGAGTATTATCCCCATCTGACAGATGAGATTCCCCAAGACACAGAGAGGTTAAGACACTGCCAGGAAAGCCCAGCATCAGATCTGTCTAATCTCAAAGGCCTTCTGCCTGCTGGGGCCCAGCTACATTCTCTCCATGGCTCTGCTCCCTCCGAATGTTGCCATGCCCATTTTGGAAAATGGAGGAACAGCAGCAGCAGAATTTAGTGTTGTACTGGTTAGATTTTGTTGTTGTTGGGGGGGGCGGTGTTCAGAAGTGACCAACATGATACAAATAATTAGCGTCATCTGGGAAAAGGGAACCTCAATCGAGAAAACACCTCCATAAGGTTGACTTATAGAAAAGCCTGGCTTGTGGAGCATTTTCTTTATTAATGACTAATACGGGAGGGGCTGGCCAATGTGGGCGGCACAATCCCTCAGCAGACGTTCCCGAGTTGTATCAGAAAGCAGGCTGAGCAAGCCACGGGGAACAAGCCACTAAGCAGCATTCCTCCACGGCTTCTGTGTCGGTTCCCGCTTCTCGGTTCCTGCCTTGAGTGCCTGTCCTGAGACTGCCCTCAGTGACGAGTATGGCCCGAGAGCTGTAAGCTGCCCGTCAGGAGGCTAACAGTGGGGTCTCAGAAGGACCCGCTGCCACACTCGACCCATGGGAGCTTATCCATGGCATGGCTAGGGGCTGGGTTCAAGGGAGGATTTTATCTCTGGCACGTGTCAGAACCATGCAGATCTCCACCAGGGCATGAAATATGGCCACGTAAACACCCAAAGAAACAGCTGACTTGTGTAAACGTTTTGCTTTTTTTTGAGACAGGGTCTCTTTCTGTAGGCCAGGCTGTCCTGGAACTCACTAATCCAGGCTGGCTTCAAACTCACTGTAATCCTCCTGCTTCAGCCCCTCAAACATTAGGATGGCAGGTGTGAGCCACCACATCCAGCTCTCCGATTTTAATTTTCATAAGGCGCTTTCCAGTGAGGTAACATTTTTACCCCAGATTTTACTTTTTAAAAAGAGGCGCATTCCTGGATATGGTGCCATGTGCCTTTTAGCCCAGCACCCAGAAGGCAGAGAGAGGCAGATCTCTGTGAGCCTGAGATCAGCCTGGTCTACATAGTGAGTTCCAGGGCAGCCAGGATTGCAGGGACCCTGTTTTAAAAAGGAGGAAGAAGAAGGAAGGAAGAAAGGAAGGAAGGAGGGAAGGAAGGAGGGAAGAAAAAGGAGAGACGAAGACAGAGATCATGAGATCTCGAGCCCAAAGCTCTTGCCCTATTTGAGATTTATGCATTCCTTCCTCCCTTCCCCACACGACTTCTCTCTTCCTCGGCTCTCTCTTTTTTTTTTCCCCTCCCAGGAAGAAAAAATGTTGGACATCCTGGTGCAGCACCGAGTCCGGAGCGGAGTCTCGGGCGTTGTGGGCATGGAGGTGGATGGGCTGCCTTTCCACAACGTGCATGTGGAGATGATCCAGAAGCTGTTGGCCGCCACCACGGCGCACGTGTGACCAGCTGTGTTGCTCGCGTGCAGTCCCTACCAGACCGCCAGCCAGTATCTGGGAGGGAGCTCCGGAGGCGGTGCTCACACTGTCCTTCCTCCTGGTTTCTCCCAGCCACCCTTGTGGCCTGCTCTGAGAATCTTTCTGCCCGCCACTTATAAGAATAAGAATAGTCACGGCCACGGCCTGCGCTAATTAAGAAAGGATAGAGTGCCCGCTCAAGGTGCTGGGAAAGAACACTGGTGCTTTGTGCTCACTAGCAGCAGCAACACACTTACGCCTCTGATGTGCTTTCTGTTCCTAACTATCCCGGTTACTGTTTACTGCAAGTTCCCTGCAGCCAGCACAGCCCAGCGCCCTCACCTCCATTTCCCTCTGACATTTCTTACACATCCTCCCCGTCTGCTTACTCCTGCCCTTAGCCAGATTCTCTGTCCTCCTCGTGTGGGAAGGAAGCCATCTTTGCCAGTCGAGCCCCAAAGGTGGGGGTCAGAGCTGCCCAGGCCTCAGGCAGATGAGCTCACCCTGATCTCTCATGATCTCCAACCCCAATTTCCTAACAAAATCAGAAACTGAGCCACTGACCGAACCTCCGTTGTACACTTAGTCCTGACATCAGGACGACTTCTTTGCATGGCCTCTGAGCCTACTGAGTGTTATTGCATTTCTTTAAAAACATCTGGTATGGTTCTTTAAGGGACATTCATTGGGAAGAAGGAACACATGGTATAGATTTCACACTCCAATAAATGCAAAGAGAAAAGTCATTTCAGTGTGAACTTCTAGTGTCTGCTCTCCATTTACTATTCTGCCAAGGGTTCAGGCCTGCAGGTTCCATGGTTGTGCTCGGGGGAGACACTCAAAACGAGGGCCAGTCCTCCTCCTGAGACCTCACAGCTCAGCGAACCCACAGTGGCTCTGCCGCCTCGCTGCCCAGGTCTCTTCAAGCTAACATGTTGTTGTTGTTCACTACAAGTTCTATGCCGTGAGGGACGCTGATAAAGAGGCTACCCTCTAATTAAAACAAAGATGACCATGAGAGAGACTGCCATCGCTATGGCAAAGCTGCCAACCGTCTTGTGATTCATGTTTCGGGGAAGACTCATGGATTTGGCTCTTTCAATAGTAATAGCGGAATTCTGCTCCGACACTGCGCGCTGGAGTCACCGTGTTACTTGTCACGGGAAGGACTGTATGGGGAGGTGACTGAGCTGTTTAAGAAAAGGCCGGTCAGGCAGTGTGGGGGCGCATGCCTTTAATCCCAGCACTCAGGAGGAAAGGCAGGCGGATCTCTGAGTTCGAGGCCAGCCTGGTCTACAGAGTGAGTTCCAGGACAGCCAGAGTTATGACAGAGAAACCTTCTCTTGAAAGAAAGAAAAAGAGAGAGAGAGAGAGGGAGAGAGAGAGAGAAAGAGGAGAAGAGAGAGAGAAAGAAAAGGGTTAAGGCCCAGTTAAGTTCAGAGACAGTAAAGAGGGCTCCTAGACTCTGAGTGGGAACCCAAATGCCTACAGGCGGATGCAGACCCAGTGCTTACAGCCTGGGCTGAGGTGCAAAGGAGGGCAGGGGAGACTCTTCACAACATCCAACTCGAGGGCTGTGGGTGCTCTACCTCGCAGGACCTGGTTTAAAGTTTTTCCGTTCCACGCTGTGATTCTTATGCAGACCTTGTCCTGGTCTTACCTGCTCTTAGGAGAAAGGTCTGTGTTCATGTCTGTGATGGCTACCACCTGCAGAAGACTGTGACAGAACAAGAGACGGCCCACAGGGGACTGTGGTGTCACCCTGGTCCCAACCTTTGCTAAGTAAATGGAATCTGTGGGCTTTTCAGGATGCCGTGGAGAGGGGTCCTGGGAAATAGCACACAGGACACACAGTTGGTATTCACTGGCTCACGGAGGTAGCACGCTCTGTACAAGTGGGCCAGCTCCTTCATCCCTGGACATCCTCTGCACAGCCGACACCCTGTTGCTCAGCTAGGAAAGGCATTCCTCTGAGGTCATTTCTTGCCTCCCATTGCATGCCAAACCCAAGTTGGCCCAGCCCATTGCACGTTGCTTCCGTTGGCTCTCCGTGAAATTCATTGCTCTCTAAACAGTATGGAGAATGTGTGGCTTACTAGCAAATTGCATATTCTCTACATCAGTGATGTGGTGTGCTTGCCAGAAGTACAGAAGCAGAGGTATATGGTCCTTGAGGCAAGGTAGACAACTTCACATAAGTTCTGATCCAGGCATCACATCTGAAGAAGTATGAGTTCATTTGAGAGCTTAAGACCTAAGCAGAGGTAACTTGAGCTGTCTGTCGGATTGACTAGAAGCTCACCAATTTCATCTCTTCTCCTCTTGTCACCTGGAAAAACTACATTTCCCAGACTGCCTTGCAGCTGGAGCCATATGACCAGGATCAAGTTAGTGGAGTATGAGGAACAGGGCTATCAAACACTTCCACACTTGGCCATAATTGCATGTGGGGTTCTCTTTACGCCTTTTCCTGCCCGTGTAGGTGGCCAGGGGAAATTCTGAGGTTGTGGAACTACTGGAAAATTCTGAGATGTCCCTTCATGGTTGCCAGATGATGCCAGGGAAGTTAGAGTCCTTTCTCGAGGTCTTAGTCTTGTGGATACAAGAATTTAAGAATGAACTCAAATGGAAACTTGAGGATGATTTTATTGGAGCTTAAAAGGAAAACTCCATGGCAGGAAACCGTAAATCTTAGCAGGTGCACAGAGGAGGAAAATGGGAAAGAGGGAAAAGGAAGCCATTGTCATTTGAATTAAGCTGGAATGGTGACAGGCACCATACCATATGGGGGGGCAGCTCTAGAGAAAGAAGTCAGGAAACCTAAAGTACAGAAAAAGAATGCTTAGGTTCCAGTCTACATCTGAAAGAGACAGGAAAAAGGGAAAGTTGTATCTTTCTGAGTTGAACTAAGAAGGGTGAGCAGAGCCAGCTGAGCCTGGGGGGTGGGGACGGGGGAACCGTGGAATTTTGGGCAGGAGAAAAAAAATACAGTATCTCATTAAAGGGATAATTATTCCTCTTACCTCTTTAGCTTGGGTTAAGATGAACACATCTTCCCAGGAGTGGCCCCACCTTCCTGAACTACCCAACTGGATTAGCTCCTCAGAGAGGAGACAGTGGCGTGTCTCCACCATTCTTTATGGCAATGGAACCATTTCATGGAAGGACTTTGAATGGCTGTCATCAGTTGGGAAAAAACTGTAGAAGAGCAGCCTCTCACTGGACTATCAGAAAACTGTGTTTATGTGTACACATGTGTGTGTGTATGTGTGCACATGTGTAAGTGTGTATGTGTGTATACGTGTGTGTGTGTGTGTGTGTGTGTGTGTGTGTGTGTACAAGCACATGAGTGTGGAGACCAGAGGTTGGCATTGGATAACTTCCCCAATTGTTCTCCACTTCCTTTTGAGCTAGGGTCTTTTCCTGAACCTGGAGCTAACTTATTCAGCTAGACTGGCCCGCGAGCCCTTGGGATCTTACTCTGCCTCTCCAGACCTACGCACCAGAGCCTGGCTGGATTTTGTTGTTGTTTGTTTTTTTTGGGGGGGGGTGAGTTTTTTATTGTTTTGGTTTCTTTTTTTGAGACAGTGTCTCACTATGTAGCTCTGACTGTCCTGGAATTTACCATATAGACCAGGCTGGCCTTGAACTTAGAGAGATCTGGCCTGCCTCTGCCTCCCAGGTGCCGGGATAAAAGGCGTGTGCCACCATGCCTGGCTTTTTTGGTTTGTTTTTTGGTTCTAGAGATTGAATTCAGGCCCCCGCCCTTGCACTGCAAGCACTTTCCTGACTGAGCATCTCTCAGGCCTTTCTCACTAGACATTTTATGAACATGAACTAAACTCATATTGGTCATTTATGTTTGTCATTTTAATTTTTATTATTTTGCAGCTAGGGATTGAACCCAGGGCACACCATGAGATAGACTCTTGCTCCCTTGTTTTACAGCACTGTGGTTTGGATGGGAGTTACTACTGTTCCAATTTAACCTAGCTTTGCCTCATCTGAGTCGAAGGTTTGTCACTGAGAAGTGTCTTCAAAGAACTGTACCCTAAGGGTCACATTGCCACCACAGCAGAGCCAGCAGGTAAAGGGTTCTGCCTCGGAGTCCTCAGGAGTTTTAAGATGCGCTGGAATGCTCCAGTTCAACTCACTCCCTGTTCTGGCTCAAATTCTTCCCCAAGCTGCTGGTTCAAACTGACCTTGTAAGCCAACCGTTTCTGACCAAACACTTCTGACTTTGGCAGACTACGGCTGTCTTCCTGTAACTTTTCTGAACTGCTCTGCTCGGCTTCAAACTAACTCACTCTTCCTGTCTGATTCTGACTTCTGCTGAACCACCTCAGTGTCTTTTCCCCGTCTGAGCTCTCACTGCTCCATACTGCCTCAGTCAGCCTCTCTGCTTCTCTGCCTCATCTTTAGTCAGACCACTTCATGGCTGTCAGCTGGGTTCTGTACAGCTCTGAGTTCAGAAGGAACTAGTCAGAGTGGCTCCGTCAGCAGTACGTCTTGGAGGCTGGTTAGATTGTACAGAGGTTTAAACATTCTAGAGTGTGCGCAGGCTGAGGCTTCAGCCTCCAGTTCTAGGCTGAAATGTTTTAGATTGTATGGAGGCCGAAACACTCCAGGGCCCCAGGACTAGGACTGGTGTTTGAATTAGAAAAGAATAAATGGCTTTTGCCCTGAATCAGCGTCTCTGTCTGGCGTCTATGTCTGTACATTGTCCCCTCTCTGGTACACTCCAGCACAGATAGCACATGTCTCCCATCGCAGGATTCCTCTGATAGCTGCTGACAGAGAGAAAATGGATCTGAAATCCCACCATTTCCCCCAGAGCTCAGGACACTGAGACCAGATGAAATCCAGGAATGGAGACTCCATCCCCCAGATGCATGAAGCAATTTGGGCAGCAAAACATGAAGCCAAGAAGGTAAGATTCCAGCTTTCTCTAGAACGCACGAGCTGACGGGAAGCAGCAGATGGAGATCCGGTCTGTACCGAAGCTTTCTCCCACTGTTCTCGGGCCAACCCACAGACCAGTGTGTGTAAACAGGAAGATGAGTCCTTGTCTTACTAAGCAGCACTGGTGAGTAAGAAAGGAATTTTAATGGCTTCTGCCACCTTCAGTCCAAACCAGATGGACTTCTCTTAGGAGAGAAAGTAGAATTAAAAACACTACTTCATAGTGTTTTTGCTCAGTCTGTTTGGAAGAAAGATCTATTCTTCCATAACTCCAGGAGCCTGATCCACACAGGGATTAAGTAGTCAAAATCAAATTTATGTTTCAATAGGATGTGGGCAAACCTACGTGGTAAACAGTGTCTGCCACCCTCGAGGGAATGCCCCAGCAGAGAGAGGTTGCCAATAAACAGGGTGGGCATCTCCAAACAAAACCCGACGAGTCTAAAAAAGTGCCAGACATGAATGCAACAGACCCTTCTTCTGGTCTGCTAGGGGCTCACCCGTCGCTGTGGGGGCAGCCACTCAACATACAGAATTCCACGTGGTCAAAGACAGAGGGAGTGGCATTCCCCAAACCACATGGCTGGGCTCTGTTCTCAAAAGTCCCAGGGGGGCTTTGCAACAACACACTGTACTGATGCTTGACCCTTGACCCGGGGCAGAAGAGAAGACCCTACTGCACTCGATGGCTTGGCTTGACTACTTGTTAGGTGCTCAAGTGCAGCCCCCCCAGTTGCCCTGGATTTTCTCCAAGGTCAACCCCTGGATCTTCCTGACTATTTGGGATCTCTCAGGGACACTTTGGATCTCCCTGATGTGGGCAGAATCCCTGCCCATAAAGATCGCACACACCCTTCTGTGATTGGTTACTTTGCTTTATTTGCAGGCTGAAGTCACTACATAAATCCACCCACAGACCAACACAAAGATACTTGATAAGAGAGAAGACAATACAAAAATACAACTCTCCATAGTAAGGGGAGCTGGGCTCAGCTCGTTCCAGTCCAAGCCAATGGGAATCCAGAATTTCAGGTCAAAACAGGGGGAACCACTGTGGAACGAAAAGGCACAGAACACCCAACTATCGCCACTGCCCCATCAGGCCCTAGGCTGGAGTAGGTGTGGGTCTTTCTGGCACGCAGCAATCTCTGCCAACTCTCCTACAAGAGCTGTTTATACCAGAGCTGTTGAGCCCAAACCTGTGGTCAAGAGACACAAAGACGTGTGTGTTTTGTTACTTTGATCGTACCTAGGAACTCTGGGAAACTGTCACACTCTTCTCATAGGCTGCTGGATACTCTATAGTGCCTGGGGTAAAAGATAGGAGTTACTGACCACAGTCACATGTCCCTGGTGTCAGTGTCTTGGTGGCACACAGTTGCCATGGACACACTGCCGTTTCTGTATTCTCCCCCTCTCTCTCTCCCCTCAGGCTCTCTGGTCAGGTGGAAACAAAAAGCTAAATTAGGAGAGCCTGTGTCAGGAACTTGGCTAGGTACACAGCTTCAGGCCCAAGTCTTCTTACTTGAGCTTTAGTGCGACACTTTGAAGGGCCCCTGGCATCTCCCAAGGGGGCCTCCCAGGGGGCCATCAGCTCTTGGGGTTGGGGAGTCTAGCCCTGTAAAAGTGAGGTGCATCTGGTCCTAGGGCTTCTCCCCTGCTTGCCACTCGGCTGTTGTCCCTGTCCCATCCACACCGGTGCCCTATTCCCCACCCCCATTCTTCTTCTTAACCAGTCTTCCATTCTAGACTAGTTACAGAGGCGAGCTCAAGCAGTTATGGTGAGAACACAGCTTCCTGTGTCACACGAGACCACAGCACATTCGGGCTGGCATCATCTGTGACAACCGTGGCCCTGCAAGGCTCAGCAGGTGAACGCCCAGGTTCTTACCCTCCTCCACACTCCAACCCAGCCACTCTCTGCAAACCTCCTGGAGGTGGCAGCTCTGACTCCTTCCCACCCTTGGCCCAGGTGGCAACAGAGAACGCAAAAGACAGAGCTGGTTCACACACTCAGCAGTGCCCGGGCTAAGCGCACAGAGCAGGCTTCCAGGAGCCAGAGGGACCTGGCTGTGGCCCAAGGCCATGGTTCCTTCTTGAGGAAAGAGGCACCTGTACATGGCAAAGTGAGATACAGCCACCATGCAAGCTCCAGACCACAAGGCCTGTCGGCGAAAGCTAAGGCCTAACCCAGCCTCACACAAGGGTGACTCATCTAAGCCAACCCAACTGCAGAGGACCCTCCGGCTCCCAGTGAGTTAGGGGTGTGGAAGGCTGAGTGGAGCTTGGTTAACAACTCAGGCTCCTCACCCTGGGCCCCACTTTTCCCAGAGGCCTCAGGGGCACCCAGAGGGTAGGCCTCCCTGGCCCTGCTTGTCCTGGAGCAGGTAAGGAAGGCGAGGCAGGTGGCTCGAAGGCGGGCTAGGTCCCTGTGGGTGGTCTCACTGACGAAGCAGTACAGCACCGGGTCAGCCACACAGTTGAAGCTGGTGAGGAGGAGGGAGAAGTGGTAGACGTTGAAGACGCTCTTGGCGAACTCACAGCTGACCTCCCAGAGGCTGCGTATGATCAGCAGCACGTGGTAGGGAAGGAAGCAGGCCAGGAAGATGACCACGGTGCTGAGCACCAGCCGCTGAATCTGGTCCTTGCGGCTCTTCTGCGTGCCGTGGCTGCGGCGCACAGCCCGCAGGATGCCCTGGTAGGAGGCCAGCAGCAGGCAGATGGGGAAGAGGAAGCCCACCAGGAAGCGGTAGTAGTTGATGCCTCGCTGCCAGGCCTGGATGGGATAATGCTCAAAGCAGACCCGGTGCCGGTCCTCGTCCTCGATGACCTCCTTGTGCTTGAGGAAGTAGATGCTGGTCAGCAGCTCCTTGGCCCAGATGAGCACACTGACACCCACAGCCGCCTTCAGGGTTCGGAACTGGTGGAAGCGGAAAGGGTGGGCCACAGCCAGGTAGCGGTCGATGGAGATGCAGCAGAGGAAGCCCACGCTGATGTAGATGTTCTCGTAGAGGAGGATGCCGCACACCTGGCAGGACAGGTCGCCGTGGGACCAGTTGTCGTGCTGGAGTACGTACTGCAGCCAGAAGGGCAGTGAACAGATGTAGAAGAGGTCTGCGACAGTCAGGTTACACAGATACACCCCCAGCTCATTCCTGGCCTTGATCTGCAGGTAGCCGAAGTAGAGAGACAGGCAGTTGGCCGGGAAGCCCACTACCAGCACCGTCACGTAGACCACCGGGGCCAGTGTCTGGTGGATGGTGTGGTCGATGGGGCAGGTTAGCGAGGAGTTGTCTGTTGTGATGTTCCCCATCTTTGGGCCGGAAGGGGCCCTACCCCTCATGGGCTCGGAGATGGAGTCACTCTCTCTCTTGCCATCCTGCTTGCAGAAGGTGACTCAAGTGTATCAAGATCTGGACCTCATGGGTGGTAGGTGAACCCCTACAAGTCAAAATGGAAAAGGCTTAGAATAATCACAGCTAACATTTATGTAAAACCTATTGTCTGCCGGGCACCATTCTAATACGCTGTATTCATTCAGAAGCTGTACCAGCCAAGCGACTCCAGTGCAACTGAATGAGACACCAAAACACCAAGGTGTGGCTTCTCCCCATCTCTGGCTTCCTTTCTTATCCCATGTCCCCTGTTTATTTTTCTGGTCCCTTGATGCAAGCAAGGGAGGTCAGGAGGAGAACCTAGGAGCATAACTAAGCCTGGATCTCCAAAGGAGACTTGGGGCAAGAGTATTTCCAGCCTGCACACAGCCGGAGGGCTTTGTCATTCTACATAGCAACAACAGTCCGATGACATCAGGGGACTAGTAATAACTGGGCCCAACACTGAGGCCACAGCCACTCCAGGGACCTCACCGTACGGCATCAGAAGAGACATGCTCTGGTCCACACCATTCTGGGTTTTAGCAAGAAGCAAAGGACCGTTTCTCCTCACAGGGCCCTGCCCAAGTTCCTCAGCCTCTCTCATCTCCTCGATGGATCTTGGGCAAGGCTCTGGACTCTAAGAACCCAAAGAAGAGAAGGTCAGTCCAGGGCCGGGCCCTTGCCTAAATTTATGAGTCATTAACCTCTTCCAAGACTCAGTTTCCTCATCTGGAACTTGGGGATTGAAAACACATTCCCTTTTGGGTCAGCATCAGGATCACATCAGATGAGGGATGCGAGGCTGCAAGGCAGTGTTCATCAGGGCGGAAAGGGGACTCAAAGATGCCACCCTTCTTCACCAAATTAGAATTTAACAGTCCCGTCTAAGGATAGAAAGGAATGGTTGGTTGCCGGTGTGCTTGATAAACTAACATATCGAAACAGTTAAAGGCTTGAACCTTTCTATTGATTTAACCCTTCTCTCAGCTGGAAGAGCTCTCTCAGGGGCTACAGCGGCATTTTTCTCTTTCTTCCTCTTTTTATTATTTATTCATTATTTGTTTATTTGCAGTTTTTCCTCCTTTGCGTGGCACAGACTGGTGTGAAACTCACAAACTCCTCCCTCCTCCTCCTCGGTGCTGGGAGACAGCGTGTGTCACTCTCTGTGCTAAATCGGCATTTCAAATCTTTTTCCGCATTTGTTCCTTGATGAAGCCTTTTTTGGTCCAGTCTTTGCTGCCTCCTGGTGAAATTCACCGTCACGGGTCTCCTGCGTGTCTCTGCTGCGGTCTCCTCGGAGGTGACACAGCGCTGTGCTCTTTCAGGTCTTTTTTCCCCGCTCTGCCCCCAGCCAAGAACTGATTTCCTTCCCCTTGCGAACCTACAGTCTGCCTGACTAAAGGCCCTAAGGCAAGCTGCTGCGCGATGCTTACAGATCAATACGGGCCTTCGTGCTCCCTTCAGAAAGCCAAGGGCTATCTGGGCCCCGGGGTAAAGCCCTGAGAGATTATGACCAAGTCTCAGCAGACCACAAAACTCCAAGTTCTCGTAGCTCTTGCCAAAGCCGAGCCTTCTCCTCCACCCTAGCTCCTCCCACCATCACTGCCAGTTCTTGCCTTGGCTCCTGCCTGGCCTGGAGACCACCAGAGCTGAGACGGGCAAGGGGGCTGGCCCAATCTACTGGGAAGGGTCTCATAGAAATCTGGATCCCAGGGTCCCTGAGGACTAACCTGGGGAGCTTCTCTGAAGTCACACTGTCTTGCAGATAACTGTGGTTGAGAGAATAAAAAGAGGGGTGTGAGAAGCTGAAGCAAGGGGTTTCAAAGCCACCTGGAGCTACAGAGCAAGACCTGATCACTTCCTGATAAGCAAACACCGCTACCGCATAGATCAGACATACACACATATATGAGGGATTGTGGCACAAACCCACATATCTATAGTCTCAACAATTGTGAGGCAGAGGCAGGAGGATCACTGTGAGTGCAAGACCAGCCTGGGCTAATTACATAGTAAAATTCTGTCTAAGAACAAAATGATACTTTGAAAGAGAGAAATCATATTCACATAAATTTATTACTGCAATTCATTATTCTATTTGAATACTAGTTATTGTTCACAGCTTCCTATGTCTAATATGCAGATTAATCTGCGTCCTAGGTACAGGTACATACAGGTCTGATAACTCATGGTAGAAACAGAGGTCAGTACTGCGTATTGGTGGTTTTAGCCATCTGCTGGTGGGGGAAGGGTTGGAATGAGTGCTCTTAGGGTAAGGTAGACCACTGCATTGCTCACTTTTCCTGGATAACGGGACCAGGGCTCTCGTGCTTTTCTAAATGAGCAGGAGATGGGTCTGGTCCAAAGCCACCTTCCCTCTCGCCTGGATGCCAACTCCAACTCCCATAAAGCCCAGCCCCCTCCCTACCCCGGGTTCTCTCCTCCTCTCACCCCAAACAGCTTCTTCCCGCAGAAGCACCTCCAGCCCCTCTCCCTCTACCTAGCTCTCCTTTCCACCTCACCTCTGCCTCTTTCCAGCCCCATCCAGTGCTCCTACTCAGCCCCCCCCCCCCCCCCGGGGTCAGTCACAGCAGTCCCCTGCCGCCCGAATCATCTTCTCTCTCTCACACCTAGCATAAAAGCCAAGCACCCTCGACAGACACACCGGGTCCGGACACTGGTACCAGCTACCCCAACCCTGCCCGCCACCCCCACCTTGCAGCCACACAGCCTCCGTCCCTGTACCTGGATCTTGCCTAGCCACTCCTTCCTACCGTGCTCACTGTGGCACCATCCCCGGCACCGGACCCGCTCCTTCCCTGCTAGAGAGCTGCTTGACTATCTCTTCCTGGAAAGGCCTTTTGTGCCACCCACCTCTCACCTCAAGCATCCGCTCACCACACGTGCGCGCACACACACACACACACACACTCATCATCCTGTCTTATTGCACCACACAAGCTTCTCAGCTTTACGTCATATGTGTTTAACCTGTGTGCCTATTGGCGGCCTGTCTCCCCATGGATGCAAATTCCAAGCCTGCAGAGGTCCTTACCCACCCATCACTGATGTTTCCCATTCCTCCCTCCCCGAGCAGTGTGGACTATCTGGGGACTTGTTGAACGACTAGGTAAGAATCATTTCTCATTTTCCAGGCGAGGAAAGCAGGGCTCAAAAGGGAAGACTTGGACCAGCAAGATGGCTCCGCCGGGAAATGCACTCGCCACCGAGCCTAACGACCTGAGTTCAAGCCCCATGGCCCACACAATGGAAGAAGAGAAGAGTCATACGAGCTGTCCTCTGACCTGCACACACATGCCATGCAAATGCGAGCATCAGTGTTTAGACCCTCAGAACACATGTCGATGCCAGGTGGGCATGGCAAGCCGCCGGTAATTCTAGGCTTGGATAGCAGAGATGGGGGGGTCCCTCCAACAAGCGGGCCGGCCATCTCAGCAAACCCTTGCCTCCGTGAACAAACGATGAAGATGACTGAGGATGATTCCTGACATCAACCGTGGGCCTCCACATGCGGACACGCACACAAACACACACACAAACACACACAAAATGGAAAGGTGGCGGGGAGGCACGGGCCCTGGGCTTCCACACACTAAAGCAGATGAACTCTCCTTGAAACATGTCCTGTCAGGTCTTGGAAATTCCCTGAGAGTCACCAGGCCCCGAGTCTGGTGTTTACTGGCGGTGAGCGTACGGGCATGTGGGGCAGGGCGGGGCGAGACTCGTAGCTTCCTCTTTCCTACGCCTGCAGTAAGCTAACCGAAGTCAGAACTATTCCAGCCTGCAGAGCCAAGAAGCAGCACTCACTATGGATAGATGGGGGCACCTCCCACATTCACTGTGGAGCAGAAAGAACAGCATTTCTTGAACTGGCTGCGTCGGAAGCCCCTGGAGGTTTAAACCGTTGCAGAGTCTCCTACCCCAGAGTTTCCAAACTGGCTGGGTCTGAAGAAAGGGCACTTGAAATTTTTCACAACTCAAACAAACTCCTGGGAGATGCAGAGGATGTGGGGTTGCTGGACTGTGGGTCACACTTTTTGAGTAGCAAGGCACCACAAAAGTCCAGAAGCTCAGACTCTGAGCATGCCTCCTTTTGTGAGTTCCTGAGGCAGGGAGCAGAGGCAGCTGGAAGCGAACTTAAAACCTAGCAGGAACTTTGGGCAGAACAAGGGCACAGGCCCTGGGCATTTCCAGGCTGCTTCTGCAGGAAGCAGTGTCTCCAGCAGCCCTGGGTTGGTGACTGCAAGCGTTTCTGTGCCTACTCCTTTAGCTTGCAAAGGCGTTGAGCTTGTTTTTCACTTTCTTGGGGCTCCGGTTCCATCCTTACGGTCCTGTTATTGTTTCTATTTAAGATATGAGGTAACTCGGGTCCAAAGAGACAAAGCAGCTTGTCCAACAGTCCAGTACTTCCAAGTTTCATGGAACAGGTATTTGTGGAACATATACAGTGTTCACAGGTCCAGGCTACATGCATGGGGGACTTAAGAGGTAAAACAAGAAAGGAGCTCCCATCCCCAAGGAATCTCTGAGCCCAGAAGTCAGGAAGGCCGCATGCACTGGTCACCGCCACGAGAGGCGGTATCCGGCGGGTGCGTGGGCATCCCGCACACACGCATTCAGCGTTGTTTCACTCTTGTTATTCCATGCATACCTCCCATGATTCCAATCCCATTACAGTCTGGTGGCTCTCAGTTCTCTCCCCAGGCTGAAGGCTGCATACACCACTCTTGTCGGCACAAGACATGCTCAGTGGGGTCTGCACTAGGTCCAACATTTCTTCCACTAATCTGTTCTTAGAAAACACGTCCCCACTTGCCCAGTTATTCACCTTGAATTGATGGCCTTTGGCTTCCTCCCTCATCATCCTTCACAGCTTTAAATAAACTGCCAACTTCTAGAATGTTCAACTCCTAAGTGTTTAAAGCATCTCTCCTCTCTCTCTTTCTCTCACCAGCACCTAAGATTGGCTTGGTCAAGACTTCCTTCCTGAAGTCAGTGCAACTGCTTTAAGTTAGGTTCATGTCTGCAACTCACCACCTAAAAGCCATCTTCCAAAACACAAATCTAACCAAGTTATGCACTGGCTGTCCAATCATTCACCCATCCACTCACTCACCTACTCATTCACCCAACCACCCATCCATCCCCTATGTACCCCAAATCCACCATTCATCTATCCATTCATCCATTCATCTATCCATCCATCCATCTACCCATTCATTTATCCATCCATCCATCCATCCATCCATCCATCCATCCATCCATCTACCCATTCATTTATCCATCCATCCATCCATCCATCCATCCATCCATCCATCCATCCATCCGTCTACCCATTCATTTATCCATCCATCCATCCATCCGTCTACCCATTTATATATCCATCCATCCATCCATCCATCCATCTACCCATTCATTTATCCATCCATCCATCCATCTACCCATTCATTTATCCATCCATCCATCCATCCGTCCATCCATCCATTCACTTACCCTGAATCCATCTATCCAAACATTCCTTCCTAGAACAGTCCATTGTATGGAAGGCACCACACTATACACTGGCTCTAACAGCCAAGTTCATTTTATCCTCATGAAGAAGAAGAGCAGATATATGACGTAAACTCATAGAACGAGCACAGCGCTTTGTGGGAGTTCTTTGGTGGTAGCATAATGTAGTGAGGAAAGCCATCTTGAGCAGTGACAATCAAACTAAGGCTAAGAGAAAGAGAAGGACTGCCCAAACCGTGCAGAGTTTCTGCCTGTGGAAAATGTGTGCATGCCATCAAATGCAAGAGGGAGAAAATGAGTGTCCTTGGGGACCTGAAAGTAGCCCGGCACAAGAAGATGCAGGTATAAGACAGGTATGGCCAGAAGGGAGACAAGAAGATGTACAGAATGCCAACAAATTAGAAAGGGAGTAAAAGACAGGGGAAATGCAGAAGTTCTTCAATGCCTGGTCCTCAAGCCTCTCGAAAAGAACTTGTTAGATGAATGGGTAGGTAGAGAGGTACGTGGGCTGAGTTGATGGAGGGGAAGCAGATGGGTAGATAAATGAGTGTCTGAATGGATGGGGATGTGGGTGAGTGGGCAGGTTAATGGATGGGCAGATATATTGACGGACATGTTGAGTGATAGGTAGAGGTGTGGATGCAGAGGCTGGGTGCTAGAGCAGGGTACAGAAGCAGAAAAGTGAGGAGGAGGAGGCCACCTTAGCTGGACAGCGAGTCCTATCACAGCTGGCTCCCCCTCCTGCTGCTTCCGAGGGTGAGCATGTCTGGTGGAAGCCACATCTTTTCTCTACCTGGGATCCAGAAGAACTTTCAAGCTAACACCGTGTTGGACACTGAGTGATCTGAAGGAGAAGCTGAGGCCATCTGCAGGGCCCTCTGCTAGCCAGGCAGGTTTTTGTACATCCATCCATCTCACTGATGAGAACTCGGGGGGTCAGAGATGAGCCAACCCCCTGAAGATTCCACAGCTGGGATATGGCAGGTCAGGCTTTTAAACTTTGGTCCTCAACTTTTCCATTACACATCACTTTATTTATTCATTTGTTTGTTTACCAGACAGGGTTTCTCTGTTGTAACTCTGGCTGTTCTGGAACTCACAGAGATCTACCCCCCTCTGCTTCCTGAGTGCTGGGTTCAAAGGCATGCACCACCACCACCACTGCCCATCTGACCACCACCGAGCAGTTTCAGCCTCCAGGCCTTGCAGGGGCACCACAGGGGTCAGTGGGCTTCACTGTGGGCTAGCCTCCTGTTCCTGGAAGGTGTTTCATCAGGCTTGCCTACTACACACGCAGTCCTTGGTCTCCCATGGTAGAGGGACATGCAGAGAGCAGAGGAAACAGCTTTTTACCATCCAGCTGAAAAGCTGAGAAGAACTGTACGTAAACACATGTAAATCAGGGTAGAAGTCACCAAGGGTTTAGTGACCAGGAGCCCTGGGAGGGAAGAAGTGCTCTCTGATAGCTGCTGGTTCCAGGTAGGAGGCCGAGACAGAGTGGGATCTCTCCTGGCACAAGAATAGTTACCTCCCCCCAGCACCAGTACTTCTGCATACTGCACTCAGAAGTACTGCACGCACCCAGTGTCTCCCGGTGCCAGGGACTGCTCACAGCCTCAGCACAGAGCTGAGGTTTCCTATATGCCTGCTTCCCTTCCTTCAGCTAGCTGACCATCCATCCATTTACATAGGCTGCTTCCAGTCAGTCCTATGAAGGCTTGTTTCAGGGGAATTTCCCCCAGGAAGGGATAGAAATAAGCTTTTCCCCTCCTACCTTTCCTCCAAATAGTCTCACTCCTACAACGACAAAGACAGGCAAGTCTCATTTCTAATATCCTGTAACAGTTTCAAAGTCAGTCCAATTTAGGCTTACCAAACCCCTGTAAGTTGGGTGGGGTTGGCATTGCTAACCCATTTTACAGAACCTGAAGCCCAAGGAGGCTGAGCCAGTTCCCAAAGCTTACACAGTAACATCAGGGTGGATCTTAATCCAGAACTAAAGCAGCCAGGCACTCAATGGGTGCCTTAAAAAACTAACAAAAACAGACCACAAACAATAGTAAGAAATACACTTAGCATGGCCCTGTACACACACACACACACACACGCACACACGCACATGCACACACACGCACACACACGCACACACACACACACACACGCACACGAATGCGTGTGGATTGAAAAATAAGCTGTCTGAGCAATGCTTACCTTGATGCTTGCCATTCAAGCTGATCTTTCCTCATCTATTTCGTTTCTTTTAAACACAGATCCTGAGCTACTAAGTTGACTTCTGCCCCACAAGCGGGTCAGTTTGGAAACTATCCAATCACATACCCACAATGCCTGGCTTTGTTTTTTTTTTTTTTTTTTTTTTTTTTTTTTTTTTTTTTGAGCCTCCTGGAAAAGCAAAGGATGGCAGTGGGGTGTCCACAGCTAGTTGTGGGAGAGATGGGGAGCCAGCCTCAGCTGCCCGCAGAGTCCTCTGCAGGAGAACCTAGCAGAGTTGGCCCTGATTCATCCGTCCCACGCTAGGCTCTGCCTCAGACCTCAACCAGCTGTTCTCCAGCTCAGCTCCACAGCTGGAAAACCCTGACCAGGAGGAGCTCTCCCTCTCTCAATTCCTGCAGAAAACCCTCCCAGCTCATCTAGAAAATCCCCAGCTAGAGGCTACCCATTCCTGAGCTGAGGCAGAATCATGTGAACTCCAATCTGGTGCTAGGCTGGGCGGTTGCTGAGGAACCACCCGCATGAGGGTGGCAGGCGGATCCCCACACACTCCGGCCTTCAGGCTTTCCACACTCTCCAGGTGGAGTCGGGCAACAGCCGTGGGGAAAACGCAGACTTCAATTAAGGCAGGTGCCCTGAGTGGGGGCTCAGAAAAAGCTGGGTGCCCTAATTCTAGCTACAGACACCTCAGGCACATGCTAGACACCCAGAGACACAAAACACTGAACCCCTTTCCTGGAGTTTTCAACTCCTCAGGTCTGCACTGTGACCGCTGACTTAGGGCCTTCAGAGGTAAGGACAAACTGGTAACTGGTAAGGACAGGAAACGGACTGTTTGCATGCCTAGCTTCAAACCCCTTCTCCCAGTAACTAACATCTGGGTTAGTGGGTCTCAGCCCTGGCCACACGCCTCAGACCCTAAAAAAAATTTATATATATATATTATATATGTATATGTATATTATATATTATATACTATATATGTATATATGTATGTATATGTATGTATGTGTGTGTATACATATATATATATGTGTGTATATATGTATATATGTGTATATATATATATATATATATATATATATATGCCAAGCCCTCTCCCAGGCTTATGAAATCGTCTGAGCATCAGTACCCTACAGCTTCTTGGTCAACACTACAATGGATGGCAGATGGGACCTGCTCCACAGAGCTGGAGTGTTATGGTCAAATCTCTGGGCAAGATAGAGTGTGTGACCCCGAATGTCAACCAAGCGCAGGAGCCCGCCCACCCGTGAACTCTACCTGGTCCTGGAAGCATTCGTGAAACCTTCCTGTGTGCACTTACCCACAGAACTTCACAGCCCAAGCTGTAGGAGGTTCACCAGTGCAGCCCTCACTTGGGGAACTTGGGCCCCAAGGGCCACAGGCTCTGGTGGGAGCCTAACCACTCAAAGATGTGACCTGACACTGAAGCCTGATGTTAATGTCAGGGCCCTTGTTCTCTTGGCTTAACTATCTCCTTCCAAAGCAGGGTCCTTAGAAGGCCATTGCATGATATACCCGGAGTCTGAGCACACAGCACATACAGGGCCCAGGGGACATGACGTCACTGTGATGTATGGGACCTGTCTTCTCTGGAGAGCGAACCGCTACAGTCCTGTACAGGGCAATGTTAGTTGAGGATCCTTTCATGGAATACCAGTAGGTAACACGGCCTTTTCAACTGTCACCTATATTAACTGCTGATTGGAGGTCTCATGCTTCAGCAAGGCCGCTACTTGCTCTGGGGCAGCCATCTGCTAGCCTCAGATGCTGTGCCTGAGATCTAGAGTGCGCTTGACTTTCCATGGTGTCACCCAGGGAGGGGAGAATATAGGGTTGATGGTGACTGCCTGACTACCCCCAGGTCACACCTGTTCACAGAGAGCATCTCTGGCCCTCTCTACAACATGATCCAACTTAATAGGACACTTAGATGCTGGTCACCCATACCGTTAACCTTGCACAACTTCAGGAACAAATAATGGTATCAAGAATCCCCTCCAGGACACCGGGAACCCGAGAAACGCCCTAGACTTCTGCTAGCAGACGCATCAAGCTTCACCTGGAGTAGGCACCCTCAGCAAACCCACTGAGCTTCGGGCACATTGGTGGAGTGAGTTCTTAGCTCGTGTCCTCCGAAATGCCGGTGTAGTAAGAGAAAACAGAGCCCTTGCTGGATTCTTTGGCACTGGAGTTTTGTCTTCAGTAGCGATACTACACAGAGGCCCAGAAATCCCAGAGGCCCCATAAGCTCCTACTCTTTACAAACTTCTTCAGTAAAACTGCTGTGCATCAAGAAAAGCACAGCCCCGCCCCCCTCCAGGCTCCTGCCCTTTCGTCAAAGAGGAGAATGTGAGAAGCAGCCACTGCCCGGGGCAGGTGAACTAGGAAGATGGAGGAACTAAATGGGACCAGGCCTGCCATCTGCCAAACCTCTTACTCCCTCCTTTCCCCCAACTCAGCTTTTTAAACACAACCTCTTAAATAACTCAGGAGACCTGAAACTTGACTATGCAGTCCAGGCTGGCTTTGGACTCATGATCCTGCTGCCTGAGCTTTGGGGGTGCTGGGGTTACAGACACAAATAGCCACATGCCTCTACCACGCCCCTAGCCCTGTCTCCGTGACTGCAGTTGTGAAGGTCCATGGACCCCACTGGACTGAGCCCCAGTTCTCTCTTGTGCCACAGCATAAATATCTCTTCTGGGCCCTGCCTCTAAAAAGGGGTGAACTCTCCTCAGATGCTCTGGGAGCTGCTGGCTGCCACTTGTTTTGATGCAGAAGTCTGTCTGAGACAGAGTCCTAGGCCACCAGGCCTTCAAATACCCGACGTCTGCCCAGAAATCCAGGCAGCCTAGGAGGCAGCATGGATAGCCTCTGGGGTCTACATGTAAGGCCTCCAGCTTTAGGCAGCAACCCCGTGGCCACTTGGAGGACATCATCGGATGGAGGGGAGGAGCCCAGACCTGGAGGTCAAGTCCAGTACTGCCACTTCCTGTGACTCTGGGAATCATATATGCTGCTTTGTGAAGCTCCAAGATGATGAGACCCAGCAAGTGGCTGGCACTTAGTAGGTCCTGAGAAAGAGCCAGTGATATGATGATGATGATGATGATGATGAGGAGGAGGAGGAGGAGGAGGAGGAGGAGGAGGAGGAGGAGGAGGAGGAGGTGGAGACTGAGACTGGAGTTAGAACTTCCGTCCAGCCATCTGGTGATCCAAAGGTAGAGGCTGGGCAGATCAACTTGGGAAGTGGTGATTGAGCACTGTCTACCACCAGGGCTTCGAGGGACTCAATTTACTCCATCAGTTTGAAGGTAATCAGAGAGGAAGGTCTGAGCAGCTTCCCAGGGGCTCTGGCAATGTAGGCAATGCCTGAAATCGGCCATCTGCAGTTTGACTGCAGGGAGCCTTCCTGGCTTGTGTCTCCAGGAGCTGTGTGTTAGCTAGCACATGCTTGTGTTGAGGCTCTGCAAAGTCACCTAGAATCCTGGCAGTGCTGTGGGGTCAAAAGGGGCCAGGTGTGGATTAAGGATGGCTCCAAAGATTAAGACTCTTTACTTCCCAAGGAGCCCTGCACCAACACCTCCTTAGGGGTTCCAGAAAAGCCTGAGGCACCTCAGTATCTGCAGCAGCCACTTCTTGAGAATGTGGCTATCAACCAATGTATGCTGTTTTTAAGTTTAAAAAATTATATATACATATAAAGTATATAAACACATATATATAAATTCTATTATTAAAATAATGTTGTTATATTTATTTTATGTAATATATAATAATCATTATAAAATTATATTATTAAAATTATGAATATATATTAAGAATTAAATATATATTGTGTGTGCATACATGCACACCCGTGCCACGGTACATGTGTGGAGAAGGCCAGAGAACAGCTTTGTGGTGTTTTCTTCTTCCCCCTTCGCACCTGTTCTGGCGATTGACCTTTGATCGCCAGACTTTCACAGCAAGTGCCCTTTCCTGCTGAGACACCTTACATGTTCTGCATTAATTATTTACTTATTTATTTTTGAGATAGACTCTCTACATAGCTCTGACTGTTCTGGAACTCACTCTGTAGGCTAGCCTGGTCTTGAACTCACAGAGATCTGCCTGTCTCTGCCTCCCGAGTGCTAAGACTAACGGTGTGTCCCACAACACCGGTCTCTGTTTTAATTCTTATATCAATCCTGTGCAACCAAGGTCATCTCTGCTTTATAGAGGAGGAATTGAGACTCTGAGAGAAATCAGTGTGCTCAGAGCTACATGGCTGGTAAGCACATGAGCTATGATTTGAACTCAGGGCTGTTTGACCCCACATAAGGCTGTAGACGGGATTTCCCGATCTGGTTGCTACTGAGATCATCACAGAGTTCCTTAAAGACAACACAAATGACTCATCTTAGTGTTCTGGGGGTCCAAAGTCTGATGTGGCCTTTTATTGGATTAAAATCAATCTGTCCCCAGGCTGTATTCTTTGTGTGGGGGGTCAAAGGGCCCCCCTTCTTCAGTTTTTAGGAGCTCCCAGCATCCTTAGGCTGTGGGCATCTTTCCGTTTCCAGAACTTGCAGGGGTGGCCTGAGCCCCCCTCACTCTGCAAGACTGTCTGTTGTTCCTGTCTGCATGTCTTCCCTCTCCTTCCTCCTTTTCCACATTCAGGGGCCCTTGTGACAAACTGGCTCCACACAATTGGCACGAGAATGTCTCTATGTTAAGGCCAGCTTACGAGCAACCTTAGTTCCTTCTGCCTACGTCCTTAAGTCTTTGCAAAGGCAACACTGTCACAGGCCCTGGGGTGAGAAACTAGATATTCTGGGTGGGGAAGAGAAGACGAGAGACCCCAGTGCTGCCCCCCATCCCCACCCCAGTCAGGACCAGGTCTAAAACAACAGAACAAAGTCGCGTGGACCAGTCATCAGCGTATGGGGAGGGTGAGTGCGATGAGCCTCCGGGTGCAGGTGACTTCTGAGCCAAGCACGGGCAGCAGAATTCTGGAGCATGAAGTGGGGAAGAGGTTCCTTGGCCTCTCAGCACCCTGTGCTGTGTGATCCAACTTATAACCTAGCCCTATCTCAACCTCTGTTCCTCCTCCCAAAAACCCTTCACCCATTATCTCTATGCTCCTCTTCCAATCTTGAAGGCCTCCCATTTCCCAGTCGTCAAAAGCACTGTTGTTCATCTTGGGGACTCCTGCATCCGTAACCCCTGGGTGCCTGTAAAACACAGATTCCCATGCCCTGCCCTGGATGCAGACTCAGAATCTCTTAGGAGGCAGGAGAGACAGCCCAATGGTTGGGAGCACTTGCTGTACAATCGCAAGGACCAGCATTTAGATCCCAGAACCCATGTAACAAGGCAATCTAGCTGGGCATGATGGCACATGCCTTTAACCCCAGGACCTGGGAAGCAAGTACAAATGGATCTCTGTGAGTTTGAGGCCACCTTGTCTACACAGTGAGTTCAGGAAGCCTGGACTCCACAATGAGACCCTGTCTCAAAACACAAACCTGACAAACAAAAACCACCCTGGGCTCTCAGAGAGCTAGCTTAGCACGTAAGAGCAGTGACTGCTCTTCCAGAGGACCCAGGTCCAACTCCTACAACCATCTGTAAATGCAGTCCCAGGGGCCGGACATCCTTTTCTGGCCTCAAGTGCATCAGGTACATAAGGGCTGCACACACACACATGCAGGCAAAACAGCCATACACAGAAAATGAAATAAGTAGATATTTTTAAATAAAAGAAACCAATAACAATGACAGCAAAAGCTGAGTATCCACAAATATCTCTGTGCAAGAAAAAAAGGGGGGCGCCCATTTTCAAAGCAAAAGTACTTTGAGGCTCAGCAACAAATAAACAGAAGGCTCTGGCCCTGTTGATATCTGCGAGTCTAGATACCCACACCCAAACTAGACATTTAGAGTAGAAAATTATTAACAGCCACGCTTTCCTCGTGACCTGCAGAGTCATGTTCCTGAAAAGCTTAAAAATACGCAGGATGTAAAATGTCGGGATAAACCCACTGTGGCCATCACTGAGAAACAGGCAAGCACAAATGGCAGGTGACATGCTAGACCATACCCCCTGATTACACAGCCATCGAGGACAATGAGGAAGGGACCCGTGTCCAGGTTATTAAACCTGTCCTCTGCCCTCGATTGGTGCACTGGCCACTTACTTTTTTGCATTGGTACTCAACCTTGCAAGGCTGTAATATAAACTGCATCGATTTCAAAACCCTGGGTTGCCAGAGCTTATTGTTATAAATGCGGAGCCTTTGTTCCTCGCAGCCTGTAACTCTAGCTCCAGGGCTCTGATACCCTATCCTGCTATATGAGCATAACACACACACACACACACACATACATACACATACACATACACACACACATACATACACACACACATACACACACACATACACACACATACACACACACACACACACATACACACACATACACATACACACACATACATACACACACACATACACACACACACATACACACAGATACACACACATACACATACACACACACACATACACACACACACATACACACACACATACACACATACATACACACACAGACACACACACATACACACACACACATACACACACACACATACATATACACACATATACACACACACATACACACACACACATACACACACACATACACACACACACATACACACATACATACACACATACACACACAAACACACACACACAAACATACACAGAGAGAGAGAGACAGAAAGATAGAGACACAGGGAGAAATAGAGAGAGAGAGAAGACACAGAGAGAGATAGAAAGACAAAGAGAGATAGAGACAGAGACAGAAACAAACATGCAGAGATAAAGAGACAGAGAGATAAACAGAGAGAGACATAAAGAGATAGAGACAGAGGGAGATACACAGAGAGAGAGACTGAAACACACAGGGAGAGATAAAGAGACAGAGAAAAATAGAGAGATACACAGAGAGAGAGAGACCAAGAGAGACACAGAGAGAGAGAGGCAGAAACACACAGAGAGAGACAGAGACATAGAGAAATAGAGAGAGACACAGAGATAGAGAGAGTCAGAGAGAGAAACACACACACGGGGGTATGACTCTTTGAGGGTTGAGGTCTGAGAGGCTGTGTCTTTAGCATTCCCCTGGGTGGCTCTGATGCATACCTGGCCCAAATGCCAAGTGTGGTACCAGCTCCTCTGTGTAGCCCTTCCTGAGCCCAGGGGCAAAACAATTTCCCCTCCACTCCTACACCACCCACTCCACCCTTCTCTCAGACTTCTCTGCCCTTCCCTGGCTGACCTGCGACTCTACAAGGTGAACCTGTTCACTCATTATGATTGTGAGGGCTGCCAGGGCTCCTCACACAGGAAGGGGTGTGGCAGAGAGTTTCAGCTACAGCAAGACAGAGTGAAGGTACAGGAGATGCGTACAAGATGCTGGACTTTCCACAGGCTGCAGCCCTGTGGGGAAGATGCGGTCATCCCAGATTTGCCTCAAGCTGGCTGGATTCGTGCTGAAGGCCAAGGTCGACACATCCTAATGCTGCCCGTGTCATCCACGGGGCTGTGCACAGTGACTCCTGGTGCCCACACCCTCCTTGTTTCATTTTGTGTGTGCTGCTGGATACCAACATCGTAACCTCTTGCAGGCTAGGCCTCTGACCTCTGTCTCTGAACTGTATTCTCAGCCACTCGTCTCACCCTTTAGACAGTGAACTCTGTGAAGAAAAGAACCTGAGTCCATTTCGTCCTCCACCAAGGAAAACGTACACCAACTGCATCGAGTGCTAAGTGACTGCACGCATTTCCTCTGTAGCCTGCCTCAAGTCCGGTGGGGCTGAAACTGAAGTCAGAAGCTAACAAAATGGGGGACAGGTTGTGGACGAGGGGACAGGAAGAGGGTGGCATTTTATTCTAAAGGTGTAGGTTGTTAGCTCTGGGTGAATACGCATCTCAACAGGAGCCTGCAGCTCAGCCAGAGATACCAAACCAGAAGGTCTGTGGTCTGAGGAGGTGGAGCTGTCTTGAGCATCCTTCTTGCTTCAGACCAGAGCAACTGCAGGCTTTTAGGTTGCCGTGGCAACCCAAGACTGCTACACTCTCCCCCTACACTTCCTGCCAACCGACCCTGAGAGCTCTATCCCATCAATTAATGAACCAGTAATATATGACAACAGTTATCCAGACACAGGCAGCAGAGCTCCTGAAAGCAGACAGACTTCTCCCAGGAACCGGGAGCCACAAAACTGCTCTTTACACTGGACCTAGGGCCACCTGCTAAATTCTCTTTCCCCAGATCCAAATTACCCTTTCCTAGTTTTTTCCTCTTAGTTTTGAAGGCATGAAGCTGTAAGAGGTGGGGACTGATGCCTTAGAGATTTCCTGGGAAACGGATGCTGAGAAAACCACCAAATTGTATGCCTTCTCCCTCAGACTCAGGACCAGAGACAGACTCTGATAATGTCCTTGACATGGATTTGCGGGTCACTGCCTGACCTCACCTGGAAAAAACCCTTCATCTTTGCACAAGAAGAATTAACTTGTGATACCAGAAAGGAAGGAAGGAAGCAAGGAAGGAAGGAAGGAAGAGAGAGAGAGAGGGAGGTTAGAGATCTGATTTGGTTGGTGGATAGCTTGCCTAGCATGCACAAAGCTCTAGGTTCAACCTTTAACACTGCATAAAATTAAGCATGGCGTCATATACCGGTAATCCCAGTACTAGGAAGGCAAAGACAAGAGGATCAGAAGTTCAAGGCTATCCTCAATCACACAGGTAGTTTGAGGCCAGCCTGGGCTCTATCAGACCCTGGAAAGACAGAAGGGAGAGGGAGTAGGAAAGACAGAGGAGAAGGGAAGAGAAGAAGAGAGACATCCGTGCTGCGGTAATTCTAAACGTGGCTGCAATCTATTTGATCCTCATCTTGCAGGGAGTGGGAGCCCCTGTGGATCTTGGGGAGCTCTGTGGAAGCCTGACCAGTAGAATAAAGTGGAAGCTTCTGAGTCCAGACTACAGGGATGGACAGCTCCCACTTCCTATCCTTGGGGACAGTTGCTGTTGAAATGTAAATGCTAAACTGGAGGGAGCTCACCAACAATGGCTGACAGCCCCAGCTGAACCCTCCAGTTGACAGCTGGGACCAGACACCTGCTACAGCAGTGTGTGATCCCATTCCAGATGGGCCGCCTAGCTGGCTCACAAGCAGAGATCACCCCTGCCTCTAGCCTCCCTGCATCAGCCTTCTGAACAACATAAACAAGTGTTCTTTTGCGCGCATATCTTTTTTGTTTGCTTGCCTTATTTCTTTGAAAATACATAATACTTTTACCAGTTCTTTGAGAAGTTCATTCAATGTATTTTGATCACGTTTGCTTCCACTACCACCCCTCCTGACTCCCCCCACCCCCACCCCACCCCCACCTACCTGTCTCTCCACCAACCTCCTGTCTTCATTTTCTGTTATGACTTACTGAACCCGATTTGTGCTGCCCATACACTCCGACGTGTAGGGTCACCCACTGGAGCACAGTTGACCTACCATGGGTTACACTCTTAAAGAAAACTGATCTTCCCTCCCTCAGAAGCCAGCAGCTGTTCCTAGCTGAGCTCATAGGTTTAAAGAGGTTCGCTCTGCTGGAGTGGCTAACAGGAACATTAGCACTACTGTTTCCCAAATCACTTTAGGGTCTTCCATGTAGTGGGTTCATGTGCATGGCTATTTAATTTTAATTTTTGTTTTGACTCTGTTAGGTGGATAGTATCTCGATTCCCCTGAAGAATACAGAGGTTCAGAATGGGAAAGTGTATCGATCGAGATTAGCCAGCTGAAACAAGAATTCGGATGTTAAGCCCTGGGAGATCCCAGCTTAATTGTCCTTTCTCTTAACTGTCCTCTCTGACTCTAGTCCCTCCCTCTTGGGTAAATCTCACTCAGAAAGTACTGGGTGGTGGGGGGGGGCAGAGACAGAGACAGAGAGGGAGAGACAGAGAGGGGGATTCTCAGAGTTGTCAGTCAGAGCTTTGCCTGGGTAGGTGTCATCCACGCACTAGAAAGTGAACTCTCATGGCAGGTCCTTTTCTCAGAAGGGCCCACTGAAGCTTGAAATGAGGGCATTTCGACTAGAGTGTGCTTTGCAGGCATGCAGACCTCTGAGAGCAGGTAGGAGAGAAAGGGTTAAGGGGGGACCGGAAGGAGGAGGAGGAGTGGGGGACGGACGGACACCGGAGGGGGGCACGACTAAAACTCTAACGAATGGAAGAGGTGACTCTGAATAAAGCCATGAAGTTGTGGAACTGGGCAGGCAACTCAAAGCAGTCCCTATATAGCCTGCTTGGCATCGCCCTCCACTGAGCTCAGAAGTTTCCCCCTCTCCTTGGACACTCACCTCTGCGGAGAGGTGGAGCCGGAGGTGGAAGCAGGAAGGACGAAGCAAGTCAGCCTCATCTATCTCAGATTTGTGTCATTTCAAACAACCATCGGAGAGGAGGGCAAGTGACTGCCACGTTACCTCATTACACTCTGGAGTTGATTCATCTACCCCCAGGTACCTCCTCCCCTCTCACAGCGAGACATGTCCAAAGCCATCCTGGCACGTCGGCACCAAGACAGTGCCCTTTTACCCAGTGCTGAGCCCCTGAAAGCTTGCCTCTCAGCGCTTGCTGCACGTGTGCCCACCTTCACCCAGGCGCGGGGCCTAGGACACAGCTTTCTCTCTGGCCCAGCTGATGCCCAGACGGGATTCAGAGCAGCAAGTGTTGGCACCGCTCTTGCTGGCTGGCGGCAGGCCAGCTTTCCCCTCTTTGAGAGGAAGGTGATCACATAGGGCTGTTGGGGTCTCAGCGTCTGAGGTGTGCCCAGAGCTGCCGGAAGAAGGGCCACGCAGGTTCGCAGGTTCGAGGAAAGGATAGAAAAAGACCCCGGTGCAATCTTTGGATCACCAGAGCTGGGGAAATGAAGCGCTAGCGGTCTCACACTTTTTTCTTTTTTTGCGGGTGAAGAAATTACCAGGTGGCCACGGAGCCAGCCGCAGGGGCGGCTGCTAAACCCGGTGGCGACTGCGTAAGGAGACATCCGGGCCCAGGACAGGGACCGGGAGGCGCCGGCGCCCCGGGACAGACATCGCCCGGTCGGTTGGCTCTCAGTCAGTCCACCGTGCCGTTTGGGGGTGTGCCTGCCTCTGCGGTGCACACGCGTCTGCGCGGCCGCTCCCGCATCTGCCGCCGGCCCGGGGCGCACGGGCAGCGGTGGCGCGCGCGACCCCGCCGAGCGCGCTGCGGGGCGGGCGCAGAGCTGGCGGCTGGAACCCAGGACCCAGGACCCAGCACCCAGGACACAGGACCCAGGACCCAGGACCCAGGACCCAGGACCCAGGACACAGGACCCAGCACCCAGGACCCAGGACCCAGGACCCAGGACCCAGGACCCAGGACACAGGACCCAGGACCCAGGACCCAGGACCCAGGACCCAGTCGCGAACACCCCCCACCCCCACGCACTTCTCCCGACCCTGGTGCACCAGCCACCCGTGACCGTGGCAAGAGGAAGGAGCTTGTCTTGCGGGGACACGTACCTGCGCGGCGACAGTCTGGGCCGCGGGCCCGCCGTCCTCGGCGCGGAGGGCTGAGGACTCCTGCAGGCGGGCGGGTCCCTTCCTCCGAGCCAGCCTGGGCCGCGTCGTGCGAGGTTCCTCCGCTCCCAACTCCCGTCAGGCACAGCCAGACCTGCCGGCCCACGCCCTGCAGCTCACACTGACCGCAGGCCACAGGCGAGGCGCCTGCTAGAAGGGCCGAGGTGGCCCGAGAGCGCGCTGGTCCCGGAGGCGCGGCGCGCGGCCCCCTCCCCCACGGCTAGCATCCTGACCTAGAGACTGGCTCCCGCTGGTCCCGAGGTGCAGCGTGTCCCCGTCCCCTCCAACCCCCATCCGTGTCCCCTCCCCATCCCTCCCACCTCCACCCCCCCAGCATCCTGACCTAGAGACTGGCTCCCGAGCTGCTGCGGAGGAAGCCTGGCAGCCAAAGGACTAGGGGACTTCTTCAGTCACAGGCACTCCCAGGGGCGCTGCAACCCAACGTGGGAACCTGGGAGAAAGGAGGACGACTGGGGAGCCCTTTTTCGTTCACCTTCGGTCTCCAACATCAGTGACACACGAATGACCACTCATTAAATGTGATTGGTGGGTGTCACAGTTCTGGGGCTTTCTCTACCTCCCCTAAACCTGGGACTAGGCTTGAAAGATCCCAGACCTAGTGCTCCCAGAGCCAGCAGGGACATCATGAATGACCTCCTCTGGTTTGAACGACATCAAGGAAAACGTAATACCCTCTGCCCTACATGGTCCCAAATAATACTGGTAACAATAGTCATAGCTTGAATTATTATAAGCATCTACATGTTGATTTGGTTAACTCTTATAAGATGTATGCTATTATTTTTCCCATTTACAGGGGAGAAATTGAGGCACTGAGAGATCACATAGCTTGCTTAAGGCATCCCACCCCACGCTGCCTTATCTTATCTGGTTCCTAGCTCTCCTCTCTCTCAACTGCATACCTGAACTCCTGCGGACTCCTTCCCTTGAAAGACGCCCTGCCTCTTATTTTCTGAATTTTGCCAGTTGGGGCTGGTGTTCCACTGTACTTGATACCCTTCCCATCAGTCTTTGCATGGCCTGATGGGATGGATCCTTGACATATAGCTGCCTGTCTGCGTGGCCCTTGCTCTGGAGCATGTATGGAACAAATGTCTGGAACTGTTGGTGGGGAGTCTACAAAGTTCTAGACAGACGGTTAGGGTAGAGATGGAGTGCAAACCGAAGTGCAGGCTGGGGGCCCGGGTTAGAGAGGAGCCATGTCAGTGATTGCCAAGCCCTCTGGGTAGCTCGGAGAGCTAGGATGTAAACTCTAGGCGTGGTGGGTGGGGCGTGTTGGAGCTCATAGAAGAGGCAGCCGGTACTAGAGCAGCCAGGATGGCAAGGAGGATGGGGTTTTGTTTCTCTGCCCGTGTTGTCAGAGGCTGGATCAGCCTGTTCTCTGGTCCCCATTGCGAAATGGCTTATTTTTGCAAAATCTTCACAAATGGGATTTTCCAGATTAACTGTCTGTGCCTGAAAATGCTCATCTGATTTTTTTCCCTTAATTTTTATTTATGTGTGTGAGCTTAGTGTATGATGTGAACCTCTGTGTTGATGTGTGTGTGTGCTTGTGCGCGTTTGTGTACGTGGAGGTCAGAGGCTGACAGCAGTGCTTCATCTATTACTCTCCATCTTGGTTTCTGAGACAAGGTCTTCCCCTGAGCCCAAAGCTAACCAGCTCCCAGACTGGCTGGCCAGAGAGCCCTGGAGATACCTGCCTGTCACACATACACCCCAGTCCCCCATCAGCTCTAGGTCACAAAGGCATGTGACCATGCCCAGCGTTTTTGTGAGTGCTTACGTATCATGCGCTCCACCAACAGAGCCGGCTCCCTAAACCCTGCTCTTTGTTTTATATTGCCGCTCTGAATGTAGTTAAAGAGTTTGACTTTGAGGGACTGGAGAGTTGGCTAGTGGTTAAGAGCACTGGCTGCTCTTCTGGAAGACGGAGGTTCAATTCCCAGCACCCACATAGCAGCTCATAGCTGTCTGTAACTCCAGTTCCAGGGGATGCAACTCTCTCTTTGAAGCCAGAGCCTCATACACGCATGCTAAGTGAGCATTCTACCCCTTGCTCCTACATGCCCTCAAATTAAGCTTCCTGTTAATAGGTACCTCACCTTTTGGAGACAAAAGGATGGTCCTCACCCCCCCTTTGTTAGAGCAGAAGAACAGGAACAAATGAGACAGGCTTTGCCTTCCAGAAGAAAATTCTAGATTTGAAAAGCTGAAGAAACTCATCCCTCTGCCCACTCTGCTGTCTTCTGGGCAGGCTTTGCTGGGTTTCTTGGGGTCGAGGTGACCAGTTGTAGGCTGGGGCAATGGGATTTTCTGTGCTACACAGGACACCTGGCAGTAATCTTACAAACAACACACGGCTCACTAAGTTAAAAGGAAGCATATATTATTTTCCAGAAGCTTCCTGGGCCTAGGATGGTAGATGCTTCTGGAATGCTGATTTGGAATACTCTGCTAATAACCATCTTTCATGGCCACAGAAATCCCTTCCCATGTGGGCTGGGCTCCAGAGACGAGGCCAGCCTGTCACAACCAGGAGCTGTCTAGTCTCCTGTGGTTTGGGATTTCTTTTTTGTTTGTTTGTTTGGCCTTGGCTTTTTATCTTTATGCTGAGCTCAGTGACTGTAGGTTCATTGCTTTTTCCAGTATTGCACTTGAGGTGATGCTCTGCAGATGTCCTGAAAATGACAGACACCAGACCCTGGGACACCTCTCCCTAAGCAGGAGTTTTCTGAGTGCTCGCCTTTGCCTGTCCACACTCTCCACGCATTTCTCGGAGGACTGGGTCCTAGCTCCCTGCCTTGCTTGGTTCTGTTGTGTTTGGCCAACTGGAGCAGAATAGGGACTCAAAGGACTCAGGCCCTCGGCTTTAGGGTAGCTGCCTCCTCTTCCTGAAGGTGTCGGCTCTTACTAGCTGCTCTTTCCTGCCCTTCTCTCAGCTTCCCTCCCGAAGGCCTTCGAGCAGCCCGGGTCCTGGGATATGCTAGTTTCATGTGACCACCCCTTGGGTCAGTCCTCCAACTCCCTTAGTCCCTGCTTCCCACTGGGACTGTGACTAACACAGAAGTAGTGGTTACACACACAGAGGACAGAATGGGGAGTTAAGAGTGAGTAGAGATTAACCATTTTTAAAAGTTACTTTTCCTCAGCTTGCTCTTCTGGTCAGCCTCAGAGCAAGTCTCTCTTCATTCTCCAGACAGAAGAATGGACAGTTCCTTCCTCCCCAGTCTCCAGCACCAGCTCACTTCTGTGCCTGCTCAGCCTCTGGCTCCCATCACTCCCTGCCCTGCCTTCTGCTTTGGTTACTTTGGAACATGTCCCAGGGCAGAGCTGATCGCACAAATGGATGCAGGTAGACAACTTTCTTCTTCAGAAATACCTGCCCTTGCTGAGTCAAACACCTTCTAGAATAGTCTGGGCAGCAGGAGGCTGGTTGCTCTGTGAATGATCATTTCTGGCATCAACCACACACCAGCAGGTGGGGGCCTGAGCTGATTCATCGGATGACCTGGACAAGCAGAGCGCCACATGGCTGTTTCTGCTCCTCCCTGGAAGATCGTGACTAATGGGGACATCTGAAGACAGGAAATGCTGAGGGGGTGTGTGTGTGTGTGTGTGTTGGGCGGGTGGTCAGCTCCAGTCTAGGTAGAGTATAAGTACACAAATCTAGCGGGTTGACCTTGGGACTCCAGGGAGAAGCTTTGAGGCTGGATTTGCACAGGCTGAGCTCTTTGGGAACAGGAAGCACAGGAGACTTTCGCAGGTCTGTTGCTGTGAAAACTAGGCAGCTTCCTCGGGTCTCAGTTTCTTCCTTAAAATGGGTTTAATATAAAGATCAGCCTACGAATTGAATAGAAGGAAATCCTCACTTCTGATTTCACATAGAAACTAGGAGAGCAGCCGAGTGTGCTGGTGCCCAGTGTGCTGGTGCAGCCTGTGACCGCACTGTTCTAGGGTGGGAGGAGCTCTGGTTTGAGGCTCTGCTAGCAATTTCAAAGCCAGACCAACCTAGCGAGGCTCTGTCTCATAATAAAAGTTGGGGATGGTGTAGCTCAGCGGTACATGACTAGTATGCATGAAGCACTGGGTTCTAGTCCCAGTTCAGGAAGGAAAGCAGGAAGGAAGGAGGGAGGGAGGGAGGGAGGGGGGAGGAAGGGCATTTACTAGGGGTATGAAGAGAGCAGGTGAGGCAGAGAAGACATAGAAGGGCTTCCCCGGCTGCAGTTTTGTGAGCCAGGATGGGCTGTTCAGCCAGCCTCAGCAGCATCTGTCTTGGTTCTCTGATGATGAAGAATGTACCACACCACACCTGCACTTACTGGCCATGTGACCTTAAACATCCCTCTGAGTCTCTGTCTTCTTGTTTGTAAAGTGGTATTGCTAACAATGCCTCACATACAAGACTCTTCGCACTGTCTGGCTCTAGCAAGTGTTCCACGAACGTTAAGCCCTCCCTCCTGAGCACATCACCCACGGAGGGTGCCGTGTTTTGCTCCAGCTCAAGTGCAAGGCTTCTTTGTGGCAAGGAGCTGGTAAATGGAGACTGATTTTTCTTTCTAGAAGAGTTGCCTCCTCTGAGGTCTTGTCACTTTGGAGTATGTGGAGGAAAGAAGATGTCAGAGCCCTTAGAGCAGGGGCTCTCAACCTTCCTAACGCTGCGACCCTTTAATACAGTTCCTCATGCTGTAGCGACCCCAACCATGAAAGTATTTTCGTTGCTACTTTGTAACCGTAGTTTTGCTACTGTGATGAATCATAGGGTAGATATCGGACAAGGTCTTAGTTGACCTCTGTGAAAGGGTCATTTTACCCAAAGGAGTCATGATCCACAGGCTGACAGCACTGCCGCCTCAGAGAGAGCCACTGGAACTCGGCATGGTGCTGCACACATGTGATCACAACACTCAAAGCTAGAGGCAAGGTAAGAGCTGAAATTCAGCCTGGGTTGCATAGTGTGGTCCTGTCTCAACAAATAAATTAAATGATTAAATTAAATGAATGAATGAACAAATGATTTAATAAGTAAATAAATAAAATGGCTGGGGATACAATTTAGTAGCAGAGTACTGACCGAGTTTGCACAAGCCCTGGGTTCAATCCAAAGGAAGAAAACCAACCAGCTAACAGTCAAACAATAAGAACATTTACTGGAAGCCCTACTCAAGCCTTCTGAGATCATGATTTAGGTGCCTATTATAGGGTGTGGGCACCATGGGAAAGGAAAGACAGATGGGGTGGGGGCAGACAAACAACCAACTTGTAACCTAGACCAGGAAAATCCCTGTGAGAGTTCTTCCTGTGAGTTCAGTCAGCTTAAGTGCTCGCTTGGCTGGGGCCAGGGCATGGGCTGGCATCTTGGGAGCAATGATGGTGCCAGAGATGTTGTGTCACCTCAGAGTCAGGAAGGGGTTCTCTGGAGCCCAGCTCTGCTACCTGCAGAGTTCTACAAGTCCTTAGTGCATCCTACACGTAATGGAGCCCTTTGACGGCACGTCTTCCCGGGGGGCTCGGTAACCATCCAGTGTCAGCTCCTGCTAACACAGCCCTATCACAGGGGTTCCAGGGACAGCCCTGAAGACGCCCCAGTCCCTGGAGCCTGTGAATGTCGGCACAGGATTGTCAGAAGGGACATGGCAAGTGTGACGCACTAGAGATCTTGAGACGGGGGAGTATCTTGGTTATCTTTGTGGATCTCGTGTAAGGGCGAGTGAAAGAGGAGCACAAAAGGGGGGGATTCCAGAGTGATGGGGGGAGGGAAAGACCCGCCAGCCATTGTCCAATTTGAAAGAGGCAAGGGGACTGAGGCAGAGAACGCAGGCAGCTTCTGGACAGAATGGACCCTTCAGTCCCCTAGAGCCCTCGCAAAGGGCCCTGCCCGATAGCTCCGGACCCGGCCTTCAAAATTCTGGTATTGTTAATCCGTGCAGTTGGGGACACTGCCTTCATGGTCACTTGTCATAACCCTGACAGGAAATGAGCACAGCCACTGAGTCCCGGCACAGCAGCCTCCCTGAAGCAGGGACCGACCGAAGGAGACTGCACAGTGTTTACCGAGCTCCTGTAACGCCATCACCCCTCATCTCTGCAAGTATGTCCATGGAACCAAATGCCTGGCTGTGCCGGGCACTGCAGGGAGGGAACCTTCCAGGCCAGGAGAGCTTCTAGAGAGACCGGGCTCTCATTCCGTTTTCCTCTAGGGCTCCCGAAGGATGGAAGTGCGGGTTTAGATGAGGAGCAGGAGGAAGGCAGAGAGAAACACAGAAAGGCATCACTGGAATGGGACCAAGAGATCAGTCATTCATCTCTCCGTATCGTCAACACTCAGGAGAGGTGCACAGAGCAAGGAGACACTTTCCATGGCATATAGAGTAGAAAACAAGACAGCACCACAAGAAAGCATAGCAAGGTTATAGTGGGAGAGGCGGGCTTCCCAACGGGTGCACGTCAGGCGGCTTCCTGGAAGGAGCAAGCGTCCCTTCAGCTGAAAGTTTTCTACAGCTCTAGCCCAGCACAGGTGCTGACTGGAGGCATTCGGTGATTTTTGTGTTGTTATTCTTGATCCAGTTCTAATTTGTCTAATTATGCTGAGGAGGAAGTCTCTGCTGGGCGCAAGGGTGCCTGCCCTGCATTCCACTGGAGCTCTCTTTGTAAAAGCCAGCTTCAGGCTTGGCCCGTGCAAAAGCTTAACAGCAATGCTCCCCTGACTTGTTCTTATTTTCATTTTTTTATCCGCCCAACTCCCGTTTGTGTTAGGACACTGATTTTCCCTTTCTGAGTATGGAATACAATTTCTTCTTACAGCAAGGACAAGCCTCATGGACCTCTCAATTCCTCTGAATTGTAGTTCCCTGCAGCGTGAGCTAACAGGGACGAGCTCCCTTTCCCTCAGGCAGAAGCTCAGCAGTGGGTCGAGCCATGTGAATGAACAAATCAGAGTATGAAGGAACGGAAGGAGGGGTGTTTTGAGACTCAAAAAATGTCCCTCCCTCCATCTGCCACGCCACTGGTGGTCCCTGGTCTCCTGCCCTACAAATCACAACTAGGAGGGTCAGGACCTGTCGGATGGCCTGGGTAGGGCTGGACTTGAGACCTTCTCCCTCAGTAAGCACAGGCCAGGGGATCTCACTGATCTGCTGCCCCTCACGCTGCGGGACGGGTCTCATCAAAGCGGACCTTGGGATGACTGCTTTCCCCCAGCCCCTCTCCAACCAGTCTCCGCTTATTCCTGAGCCTGGATGCTCAGCTGTCCGGGAGAGGCATGGCTGAAGGTCAGCCGTCCTCCCCTCGTGCCTGCATCCCTGCTTTTTTCCCGCGGCTGCTCCCGGTTGTGCCCATCACTCACCTCTCTCCGGTGGGCGAGGATGACAGGCGCTTGCAGGGCGGGGGCGTGGCTCGGGTCCGACGGAGGACTGCTACCCACCCACCCACACCACCGGACCCGGGTGAGCACAGGCCCCAGGCGACACGGGGTGGCGCTGGCCAGCTCTCCCCCACCGCCCCACAGCGGCCAGGGAGGGTGCAGTCTCCACAGCAGCTGGCAGTGGAGGGACCAAATTCCTTCCCTGTCCCTCTGAGGTACTCGGGGACCGGGAAATGAAGAACAGGTGGCCGATTTCGCCTAGCTAGTCAGACTGATGGGATGAGGCGGACTTCCTGGGGTGGGTCAGCAGGCCGAGCCCAGCCGTCTTCCTCTCTCTCCCTCCCCAGGCACTACATGACGATGAAGTGGAGATCTTGTACCCAGGCTCTGGCTGACTTCGGGCTGTCAACTGCCAAGCAGAGACCCAGTGCCAAGCTAGCGTTCCGCTGTGCTCCCTGAAGAGCACGGGTGTGGGTGGATGTTGGTGGGGACCGGCCCTGGGTCGGCTGGACAAGGGTTCTCAAACCCGGACTCTGCAGGGCTGAGTCTCAGGACAGCCGTGTTGGAAATGTCCACTATGCAACCCATATCACCAGATACTGAGCCAGTCTTCCCTTTGACACCCCCTGCACCCCAGCTTCCGGCCCAGTTTCAGGACAAGGAAGCCACTAAAGAGCTGTTGCATCTACTTACCCCAATTTCAGGTCAGGGCCATCAGCCTCAGTTCCCTGTTTTATTTATTTGTTGGTTTGTTTTTTTGGGAGGGAAGCATTTCTTCTAGAGCTTCCCCCCACACACACTCAGAAGAGGTGGTGCTACAGGTGAGGCTGGAGTTGGCCCATTCTGGTGGCCATTCCTGAAGATGAACTAATGCCAAGCTACGATTAAACAATGTAACAGAAACAAAGGTCACAAAACTCACAATTCATCCACTCCCTAAATATTTCACTAATCCCATCTTTCCAGGCTTACACATATTTTATCTGTATAGTGGGTGTGTTTTACAGCAGGGGAGGGGGAGGAGAGGGGGTACTGCAAACCTCAGGTTCTATTCTATTATGCAGACAGCTTGAAGACAGCCACGCCACGCATTTACACCAGAGAAACGGGCACACTACATTCACGCCGGATTTGTGGTTGGCTTTTGTTTTGAGATGAGGATTCACCATGTAGTTCAGGGTAGGCTGGAACTCAAGATCCCCCTCAGCCTACTGAATGCTGGGATTAAAGGTCCGTGCCACCATACTGGTTCAACATTTGCTTCCGAGTCTGACTTCATGGTGGAAACGATGTCAGCATTATAAAAGCATGTCTTGGGTGAGTCCTTTCATTACCTTCATTACCTACGTTTTAAGTAAAGCTAGCTGTGTCAGAGACCATTGGTCTACACAGCACTCAGGAAGTACCACCTGACGTAGCAGTCACGCACCATCAATGAAACCATCAATGAAACCTGACACGAGTCTCTGACTTGCTGTCTCACAGACAAGATGTTAGCGCACATTCACACTGGAACTACAATCACCTGTCAGCCGTGCGCTAGCTGACACCGACACGTGCGGTACAATACGCGTGGCAAAAATGAATGGGAGCATTCTACGACCATCAGTGGGCTGCCTGGACTTGGATGAAATTTTATTCTTTGTAAATACTACACATACCTTTACATCAGTGAGATTGAGACATAGGCATTCATCCCTCCCAGACTCAGGTATTTGCCAGGATGATTCCAATGTTTGTTCTGTTCCAAATGTTCTCTCTAGAGCCTCTTGTGGCAAATCTCTCTGCAGACCTCACCTCACTCTGTGAACATGACGCATCTGTCACTTGGGTACTTTCCAGACACCCAAAGGCTACACCCAGTGTAACGGGGCATGGGGCCCAGGAGGGGTTGTGTTGGGACGTACTCCTTGACCACTGGACCTATGGTGTTGCTTTAGGAACATCCTCACTTGGGACTGGCCGCAGATTTGAGGTTTCAGAGTTAAGACCATCCAAGGGGAGGGGTATAGGGAGGGAAAGAGAATGTCAAAGACCCGAGTAGGAACTGTCAGGTCTAGTGAAAGGGGAGACAGAAGCCCAGCTTTGGTGTTTGGGGCAGTTGTGAGTTAGGTCCTAGGTACTTTAGGGACATCTCAGTCATATGTGTGCAGATCTCAAATTCCAAAGGAGACAGGAGCTGAGGGTGGCAACTCCGAGCCTCCTGGAAATGGCCTGTAATTAGATGTGGATCTGTAGGAGCTTGTCAGGGCGTGAGGAGTGAGGGGAAACCTAGGAATGCCTCAGGTGTGTGGGTACTGCAGAGACCCAGAGAGGGGTGTTTCAGAAGGAAGGTCACCTGGGGTGAATGCTCCGGAGTTGACCAGGCTGCTTTTAGATTTAGTGCCTTTATGTTAGTCAGAGCTGGAGTTGGCTGGAGATAAAGTGAGGCAGAGAGACTGGAACTAGGGCCCCGGGGTTGGAGGATGGGGTCTGGGATGAAAGAGCTGGCCAAGGGCGAGGGTCTAGCATGACCTCAAAACATAGGGTCAAGACCAAACACAGGCTTCTGTGACTGCACAACAGATGGCATCAACTGGAGAAGAGCTCAGGGAGATGAGCCGGGACGCTGAGGTGCGGGGCGGGCTTCACTCGGGAAGCTTTTAGGAGGTCTAGTTTGTGAGCGCGGGGGAGGTGTGTGGAGGGAGAAGTGGCTGAGGGAACCCGGGGCCGCCCACGGGCTCACTGTGGCTAGTGAGTGTGGGAGGGCTGTCCCAGAAGGGAGAGTCGTGAGGCGGAGGCTGCCAGCACCAAGGCAGCCTACAAAGGCCGCACAGAGTGAAGCTTGCCAGGCGACTACTCCACGGATAGCAGCTCCCACCAAGCAGCCAGAACCAACAGATTGCAGACCCTCGGGAAGGAAGGGCAGGGCCGGGAGGCAGGAGTGGCTTACACGGGAAGTCTGGTGAGGGAGGAGGGAAACCTGAGACATGGGGAGGACAGCACAAGGTTCGGTTACCTGGGGAGATTTTTATACCTTTTCTCGTCCTGTCCATCTACCTAACGGATTTAAACGTGAAGCCCCAAAGTCCAAGTCCAAGATCTAACACTTGGGCGTTGTGAAGTTTTGGGAAAATCAAAAGGAGAACCTATCCTGACAGGAGTGGAGTCCCATGCCCAACTGGGATTCACTGATGCTGACTTAAACATGACGTGGACCAGAGGGCCACTGTCACTTACAGGAGAGTTCTTCTTACGTTTTGTCTTGTTGGCTGTGCAGCTTCACATACCCGGTGACTCAGCCAACTATGAACTCCCCCAGCCGAGGGGGAGCCTAGGGTGTGGCAGCCCACTGCATGCAGCCATGGTATTCACTGAAGAAAACCAGGACTCCCTCAGGTTCCATTCTGTTTTATTATGGCCCTGACTTGTCTTCTAGAACGAATGGCTATTTAACACACAACCCAAACAACCTTTACCATGGATCTTGTTAACATTCGGAGGTCTCCCCTGTTTCTGTCTCAGCATATTACATCAAAACAGAAAATAAATCGTTCAGTTCATTCCAGGAAAAGCACCATTGCAACAGGAAATGAAACATGTCAGGAATTGGACCAAATACAAAACAACAGGTCAACTCCTGTAAGAAATGACTTCTCATGAACATAAATAGGCCCCCAAAAGTATATATATATATATTCATGTGTGCACATATATATTAAAGGAATTTGGTTTCTACCCCCAAAAAGTTATTCAGAAATAATAACATCCCATCTGAGCTAAGGAAGGCTGGGCACAACAGCCCTGCTACAAAGTGAGTGGGCTTTGGCCTTCCATGTGCTAACTATGCCTACCAGACAGTCCCTCGCTGGGACCCAGGTAGGCCATCTCTTTGCCTCACTTCCTAAGCCTGGCAGATCCAGTGTTTCTGGGGAAGTAAGCCTGGGAAGTCCCAAAAGGGTGGTCACTGGGTAGCCTCAAACCCCACTAAACAGAGCCCAGGAGCCAGCTACAAAGAGCCAAGGCCCTGAGGCTGATCCTGAAGGTTGGCCCTGTGGTAGAGGGAAGTGCTGGAAGCCCAGGAACAGGGTGGCATTGGTCCTGGGTTAAACAGCCAGCCCTGCTCGGGGCTTTCCCCAAAGCCCTGCAGATCTTCAGTTTACCCAATCTGAGCTTTTCCTAGGACTTTAGGCTTTTAGGCAGGGGTGGAGTTTCCAGACCCATCGGGGCTTAGCTTTGTGAGCCTGGTTACACATGCACGTGTACACGTGTGCATACACTCTTTAACAGAGGTCGGCAGGTTGCAAATGAGTATCCCTACTCAAGTAGTAGTGTCTGTTTCTGGGTAAATTAGTTTTGCCACTGAATTCTAAGCAGTCCGTGTGCTAAAAGGGTTTGTCCATAAGACAGCAGCTGCTGGAAGCTGTAGACATAGAAGATAAGTTACAGACCCTGGAGAGTAATCCTCTTAGGGCTTGGCACAGTGTTTCCATCAACCAACAAGATGACCGTGAGAACCCCATTCCCCACTCTACATCCTGTCCCGGCATCATGGGCAAGCAGGAGAGAAGGTTACTGTGATCAGAAGGCGCACCGGAAGTTCAGTTTGCAAGCTGCAGATGCATGATGCACGTCACACACAACCGTACTCATACCACACCGTCTGTGGGTCTCCACCCGGCTCCGGGGAGGCTGGTGTGCTCTTTGAGCTGCTCCCTCGACTGAAATCATCAGGGCCATGGCTGATATGGGCAGCCAAGTCAGAAGACCTACCAGGGCTTTTGGTCAGGAGCCCCTCGCTGTAGCTGTGCCCTGGGCCCCCGTCTCCCTCTGAGGTGCTGAGCCCTGGTCGCACGGGAGTGACAGTGGCTACCTCCCCTAAGAGTGGCGCCACTTTGGGTTTTGTCCTGATAGCAGGGGCCACAGTGGGAGGAAAGTGCTGGATCTGGGTGTTGCTACTGCTGCCACACCCAGTGGCAAGGGCTGGGGCTGTGGCAGACTGCTGCAGGGGGGCCAGCCTCTCTTCTTTTGGGGGAGCAAGAGAGAAGCGCCTTGTGTCCAGTGGCCGGCCTCGGTTACCTAGGCCTGGAGAGGAGCTGTCGGCTTTTCCTACCAGTGGAGTCCGCTCGCGGCCTAGGCTGTGGGAGCCTTGCAGGTTATGACTGCCTGTCTCTCTGACCCCTGCAGCCTCAGGACACCCTGGCTTCTGAGGAGACTCTGGCCTGCAGGCTTCTGGCCCACTGGCCCGGAGAAGGTCAGCCGAGGCCAGGCTGAAGGTTCTGCTCAGAGATGCACTTCGGCTGGCAGGCATGTGGCCAGTTGGGGGCATTGCGGCTTGTCTGGGTCTCCCCAGAGACAGGCTCTGGGGTGGCTGGACCTGTCTTGAAGGTCCAGCCAGAGCCTCAGCCTCAGAAGGTCTCAAGTTGGGCTTTATGTAATGCCCTGGCTTCAGCTGCTGCCCCTCGGAGGTGTTGACTGACATCTTGATGGTGGGAGCCACAAAGCTGGTGGGCATCTTGGCTCCATCCTTCCTAGAGGGTGGTCCCAGCTGGCCTCCCATGGCTGGGGGATCATGGGCCTTTCGGAAGTAGTCGCTAAGCAGGTCATCACGGCAGCTGGGAGTGTCCTGGGGAGAGGAGAGAACAGAGTTGGAAAATTGAGCCCGGGGGTCCTCAAGAGTCTGGACCGTCATTTCTGTTCCTGATGGGCTTCTTCTAGTCAAGCCTCAGAAAAAGTTGGGATGACAGGCCAGGAGCACAGGGGCTAATTAGGTAGAGAACCCCAGACACCACCCAGGCAGCCTCGCAACTGCTCAAGCAGAAAGATACAGAGAGGGAAGTGATTTCCTGCAAAGCCACCAACTTCTTTACTATCAGTAATGAGACCCAGCCCACGGCCAACTGTTTCAGCGCATTTCCCTCTCCTACAGTACAGAGCGGAGTGAGAAAGCTTTTGGGAGTGAATCTGCCCCCTCTTCTCTATCCATCCCACAGGCTTGGGTCCTCACGAGGACAGGAAAGAACAAGGCACGCCACAGCTAGCTCTGCCACCCACATCTTCCTCCTGAGACAGAGAAGAGAGGAGAGACAGGAGAAGGTAGAGCCAGAGACACCGAGGGCCTGGAAGTGGAGACAGCTTGTCACAGTGCTCCATGAAGCCGCTTCCCTGGGGCTCTGCTTCTCCGATCCAGAAGATATCCTTTGCCATCACCCTGGGAACAAGCAGCACTATCCGAGGCAAAGGTCTGTAATGCTGCTAGGGCCTGTAGCCATTGGCTAGCATCTCACAGCCTGGCAGAGGCAGCAGTCAGGGTGAGGTTTATTCCAGGGATGACAGGAGGAGGGTGCTAAGATGGAAAGTAAAGGTGCCTGCCACCAAGGCTGAGTTAGATCCCCAGGACCTACACGAGGGAAGGAGGAAACAGCCCCACGAGCTATCCTCTGACATCCACCTGTGCCACCGTGCACGCGTCCACACACACACATGAATAAATAGATTCAATTCTTTTTAAAGAGGAAGAGGAAGAAGAGCTGGGCGCTCAGACAGGATGTAAGGGTCAGAGGCTGACAGCTCCTGCTGGAGTTAGACCCGGGCAGCTGTGACCTGCAGAGGTGGCAGACTGAAGGATGGAACAGTGGCTTAAGAGCCATCCGTCTACCTGTTTAACAACCCCAGAAAGCTGTGGACATCTAGGAAGAGCTGTGACTACTAATGTCCACAGACATCGTTTGCCACCCGCGCCACCAGGCCCTGCTCTAGGCTGCATCTACCAAAAAAACAAACCCAATGCAAAAGCAGCCCGGCAGGGCTTGGTGCAAGCTGTACAAAACTACTCATGACAAAGAAATGAGCTCGTAGATAAGAGATCGAGCAGGTGAGCAACGCATGCATGTGTGTGTGTGTCTGTATGCAATGTGTAGACATGTATGTGAAGGCAAAACACACACACGCACACCACCACCTCTCAGTTTTAGCGTAACAAGCGAGCATCATACAGAATTACAGAATTAAAATGTCACTGCACGGAAGTGCAGCCGTGCTGGACACAGCAGAAGCCTGCGTTCTCCTCAGCAGCAGAGCAACGCAGCTGCAACGAAGCTACTGCACGGTCCAGGGGTCTAAAATGTTCACCCCGTGGCCCTCTGAAGACCCAAGTTTGCCAATGGTTGCTGGAGATGACACAGACTAAGCAGCCACCAGAGCTCTGCCACAAACCCGATGTGAGCTCCAACCCTGCTGCACCAGCTTGGCTTCTAAGAGGAGAGCAGCTCCCACCGTCCGGGCCAGAGGGCCAGCTCACGGTGATCCTTCGGTGAGCGGCACGCGATACCCCACCACCGCTAAGCCAGTCATGCTGCCCTCCCTGCACCGCCGGCTCCTGCTGGGCCAGAGCACTCACATGGGCAGGAGAGCCGAGGTTACTCTCCTCTAAAAATTCCTGCAAGGTGACCATCTCGCTACTGGGAGAGGCTGAGCGGGGCCGCACCCCAGCGTGGGCTGGAGCTGCGCCCCTCTTCTGGATACTCTCCTGGGGGACAGGCCCATTCCGGGGCGGAGGACATTCATGGCGGCTGAGAACACCACGTCCTGGGGTGCTGGCATCCCGAGACAGTGTGGAGGGGTCCCTGCTGGGGGTCAGGTCTGCGCTGCTGAAGCTCTCGCATCTGCTGTGCGGCTGGTCAGAGGACCCTGGGAGGGCAACACAGGGGCACGGGTCAGTCTCTCTCTCCCTCACTCCAGCAGCTCACCTGAAACCATCCCAACTGAGAAAACCCGCCCCAAGCCCCGGGCACTGCTCCTCCCATCTGTGATTCCTTCTGCAGCCACTAACTCTGACTTTGGGGCTCTTAAACAAATTGGTGAAAAGTACAAGGAGAAGATTTCCACTGAAATTTAAAAATATATTAAAAAAACGTTTTTTCCCCATTTCTTAGGCAGTAGGCATTATTTCTCTACTTTTTTTCTTGGTGACCTTGAACTTCTGAGCCTCTGCCTTTCCCTCCTAGGCACTGGAATTCAGGCACGCAGCTACAGTTGATGCAGTACTGAGGGCTGAACTTGTGGCTTCACGCCAGGCCAACGCCCCGTCAACTGAGTTATGTCTCCAGCCCTATTTCTCGAGTCTCCTGGGACTAACAACAATTTTGTGTCACAATCCAGAAACTCCGGGTGAAAACCGCGTGTGTGTAAGGTTTCCATCGGAGCAATTAAGGCCAGCGCCTCCCAGCTTCAACAGCTTGCGTGTCATCCTTCGCTTCTGTGTCGTTCCAATTCCAATATGCGTGCTGCTGAGCGAGCGGTGATGTTTAAACCGCTAGCCCGACACGCTCACTAGCTCTCACTCATGCACGTATTGAAAGTTCACTCAGCACCGCGACATTGGAGGTCACTCTTGCAGGGGCCGACCGTGTCTTAGGTAAAAAGAAAAGTCTTCAGTAGTTTGCAGTCTCAAGAGATAAGGTCATGTGACATGATGTATCCTCTTCGAATGCAGGAGGGACTGGGGAGGGGATCCAAACAGGGAAACAGACCGCAAAAAAAACCTCTTTAAGATTTAAAATTTCTGCCGGGCAGTGGTCGCGCAGGCCTTTAATCCCAGCGCTCGGGAGGCAGAGGCAGGCGGATCTCTGAGTTCGAGGCCAGCCTGGTCTCCAGAGTGAGTTCCAGGACAGCCAAAGTTACAGCACAGAAACCCTGTCTCGAAAATCCAAGAAAAAAAAAATTAAAATCTCTGTTAAAGCATCAGAGTTGGCCTGGGACACACCTCAGTCGGCAGAGGGTTTGGCTAAGATATACAGAGTCCTAGGTTAGGCTTAGCACCACACAGACTGGGGTGCTGACACTCTGGCTTCTGCTATTAAATGAGCTGGAGACCAGCCTGGGATATAAAACTTATTTTCAAAAGAGAATCACATTTGTTCTTGATTCTGAGTGGAAAAGAACATCGGTCCCTGTTCCACGTAGCGTGGACCCAGAGGCTCTGCAACTTACCCACATCCTCTGGCCAGGCAGGGGAAAGTGGGATTGAGCCCTAATCTGTTCAAACTCCCTGGCCTGTGCTCGAAATCTTGGCACACAGTCTGACTGCACCAGATGTGTCTCAAGGCCTGCTACGCAGATTCTGAACTGTCTGAACAGAACGGGCCCAGAGCCTAAGGTCCAAATAAATGTTCACAAGTTCAAGGGGAGAACCTTACCCTTGAGGCTCAGAGGTGAGCTGTTGCTAGATGTGGTCCTGCTGCTCTCCAAGCTGTTTGGCCGAGACACTGAAAGGAAATGACTATATTGAACACCAAGGGCCAGTGACCAGGTAGATCCCAGGTTAGCATCCCGCCCGAAAAAGAAAGCACCATCAAAGTAACGCTACACCAGTTCAGGCCGGTGTCCTCAGCCAGAGGTTCTGCAGGGCGCTGCATATACTCCTCTGAGGCTACCGGCTTCAGCAACAGAGCATCCGACACGGCACTCAGCGGGCTAGCCATAACCGGCGGTGCTGGGTCTCTGTTTGTCTCTAGGGCTAGGCACCCAATTTAAAACGGTAACAAAACAGGCCACGTCACAGAATTCTAGTACAAGCAGGAGATAGAGGTCTCTGGGCAAACCCAGGGTCGGAGCTCAGAGACCACCTGTCTTACTGCACACAACTTTCTGGAATACATGCAAAAAGCCCATTCCTAAACAGGGATGAGGTGCTGTCCAAGGCACGCAGCAGCGTGTCCCTGGGTGTCTTCCTGTAGCTATCCACGGGGGGATGAGGGACGGGGTGGGGGGGTGGGGGACAACGACACATGTGGCTGCCGCAGTGGCTGTAGGATGGGGGGCGGTGCTAGGGTGTCGGGCGCAGAGTGACCTACGTGTTGTCTGCTTTTCTTCAGCTCTGTTCAGTCACTTGCCTCAAAGGTCCATCTGCTCTACACTGTAGACTCAAGGCTCCTAGTGACAGTGGCGGAGGGACCCAGCCCTTGTGACTGTGGGTGTTAGCCTGAGCCAGCCTGCATGTCATCACCCTGCTTCAGACCCAGATGGCTGGCATCACTCCTTGCCACGGGGAGGGGGGGGGCGCGTCCCTGCTAAGGTCTGCCTGCAGCAACTGTAAGGTGAGCGTCTCTGCTGCTGGACTCTGAACCCCAAGGGACAGGGTCAGCACTCCAACACCTCTACAGCTCTGCAGCCAACTGCAGGTGTGGAGCAGCTCTGGGCAAGCCTTCAGAAACACCAGAAAGCCCCTGGCTGGCTGTCCTCAAGGAGCATCAGCTCAGGTGTCTACACGGACCTAAGTCCCACGCATGGTAAGCCCCGCACAGAGCACTCGAGCAGTGTTTAGGGATGAGCCAAAGATAAAACTGGAGCTTGGGAACAGTACTGGACTACGACCCTCTGCGGAGGACCAGTCAGAAACAAATGCCGGCTGTTCTGTAACAGGCACCGAGCAGCACTAAAGGGAAACAGCAATACAAACCACCCACACACCCGTGTTTATTATTTATTTTTGGTTTTGAGTTAGTGCCTTACCAGGTAGCTTAGGGAAACCTTGAACTCACAATCCTCTTGCCTGAGCCTCCTGAGACTTGGGATTACAGGCCTGTTCCACCGTGCCTGCTCACCTGTGCTTATTAAACCGTTCTTTTAGTTTCATATGCCGACCAGAGAAGCAGGAGGAGTCAGGTACTTCCCAGCGAGCTGGTACACTTGAAGGTCCCCCTCCTACGACAGTGTCCCCCACTCTGGGTAAAGACAGAAGGGTTCCTGGACCAACAGGCCTCATTAAAGAGTCTGTCTTTACTCACAGAATTGTAAATAACCAATGTCAACACCGTCACACTCTCTAAACAGTGGGTAGGGGCTAACGCTGGCTCCCCCGACTACGGCTGAGCACATCAGACATAAACTGAGCCCCTGTAAACCTGCCAAGGTTTCCCTTTTAAGGAAGTTTTTCCTACCCTTCTAGAGTTTGCTTTTGTTCTTTTTAAACATTTTTATTTAGTGTGTGTTGTGTGCACGCACATGCATGTGCAGAAGCCAGAGGACAATTTGCAGGCGTTGGTTCTCTCCTACCACGTGGGCTCTGGGATTGAACTCGGGCCATCAAGCTTGGTGGCAAGTACCTTTTACCCACTGAGCCATCCTGCTAGCCTACTGCTTTTATTTTTTAAAGCATTCATCCTTTTAAAACATTTATTTGCTTATTCTGTGTGTGTACACATGTGCCAGAGTGTGCATGGAGGTCACAGGACAAATGCAGTAGTTCATTCTCTCGAAGCGACCACATGGGTTATGGGATCAAACTCGGGTTGCCAAGGCCTGCATTTGGCCAGTGTCCTCATGGAGAGGTGGCTCAGCAGTTAACCACGGGCTCTTTCAGAGGACCCTGGTTCAATTCCCAGCACCCACATGGTGGCTCATAACCATTTATGACTCTAGTTCCAGGGGATTCAACGCCCTCTTCTGGCAATGCAAATGGTGCACACACACATACAGAGGAAGAACACGCATACATATAAAAATAAATTTTAAAACTGGGAGCTGGGTTGTAGCTCACTGGGCACAGTGTTTGTCTTGCATGTAGGAGGGCTAGGTTCAAGGAAAGGAGGGTAAATGGGAGGGAGGAATGAAATGAAAAGAAAAAATGGAACCCAAAGCAACTTGGAGTTTTGAGAAGCCTGGGATGATATTACCCGTTCTCTTTTCTGCAGAAACTTACAATATTCACAACCAGGTGAGAAGCATTTCTAACACTGTTTGAGATTTCATATGAATCAGTTAGTTCAGGCATGTAGAACCCGAGCAGGAAAAAGTGCAGGTCTTCCTAAACATTGTCCCTGCACTGGTCACCGCACTCCCTAGCACACCTGGAAGGCGCCAGACATGTCCAGAGTTTCCAGAACTGTGGCTTTTAGGGAGCAGCGAGTCCCCTACCTGTAGGGGCTGCCAAGTAGGAGCTCTGTGATGAAGCTCCTGGGCAGGGCGCGGAAAGCAGGCTCAGAGAGGCGCCAGCCCCTTCATCATAGGTCCACCGCAACAATCCTACCCTCGCCTCTTCTGCGTGTCAGACTTCTGTGACTTCCATGCCGCTGGCTAAGTCACTTAAACTAACACTGCTACTGACAAATCCCCCCCCCCCACCAATACCACACCAGCCACTCACCCTGCTGCCTGTAGTAGGGACCCTCGGGCTCCATGGATGGCTCGAAGAGGTTGTCATCTGAATTACAACCTAAGGTGAGAATGGAGTTAATGTGCTGGGGTTCTAGAATGTCCACAACCCACAGGGAAGACCCTGACCCTGACTGTGAAGGGTTCTAGAATGTCCACAATCTACAGGGAAGACCCTGGCCCTGGCTATGAGGGGTTCTAGAATGCCTGCAATCCACAGGGAAGACCCTGGCCCTGGCTATGAGGGGTTCTAGAATGCCCACAACCCACAGGGAAGACCCTGGCCCTGGCTGTGAAGGGTTCTAGAACGCCCACAACCCACAAGGAAGACTCTGGCCCCTGGCTTAGTGACCTTTGTCTAGCCCCTAAATTGTGGTAAGTTCCAGCTCTTGGGATGAGGGAGGAGGCTTATCTAGCTGGGAAGAGGAGACAGGCTAATACACTGGACTGATTCCACATACCTTTAAGTCACACTTTGTGCCTGTGCATGAAGCACTAGAAGATACGAATGAACGCTGGCCTAGGGACCAGGTAACGGAGCCTATGTTCTAGTGCCCCAGGAACCCTTCCAACCCCAAAGGCCAGCAGCACCAAAGCCAAGGGTGTGGAGACAGTTCATCTTTAGGAGCCACAATACCATCAGGTGGCAGGAGGAAAGAAAAAGAAGACAAACTGGAACCCACCACCAAACGCGGAAGGGTGAACAATTTCACCTTCAGCTCCCAACAGGCTATCAGCCGGGGAACCCTCTAGTCAGCCAATGAGAGGCCTCTCCAAGCTCACCAGTTTCTGGCTGAGAAACGGATGTGGGGTCCCCTCTAAAAAGACAAGGTCTCCATGCTGAAGTCAGTTGCCTACCCACTGGCAACAAGTGTCCAGATCAACATGGTCCCTGAGTGGAGGGACCATGTATGTTACTTGCTTCTACTTATGGCACCAAGGCTGTGCAGGCCTAAGCCTTCCAGGGCTGAGTATAGACAGGCCTAGCCCTGCAGAAGCAATCAGACTCCGCTGTTCCCCCCTTTCATAGTCTCAGCTCTCTTCAAGATGGCGGTTTTAAGCATTCCTTAGATTTTCAAATACCTCCCTCTCGCCGTCACGTCTCTCACAGCATCCTGTCCTCGTCTCCTGAGCACAGTAACTCTTCTTACCGCTATTACACATCTTGACACTTTCATCTCAAAGCTTCCTGACACCCCAGTTTATGCTAGTGACTTCTGCATTGGCTTTTCCTCGCTTGGGGCTGTAGGCTCTCCTTGGGTGTCCACGGAATCTTTGAGCTTCAGTGGGCTTTATCTGGCAACATCTAACTAACCAAGCCGCTTTGGCTGGGAATCTCTTCAGCTAATGAGACGCAAAGACTGTTAGTTCTCGCACCTGGAGTGAACACATACAACCACTGGAGTTCTAGGAGATAGCACATCCTGCTAATCCTTCACCGATGTCTCTGTTTTCAATAAGGGACATTTGTCCGAGGTTCTGTCCATGGACTTCGGGGTAACAGACCCTCTCATTCACCTTCTCTAGAGAAAACACCCCCTGACTCCAGGGAGTTCTCTGGTATTAGCCCAGCCCCGGTGCACCAATGCCTGAATGCTGCAGCTGGTGGATCTGAGGCGTCTCTCATGGTACTTAGGCCTACTGATGGCTGAATTACATATCCAAAGGCACTGGCTGGTAAGGAGACACAAGGCTTGCAGCAACTCGTGACTCAGAAGTCTTCAGCTCTCCCCTCTGCTCATACTTCTGGTCTTTAGGAGGATCCCTGGCCCAGAGCTCACCCTCTAGAGGGGTCACACTCACCTTTGGTGTGGCCTGGGTGCTTGGGCACAGGGGTAGAGCTGGAAGGGGCTGCCGTGATGGCTGAGGTTGAGAAAGTCCGGGAACCAGGCTCTGAGGGCCAGGACTTCACAGCAGGGTCAGTGTCTGCGCGGTCAACACTGCCTCCTCGTGGGGACCCTCGCTTTGGTTTTAGGTCCCCGGGGCCTGGGGCAGAAGACATTGAGAAATGAGGTTGTAAGCCTGTGCCAAGGTTGGGCAAGCACACCGAGGCCCAAAGCAGGTGCAGCGGGGCACACAGACTACAGAGACACAAGCTGGGGCCCCCCGGCTGTAGCTGAAGTCGGAGGGCACTGCAAGCCTAGCTCTGCCTCCAGTGTGAGCCACACGGTTAGTGTCGGGGGACCAGCAGAGAAGAAACAACTCAAGATGGTCCAAAAGTCAGCTCCACGGTACACTTTCTGTCACCCTATACAGGACTCCAAGCTCTGTCTCAACAGCCTATAGAGGCCTCTCCAGATGTCTTCTCCAAGGCCACCACTGGGCGCTGAGGACCCAGCCGACTGGATTCCTTGGAGTGTCAAACGGAAGCTTCATTGCCAAGCTCACAAAAGTTTGTCCTCAGGAAGAAAAAAGCAACTTCACTCTCTGTAAGGTGGTTTCCCCTTGCATCTTATGCTTTCAAACAGTGCTAATTTTCTGCTATAAACATATGTGCCTGTTGAAATTAAATACAATTTCTGAAAACTCCTTCCCACTTAAAAAAACAAAACAGCCAAATAAACAGGACAACACACAGGAGCCCGGGCTCTCCAGATACAAGATATAAATGAGCAAGGAGGGCTGAGGACACAGCCGAGGTGGAAGTGTGCTCACATCACACGGATGAGACCCAGAGTGGGATCCTCAGCACCTCAAAACAAAACCAAAAAGGAACAAATACATGGGAGCACTCCTAAGAGCTGGCCAGGCCTTCTGTGCAATGGCCACGCCATACGCCCAAGGGCGAGGCGGATTTTGGATGATAACTGGATGAAAAGCAAGACTCAAGGCTGGTAGAATGAACAGTGACGATGCCTTCCTGTGGGTTAGGTGGAATGGAGGTCCAGAGGGAGGATGGGAGACCAGTTAGCATGAGCAGCAGACAGAGACTAGCACAAACCCAATAGCAAGCGAGGAAGACAGACTCTGGGGCCAGGCAACACGATGGCATGGGGTTCTCAGAGAAAGGTTACAAGCTGAAGTCAGTGGCAATGGTAACCAACCTTAAGGCTGTCAGCTTTGGGTTCTGCGGTCACCTGATCTCTACAGTGACCCTCGTCTTCCATGTGCAGCACAGTACTGACAGCAAGCTCCCCTTTTAAGACACAGTGAGTCACTTTAAGGGAGACTCTGTAACGACCACAGAGGAGGCAGGGCACCGTGGCCCGGACCTGAGGTGTAAGAATGACTGCGACAGGAAGTCTGACAGGGTGACCTCTCTGGACAGCATCTTCCCCTGCTCTGGGTGTGACTTACGTCCTGATACACTCTCTGTCCACTATGGTTTTAATTTCACCATCCAAGCTGTCAGAGAATCATGACACAGTCATAAAACTTCACTCTGGCTGGGCAAAATCAGCTCAATTATTCCAAACAGAGAGCAGTCAACCCTTCAAACACAGACCTGAGGGCTCATGAGCAGAAGTCAGGAAGTCTGTGTTCTGACAAAGAGAGGGGACAACGTTTAGCTGCTTAAAAATAAATTTTTCGGACTCGACGGTGGGTATTTTAGGAAGCACAGCAACAACTGACCACTCCACTTTGCACACGGGCATGACACAAGCTTGCAGATGCGAGGGGGGAGGAACACGAGGCCCCTTCACTTACTGAGCACGGATCTCCTGGCCCAAGGACAAGTAAATGCACGTACGTCCTGAGGGTCCCCTAAAACTGTGCTGTGCTGAAGAAATGGTCCAGGGAGCATGACAACTCATCTTCTATTTTGCAATCGGAATCCATGGTGGCTACTTTGGAACCGGGGTGAGGAACAGGGGTCCACTAGGGACCATGTGGCATTTAGGGACTAACTTCCTTTGGTTGGTTGTTTGAATTTCAGAAATGAAGGAGGGACACATGATGCAGACACATGGTAAAGGAGGGGATCAGAAATCCCCAATGTCTGAGAGAGAGACAGGCTCGATAGGAGAGGATGGGGTGTCAGAGGAAGACCAGAACCGCAGGCGTTTAGAGAGAGCCGGGTGGGCCGATGAAGACTTGTCTTTGTCTTTGCTTTTGCTCCTCAAAAAAGGACTCTTTTTGCGCTGGGAGGCTAAGTCGTTACCGTTGTGATAACCCAAAAGAGGAAGGGGAAGAAAAACAACGAAAACAAATGAGATGAACAATAATCACGAGTCTATGTTAGCAAAACGCACTTCGGAAAGCAGAGCCCTGGCCGGCCAATACCCAGTTCCCGGGCCAGAACCATTTACGCTCTGACTCGATTTAATTTCGTGGCACCCTAGTGCCAACCATTACTCACAAAGCACATCAGGAGAACTCTACGCTGTCCTGGGAGCACTGGCTTAGATGATTTTTCAATTTTGTTGTGTTAAATTATTAAATAAGAATGCTTATTAACATTGGAGCCAGCTTCTCTTACTCATTCACTTTAATGACAGGCTCCCTGACAACTCAGCTCGCACAGTCCTGGTCCCACTCCAGGACGCTGGACACACCTAATGACATGCTTCTGGCCCACTGTCGGGCACAGTCTACCTGAAGCACTCACAAACAGTCTGTGATTTTAAATCCTCACCTCCTTTGGCAAGGTAAGTTTAGAAAAACTAAAATGTCTTCTTCACGCCCCAATCCCCTAAGACCTGTAGGAATCATTTCCTTTCAGATCCCTCACCCCCAATCCTCCACTCTTGGCCTTTAAAGCGGAGACACCACAAAGCAGACCACTGATCTAAGCTCCTGAACACACCCTTTCAGGGGTGATAACTGATTCTGGTTTAGGATTAAAGTGGAGACCAGATTCTCTGCTATTTCTTTTGTCATAGCACCACCTACTGGTCAGATCCCACATTACAGAACGTGAGGCCAAGGTCAGTGAGCACGGCCTAGGGAGTCAATAAAGAGGATGTGCAGCGACTCTGGAGGCAGTGCCAGCTCAGGAGCCAGAGGCTGAGACGCCTGGGCTTGGCCCTCTATTACGTCAGTTTTACCTTACCTTCTCAGTGTTAAAAGGAACCGTACCTGAGCTACCCTCATGAGACCGTCTTCCGAAAAAAATAAAAATAAAATAAACAAAAGGGCAGTAATGACTGCTGGTTGAGATTAGATGAGCTAAAGAACAGGCCAAGAGGTTCAAGGGTGCTCCGTTCCCTGTGGCAGTTCGGGCCACAGGCAGGTAGACATTCTTTCTCTGAACGTTTTCTTCGCTCTATTAAACCGAACATAGCTAACTCATTCAACTTAATAAAGTAGGCTGAAATGGGAAACATCCGAACATCGCTAGCATGGAAACCGGAAGCAGCAGACCCTCTGACTGTAAAGAATGTTAAGCTAATGTTTAGAGATGGTTAAGAGCCGGGTGTGGTGGCTCTCATCTGTAATCGCGGGACCCAAGAGGCTGAGGCAGGATGATTGTCATGAGGTCACAACCTGAATGGGCTGCGTAAAATAGGTTCAGACAAGACTGAGCTACAGCGCGAGCCCCAGTCAGACATGACGCTCACTGTTGCTGCAGCTGACTTGTCGCTCGCCTACTCCAGGCCCCATGAACGGAGGCGCAGCTGGCAGCTGAAGATGACACGGGGACCTGCAGGTGAATGTGGCGTGGCCCACACAGAGGCAACCATCACTGGTTCTCAGTGTCCCGTCAGCCCCGAGAGCACTGGGCTCCCTGACTTACGTTCAGAAAGGTCTAATGTCTTTGATAAAAGTTTAAGTTACTCTGGGTCAAAGTCTGGAATAAATACTCTTCCTTCCCAATAGTGAAAAGTAAAACTGAACACCCCACCCACCCAATGTTTAAGGTAATTTGTATTTCAGATTCTGTGACATTCATTTTTGATACCACAACAGAACTGAAATCTGGACCCAGCTCGAACAGCGTTGTTCAGTCACTACAGACCTGGTCGTGTCTGTGAAAGCAATGTCTGGACCGTTTAAAAAAAAAAAAAAGAAAGAAAGAAAGAGAAAAAAAAAACCACCAGCAGGATGTGGTGGTACATGCCTTTAATCCCAGCACTGGGGCGACAGAGACAGGTGGATCTCTGAGTTCAAGGTCAGACTGGTCTACACAGCCAAGGCTAACAGAGAACCCTGTCTCGAAAACCAAAAATAAAAATAAAGAAAAATAATTATTTTTATTTGACGTGTATATGTGTTTGTCCGTACGTATCTAAGTGCACACATGCCTGCCTGGTGCCTGTGGAAGTCAGACAGAAAGGGGCATCGGGTTCCCGGAGCTGCAGTTACAGATGGCTGTAAGCTGCCATGAGGGAGCTGGGAATCAAACCCAGATCCTCTCTGCTAGAGAGCCAGTGTTCTTAAAGCCGAGCCCTCTCTGCAGCCGCAACAACCTATCTTTTAGAGGAGACTTTTACTGCACAGGAGTATGATAAAACTCCTCAGTGGTGATGTGCCGTGAAGACCAAACACTGCCACACACTTTTCACCAGGGACAGAGCCATGTGCAACTCCTCTGGCCTGAGATACTTGATGACCCATAGCATGGATGACTACTGTTCCTGTTCCTTCAGAGCCTCTGGCTAATTCTCAGGGAAGATGCACTCAGTGTCCCAAGACTACAGGACTGGAGAACAGCCACTCGGGGCTTCCTAAAGCTGGGCACGTGGAAGGCGTGGTAAAAACACACGGGATCACTGTACAGAAAAGAGCTAACCATGACCTTGGACACATCTAAGGGAGCCCCAAACACATCTGCTGCTGTGCCTCTGTAGGGCGCCTGCCCAAGCATCAATGTTGGATGTTCAGTAATCAGTCCGTGCAATGAACGGTGCTTCCCATTCTGAAGTAACAAAGTGCTCTGGGCAACACAGCCACAGCAGAGGCGAGCTGGGTGACGTGCCCAGGTAGGAGGCACACCCACATGGAAACATACACCCCCACGTCCCCACAGAGGCATGGCACACCCCATCAGAGCCTCCATCCTTACCCCGCCACAGCCTGCCGCACCTACCTTTCCCCATGGGGCCATTGTGGGTGTCGTGTTCTTCTGCACAGTTCGAACCGGTTGTGGGGTTGTCGGGGTTCTCTGTCTGTGACCTGAGAGGCTGAGAGGCGCACGGTGAGGCAGGGTCTGAGGGCTCCAGCTGCCAGGGGGGCTGGCTGTCTGTGGTGGATTTTAACCGTTCTCTGGAACCTTCTTTCTTTGGCTTGATGAGTTTGACTAGGGCTTTGGCTCCAATCCAGTGGTTCTTCCTAGTTAGAAGATTTTTAGAAGTCACAACTCATGCTTACAGAGGCAAACGATGGCACTGGGCTGGGGGGTGTGGCTCAGTGGCAGGGCTCTCGCCTAGCATTTACAAGGTCCCCAGTTCCATCCCAGCACAGTCTAGAGAAGAGGACGGTGTTCGTGAGCCTCATCGTGATCTTCTTTGCACACCTGAGGCCTGGAATTAAGGAGCCCAATTCTTGGGTGCAGGCTGTGCAGTAGCAGAGGGTATGCGTTATCAGATACGCATGCGAGTCCCCGAAGAGGAGCTCCTAGATAGCGCTTCTACTCAGCTGTGATGTGCAAGAAGGGGCTATGCTAACTAGCTGTTAACATTATTTTCTCCTGTGAACGAGTCATTTCAGGCGTATTTCCTGCTAAGGTTAACCAGTGCCATAGATGGTGTTCACTGACCGTGCTGCCAGCATTCAGCGAGCTGCAGCAGGGGCACGACCAGTGTGTCTGGACGACAGGGAACCGACGCAGCGCATGCAGTCAGAACCTAAGGCGGTCTCAGGGGCCTGGAGGAGCGCCGCAGCTGCAGTCCCCCAGCTCGTCGTCACACAGAAGACTGAGACGGGGAGTCTCAATGAAGAGCCCCTGAAGGGCTCGTGGTGATCTCAGCTCCATGACCTGGCCAAGACAGTCCACAGGGACTGCTCTCCACACTCAGGCCAGGGACCAAGAAAAGTACTACGAGAGGTGGTGGGCAACCTGCAGGTTCTGAGCTAGCTCCACAACCTGGGCTACCGCTCACGCGCGTAGACACTGCCTGTGAAGCCATCCCAGAGGGTGTGTGTCTAGAGAGGGAATAAAGCCAATGGGCACTCCACATTTGATAACTGTGGGGCCCAGCCAGGTGTCCAACCCACAATCCCTTTACCTGACAGGATCATGGCTGTGCTGTCCACATTAGTTAAAACTCTGATGAGGTGACCCCGTCACTCAGCTTTAATGACTCTGACCAGGGCTCACGGGTGAGTCACGCCCATGTCTCAACAGGGCTGGCTGGGATTTGCTACCCCTCACGGACAAGCTAGGGTGTGCAGGGCAGGGATGAGAGAAACTCCAACTTCTCGCTGTAGGGGACACCTGTAACTGTGGGTGTAGGGCTGGTCCTGTTCTGTGGCTCCTGGGCTTTCTTGTCTCACAGCCAAGCTGGCTACCATCCTTGTACGTCACCAATCTTAGACCCACTCACTTCTTTGGAGCAGGATCGTAGAACTTGTACTGATCCATGATTTTCTCTTCCAGTTTTTCCTTGTGTCTCCGCAAGGCATTTAATTTGTCTCTGTGAACAGAAGGCACAGGGAAGAGATCAATCCAGTTTGAATGAACAAGTGAGTGTGCTTCCCAGCCCAACCTAGACCAGAAAGCAGGGTCTGGATTCAGACCTGAGCGTGCTCATCCCCACAATGGTCGCTAAATTGGGAATTTATAGTAAGCAGTACCAGCTATGAATCTAGCTGGCCGTGGTGGCGCACTCATTTTAATCCCAGTGAGTTCCAGAACACCCAGAGTTACAAAGTGAGATGTTATCTCAAAAAAAAACCACAACAAAACAAAGCAAAACGCAAAAACCCAGCTATGCATGCTCCAACACCCAGAATCCAGCTAAGAGAACTCAAGAGAGAAAATCTCCGACAACCTGAGAACTCATGCTTGGAAATTCCCATCATTTCCCAGCGAGGCCAACATCAGGCAGCACTGGCCTGATGCGGACAGTCTCTAACGTCACCAGGCACATTAACATTTTGGCACCAAGGTTGCGAAGGCACCCTGGGTCTGCTAACAGTGGCGAGAGCAAACTGCTCTCAGGGTACAAGCAGAGAGGATAGCAGGCTGAGTGCCGAAGAATGGGGCCCCAGACAAGCCTGAGCACGCACTGGGCAGCCAGCCCCCAACAGAGCAGCCCAGCGGGGAGAAGGAGCCAGGTATGGCGACCATTTGAAAAGCCAGAAGCCCAGGGACTGAAGCCAATCTCTGTTTCCAAATGGTGGAAACTGGCCTATACTTTCACCACCACAGCAAGCAACGGACAGCTCCACTGCCTCTGCCCTGGGCTCCGGGGGCCTCCTGTGTGGTCGGCTGGCTCAGTCCTCACCCCAGCTTCTTCATGGCAAAGCGAAGTACGAGGCCCTTGGGGGGGGGGTCAAATGACCCTTTCTTGGGGGTCGCCTAAGACCATCTGTACATCAGATATTTACATTACGATTTATAACAGTAGCAAAACTACAGTTATGAAGTCGCAATAAATTAGTTTTATGGTTGGGGCTCACCACACGAGGAACTGTATGAAAGGGTCGCAGCTTTAAGAAGGGTGAGAACCCCTGGCCTAGGCAGTAACTGCTCAAGTTCCTTCACTGTTGAAGCAGAGAAGGTCCTGTCCATGCTGTGGGCTTTCCCAAGAACCCCACTGTGTGTGGAGGCAGCACTCTGGAAAAAGGCACCGATGGGGCGCACGCTGCGTGGAACCAGCTGAGAGGTGTGCCAAGCCACCGACAGACACTCTCTAACGCACAAACGTCACCGGCCATTTCCTAGTGCCAGTCTCCCACACCTTCCCGCTAGCACCTGCCCAGCCTCCGCTGGCAATTCTACCACGCGGGTTACAGAGGGCCAATTCTAAGCAACTGCTATTTAGATCCCAAATTACAGTGTGGGTTAGCACATAAACCGTCCCGAAGAAGGGGCAAGCACACGCAGCAGGGCAAAGAGGAGGCAACACAGCTCTACCAGAGACAGCTGGGAGGGCACCAGGGTTCAGTGACCACACCCCTCTGTAAGCATGTCGCTTCCTGCCCCTTTCATCTTGTTTTGAGACAGGCTCTCTCTGTGTAGCCCTGGCTGCCCTCAAACTTAGCAGAGATGCACCTGCTTCTGCCTCCTGGGTGCTGGGACTGAAGCCATGCCCACCAGGCCTAACTCTGTCTTAAGCACACTCAGGCCAGCAGCGCAGGGTTTGCCCAAGACGCTCACGGGGAGGGACGAGCACAGTAGAGCGTTGACACAACTCAGATTACCCAACTGTGGGTTCCGAGCACCAGAGCTCTGCCTCGTTTACTGCCGCTGACGATGCCCGGGGTGACACGTCCCTTCTGACGCTTCCCAGCAGATTTAATGTCCAGCTGGGTACTGCTCCTTTCCCACATTGCCAGCATCGAGGTCACCCGACACACCAACCCTCCCGATCCAACATGGCCTGCCTCCTGTCTCAGCAGCACAAGCCGACTCCCCCCACTCTCCCTATGCGCCTTTCCAATCTCAGTAAGAGGGGACACAGCCCTGTTCATACCTGTCGCCCCGTGGTTCCTGGCTCCAGGGGAGGCTAAGCACGGGCACAGGACAAACTCACTTGCTACGGGTAGGTAAGGGAAAAGCTGATTCTCAGCTTCCAACCTGAACGTTTTCCCCTGGGACATCTGGTGCCGGTTGACTAGTTCTACAGATGAACTCAAGTCTAGAAATTGAGGCCTTTCAGCAGTAGAAAACTTTAGAAAAAGCAAGTGAGGGCAGAGGAGCTAGCTCAGCTGGTAAAATAACTGTCAGGGAAGCAACAAGACAGGAGTTGGATCCCCAGAGAGTGGAGTGCTCTTGTAATCCTAGTGAGGAAGAGCTAGGAGGACCCAAGCATGGGGTTCACTGGCCAGCCAGGCCAATCAGTAAGGTACAAGTCAATGACAGACCCATCGGTCAGACCTCTGACCTGCACATGCACACACATATGTGTAAGTACTCCCTCCCCACACACGGGCACACGAGAGAGTACACAAGAGCATGAGAGCTCACGGATGTGCAAGCAAATCTCTGTCTCTTCCAGAAACCTAGAACACCCCATAAAACGGCCTTAGCTCCATCTCCAATCCTCCAAACACTAATAGCCAGGGACTGCTCTCTGTCCTCAAAGCGACAGGTGTGTTGCGGGAGGAGACAGGTCACCAGGAGGCTGAGGACGGACACACTGCCAGCCACAGCCCGCTTACATGTACTGCTTCTGCTCCTCGTGGTACTGCTCCTTGCTCTCCATGTTCTGTTCTAGAAGCATCTGGTTCTGCTGGCTCAGCAGCTGGATCTGGCTCAGTAAGTGATGGTTCTCTTCCTCCAAGTTCCCCTTGAGACGGGAGAGCAGCTGAAACACAGACCCAAAGCGGCTCAGACACCATGTGCCCCGGCGATGCTGTGCTGGGACCCCAGCCTCTCCAAGGAAAGGCACACTCTTACAGGGCGCCCATCTTGGTACGGTCTGCATTAGTGAAGATCTGGGAAGGATCAACAGGCCAGTAAGGCTGCATTCCCTACAAGCACACCAGCTGACCCAGGAGCCAACCAACGGCTCACGGTCGTCAGAGCACAGATGAGCCATTCCGGTTGAGGTATGAGCTAAGACACACAACGGATGCTGAAAACTCGGTGTGAACAGGAGGAACATGAGATTACATATAAAATGATATTTTTAACCTACTGGGTTAAATAAAATTCGTTATTACAATTAATTTCACCGGGGCAGGGATGTGGTTCAGTGGTAGAGATCGAGAGGGACCCACTCGCTGTCCTCAAGACTCTCTGTACAGCGGGGTCTGAGATTCTATCTAAAGGAGGTCTTTGCTTCCCACGATAACCATTTCTGACCCAGCTCTGTGACAACAGCAGCTGGATCACCCGGCCCCAGGACCTAAGCTCGGCAGCCACGCTCAAACCCAGGCCGTTCCGCTCACTCGGCAGTCTACTAAAATGAAGAGGTACAGAAGACGCTGCCACCATGGCCCGAGAGACCAACGAAAGCCACTGCCAACCTCAGGGAGCGAATGTCAGACAAACTGGCCTATGAGATGCTCCTACCACAGGTGGCACTCTGGTCTCACCGTGGCTCCAAGGCGGAACTTCAGTCTCAGAGAAGACACCCAGGAGGAGCATCGGCCCCTCACAGGCCCGTCCAAAGCCAAGCCTCACCTCACAGTGGTTGTCCAGTTTGGTCAGCGAGATGTCCATGCTCTGGTGCTGCTCCTTAAGCTCGTCGAAGCGCGCCTGCCAGCGGTTCAGCTCCAGCTGGGAGTTGTTCAGAGAGGTCTTCAGCTCCTTGGTGTGGGCGTGCAGCTCTTCATACTCCCCTTTCAGCTGGTGGTGCAGGAAACTGACCCTAGGGGGAGGAGAGCCACAGCGCACAAGGGCTAAAAGGCATTCCAAACACAGAGAGGCCTGCAGCCCTGAGTTCTGCACCCATCCTGACAGTGGCAGACTGCGCAAGCTCACCCGAAGTCAACCTCCTTATGTGTAACATGAGAATGCTGAGCAAAATCGCTGTTTTTCACACTGTGCTCTCTGGGGCTCTAGGAAGGCACCCCTGATGCCATACTTGTTTGGGGGTGGTGGTGAGGGAGGCAGCAGACATGCAGGGTAAGGCATGCCAGTGGCCTTCTACATTATAGCTTAGGCATTCTGGTATTAAGTGGGGGTGGGGTGGGTGGGAAAAGAGCTATGCTATTAAAACATTTTTTAGAGAATGTTTTTTTCTCTAAAATGCTGTGCCCATAAGCTTCCAAAGGAGAGAGGCAACCAAACAGTTCCACCTATGACAGCTATGAGCCATATCATGGTCACCAGTTTGGCATGATAATCCTAAAGTGCAGTAGTGGTACACATATCTTGGCAGCAACCAACAACTTTCTAATTGGACTTAAGACCCGATCAAGAAGAGGGAGATCATGGCTGGCACTGGAAACGCAGCTAAATCATCAGAGCTAAATAATCAGTCACAGTTATTGGAGGAGAATCTATAGCACCTAATTTACTGAACAGCAAAATCCCTAACCATCTATAAACATTTGTGCTTATACCCACAGGTAAGTGTAGTCTTGACCCCTCATCAAGAAAACTTCTCTTTACAACAGACAGAGACCACTACGGAAAAACCACAACCAATCAATATGCAGGGTTGGAGAGCCCATTCCCAATGGATACAAACAAAACATTCCTACACCTGAGGCTCGGGGACACTGCAGAAGAGGGGTCGAAAAGATTGTAAGAGCCAGAGGAATAGGGGCTTTCCCGTGAGACTGTGTCTCCTAGTGACATCAGAAGCGACATCTGTAAAGTCTCGTGACTACCCGAATACAATCTGAACAAGGACACCAACACACGTGCCAGATCGCCCAGGGAAAAGCCCACGAGGCCTCGGTTCTACACAAAGGACTACAGGCAACCCAGGACAGCTGGGAGTAGCAGAGGTGGTCCTCCACAGGAAAAAAGCACACCAGTCGGCTGTCCAAGTGCCAAATAGTTGGCCCCGAAAACAAACATCCAGGTAACATTATACGGATTCAACAGGCTGTTTGGGAACACATACGTATGGATATGCAAATACGTATCTTGCATTCAATAACAACAGATTAAAAAAAGAGGCCATGATTTTGAAGGAGAGTGGGGAGGGGGACCTGGGAGGGTTTGGAGAAAATAAAAGGGGTAAATGTAATTAAAATATAATCTCAAAAATAAGTCACGACAAAACCCTGCTCACCCATCAACCGTTGTTATAATAAGATACATGGAAAGTTAGTCATTGTAAAAAATAAATACATAAAATAAAAGATTCTGTGCCCAACTCTGTGGGACTTTCTAACTCTTGAGAGCATAAAATGGGTGTGCGTATAGGGCACTACGGAAACCTACTGCAATTACTGGCACCCTAGCTCTCATACATCAGCCAGCTTCTCAGAAACTCGAGTCTCAGGCTGGACAGACGCCCAGCAGTTAGGAGCACACGCTGCTCTTGCGGAAGACCAGACTCCCCAGCACCCTGCTGGGCAGCTCACACCAGCTCTAACCTCAGCCGGGAGGATCTGACACCTCTGCCCTCCTCGGGTACCTGCACTCATGTGCACGCACCCACACACGGAGACACACAATTAAAACACACAATTAAATCTTAAGAACTGGCACTAAAACCGAGTTCACGTCAACATCAAGAATTCAGTTGTTTCACAGCTGTACCCAGTGACCTGACCCGAAGGCGGCTGCGTTCAGTCCACTACAGGGCCCCTCTGATGGCTCAAGCGCTGCATGCCTCAGACTGTGCCCACTGGAGCAGTGCTTCCCCCACGGGCTAGCTGAGCCAGACACTACAGCCACCCGGGTTGTAAACCTCAGGATATGGCGACCCAAGGATGTAGAAGCTTTAACCTAACTAAAGCTTTAACCTCGAGTGTTACCTGACCTGAGTTACCTGATTTCCTCACCTGTGAAACAGAAAGGGGTGACAGCAGGCATTCCTGTTCTGTGAAACAGCGGCAAACAAATCAGTGGATACTGAACCTTGCTCAGAGGGACCACACGGGGCTCGCCACGGTCTTCAACATTCAGGCCGCAGTACTAGTGTGTGTCCGCTCAGAGGCATTATGCAACACACGCCCAGCAGCTGTGGCTCCAGGCAGGCAAGCTCACCTAACAGGTGTTTTCTCTGCTGGGGACACGGCTGCCACTCTGCACTCAGGGACTCTGACTGCACGTGAGCACTGTGCCTGGGGCTGTTTAACACAGCAAAAGGAAGGCTCACACCACGGAACACCGAGGACATAGCACAAAGCAGGCCCTGGGAGGGTTTTGGTACCAGCTGGAGAGACGAAATGAGGCAGCTGGCTGAACCCGATGATTCAAATATTTTGTGAACTCTGAGCATATCGGCAAGAGAACCACGAACAGGAGTAAGATTCTGGTAACGGATAAAACACTAGTGAGCAGGCGAATCTGTTGACTGAGGAGGACCCGACCACAGTGGCTCCTGAGGGCTGGGCTTACATCTGAAGATGACTGTCCAGATACATGACCCACCCTTCCCTGTACTAGCTGAGTACCTCCATGCCAGCCCCTGCTAGCCCAGACCTCAGCTCTTATCTAGCAAACACCACACATTTATGAAAACACAGGGCAAGGAGTTCGCAGGGCCTTCCGCTCACATCTTTCATTGAGGACGGATCTGAACAGATTCCAGGGTGTCATGCCCCTTCTCCCAGGACTGGGGGGGCGTGCTCACCTGTCCAGCTCTCCCCGCAGCCTCTGGTTCTCGGTGGTGGCAATGGCGTTGGTCCTCTGTTCCCGCTGCAGCGCTTCCCGCTCGGTGCTCAGCACTTTCTCCAGCTCCTCCAGCTCAGCCTTACGCTTCTGTAAGTCGCCGTGCCTGTGGAGGAAGCACACACTGGAAGCACGGCCAGGCTTCCTCTACCTCAAGCAATTCACACGTCAGGAGACTGGAATGAGCCCTCTCAGAAAAAGGGGATTCCTGTGGGAACTTCCCTCCGTGGAATGGCGAGGTTGGACAGTGGGGAAGCATGAGGAATGCTGTCCCTTCAGCCAGCACCCACCCAGGGACCCAGAGTCCTCTTCCATTCCTCTGGTCCCTTGGCTTCCCTGTCACAGCCAGGCACCTGAGGGCCTGAGGGCTGCACTCCATACCTTTCTACTTTGGAGACTCATATTACAAAGGGGTTCGCTAAGAAGCAGCAGATCTAAAGGAAACCACAGAATAAATAGCTCATCCATCCTCACCTCCTCTCTTCTCTGTATGGAAGCCCCCACCTCTGCTCCTGCCTGGTGCTCCTGGGAGGTGGAGACCTCTCGTCTCCCTTCCTCCTTCCCTCTGCTCAAATTCTCTCAATCCTTATAGGCTGCACAGCTGTCTCTGGGGGGGGGGCAGCAGAGCACAAGGTGGAACCTTGACAACCCTGACTTTCACCCCACCCTGATGATGACCCAGGATCTCCAAGTCTTGAGATCTCCAGGACCTTAAGGGTTCAGTGAAAGGGGTGGTACTTTTCTCAACCATCCGGCTAAGGAAACTCTTCCCTCAACCCTGGGCTGTTGGGGGTCTCCAATTCTCTGCATCAGCTTAGGCTGGGCCTTCACACTGGAGCCCCATGTAAGAGACCCAATTAGGAAACTCACTTAAATGTTCTCGAGGTCATTAGCCAAAGTACAGCGGTTGTACCCCCATGGTAGGGCATAGAGATGAGTTTGGGGGGGGTGTCCTTTCTGCTTCCAGAGCCAGTTAGTGACTGTGGAAGATCACTGAAGTTTGACAAAAAGGCCACAAACTGACCAGCAACTTTACAATCCCCATTCCCCTGTGGTACTTCAGCAAAGCACACAGATCAGACACATCACCCCAGGCCTTCGGGGTCTTAACACCTAGCCCTTGACTTGACAAAGTAATTATCAGGTAGGAATGAGAGCTTGCCCAAGTAAGTATCAAATAGAGAGAATACAGACTTCTGTCACCTGAAGCCCTGATGCAGAGACGAAAGGTGCCTCCAGCAGCGCATCCCACCAGCCAAAGACGGTGAGTAGCTGCAGAGACTACTCCAAGCCAAACTTGACCCTCGGGCCAGCCACAACTCCATCTACAGAAACCTTCCTCCTCTAAATGGGCATCAAGACTCATGGGCGATGGCTCGGTGTTTGAGAGCACTGACTGTTCTTCCGGAGGTCCTGAGTTCAATCCCCAGCACCCACGTGGTGGCTCACAACTGCCTGCAGCTGTTGTCCTTGGGATTCGATACCTTCTTCTGGTGTGCAGATGTAGATAAAACACCCCCACACATAAAATACACTAAGTCTCAGGCTGCATGTGGTGGTGCACGCCTTTAATCCCAGCTCTGGGAGGTAGGGGCAGGCAGATCTCTGAGTTTGAGGCTAGCCTGAGCTACATACAAAGCAAGTTCCAGGACAGCCGAGGCTACACAGAAAAACCCTGTCTCAAAGAAAAACAAAAAACAAAACACCAAACCAAAACAACAACAAAAATATAAAAAAAAAAAAAAAAAGGCTCTCAGAAGACCATGTTTTACTGATCCTGTGTAAAGGCCTGGTGCTGGTGAGCGGGGGTCACGCTCACACTGGGGTCAACGCTGTGTGTCCCACCGCATTATCCGACAGTGGCAGTGCTCCTTTCATGTCTACACACAGCACCACATACGTAGTACAGGTTCAATAAATGCCGCATGTAGTATGGGCTGGAGGGGGAGTGCCAGGGGAAAAGGCGCTGGAGTCGGAAGGTGAGGACACAGAAGCCAACACCTTGGCAGCCCTGGAGGATGGGGCGGGAGGGAGACGCTAGATGAAGTAAGAGCCACCGTCGTCACCAGTGTACCCACTGTATCATCGGCACCCACACGAGGCTTTTCTGGCTCAATAACAATCCAAGGTCCCTACAGTGGAAATTTCTTGCAGGACAGCCACTCCCACCAGACATAACCAATGTATGTGACATCTCGCTGTTCTGCTGCGGTAGACTGGACAGATGCTACCAGTGGGGCATTCACAGGAAGGGGACAATGGCTCTCCTGCCCCACTCCTGTCTGAGGCTCCTTCTTTGGACACGCCCCAGGCTCTGGAGGCCTATCCCTTTGGACGTTTGAGGCATCTGCTCAGGGATCTGGAACCCTGAGTGCACGGACAGGCATTCAGCCAACAGTGGGTGACTTGACACACATCCCAGGACCTGGGAAGGCTGCCAAGATGAAAAGTTAACATTTATGTATTTTAGTGCACGCAAAATTGACTTTAAAAAATCAGCAGGGGCAGATAGAAGGAAAAGGGCAGCGTGCTCAACAGGGGACTCGGTGGTCTTTCTCCTCTCTCCCTCCCTCCCAACTGTGCTGAGATCACAGGTTACAGATTCACCATTTAACATAACAGGAGGATTTTGACTTAAGCACGCTAGACTCAGACTCGGAAGACGCAAAGTGGGAATGTGCACAACCCGCACGTGGTAGCCAGCAGGACCTTCCCAGGAACGCCAGGAAAGGAGAGTGAGTGGGGAGGAAGAAGAGAGAATTCTTAGAAAACAAGTCTCCAAGTGCCCACACTGGGCCGCCCAGAACCAGGGTGAGCCATGGCACCCCTTCACCCCAGTGTCCCAGGCCACAGTCCTCAGCTGGACAAACTTCCGATTGCTAAAGGTGACGTTCATTTCCTTCCCTTTTGAAAAGCTCAGGTGCACCAACAATGGGAAGCAGCCCGCCAAGAGGAAATGCAGGGGGAAGAGATGGAGACTTCAGGAAAGTCCCATAAGCTCTGGGACAGCCTAAGGGGCTCAGCACTCCAGCTGCCTCCTCTACAGGCTATCTATATCCCTGCCCTCAGGCCTCTGCTACACCTGCCTCACCTCTCCCCCACAGGCCCCACTCCAGACCTCCAGGCCCTACCTCTCTCCAAGCTCCTTGTGCTCCAGCTCCAGGTTCCTGTGCAGTGTCTTCAAGCAGCTGTGCTGGCGGATGAGGGCCTCATACTCGGAGGACTGGCGCTCATACAGGGCACCCAGGTGCTCATGGTCCTGCAGCAGGGCTTCATAGGCAGCTGCCAGCTGCTCCTGCTGCTGCTGCAGACCTTCGTGTTCAGCCTCCTTGGCCATCTGCTGGCCCTGCAGCATCGTGTACTGAGCACTCAGCGCTGCGTTCTGGGAGTTCAGGGTGGAGTTCTCTACCTGCAGGGAGAGCAGAGCCCTCTGTGCGGTGAGCGGGGCACTGACAGGGGCAGACGGCACCAGAGGGACTTCATGGCAGTCCAGGCACAGACCAGAACGTGAGGACTTGGCTCTGGAAGGGGCCTACACAGCAGAACCCAGCCATGAAAGGGTGCTGTCATCCCGAGACATTTCCAGAAATCCCATCCTTCGTCTACTGATTATTTTTTTAAAGCCTACTTTCTAGAACGAGTCAACAGAAAATCTATACGGGTAGGCGAGACAATACTATCAATGGACTGATACATATATTTTTACGAAAAAAAAAAAGAGAGAAGAAAAAGAAGAAGAAAAAGAAGAACCCCAGACTCTTACAGATGCATTTAAGTGCTGCTAGGGTCTGGACTGAGGACTTGGTGCCTGCTGAGCACTTTTACCAGAGGTCCACATCCGAGCCCCCAATTTTTTAGGGCCTTTTAACGTAATCCCAAAACACGAGAAAACTGAGCAGGGGCCAGAATTACTCGGATATCCAAACCAAACAAAGACTTTTTTCCAAGACAAAACAAAGTAACAAACCAACATCCCATTTTCCTGCTTTAACAAAACAAACCCAACCTCTCTGCCAAGGAAGCTTCCTGTTTATTGTCTCCGTCCCATACGTAACTTCCCAACTCTTCCCAGAAGCTATACCAGTGGGTAATTTTTCCTTTCCTGCCACCTACTAACCACAAATACAACCACGTGATGGGTGGGCTGCGACGCTGGGCCTGCTGGCTGCGTCCAGCAGAGGGAAGTCAGGTCACAGTCCCATTTCCCTTCTGTCGGCTTAACGCAGCTCTGCCCGGTCGTACTGTACAGAAACTGTTTAACCATGCTTTCTTGATTTTCAAATCTCTGTGTGATTTGAAACGCGCATGTTCATTTGTATAAACCAGTGGTTCTCAACCCTTTAACACAGTTCCTCATGTTGCGGTGACCCCCCCAGCCATGAAGTTACTTTCACTGCTACTTCATAACTGTGATTTTGCTACTATTATGAATCTTACTATAAACATCTGATAGGCAGGTGGTCTTAGGCAACCCTGTGGAAGGGTCATTCAACCCCCAAAGGGCCGCAACCTGAAGGTTGAGAAGCTGAGAAATAAGGTTTTAGCCAGACTCCTCTAGGCCTAGCTATAGCAAATGTCTTGTGAGCCACCCTACTACCTTCAAAGACTCCTGTCCACAGCAAGCTTAACAACCACCCAGTCCCAGGTCCCCCATGCTTTGGCTTGCAGCTCCCACCGAGGCGCAGTCCCAGGTCCCGATACCTGCAGCTTTGCGGTCTGGGTCTGCAGCGCCGTGGTGTGCTCCTGCAGGAAGGCGCTCTGCTTCTGCAGGGTCAGGATCTGGCTGCTGAAGGCCACATTCTGCGTCTCCAGGTGCTGCAGCTGCTCCTTCAGCAGCTGCTTCTCGGCCTGAAGAGCTGCGTTCTAGAGAAGCACGTGTTAGTTACACAGAGAAAGGCACACTTTCTCTGGACATGAGGCCTGGGGTTTTACTGAACCCTTAAAGGTCATGCAGGCCTGAGCTGGGGTTCCTCAGGCACAGGAAGTTAATGGTTTTCCTCTTAGAAATGGACAACTAATAGAATTTTTAAAAAGAGACAATACGTTACGGGCAACTGCCTGGGACCTGAGGCATACTGGCATGCAAGTTGCTTTCATGATTCCCTTGTGGGAATGGGTGAAGCCATTCCCCATTGACCACAGAGCCAGAGTCCTCAGCAATAGTTGTCCCCACATTTGAGACAGCAAGTGGATAGAACAGGGTACTTAAGAGTAGGAGACTAACAAAGATCACATCTACCAGGCGAGGAGCCAGGACATGGGCTGCGGGCTGGTACTATTCCTCATTAGCGTGTACTTGAAAACACAACAGGCTTATCACAGCAGGAGGGTCAGCCCAGGAGATTGGGGGTCTCCCTTGTATTAGAAACCAAGAGACTATGATGAAAGGCACTAAGGGACCAGCCAGGACAATTCAACAAGTGTCCCACTAGACTCCATAGCCCCCATGGCCTCTGCCATCCATATAGGGGGTAACCCTCACAGGATGGCCACTTCATGGGCAGCCTACTCACGCTTCGTTCCAGTTCAATGGCCCGGTCCTTCACACGGAGCAGCTCCATGGTAGCCTCTTTGTGGCTGGGCCCCCAGGCCTCCTCCTCTTTGTGACTGGTGACCACCTTGCCTGCAGGGTGTTTCAGCACGTTCTGTGCCTGCGTTCCGTCCTCCTGGGTCTGCCTGAGCTGCTCACGCTCCTCCTTTACCTGCAGGGGGTGTTGGGAAACACACTCAGGCAGGAAGGAGCCATGAAGGCACCCTACTAGTGTGTAGGAGACCCCTCACCAAAGCTTCAGACACCCACCCAACTCAGCCTGAGGAGGGGCAGGCCGGATGCCCTCCTTTTTCTGCGTGTTTCCCCAGGAAAGGCAGGAGCGTGAAGTCACTCTGTGCCAGTCAACACCTTAGCTACATGACTGACAGGTCCTGCTGCTTGCCTGAGCCTCCAGTCTACACCATACAGATGAAAAACCAGGCGCAGGAGGTCATTCATCTCAGAGGCCCTGCCAGTTCTGCATCTGCCTGACCTCAGGTCCCAAACCAACTCTGTAACCAAGGAATGTGGTACATGTTCAAACAGGAGGGATAAGAGAGTATGTGTGCAATGTAAAGCATATATGTGGAGTCAGGTCCACCACAGACAGAGATGGCATGCACAGCAGGCGCGCGCGTGCGCACGTGTGCATGTACGTTACCTTACTGACGTGTGGAAAGTGTGAATGAGGGAAGCATGTAGGTACGCATGGAGAGTGTGTACATGTGCTCCACACATTGTCTACATGTATGGAAACATGCACTTGTATGTGCCCATAAGCTGACAGGCCTATACTTATAAGGCCTTGTCCCACCTAAGGCTGTTGTGAGCCTGCAGGTCTCTGCTTGATGCTCTGGGCTGTTCCATGTTCCCACACCTTACCTGGAGATGAAAAACTGCCCTGAGACACAGCCTCCTTCCCCTCCCAGTCCTGCTCAGCTCCTATACCCCCAGAGTGACACCCTCAGGACCCTACGGTGCATCCTCATCTGTCCTGGGACACAGCCTTTGGTCACCCTGGGGAGGGTGTGACAGAGGCCTGGCAGGCAGGACCTCAGCCTGGCCCTCACCATCTGCAGCTCCTTCTGTAGTTGGTGATTCAAGCTCTCTTTCTCTTCCACCTGCGCCTCCAAAAACATAATCTTCTCTTCTTTCATGGCTAGTGTTGTTTTCAATGCTGATTCATTTTTGCCTTCCAAAACCTTGCATTTTCTGTAAATATACAGACACAATAGTAGAGTTTGTAGGCCCCTTCACCCCCACTCCTGTCTCCCCGTGGCCAACACACACTCTTCCCACTGGGCTGGTTTCATGTACCACTTGCAGAGAGAGTCCCAGAGACCTTGGGAGCCAAACCCACTGCCCAGAGCCCTTCCGGGGGTTCCTAGCTGACACGGGCACACCATCCCACAAAACAGCACGGCTACATTTTACAGCCACCCCTTGAAGAGGTGTTCTATTACAGCTACTCTACAGATGGGGAGACTCCATCTCAGGAAACCTCAGTGGCCTGACCAGGTCACAATGCTAGGTGTATGGCAGGTGGCAGTGCCTTCCCACGGCAGCAGCATGTCAAAGCAGGCACAGAGTCTTGGCGGTTACAATCCAGAAAAGGTTATGGTACTAGATTCCCTTGGAAATCCGACTGCTGAAGACAGCACGGCTGGAGAAACTGCAGTAATCAAATTAAAAAGGGACGTGGGCTCTTTGTGGGGCTGGGGAGCAGGTCAGTGTGGAGCCTGTCGAGCACGCCAGAGGCCCTGGGTTAACCTCCAGCACCACGGCCTTTTTATAGCACACAATGATCTCCTTCCATGCCTCCTCCAGGACCTGAACCACGAAGGCAGACCCAGGGAGTCACACCGTGTACCAGAGGGGAAGAACAAACCAAGGCTGAGCCCGAGGAGCTCAGACCCAGGGGAGAGCACAACGCCACCTCGCGGGGCTGCCCTTACGTGTCGCCATGGCTGTTACACTGCAGCAGCTCCTCGCTGAGGCCGACCTTCTCCAGCTCCTGGCTCAGTTTGTCCAGCTCACTGGTTAGCTGCTGGCTCTTCAGCTTCTCCAGCACCAGGTCCTGCAAGACAGGAAACACCGCTGTGGGTGGGATTCCCGCGGAGAGGCCAGGCCCTCGCAGTGGGGCCATATCTTTGAGTCACCTCCTCCCCAAACATCTGAGACATCAGGTATGTTAGGTGACCGGGAAGGAAAGGGAATGGATACCCTTTCCCAGTCCTCCTGGTGCTGGAAACAGACCATGTGGCAACATATGGAGGATGGATCCAGAACGTTCTCCTTGTATGTCAGAAACACTCCACTGTGCTTTTAGAAGCAATATGATCTCTCCTAATATGATTGACTTTTAAAAAAAAAAATCACAAATTTAGCACGTAATTAAATACTCAATATTGACTGGTATGTGTGTGGTAGCCCAGGGTGAACTTGAACTTGCTATGCAGCTGAGAACCCTGATTTTTTTTTTTTTTTAAGATTTGAGTGTTTCGTCTGCATGTACACCTGCATGCCAGAAGAGGGCATTGGACCCCATTACGGATGGTTGTGAGCCAGCATGCGGTTGCTGGGAATTGAACTCAGGCCCTCTGGAAGAGTAGCCAGTGCTCTTTAACTACTGAGCCGTCTCTCCAGCCCGGCCCTGAACTTCTGATCTTCCTGCTTCTACCTGCCAAGCACTAGGATTGCAGGGGTTCACCACCGTGCCTGATTTTATGCAATGCTGGGGTTCCAACACAGGGCTTTGTGCATGCTAGGCGAGTTTGCGCCCAACCAAGCCATGCGCCTCCAAGCCTGAAAAAGTTTATTTTAAACCCTGGCTTTGGTTAACTTTTCAGAATGTGGGTGATGAAATAAAAGGTTCACTTCCCCAATCCTTTTGACTTCCAGCCCCACATAGCTCTTTGAGGGTACCCCCTGCCTGGTACCATAGCCGGTAGGATGGTACACCCTCCATCAGATTCCCCTGCCCCGTGCCATACTAGCAGCTGATGCCAGGTGAGCAGCTCTGGCCAGGGGTTATGGGTGAGAACAGCATAAACAAGCTCCTGTTGAAGCAGAGAAGAGCTGCCACCTGCTTTTTGGCAGCCTTCTAACCTGCCACAGCCACAGCCCAAGCCCAGTGCTGAGATGGTGGAGCTTTAGGTTAAAGAAGCTTGGAGCTAGGCCCTCAGGAGGTTAAGGCAGAAGGACCATTCAAGGCTAAGCTAAGACTTAGGCTTGGACTGCTGGAGGGCTCTCCGGACTGTTAGGTGTGAAGTATGTCTGTGTAACAAGCCCCAGAAATGCCGGGGTAGCTGGTGACTGCATCACAGCCCACACTGCCTGCACTGTAGAGGCCCGAGCTGTGGGTGGCATGCAGGGCTGGAATCCCTCCCTGGCTCACCTACACCAACAGTTGTCTCTTTTGAACTGTCAGGGCTCTGGGCTTACTCTAAAATCACTTCCCTTCTCTCACTAGGCACATAGCCTCAGGCTGAGCTCCAGAGTGCTGTCTCTCTGCTTTGATCTCTTCCCAGTCTACCAGTTACCACATGCTGAGGAGCCAGGAGGACATCCACTAGGGTACAGGGTAGTCACAGGCTAGAAGGAGCTAGGTACCTGAATCAGTGAGCTGAAGACTACTGGGAATATGAGTTGAGATGAAACCTGCAGGTTGGGCCACTCAGATGCTAAGGCTGTCTACTAGAGCCACATCATGAACGAACACCCCAACAACCCACGGAAAGGTACCAAGGGGTGTAGGACAGAATCTCCAGGAAGCAAAAAATACTAAGATGGTCACACACTTCGATCCCATCGCTCCTCTTCTGGGAATATCCGCTAAAAAAGCGTTCAGGAAGGGACAAAGGGTATCCAGTATCACTGAAACAGTAAGAGCTGGGGACACTGCTCAGTGAGCATGCTCAAGACCATGGGTTCAATCCTCAACACCAAAGAGGAAGGAAAAAAAGATCCCAAACCCAAAACAAAACAGTGGGGAATAATGCAAACAATCTGAAAGGACCTACAGTTATCAAAGTAAACCTACAGGCTTAAATACCTTCCAGTCATAGAGAGATCATGGCTTTGAAACCCATTCAGTGAGGGGCCGGTGAGATGTTTCCATGGGTAAAGGCACTTGTCGGCAAGCCTGACAACCTGGGTTTGATCCCCAGAACCCAAACAGTGGAAGGAGAGAACAGACTCTCTCACACTGTCTTCCAGTCTCTACATGTACACAGTGACACACATGTATACCAAATAAATAAATCAGTGTAAGAAAACACAACTATCACCCCAAACCCGAAACCTATTTCATGTGGAAAAACACGAAAGCACGATTAAGAAAAAAACCAGAATATCCTGACCATATGTAGTCAGGTATGGAGCAGCCTTCTGATGCATGATTGATTTAGGATTCTTTTTACTTTGTGGTCAATTGTTGGGAATTTTGGTTTTATCCCAGGTTAGCAATGTATATGGTCAATGCTGTTCTCTAAACGCTGGGCAACAGCAGTGAGCTAGAGCTGAGCCAGTCACTGGGTGAGGAGGGGAGTCACAGGCACTCACTCCAGAGAGCTGCGTGGCTAAGCTTATAAGGGCAGGAGCTCAGATGTGTTAAGTGCATCTTCCACTTATGGTATTCAATCTACAGTGGGCTGATGGGGACACAACCCATGGTAAGGGGAGGAGCTCCATGTGTTAGGCACATCTTCCACTTATGGTATTCAATCTACAGTGGACTGATGGGGACATGCCCCATTGTGAGGGGAGGAGCCAGCATGCACAGGCATGGGGTACAGAGTAAGAGGAGATGATTAACTGGGGGTTGTCAATGAGAGATCACACCCATGCCTTTTCTCCCAGGCTGATCAGAACTTCGGCTACCATATGCTCAGCCTCAGGGGAAGATACCTCAGGAAGATATACCAAGTTCCCCCCCATTCTAGAACCTCGCACCCTGAAAACAGGCCCATTTTGCCACTGCCCCTGCACCAGGCTCACCTCTCTCAGGGTGGTCAGCGTCCTCGTGTTCATGGTGACCTGCTTGGTGAGGTCCCTGTTGTCCTTCTCCAGCTCCTTCAGCTTGCTGGCCGCATCCCGGCAGCGGGCCAGCTCCTTGTCCAGCGCACGGCTCTCCTTCTCGGCGGCCGACAGCTTGGCAGCGCTGTCATCCAGGACGGCGTCCTTGAGCTCCACCTGCTGCCATAGGCGTCTGGCCTCCTTCTCCAGCAGCTTCTTGTCCTTCTCCAGCTGGGCCACCTCCTGCTCCAGAGCCTTCCTGTCTCTCTCGGCCTCCTCGAGCTGCTTGTTGGTGAGCCGCAGAGCCTCCAGGTCTCGCCTCAGGGCCTGGCGCTCAGCCTCCAGCTCGCCCAGCTCCCTCTCCAGGGCCTGGGACTTGTGGCTGCTGCTCTCCAGGCTGTGCTGCAGCCGCTGGTTCTCAGCACTCACGCTCTGGTAGCTGAGCTCCAGACGCTCCGACTTCTTGCTGAGGGCCTTCAGCAGCTCCACGCTCCTGCGCAGCTCCTCCTTCTCCCGTTCCAGCTGCTGGTTCTCCGTCTCAATCTGCGCCATCTTGGCGCTGGTGAAGCGCATGGCCTCCACCATCTTGCGCAGCTCCAGGTTCTCCTGATCCAGCTGCTTGTTGTCCCGCTCTAGGCCCTCCAGCTGCACAGACACATTCTGCAGGGTGTCCAAGGACTTTCTGAGTGTCTGGTTCTCCAGCTCCAGACCCTGGCTCTCATGCTCCAGGGCCTCGACCTTCTCAGTGACAGTCTTCAGGGAAGTCACTTTCTTGGCCAGTTGCTCGTTCTCCTCCTCCAGCCGGTGCAGCTCCTTCTCCAACACCTCTGCCCGCTCTCCCTTCTCTTTGGCCTCCTCCAAGTCTCTGTGCAGCTGCTTCTTCTCCAGCTCCAGCTGGCTGAGTTTGCTGCCGGCCTCAGTCACAGCCTGGTGGAGGGCTCTGTTTTCCTTCTCCACATCCTTCCCGCTGTTGACCTGTGGCCTCTCCCTGAGCGACCACACAGCCTGGTGGAGGTGGCCCTTCTCCTGCTCCAGATCCTTTATCTGTGAGCAAACACATTAGGCATGACCCAGGCTGCTGCAGGAACCCACACTAGTGATTTGGGTTCACATGGGGGCTGCCAAGTAGAAGTCTCAACAGCTACTCTACGGTGCACCCAAACCCACCCATGGCTCATCAAAACACGCTCCATACAGTGAGTATTAAACCTAAACGACACATCTCTTTCTTCAAAGTGTTAGTGAGTCCCCTGGCCCCCTGTCATGGTCAGCAGGACCCAGTGGACACCCTGCTGGCCTCCATGCCCTTCTCTTGGGTCACACTCTTCTGTCTCTCAGCCTCTTCCTACCAAGGACACGCTGAACGGGCTGCTGTTCTCTGCGCCTTGGTCGCAACCTGTGTCTTTTCATCCTCACAAGCAGCGTTGCACAATGGCCCTCACCCACTACCCTCCCCATCCCTGCTTGTCTATTCGTACAAGATCCCTATGCCTGGTACTCGCCTTCCAAGCTGAGCTCCATGTACAGAGCCCCATCTGTCTTTCCTTCGTGCATAGTGCCAGTCTGGCCTTCCTTTCCCCACCTCTTACTCAGCTACAACAGAACCTAAAACCTAAAACACCTGCCATTCCAGCCTTGCCCTTTACCCGCTACTTCTTCCGGCTCAGACCCGGAGGTGCTCAGCAGCCTCAGAACGGCACCACTGAGACACTGTATCAGTACCCTGGGACTTCCTATGATGGAGGCACACAGAATCTTTCAGGTTTGCAATGGTCTCAGCCCTGGCACTAAGAGGCTTTGAGAAATGGGTCACTGTCCTGTGCACTGCAGGATGTTTACCAGTATTCACCCTCGTCCTTAACTAGACATGTCAACATGACCGCTTTAACTGTCAACCTGACATGGCCTAGAGCCAGCAGAGAAGAGTCTCAATTGAGGGACTGCCCAGATCGGATTGGCCTATGGGAGACTGTCATAATCCAGTCCACTGTGGGCAGCATCATTCCCTAGGCAGATAGTCCTGGGCTATATGAAAAAGCTAACTGAGCATGAGCCCTAGAGAGCCAGCGAGCAAGCATCCTCCTCCACGGTTCCTGCTGTACTTCCTAGGCTGTGAGTTTCCCAGAAGTAATGCTGTGTGGGGTGCCAAGCAGGCCTGCCTTCTCCCTCAAGGATGGGCTGTAATCTGTAAGCTGAAATAAACTCTTTCTTCCTCTACTCCTTTTGCTCCTTCCTTTTGCTCATGGTTATCTGTCACCGCAACAGAATGAAGTCTAGCTTTTCCTTCCCAGAGTCAGAACAATCAGAAATGCCTGAAGTCAGTGCTAAATGTCCACGCCAGACACAGGAGAGGGTGCAGACACGGGTGACTCGTGGCGCCCCTCTTGCCAGCATGAGCAAGTGGTGGAGGCAACGGCAATGCCTACCTGCCTGGCCTTGTCAGCCTTCAGGGCCTCCATGTCGCTCTGCAGCTGTTCCTTCTCTCGGATCAGCTCCTCGCTGAGAGTCTCCAGGTCTTGGTTGCTCTGCTTTTCTCTCTCCAGCTGCGTCTGTAACTTTTCAATCTGCAGATTTAAAGATCCAAACCATTGGTTAATGTCTAACCAAGTGAGCTGTATTTAAACAGAGAGACACACACACACAGACAGACAGACAGACACACACACACACTCAGACAACAGACAAATGCTTCTCTGCCCATGCTATTCATGCACACCCCTGAGGAAAACAGGTACCAGCATTGCTCTGCAGCAAAATTCTCACACCCTCCCTCAGCCATCGATCTTATATGGCCCGCATGTCTGTCCCAGGTTACCTATTATGCTGTGGGTCTAATCTACCCCTGTCTTGACCTCATCTTCTTCTGCTGTGTCAGACCACATACCCCAAGCACCAGATTCCCTAAAAAGACTATATAGCTCCCTCCCCTTCCTTATGCTTGGTGATAGCACCCAGGTTCTGTCATCCTCCAGGCAAACCTGTCATGATGCCCTGCCCCTCTGCCCACTCTACGCCAACCTCCCAACCCCCAAACTTCACTGCTGCTGCCCTGGGCCAGATTGTATCGTTCTTCCTGGGCTGATGACTACCCTCCCATCATCACTGCCAACACCAGGCTCTGATGGGGAACCCCCACCAGTGCCCAAGCTTCCTTGAGCATGAGCTACAAGAATTCCCACATCCTCCTGTCTATCAGGACAGAGGTCCTGACTTAGCAGGGCTGGCAGTCCTGGTTCCTGGAGATGCCACGCTATAGCCTACTCTGCCGAGGCTGCAAGCCTGGGCTGTCTCTTCTTACTACCACCAAACTCATTCAGCACAAAACACTGATGCTGGTCTCAGAGGGGCAAAGAGTCAAAAATCTGTCCTCCCTACTAACTACGTGGCCTCAAGCAAGTTCCTGACGGTCAATCAGGGCCAGAGGCATGCGTCATGCTAGCTGCACCACAGGGAGCTGGCCCTCCTTGGAGACTGCTGGGCCCATGCCCAGTTTCTGACTCTATGGGTCTGGGGTGGGACCTGGGGTTCTGCATTTTATGTCATCTTATTGGGATTCAGGCTGCTGGTTGGGGGCTGCTGCTCTAAAAGCAACGCTGACGAGTATCTGAACCTCTGGCCACCGTTCAATCTGATCCTTTAAGGGAGGACCAGAGATGCCCAGTGACCCCGAGAGCACAGGGGCTGAGCTGTGGCTCTCACTCTTCCACAGAGGTGTTGCGTGGACGAAGGTTCAAGCTCCCACAGCTCTAAGCAACCTTGGCTGGAGTGACTTTGCAACCTTTTTCCTTCTTGAGGTTCCATCCAACTCATAATTTGGGGTACCGATGGCATCCTCCACTGGTGGGAAAAGTGGAACCAGTAGGGGTGTGCATGCATCATGGTTGTTAGAGCCCCAGTATGGGACTCCGGGGCCAGTGAGTCTCAGCCAGCCATGCCTGGTCACAGTGTCCCTGGAAGACACTATGACAGCCACATACAGGTCGTTTCCAAAATCGAGACTGCGTATCTCACTCTTATCTCTGTGCTACTCTCACCCAAGGCCTGGATCTTAGGAAGAAGGCAGGATTGGCCCAGCACAGAGTGTGCTATGGGACCAGAAACAGGAAAGAGTTACCAGTAGAAAGGGGGTCACAGTTATGGAAGAGAACTGGCCCAATGCTTTTAAGAAGGGCTAGGACTCGGGTCCCTCCTATGCAGCTCTGCCCTGAGCTACGATGAATACCACACCTGCTGGCTTACACCCCTCCCCTTAAATATGACTGACCCCACTCCCAGAGAGCCATGCCAGCAGTCTGACGTTGCTACTGCTATCTAAATGTGGGGTTTTCCTGTGTCCTGTATGACCCTGTTGCATCTCCTTCATCTTTCTCCTTCTTAGTTCTCTGCCCCGCACCCTGTTGCTTACTGAAGACAGCGTACCCCCGGCTCTCCCATCAAGCTGGCTATGGAGGGCTAAGAGCCAGCTGCAGGCCCATGAGCCCGAGAAAGCGTCGTCCTCCTTACAGTCAGGGTGTCTGACAGCTGCTCAGAGTCTTCTCCTAACAGCCCCAAGGGGCAGGAGGGGGGGTGTCCCCTCTTCCTCTGGAAATGAGGAATCTTTTCCTCTTTAGCTAAAGGAACTGAACCTTTGTAACATCGATGTGAAATTGCATGGGACAGGAGGAAGACAGTGTCTCAAGGACCCACAGACAACTCAGAGTGCGAGGAAGAATGAACTCTGGGAGCTCAGATTTCCACGAAGGCCTGTTTGCAGCCCGACTTTGCTAGGGATGAGGCAGGGGAGCTGCAAGGACTCCCAGTGGGCCCTACCACAGAGGAGAGAGGATGGCTGTGGTTGGAGAAGGGAAATTCAGGGGGCCCAAGCTGATTAAATGTGGCCTCCTACTGGTGGCAAAATGCTCATCTGCCAGACACAGGGAACTGGGACCAGAAGATAGTGAGACCTGTACAAAAGATGGAGAATGGCCACCTCTACCGGCGGGCAGCCTGCTGCTGGATGCAGGACAGCTCAGTGCTCCATGGGCGGGACACAGGACAGTTCTGGTCTGGGATTAGTAGCCTTCCCTCTAGCCTCCATTGCTCACAGCCACTGAGAACTCTGTGGGAAGTCATGGCTTTCCTGGGATCACAGCAGGACAGGGCTGGTAAGAGGCTAAAGGGCTGGCTGCTCAGTGGGAAGCAGAATTTAGGACCCAGGCCTGGGCAGGAGCAGCCATGCTGGTGGCAGTGCCCACTGCACGTATCTGTATACAGAGTATGGGCGGCAGGGAAGAGGTGATCCACACTGACCACAGCCCAGCAAGAACATCCCAGGCTTCCTGAGAACCTGTAGGGTGGGAGGGTCTCATCTTCTCTCACGTCAGCTCTTTTTCGTTTTATCCAAGACTGAATGCCCATTTATAAAGATATTCCCTGCCCCAAGACCACAGAAATCTAAGACCAAACCATGTGGTCACTTCTCCCATTTTTGCTTTGCATCAAAAGACAAGGCATGAGATAGGAGTGTCTCCCACTGTCCTCTAAAGGCAGAACAAGTCACTTGGCAGCTCAGATGTCACAAGGCACACAGTACTTCAGAGACCATGAAGAGGTAAGTTAAGCTAGATGGTCCCATGCAGGTCCTTTTCACAGCAGGAGAGTGTGAGCCAAGTCCCAAGCAGGGAAAGTAAGCAACAGAAGCAGGACCCCGGGGCCTGGTCTCCTGCCAGCAGACCTTGCCCCACCCACCCTTACTGCCCCAGGAGCCTTATATGGGACTGAGGAGCAGATCAGGAGAATGTAGGCACAAGACACAGGTCCTACAGGAGGGCCACCAGTAATAAATTGGAGCTTGGCAGTGGATGTTTTAAGGGCCCATGGACTGCCTGCGATGCACACTAGGTGTATAGAACACCCCTGTACCCGCCCGGAGGAGGTCACCTTCTTGCTAAGCTGGTGGTTCTCCTTCTCCAGCTCCCCGCATTTGAGGCTGCTCTCCTCCAGCGCCAGTGAAGTGTCCCGCAGGCCCTGGATGGTGCTCTGAAGGCTCTGGTTCTCCTTCTCCAGCTTCAGGATGCGGCTGGAGGCGCACTCGTTCAGCTCGAACACGAAGGACTTCCTGGAGGCTGAAGTGCCAAGTGCGTCAGGGCCTGGCATGTCGGGAACCCCTGCTTCCACCCTCTGACACAAGCCAAGCCCCAAGAGCTAGGCTGCCCCCTCTTGTTCTCCATTCTCATCTCAATGGGACTGCTGCCTCAGCACCCAAGAGTGACGTCGTCTGCTGGCAGAGCCAGGGTCCACTCAATCCAGAGTTGAAGAAGAAAGCAGACTATGTAGTGTAGGAGCCAATCCTGGTACTTAGGCTGCCACGCTGCTCACCTAACTCAAGGGCTGCAGACATTCTGTGTGCCCACTCCAGGAGCAGTGGGCACATAGGCTGCTTGGTGGTGGCCAAGTGACCAGCTGACTGTGGGTGAGGGAAGGCTGTGCCTGTGTGTGTGCCCATTGCTTGCCAGCCTGTGCCAGAACCTCGACACGAGGGATTTCTTCCGATTTCAGTTACGTTAAAGAAAAGTGAGACAGTACACGCACGCTGCTTTGGATTTCTCCGTGAGATGAGATAAAAGCAGGATATTTTAAAAGGCATCTACTCTGCTTTTAAACAACCCAGCACTTTCGTGAGAGTCAAGAGCTAGACTTCTGGGCCCTTTCCTCCTTCAAGTGAGCTGCAGAGCTCCTCAGGAAGAAAATGGGCTGAAACACTCCAGAGAAAGTCAAGGCTGCTCCTCGGTCCCCATCTGTCCACATCTCAGCCAGCGCCCTACCACACTGCACTAATGTTCTGCCCTTCGACTCCCGACCCCTACTTATCACCCAGGGGCTACGAGAGAAGGCACTGAGGTCACAGCAAAGCCATCTACGTGTGCTCAGACTCAATACGCCACGTGTGTGTTCAGATCCTTGGGCGACCATAAGGACTGAAGTGTTGTGTGCTCTGTTGTGTTATCAACTACCATAGCAACAGGGCAGGCCCAACAGCCAGACCGGGCAACAGCGCCAACAGCGGGGAGGGGGTGTGACGACACAGTGTGTCCAATCCTAGCGTCAATACAGATTCACAGATACCTGGGAGCCCTTCCCTTAGTGAGAAGAGAAGAAACAAAGAAACTCAGCCACCTTAGGTCTCGGAGGAGACCTACAACCACACCTTACTAAACCAGCACAATCCCTAACTACATTCTAAATATTCATCCTGTATAGGACTCGCCCATCATCAAAGAAACATCATGCAGTAGACGGAGATCATTACAGAAAACCCCAACCAATCACAATGAAGAGAACAAATGATTGTGTGGTCCCATCCCCAACGGATACAACTACAACACAACTCTCACTGCAGAAGAGGGGGTGAGAACTGTGAGAGCCAGAGCAACAGGCAGTTTGCTAGGAGATTGACTATACTAGAAATGTCCGAGAAGCCACACCATGACGTCTCCTCATCACAGCTGCCTGAACAAGACCCGGGCAGGACGATACCAACAGACAAGCCAACGTGCGAGGGAAGATCACACTTCAACCTAGACAAAGAACCACAGGCAACTAAGGCATGCCGAGAGCAGAAGAGACAGTCTTCCCCAAGGAAGAGTCCCCAGATCGGTTATATAGTACCAAATGGCCGGCCCTGAAAACATGCATACAAGTGATGTTATATGGACTGAGTGGGTTGTATTTATATATTTAGCAGTGTGTGTAACAACTAAAGAAAGAGAAACAACTAAAGAGGCCATGAATTTGAGAGAGGGCGAGGGTGGTGGTGTATAGGAAGAGTTCGAGAGAGGAAAGGGAAGAGAGGAAATTATGGAATTATATTTTAATTAAAAGAGGGTGGGGTGGTGGTGGTGTACGCCTTTAATCTTAGCACCTGGAAGGCAGAGGCAGGCGGATCTCTGTGAGTTCGAGGCCAGCTTGGTCTACAGAGTGAGTTCCAGGACAGTCAAGAGTTACAGCAGAGAGACTCTGTCCCTCCCCCCCACCCCCCCAAAAAACACTAAATAGATAAGTTAATTAATTAAAAAATAAATAAATAAAAGTAAAGCACCTGGCCTAAAATAAAACTCTAGTAACTCAACTTGTGGGTCTTTGGATAGTTATTTCTGCCACATTTGTGTGGAGGGCATTTTATAATGGTAAACTCTACAAAATTACCAGTTTAGGTGTTTTTATTTCGATTATCTATGTGTGTGCGTGTGTACGAGCATATGTGTCTGGAAGTGAGAGGACAACCTGCAGGAGGTGACTCTCCCCTGGGTGGGTTCTGGGCTCTGAACTCAGGCCGTCGGGCTTGGCAGCCAGCACCTTTACCTGCTGAGCTGTCTCACTGACCCCATTTTAGGTATTTTTAAAGGTGCAGCCCCATGACACTGAGAACATGCACCGATGGCAACCCTCACCACCGTCCACCTTCCTCACCCTCCCATGCTGAGGCTCAGTACAGAATAACTTCTAAGCTTCTACAAGTTTAGCAACGGCACGGACCGCAAGCGGCTGATCACTAAAGCAAGCTCTTCACTGAGCACAAAGGCTTGCTCATCAGACCACCCAGCAACCAGGACTCACGGGTACCACTGCACCTACCAAACGCCACCAGGCCAGTAGGGCTACCGCCTCCTCTATGTCCTCTCACGTACACTTGGGATGATACTATGGGCGAGCTCAAGCTCTCATTTTTCAGACGAGGAAGCTAAAGTTTAAAAACATGGTATTACACCAGGTCATTCAGCTAACAAGCAAAGGAGCCAGGACTTTCAGAGTCCACTAGAGAGGCCATGGGTGCAGCTCAGCGGTAAGATATGTGCTCAGTATACACAAGTCCTGACTTCAATCAGCAGTCCAAAAGACCAATCTGAAACATTTCAAGCCAGGCACAGCTTCACCCTAGCTACTCGTGCGAATGAGACGGGGATCACCTGGGCCCAGGAGTTTGGAGCCAGAATGGGCAGCACAGCGAGACCAACCAACACTAACTACCATTACGAATAAATCACAAGCCCAGAGATGGCTCGGTGGTGAAGAGCACTGGCTGTTCTTGCAGAGGACCTGGTTTCAGTTTCTAGCACCCATATGGTGGCTCACGAACATCTGTAATGCCAGTTCCGAGGGACCCAAGGCCCTCTTCTGGCTTCTGTGGACAGCAGGCATGCAAGTAGTACAGATACACATGCAGGCAAGACACCCATGCACATGAAATCGTGTGGTTGGTGGGATGGCTCAGCAGGTAAAGGTGTGCTGCAGAGCCAGATGACCTGGGTTTGAGTCCTAGGACCCACAGGGTGGAGGAAAAACAAATTCCCACAAGCTGCCCTGACTTCCACATACGCACACACATACAAATAAACGTAACCTTAAAAAATTAAATAAAAAAATAAGTTAATCGTGGCCACTGACCTTACAGGGTTCATAAACTATACCAAGCAGCGGGAATGGATCAGGCCTTTGACGTTGGCCTTGAGAGCCTGCACTACCTCTCCAGTCCACCAGAGAGCAGAAGTTCCTCCTGATGGACTGCCACTTCAGAGGCAGAGACAATGCCCTCTTCCACCGTGTGGCTCCCAGGCACCTCCGCTTGGTACATAGCCACCAAAGCAGGCACAATTCAGTGTCCACAGAAACAAGTTAACTCAACGCTTTCAAGTTCAGATGAGCTGGTAAGGGCACTGGGGGGAAAGATCTTGGTATTCTCAGGGATGTTTTTATCGGTATCTTTTAAAGCCAAATGCCTGAGCCTGCATTGTAAAGGGCTAAGTCGATACTAACTTGCAATGTCGGGTGCATGGGAAAGGTGAATGTGGCTATTTTCAAACACAGGAATTGGCTTATTGTTTGTTGGGCGCTGGAGCTTCCTGCTGCAGTGCTGACTGGGGTCCCCCACCCTTCCCATAATGGACACCTTATCTCAGAGTACCAGCAGAGGGCAGCAGTGAGTGCCAGGAAAGAGGACTCTCCCCCCTCCCCCCCAGGAAGATCCATAAAGAGCCTGGGACTGGGGAGCAGCAGCCACTTAGCATCCCCACCAGGGAGACAGGGCAGGCTGCCTCCATCCTGTACAATTATGCAAATGAACTGGGCAAAAAAATGTCCAGGGTACATTTATAATAAGGATTAGTGACCACTGGGGACACTTCTGGTGTCAGGGCTTTCTGTCATCAGCAAAGAGCTGTGATCTGGAAGCTCCTGACTGTCACATGGGAAACTGAGAAATCCCAACACTTCATTTGCAGCTAACTTCCGGGCATCCGGGCTGCCAGGCTGCTCACGTATCCCCTGGGGAGGGCTGAACTGAAACAGCTCCAAATGGCACTTGAGGAAATCACATTTACTTGAGGATAATGGATGTGCTGCTAGGAAGACCGAGAGCCAAGGGCTCAGCTCCGAGCAGCAGAGGCTGCAGCAGGGCTGGGTCCCAGGCACCGGGCACTACCTACCATCAGACAAGTCTGCACTCTTGGACAGCTGTTCCAGCTCCCAGCCCAGGTGGGCCGACTCGTTCATGCTCTGCTTCTGTGCGATCTCCAGAACCATGTTTTCTTCCAGCAGCTCCTCGATTCGTTTCTTATCTGTGTCCCTGTCCTAGGGCAGAAAGAGGGAAAGGTACGGGGATGGGTGTGACCACCCTCCCACCGGGAGTGTCTACCACCATCCACAGCCTGCACCTGCTTCCTTCCAGACAGAGAGCTGTAAATAAACACCCCGCTCAGGGCCCCGCTGCGACAGGGACCGCTACTGGACAGTGCCTTGACAGGGCTACTCAGGTCAAGAAGTCATAAAACCTCACAGAACACTCTGAACACAGGGACGCACAGAAGAACAGTGCCCTGGAATTGGCAGTGCGGTGACGGACACCCGTTCCCTCTAAAGTAGGCCTCTGCAGCCTCAAACACTGTGACGGGGATGACAGGCCAGTGCTCAACCCACCCAAGTGCCACTGAGGACCCTTGAGAAAGACACGTGCGTGTTCACCCTTGCGGAAGAGCGGCCACTTCTGCAGAAGCAGCATAAAAGTCAGCTGCTTCAAAGGGTAGTAAGTGCCTGCCTGAGCCACGGAGCTTAGCAAGTTCTTCTCTAAGTCAGCCAGCTGCTGGCAGGCAGCAAATTCAGAAGCTCACACACCAGAAGAGCCCGCCCCTCCCACGAGACTCCCACTGCCTCTGCACAGGGCACCCGCTTCCTTAATACCAGTTCCAAGTCGTGGAGTTTGGATTTTAGCTGCAGGTTCTCTTTCTCTAGCTCGTGGACTTTGTCGCTGCGAGCCCGGGAGGCAGTCAGCTGCTCCTCCAACATAGCCTTGGTCTCGATTAAGATGATGTTGTCTTCTCTCAGTTCCTGAAGACCAAAAGCCAACAGGAGAGCTGTCATATACTGAGGTCCAGTTGGGTCGTGACCACAGGACTTCCAAACAAAGCGCTTTCAGCCCCACCCCAGCCATCAACCGGCCCAGGGACACAGATGGTGGGAAGCTCTGCATCCAGTTCTTGTCAGCCTGCGCTCACTCTCCCACATGGGCCTGAACTCAAGCTTCCCGGTGGAGGGAAGAACTAATATACATGGGCTTGGTCAATGCTGGCCCTGGGGAAGTAGCTCATTGATCCTAGGGTCTCCCATGTTCCTCCAGAGACTCCATCCTCAATCGTGGCTGGTCCTGCCAGCACCCTTCAGAGGGCAGGCAGGTCAGGGTCAGTCTCTTCCTACAGGTGAAGGATCAACTCAAGTACATTAAGGAATGCGCCCAAAGTCATAGACCCGTGAGGCTGAGGCTGAGGCTCCCACTTAAGGCTGCGGGGCTCAGACTCCGCCTTTTTCTCCGTGGCCTTCAGCTCCTGGGAGACCCACCTTCAAAGGCCTCTGGTTAGTGAGAGACTCAGGGAGTCACTAATGACATGACAGAGAACAATGAGGGTCTCGGATCAGCAAGAGGGCCCAGCATTCTCTTTGCTCACTGTCCACCTGTGTCTAATAAGAGCTCCCCACCAGCACCTCTAACCTCACTACTGAGTGACCACACGGCAGGCTAGGCCTTTATCCACACGGTAAGTGCCTGCTCAGTCTTCAAGACCATCCTGAATGGCTCCCTCTGAGGACCTTGGAATCGACTCTGTCCGACTCTGGTCAAGTCAGGTATTTGGGTGTCCATCCTTCTCCACTCCTGCTCTAAAGTAATGGTGCTGGCCTGTCCTCCTCCCCCATGCTGGGCACTCTGTGGAACAGGGCTGTTACACTTCTGTTCACTGCCTCTTGTAGCAAGAGAGGTGGCCTAGGGGGTGGCCTTTGAAGGACTCAGACACTCTTGACAGGCAGAGACGGCACCCAACAGAATCAACTCCAAGCACCTTTCAAACTGTCTTTTTTTTGGTGGTCTCAATGTCTACAGTGTTATGTAACAGACGCATTCCACTCTGCCCTGCGTGTCTGCCATCTCACCAGCCAGAGACCAGCCCTGAAAGATGCTGTGTTTAAGTTCCCGCGGGCCAAGAGCTCCACTTGGCCTGCAGGGTTGAGAGGGCTGACTCCACTGCTCTGGGGGGGGGGCGTGTGTCTAAGACCGGCATGCGTATCTGTCCCAACCGGGAGGCCGTTATCAAGCCCACCCCTGCCTGGTCAACAGCTGGGGTGTTTATACAGCCACGGGTTAGACTGGAGGACCTCTCCCAAGTGACTGGAGAGTCTGCTTCTGATATGCCACGTGATTTGAAAGAGAGTGACAAAAGGGGCTAGTGGGCCAACTCCATTTCTGCCATGAACTCTAGCTGTAAGGACTCTCAGGCTGGATTCCTCTGCCTAAGTGAATGTGGGTTACTAGCGTGTGTAGTGTCAGTGCACAAAGCCTGCACTCAGCAGCTGTCCAATCACCTCACACCTGTGAGGGACAATGTTCAATCCAGCACACTCACCCATAAAGTAGCCCAGCGCCCTTGTCAACAGACAAAAATTGTTTCCGCAAGGGCTTGGGGGTGTCTCTGAGCAGTAAAGGACTTGCCTAGCATACGTGAGGCCCTGGACTCTGTCCCTAACACTGAAAAACAAAAGCAAACAAAAAAAGTAACTCGTTTCCAGGAGTGTCTCTTGACCCCCACAAACGCCAAACACCAGAGGGAATGTGGAGTCAAAGAAACAGTCTCCTTCCCGGTGAGCTTGGGATCACAGCACACAATGGCTCCTGGCGTCCACCGCAACTGAAAGTCCAGGGGTGCTGGAGGAAGCAAGAGCTGGGTCACTGGACCCATAGCAACAGGCCTCTCCCTCCTTCCTGCACCGTCTCCGTAAGGACTGTCTCTCACCTAGTGCCCCAGTCATTAGTTCCACTGACATGGAGAGTCAAGGGCAGGACAAGCTCTACCTTGAACCTTGTGCCTGAAGCATGGCCTGACTTCAAATACAGAAATCAGATCAGAAACCAAAGGTCCCCTCTGCATCACAGCCCCCAGAATCAACAGGGCTGAAGGAAGTCCCGAGGTAGAGCAGAAGACTGCCCACCCAGCATGTGCGTTCGCTGCAAGTTCCCTGGGACTTAACATTCCTCATTTGGGACATGCTGCTTATTTGGGCGTGAACTTCGGGAGGCTGGGGTCCCTCCACGAGCACCTTCAGGTCTCCAGCACCACCCTCTATCCCCTTCCTTCTCCTTATGGCCAAGGCTTCCTCCTGCTCTGGCAGCCAGTCAGGGCTCTGGAGACCGCCAGACACACATCCCGACCCAGCCACTTGGCCACTGTGATACTTTTTCTTGCCTGAAGAAAGGAGGCTACTGCACCTCACGGGGTCACTGAGAGGCTTAAGCGCTATGGTGGAGCTCAGGCTTAACACAGTTAGGGCTCTATGTAACTACTGCTTACCTCAAGGCCCCACTGCGTACCTGCTCGCTACAGGACCAGAGGGCAATACTCTGTTGGAGGGAGGCGATGGGGCATCGTGTTCCAATAAAACTTTAATCATAAAAGCCGACGGTGGGCTGGCTTTAATCTACCGTCGAGAGTTTGCTGGCTCCAGAGCAAAGAACTTCACTGACACAGAAGCCTCACTATCAGGAAGAAACAGACTCCCTTCCCAGTCAGTCAGGAGACAGACAGAAATATACGTCACAGTAATATTCCACACACTGCCCAGGAAGAGGGGCCTATAAAAGAAATGTGAAGCGTGAGATCGGGGACACGGCCTGCTGAGCTCACAGCCCCAGCCCTGCTCTGGCCCTACGCTGACAACTCCTGACTGAATGAGTACAAGGAGAAACAGGTGGCCTGGGAAAGTGCCTGTGCAAAGACGCAGAAGACCCCCCCCCCCCGCCACCTGTGGTGGCGGGGGTGGGGGAGACAAGGGGAGAGAGAACATGGAGGCATCCCAGCAATGGAGAGGTAGCTGGTGGACCACTGGAGAGGGCACCCTAGGAACAGGCCAGGGGACTGAGCAGCATAGTAGTTTAGATTCAGGGAGGACGTCTGCATACAGACACTGGAGTAACACAGCAAGCCAGCAGGAGGCAGCCGGAGAGGCATGCACAGGCTTCAGTATTGAAGGCACCAACATGCTGGGGGTGGGGCATGGGCTTAAAGGATGGTGAGCCCCTGGCCTGTGTGCGGCTGAGTGAGATGAGGAGAAAAGAGAGGTGAATGTCTGCTTGGGCTTAAGCACCAAGTGCAAGGACAATGACCAGACTCCACGGTCAGCACAGGCTGGTACAGAAGGCCAGGGACCTGGACACATTAACTGCCACTCCTATGGGATGGAGATCTGAGAGTAGGAAAGGGACCAGCCCATGGCTCAAGGCACTGGGTGCTTATCATTCCCAAGTCCCGAGCATCTCCCACTGAAGCTGACAGGTCCATCTAGAAGATCTAGGAACCCCAGGATCCAGGGTTGGACTGGGGTCATGGCAGGACTAACCAAACCCCATCCCTTCCTGACTCTGGGCCTCACTGTTGTCATCTTAAAGGTGTGATCTGGGAAGGGGGGTTGTTAGGTATGAAACATGCTGGAACGGATCATTAACCCAGCTCCTGGGCCTGGGGCCTTGCCAGTGACCCACCCATCTCTCTGGCTGCCTCTTCCCTGCAGGACCTGTTCCAGAGCTTTTATCTCCACTCAGGGGTTCCCTACAGAGAGAGGTTGGCTAGCAGAAGCTCGCTGCAGGCATGCCTCTGTGCCCAGGAGGCCAGGGCAGGACACACCCCTCCTCTCATAACAGGACAAGACTTGCCCAACACTTGGCAGAACAATGTACTGCTCGGCCTCTGCCCCATGATCGGTTTGAAACTAGCACTTCCTAGAAAGCTGTCGATGTGCATGGCTTGGGGAAGACCGCCACCATCATGCCGAGGGCGCACACAGCACCCGGCATCTGCCTTTTGCCTTAGGCAGAAAATTTAAGCCAATCATTAAATACTGAAAAAGAAAAACTTCCAGGCTGTGTCGCTGCCTCTGCCTCCTCCCCCATGGCCCTGATTGTGATCCTCTTGACCCAGGCAGTGGTCCTGTAGAGGACCACTGCTTCCAAAGGGAAGTCACATGGGCCAGCTGGGTATCCGCTCACGGCTGGTCCTGTCCCCAGAATGGTTACACTGCTCTCAGTTACATGGTTTCAACCCTTCCGTGAACTAGACCAGGAGCCACAAAAAAGCTGTTAGATTTTAAAAACAGAACTATCCAATTTGTGGTCCACATTTTACAAATGAAATTCAACTTGCCCCCTGCCCTTGGCCCCCCGAGCTCTTCCCTTTACCTCCTCCTCCCACCTGGCTCTGATAGCTCTTCTTCTGGGATCTGCACTGGTGTGCTGCTTCTCAGGCCATCAGAGAGGATGTCCCAAGTCACCTCACCCCCACCCCTAGTTCTGTTACCCGGAAGTGTCACAACCGCGGACAGCTGGCAGGAACGAAAGCTACAGCCAGACGCTTTGCTCACCTGCCCATCACAACTCCCTCCAGTCCCAAGGAGCGTGGACCTCAAGCTTCCCCCCTTCATTCTCCCCAGAGCACAAAACTCTACACAGCAATGGCTTCTTTCACTTGGTGCTGGGGTTCCCACAGATCTTATGCCTGCTGTCAACTGAGGTAGAACCTCACCCAGGGCTGGAAGCCCACATGGACAGAGCCTCTGATCACAGACAGGCATTGAGTTTTGCAATTCTCGCCTGTGGAAGCAAGCATTCTACAGCCAAGAACTTCTGTGGGAAAGTACCCCAAAGCCAGGTATGGTAGTATGGCTGTGATCCTAGCATTTCAGGATGCTGAGGCAGAAGGATCTAGCCTGGACTATGCTGTGAGACCCTGTTTGAAAACTGGCCACGAGCACAGAAGCACCATTTACAAAATGCAGACTTCTGAAGCCTGCTCCCTGGGGACTCAGGAAGCCAGGAATGAGAAGTGTGTGTGTGCATTAAAAAATAACTAGTTGTGCATGCAATTATAAGCAAGTGAGTCCGGATGCGGGATGTCCTCTAGTCTCTTCTTTCGAGACACAGCCTCTCAGTGAACCCAGAGTGCACTATTTCTTTGGCCAACAAGCCGCATCGTTCTTGTCTCCACCCCACCCCCATCACTGGGCTTACAGGCCAGAGGTCACACTATGCAGGTGCTAGGGTCCTCCTGCTTGTGCAGGAAGTGTTCTTACTCGGCAAGCCACCTCAGACTCAGCGGTATGTGTGATTTTTCCTTTCTTTCTTTGAGACAAGGTCTCATATGATTCAAGCTGGCCTCAGACTTACTGTGCAGCCAGAAATGACTGTGAACTCAGGATCCTCCTGCCCCTGCCTCCCAAGTGTTGGGATTGCAGGTGCGTGTCACCAAACCCAGCTTACACTGCCCCTTCTATCACTCATACTTTGTCACGAAAAATATAAGATGTACTGAAAATGAAGAACTACTTTCGTCTACCCCCACGCACACGCACCGACTCCAACATTTCACTGTGCTGCTGCATCACGCGCCTGCACATCTGCCCGCTGCTCGGTCACTTTTACTTCTAGACGCCCGTACCTGGTGCTCGCATCTTCTCTAACGTTAGGACTCCCGCCAAGTCAGCCTCGATTATAAACACACTCTCCACGGCATCGTCCTTAATCGCTTCGAAACGATCCCTACTCCACCCTGATGGGTGCTGGGGAGGAGGGTCAGCGTCTTAGCTATGCACCTGCTGGAGAGGGCACCAGGCTCTAAGGCCCCTTCCATACCCACGGTCACGCAGGCAGCCCTGGTTGAACTCAGTGATCTCCCGACAGAGAAAAGCAACACGGGCATGGAAAAGGGCCTCGTGGGGAAGAGGGGGTGGGGTGAGAGAAACCAGAATGCACTGCATGTTTGAAGCTGTCAAAAATCAATTCAGTAAATAAAAAGTGATTCTTAAAGAATCCATGGTGGATCCTTCGGAAAAACGCGTATCACTATACTAAAAAAATTCTGATTTTTACATTAAGTTGGATATACTTAATTGAAACAAACTCAGACCCTTCCAAGTCACCTGTGCCTGAAGGCAGCACTGGCCCCTCGACAAGAAGCACTCAACACCGAGACGCGCTGGCGGGACGTGCCCAGCCCTCTGATGGAGGAGCGGTTATCTCAGTCTCTGCAAGCAAGACCCAAGGTCTCTGAGCTGCACTACAAGTGCCGACACACACCTAAGCCAACAGGCCAGTGGTGGCCAGGGGCGGCCTGTGTGAAGCGCAGTAGTCCCAGGTCACCACGTTCTCCAACGTGGTGTGGGCCAGGACTGTTCCAGATGCTGAGAACATATCCATCAGCTATGCAAAAGAAGCTCCTTTCCAGGTCTTTCTGGTGGGGCCCAGGCTTGAGTGACAGGCCAAGGATTCTGAGATATGCACCCCCATTCCTCTCACCAGAGGCTGAACAAGGATGGCACACTCTGCATACCTCGGCTGGCTGGACCTCAAAGCCCTCCAAACCCACCCTGCACTGCCCACCATGGAGACACCAGGACTGCAAGACCCCGACCTCATCCCAGGTATTGACCGTCCTGTTGGCTGCTTTCTCAGGCTTCCCAGAACTTGATTCCCCCTTTGCAGGGCACCCGCAGCCCGCACTGCTCCCCATCGTCTCAGACCCTTCCTTTTCACCATGACCTCTGCGGGAAAGCATTTCCCTGTTCTGGGGAGGGGCCTCTTGTGCAGGACCGGCAGGGCACTTGGACACCACATCCTACTGCAGGCTTGCTCACCTGCTTCTCGGCAGACGGGAGCTTCGAGAGGGGACTGGCAGTGTCCCTTCATTGCCGTGACTGTATCCGCATGCCAGCCAACATCACCACGGGCAAAGTCAATCCCCAAAGCCAAACACCAAAGTGTTTCAAATGTGGAGAGGCCAAAGAAGGTAACATAACTGTTCTACACATCCTCCAAGGGGGAGAGGCAGTTCACATGGCTGTTGGACATTCTCCAATCCTTGGAGGAGCATCCAGGTACAGTGTGCACCACCACTGCCTGAGTCCCATTCCTATGCAGTGCGTGCTTCTCTCAGGCTCGATTCACCAGATGGCTCTGACCCCAGTGTCTGCAAACCCAGGCACGCATCGATGCCTGTCCTGAGAGGTCTCATGTAGCAAAAACGTTCTTCCTTATTATTAATAGAACGAATGGGAAACCTGAAGACCTAATTACTTATCTCATGGTAACATATGAAATTAATAATATAAAAAGTGTTGCTGTACTGAACTGAGTCAGTTGGTGAGAAAACGGGTAGGAAAACAGTCTCCCCACAAACTTCTTTCAAAGTTTAGGTGGTAGCGGTAGCAGCGGTAGCGGTAGCGGTGGTAGCGGTAGCAGCAGCAGCAGCAGCAGCTCCTAGCAGAGTACCTTATCTGCAAGTTGAAGGGAGAATGTTGGGACAATGTTGGACTGCATGTGGAGTCTGAATTTGGGACCCACCCATCTCTGGGGAACAGAGTGCTGGAGTGAGTCCTGGCCATCACACTGTATTCCTGATCCTGCCTGGGGACCTTTCAAAGCCCCAACCTCAGAAGGAGCTGCTGAGGCAGCAATGTGGGAAACCTGTACAAGATGATGCTGGAGGTTCCACCTACAGCATCTGAATAAGCATCAAAGCAACTGGTGTACACTCTCTACCTGGAGTCCTTCCGGCCAGAGCTCACGCCTCTCAACATGGGCAGAGGCAGCCGTAGAACTGTTCCCCAGGCAGAGGCCTGGGCTCCTGCACCAGCTCTTTGTCCAGCATCCGAGGTGTCTTCTTCCAGACACTCACGTTCCTCGGGGGACACCCACTGAGCGGATCTGAGAAGCAATGCCCATCTAACACAACCTCACCAGCCCCGGCTGTAGTGGGAGGCTGCATGTGCCAGCAGGAGGGGGTGTCTCACGATATGGGACTGTCCTGGAGCTGAGGTGAGGTAGAAGGCATGCCTAGAACCCCTGAACGCTCATTCTGAGAGTAGCAGGTGTTTGGTCCCTCCCCTCCGCAGCTCTGACAGGCCACAAACAAATGCTGTCTGCTCACAGCAAGGCACCGCTCCTTCAAAGGTGTGGAACCTGCAGAGTTGTTTATCTGGAGCTGTGGCAGGGCCCCCTATATAACCATAAGGTGTCTCCTTCTAGTCCCCAGATAATACAAGGTCCAGGCTGCCCCCCCATATGCAAACAGGGCTGCCTCTCCTAAGCCAATGGGTTTCCTGTGACGTCCCTGGATACCAGAGACCTTTTCTCTGGCTATATATGTATCTCCATCACCCAATAAAGTTCATTCGCACCCCCTGCTGTGGTCTCCCCAGAATTCTGCAGATCACCTGTGCTCGGTCACCCCAGAAGCGAGTGGGTTACCAGGAAGAAACACTGGGATTACTTACAGCAAACAAGTACCCTTAACAAGTGCTGAACCCTGGACCCTGGCAGCTCACACGTTCTGAGCAAGCAGAGGTAACTTGTGTCACTTCCACAGGCCAGGGATGGTGGGAGGGGACAATATCCCCAAATCTCCAGCCAGCAAAGAGGGTCTACAGACACAAGGACACCGGATAGCATGGTCACAGCATCGGGGACTCCCCTGGGTTCACTTTTGAGTCCTTCACCCAGATTTACCCATAACCTGCACAGGATTTAAAGTCCTAGCTGGGCGTGGCGGTACGTACCTAGAGCCCCGGCAGTGAGAAGGCTGAGGCAGCACAGCTGGAGCCCAGGAACTCTAGGCCATTGTGGGCAGAATAGCAAAACCCAATCTTAGGCGGGGAAAAAAAGGAGGGGGACAGAGAGATGGCTCAGTAGGTAAAAGCAGTTGCTACATAAAGTTGACAACTCAAGGTCAATCCCGGAACCCGTATCAAAAACCAGACACCGGGGGTGGAGAGGGAGCTCAGTGGTTAACAGTGCTTACTGCTCCTGCGGAGGACTATCTACAGCGAGCAGTTCACAACCACCTCTGATTTTAGCTCCAGGAGGCTGTGATGCCTCTGACCTCCGAGGGTCCCTGCAGCCTACACGCATACAGTTCCCACCTACACGCACATCACTGAAAATAGAGTTGATCCTTAAAAAAAAAAAAAAAATTAGAAAGCCAGATGCGGTGTCACGCATTTGTGATCACAGGCTCCTGCAGTGAGGGGGGCAGCAGGGGCAAAAGAGGACAGGCTGGAAGCTCGCAGGCCGGCCAGCCTGGAGCCCGCGGGAGCGCAGCCACCGAAACGAGAAAGACTCAAGGCAAGGGAGAAGCAACCCTGGAAGTGACCCCGACCTCCACACATCCACTGTGTGCCTGCGCTTTACGCACACAGTGAGGAAGGTAATAACAGTTAAGTTGGCATAGCTCCGTTGCCTACAAGTGCGCGAAGGGGCCTGCCCAAACCCCAGCGTTCCCCATCGCTCATCTTTAAAACTTCAGTAGCAACAGCATTTTTACTTTACAGATGCAGAGACTGTGGCCTAGCACATAGTCCAGAAATTGCATGCCTTAAAGTTAACTAAAAACAATTAAGCCTGGCGGTGGTGGTGCACCTCTTTGATCACAGCGCTCGGGAGGCAGAGGCAGGTGGGTATCTATGAATTCGAGGCCAGCCTGGTCTACAGAGTGAGTTGTAGGACAGCCAGAGCTACGACAGGGAAACCCTGTCTCGAGAAATAACAAATAATAAAGAAACAGACCAAAAAAAAATTTTTTTTCTTAACACAAGTAGAAGTCATCACTATGTTACTGGGCTGGGTAGCTTTATGTCAACTTGACACAAGCTAGAGTCATCTGGGAAGAGGGACTCTCAATTGAGAAAACGCCTCCAAAAGATTGGGTGAAGGCAGGTCTGCAGCGCATTTTCTTAATGAGACGCTGCTATGAGAGGCCTGGCCTGTGGTGGCGGCGCCCCAGCCGAGCAAGCCAGCGAGCAGCACTCTCCATCAGCTGCGCGTCTAGGTTCCCGCCCTGCCCTCATCAGCGATGGACCGCAAGCTGCGCTGTGAAATAAGCCCCTTCCTTCCAAAGCTTCTCTTGGTCATGGTGCTTTTCACAGCAACAGGAACCCTAAGGCAGGCATGAAGTGGGGGAAGGCAAACTCTAAGAAGAACCACTGCCCCTTATCAGTCAGCTCCATTCCTCCCTCACCCACCCGGCGGCTGGAGAGGAGGAAGCGCCTGGGCGGGCGGGCTGCGGGGAAGCAGCTGCCGTAGGGTGGGTCTCTCCTCAAACCCGCACGGACACTTGCTCGGGAGAAGGCGTCCGGCAGCGGTGTGTGGAAGCCTGTCTGGCCACCTCACTCTATCTCAGGGTGGCCACTTGCCTCCATGCGAGCCTTGTAGAAGTCTACATCGTGCAGCTTCTCCTTGCAGCGGACCAGCTCCATCTCCAGCCTCTCCACACGGTTCGCCTTTTCCCTCAGTGAGTCTAGCTCGTCCCGATAGGCACGGGCTGACCGGGCATCAGCCGCAAGCTGAATATTCTGGAAGAGCAGAGAAGGGGAAACCTATCTTAAAGCACCCATGTGAGGAGGAAGAAAGGGTCAAATCCTTACAGCGTGGGGTCTCCTGGTGGCCAAGGAGCTCCATGCCATACCCATGCCTGTGGGGTCCCCCAGACTTTCACTAGGAAACATGGTCGGCATCCTGAGGAAGCTCTCAGGATAACCAACTCTGGACAGCTTTGCTGGACGAGTCCCATGCTGCCATCTTGCCCCCCTGGGACCGTTTACTGGGGAACCCTAGTCTCAGCTCCTGGACTCCCAGGCCCGTGCTCACGTCTTGCTTGGCCTTCTGCAGCTCCAGCACCAGCTGATCCACCTCGTGTCTGGTGTCCGAAAGCTGCTCCGTCTTCTCCTCCCTGCGTAGGAGAGATTAGGAGAGAGAGTGAGAAGAGACAGGCTGATACTTTTAGGACCAGAGGGGAGAGGAGGGCACACAGGCTTCTGGGAGCCTGTGAAAATGTTCCAACTTTCTTCTGTGTGTTTGTGTATGTGTGTGCATGTGCTGACTGGGGTGTGCGTGTATGCGCTCACTCACTTGCGCAGGTACATGCAGAACCCAGGTTCGATGGCCCGTGTCCTTCCCTATGCCCTCCATACTATCTTTCTAAGTCTCTCATTGACGCAGGAACTTGCTGTTTCAGCTAGACTGGCTGGCTACAAGGCCTGGGCATCCTTCTGTCTCCACCCCCAAATGAAGGGCTACAGATAAGCTATTACATGGGTGTTGCGGTTCCAAACTCTGCAAGCACTGAACCCACTAAACCATCTCCCAGCCCCACATTCTCAGGTTTCTAACACGTGCCCTCAGCTGGATCCGATCGCCACCTGTTGTCCCTACGTGTACAGGGCAGACAAAGAGAGCCTAGCCACAGCTCTGTGAGCCCAGATGGCTCTGTGGGGCCGGAGATGGACAAGTGACATTCACAACTTCAGGAAAACAAGAGAGAGCCAAGAAAACACTCTGCTCATCCAGCCCTAAACCCAGCCTGCATGGACAGCAGCTTACTTTGATAGACAGTCTGGCCAGGGCCTGAGCACCAGGAAGCCTCACTACAAGTGCAGGCCTGTAGGGAGGGCTGGCGATGAGCCTTCAGCCACAAGGAGCTCAGAGCAGCCTCGCCAGCTGCATGTCAGCAGCGCCGTCCCATGACACCACACGTGCAAGCAAACTACATGAGAAGACCCATGTTTGGTCAACACCACAAAGAAGAGGGAAAAGCGTCAGGACTCACAGTTCCTGCCTGACGCGCCGCAGCCTGGCCTTAGTGTCAGCCAGTTCCACAGCCAGGTGCTGCTTGTCCTCGCTCGACAGGCTGCTGGTGGGGCTTGGTGTGGAGTCCGGACTCGAAAACTTGCCGGGGCTGGGAGGGTGCTGTGCCTGGAGGTAGTCCCTCTCTTGTGTCAAGTCCACAATCAGCTGCATAAGACAGGGAGAAGACGGGAATATTTGGGTTCACCTGTCCAGTCTCCCTGGACGGGCCCCGTGTCTGGGCCCAGACTAGGTGAGAACTGCTGAGACAAGAGACTGAGAACCAGGAGGGAGAGGATGTTACATGTTTTCAGAAAAGGCACTATGTAGTATGACAGAGAGAGAGAGACAGAGAGACAGGGAGGGGGGAGAGAGAGAGAGAGAGAGAGTGAGAGAGAGAGACACACACACAGAGGGAGAGAGAGGGAGAGAGAGAGAGAGAGAACGAGTGGACAGGGACCCCAACCCATGCTAGGCACCCTGGTCAGCTTCTGTCTTCCTGGGGGTGTATCTGCAAAGACCATTTACCACAGGGGTTATATACCCAGGGAAGACACCACTGTCCCACACTAAAGGGAGGCCAACAGGCCGGGAGACACTCAGACCAGAGACAGAGAGAAGAGCAGGAGAGAGGCCGCATCAGGACACATCCTGCAAGCCGCAGCTGCCCCCACGCGCACCTCGGTGCATTCGTCCCTCTCGTCAATGAGTCTGCGGAGGTGGAACACCATGTTTCTGGAGAGGGCTTCCAGCTCCTCTGGGGCCACATCTGGCAACTCCAGCCACTGCAGGTCAAACACATTCTCCTGGTTGTGGGTCACCTGTAGGAATACGGCCCAGCATTGCAGAGGCTGCTGTGGTTGGCCCTGGGACTCCTGAACACCCAGGGCCATGTGGTATGTGATCCCAGGCAGAGGCCAGAGCCCACGCTATACCTCACGCCCACACCCAGAATAGCAGGTTACTCCCCAGACATTATTAAGCCCTATTTAATAAATTTCTCGTGGCTAGTGGAAGAGTTCCCTAGGTCAGTTTAGCATCTGTAAATATAAGCCGCTTCTCTTCTCCTAGGACGGCGTGACCCCTCACTCTCACTGGGAAGTTGTACGCGGCATTAACTCACAACACAGAGACGGTAGGCCTCTGACGGGAGGATGAGGAACAGGCCTTACCTTATTTCTTAAAATAAAATCTTATGCAAATAAAAAAAAATGCTAATCCTCTTAGTTCAGAATAGAGCATACATAGCCATCTTGGGTTTCTCTGGGGGATCTATTTACAGTCTAAGGTGATTTTGAGGCTTGAGTCTCATTTCCACAGGCCACAGACGGCAGCCTGGCTTCGCTACTCTGCTGAGAACAGAGCCGAGGACCTGCTGGGCTGTCAACCTCTCGCTTTTGCAAGAGGAACAGTGTAACGCGGAGGTCTCAAAAGGGGAAGGCAACACCAAGGAGAGAGCTATCCACCGCAGAAGCATTCAGCTATCTAAAGTAGGAGAAACCTTACCCCGTGGTACCCTGCAGCCAGGATCGGAAGGCCAGGTCCCCAGCCTGATTTACAATAGGGCTGGAGAGACCCTGAATGGCTTGCCTCAGGGTCTCCAAGCCGGTGGCACACGGTCGCCTGCTGAGCGGGCCCATTCTCCTCCTCTGATTCTAACAGGTGGCTCTGTGGTAGATCCTGGACATGTGGGCTTTAAGATGTACCCAATGAATTCCTATGCCAGCCACTGAATTTGATAATCATATATGCCTCTTCAGCTACCTCTTTCTTGCCTTTCCTTTTCCTCTTTCTCTCCTCCCTTGTCCCCTCTCACCCCCTTAAATATCCTGCTTGTCTGGGCAGGAAGGACAATGAGAACTGACAAATCTCAATTACCTAAGTCCCCAGACTTACATATTCGCAGAACAGACTGCTTCTTAAGCTAAAAGAAAATCGGTAATGGCTGAAATAGTTATTAAATACCGACTTTCTGACATGTCGGCTTTGCTAGGTCCCCTACTGCAGTGAATGACATCTATCCCCTACTTCAAATCCTGGCTTGAAACTCTCGATCCTGCAAAAAACACCCCAGCCACTGTAGGGGCAAGGCAGCCCAGCCACAGCCACGTCACCAACACCTACCATGAAAGCCCTGTGTCTGGTGCCTCTTCTAATCGGATAGCAGCCCCAGCACGCTCCTATTCCTGCATTGATCTCCCCCAGTCTAATTAAAGTGAGTACTGAGTCCCAACAGGGCACCCGGCACTAAGACAAAGGTACATCCCGGCTGGACGTCTGCCCCGTGAGGAAGCCACCTTTATAGCTGACAGCATCTCGGTCAACCTTAGGCCGAGGGACAGGAAGGTCTGGGTTGTCCTTTCCCGCGGGAGTAACAGTGTAGAGTCCTCCCGAGGCAGTGCTCTCAGGACATGCTGGCTTTGACATCTCACTTGGAGGCAGCTTGCTCCTTATGTATAAGACAGCAGCAGAGACTCTCTATGAAGATCAACTGTTCAGAGCGGGGTGACGTTTGCCAGAATACATTTTCAGGGCCTATAAATCAAATGCTGAGCCTAAACCATTTGACAGCTCTTAAAAATAGTCTGAGTCCATATAAGGCAAAAAAAAAAGTAGGCAGAAGATGACCTGATTGAAGTGCTGATTTCTTTTAAACCTCTATTTTATTCTAGCTTGCTGGTGGCTACCTTTCCAAATAGAATCAATGTGTCTGTGGTATTCTGAAACCTAAAATTAGCAAAACCCTTTCACGGGTGATGTGGTCCTCAAACTTTTCCACCACGGGGATGCTGCCTCTTGCTGTAGCCCCAGCACCCACAGCCACCCCCGACCCCATGCCTACCTCCTGGATGTGAGCCACAATGCCCGCCTGGGTCTCGATGTCCAGCTGTTTGATTCTCTCAATGAACTCTTCTTTTCTCTCACACTGTGAGGGGGTTATATAAGTTAATGAAAGCGTTTGTCCAGGTACAGAATATGCCAGGCCCACGCCAGCCTGGGGCCCTCATGCCACCCTCAGACCAAGACTCTGCACCTAGCTCTTCTGGCCACCTACAGCAGATTGGCTTCAGAAGCCCACCTTTGATGAAAACGCAGGTGGGACACAGTCTGATTCACACAAGCTCTTCATAAGCAAAGGGAGCACAGCTGACTCGGGACGGGGGCGGGCACACTCCAACTGTAAAGGGCAGCTGTTTCTGCTTGGCCGTGATGGAGGTAGAGTGCAGGGTTGTACACACACTTTACCCACGTGCTCCGTTACTGAGTTTTAGCACCAGCCCCCCGCCCCCCTCGTTGAGACAGGTCTCCATAGTCTAGGTAACCTTCAAATTCACAATACTCCTGCCTCAGCCCCCAAGTGCTAAGGTTACAAGTGTGTGTCACTGTGCCCAACAAGATGCTGACAGTTTCAAGTTTTCCGTCACAACTCCCGAACCCTCTCACTGCAGCTGGAAAGCAGGCAGACGGTTCAATAAAACCCATTTACAAAGACAGGCGCCTGAGATCTGGCTTACAAGCTGTACGGAGCACACAGTGTGGTGTCCTGGCCTGAGGGGTCTCCACTTCTAGGTGCCCGGCACTACAAACAGCTGCCCCATTGTCTCCTAGGAACCAAGTGACTCCTGCAATGATGGACTGGCCGCCCAGAACCCCCTCCACCCACTGCGCAGCCTACCTGAACGGCACAGCCCAGCACCAGCAACAGCACCTTCTTAATCTCTTCCATGCTCTTCCCTGTGTCAAAACAGCAACGGATTTAATGAAATTCGACTGCTTAAGAAAGTCCGGAGAGATGTGTGTTTTGCTTTAAGGCGGGGGGGGGGGGGGGGGGGGGGGGAGAGAATCAAACAAAAACAACCGATAAAAAACAAAACAAAACAGAAAACAACAACAAAAAAAACCCACAAAAATACCCCTAAAAATCCCAGTAGCCAGTTACACACTACACAGTTCATTTTTTTTAACCACAGGAGAATTCTGTGCAGAGCCATCTGGTCACACACCTCTTAAGTCTCTTTCATGATAACGAACAGACCTCCCCATCAGCAATAATTTTTAGCAATTGTAGTGTGTAAGCAAAGTCCAACCGGAGACCACTGCATACAGCTTTGCCTGTTAGGTGAGATCTCAAACACAGCAGGCAGGACAGCACAGTGAACCCATATATTCAGCTTCACGCTGCCAAAGCCTGTGCTTCTCGCATCCCCCGCCTCCCTTGTGAGGTTCAGTGTTGGAATGGAGCATTCTAATATAAACCACAGAAAACACACACACACACACACACACGCTCACACGCACACACACTCATCTCTGGTTTTGTGAGGCACAAGCTTGCTATGTACCCCTGGCTGGCCTGGTCCTTGTGACCCCCTTCTTCAGCACCTCAAGTTCCGGCATTACAATCATGGACCCGCACCTGGATATATGTTATTTTTGATGATGACCAAATCACTTTGCACAAAGGCCCAACCGTCAGCCCACTGCCTTCCAGGGTAAGTTTTCCATGTTAATCTAAGATGCTGCAAAGAGCATCTGAGTGGACGGTTCTCCATGAACAGCCTTACTTTCTTTCTTTTTCAAGACAGGGTTTCTCTGTTGTAACCCTGGCTGTCCTGGAACTCACTCTGTAGACCAGGCTGGCCTCGAACTCACAGAGATCTGCCTGCCTCTGCCTCCCGAGTGTTGAGATTAAGGGTGTGCGCCACCACCGCCCAGCTTTATTCACTTTCTTGGGGCAAAAACACTTTTACACTTGTCACGTGGCCAAACCGTCCTGCAGACGGGCCTCTCCTGTTTGCCTCGTGAATTACGCAGCGTTTCTACTTTCCGACCCTTGATCAATACCTCTGGCCACTCTCTTAATTTTGCCGCCAGGACAGGCCCCAAACCACACTCCACTCACGTTGTGTGTCTACGTGCTTGAGGCCGAATGCCTGTCTCAATCACCCGGTACCGAGGACCTGGGCTCCTGACTTGGCTCGGTCACCCTACGACGGGGCGGTTCGGCAAGCCGTACTGTCTCCAGCGTCCATTTCTACTTCTCTAAGGTGGCGACGGGTAGTGAGTAGGATTTCTATTCGGGTCTCTTAGAAAACAAACTATTGCTTTCTGCCCCTTTCATCGCATCTTGTCATACAACAGGGAGCACATGCCGAAAGCGTACCGTTTTCTAGAAAGACTCCTGGCTCCCTATCACACTGTGCCAAGTGGCCCCAAGTATCCACTGGAGATGCTAACCTTCACCGTCAGCTTGACTGGATTTGGAAGCACCCAGAACACCTCTGTGTGTGTCACTGAGGGCAACTGAGGCTTAAATGAGAAAGGAAGACCAACACTTGTAAGGATGATACCATCCCATGGGCTGTGGTCCTGGACTGAAGAAAAAGGAGGAAAGGAAGAAGCTCTGTCGTGGCAGAGCAGGGCATGATGGGATGTGAGGAGCCCTATACTCCCACCACAATGGACCCTCTTAGCTCAGGAGCCAAAGTAAATTTATCTTCCCCAAGGTTGCTTCTGTCAGGTATTTTATAACAGAAAGAAAGTAACTAATATACTGCACACATGAGAAACTCAAGGCCTGGGATACAGCAAGGGGGTGTAGGAGTAACCTGTGTGAGCCTGCTAATTCCGGCCAAGACTCCTTGGCGCTGGTGTGATTGTCAAGCCTCAGAATGGGGAGCTGGAAGTTCACTCCCCTGAACCCACAGCACCTCCCAGCCTCAGGGTGGGGCCCGAGGCCACCTCCTGTTCTCAGTGACGCCAGAGGATGAGGTCCAGCGATGTGGATCCACATACCATGGCCAGAGGCTCTAATCCACAGCCCCTTCTGACCATCAAGAAACCAAGTCTTTCATGTTGGTTTTAATTGGAAGAAAAGGGAACTCCCTTGTCCAAGCGCTAACAGCCTCAAGTCAGTCAGGCCGACGGAACTCTGGGGCATCAGGCAGGTGGCCCTCACGTGCCCTTGGGTGGACACAGAAGTACTGGCTCCCAGCCCTACAGCGAGATCGACACAGCCCCCGCTCCCACGCTCACCTGTCCTCATCGCTAGATCCAAGACAAGGGAAGACAATGCTTCTAGGACCTGAGCTCACGCAGAAAATCTTTGTTCAGTGAAAGACCAAAGTGCTAACTGTGGCATCCCTTAGAATAACTCGGACAACCCCAGTGAGCCACTACAGCGGCAGACTGAAACAAGGGCAAGGTGGGCTCCCAGCGACAGTCCTGCCAGATGGGAGAAGCGACCTCCCCCACAGCGAGAGTGGTTCCAGCTCACAGTGCTGCACCATACATGCCAAAGAGCTTACAGGAAGGGCTTGTGTGTTCTCGCCAGAAGTCAGTGCTGGAACTACGGGTAACCTAAGGGCCCTAGGCTGATCGATCCATAGTATGAATGCACCAACACGTCACAGTGAGGGGCATACGATCTGTAATTGTTATCTGTCGATTAAAAAGAAATCCAAGTGTGAATAGGTGCTGGACAGGCCTGATGCTAGTTTCGAGAACACAAGCAAGTACTCTGACAGCAAAGGGTTTAGAACCCTGATGTATGCGAGGGCTCAAAACCACAAGGGGCTGCAGAGATGGCTCAGCAGCTAAGAGGCTGCTTTTCCAAAGGACCCGGGGCTTCAGCTGTAACTGTAGTTCTAGGGCACCCAGTGCCCTCCTCTGGTATCCAAGCACATAGGTGGTGCACCGACATACACGCAGGTAATATGCCCATACATGTAACAAGTAATTAAAGATGAACAAGAAAACCCAATGAGGTCGACATAGAGCAAGGGTGGCACTCTCTCGGCGCCCTGCCACCGCCCACGCACCTCTGACTCACTCATTCACCCAAGAAGTTTCAGAATTAGGGACAAGCTAAAGAGGAGCTAGGCGTGGTAGCAAACACCTATGATCTCAGCTCTGGGGAGAGGCAGGAGGATCGTGAGTTCAAGGCCTGGGAAACCCGGGAAGACCTATTTCAAAATCAGACAAAGCAGGGTGAGCAAGATGTCGCAGCAGGTAGAGGCACTCGCCACCAAGCCTGATGACCCGAGTTGGATCCCACACACAGGGACACGTTCACATGCATGCCTACGCACAGAGACGATAAATAAATTGTAATATATACATTAAAAAGACAAAAAAGGATGAGTTATCTTTGTAGAACACTGTTCGCAAACAGGGATTCTTCTTTCCTTGTAACAGGGAACAAAGACTGAAAAATAAAGAATTAAGCTCAGAAAAACATTTCAAAAAACAATGGAAATAAATCCAATAGAGATAAGCGGATTCCCAACCCCCTGCTCCACACCCTTGGCCTACCTGGCGTCCGTTTGCAGCCTACGCTCTCACCGGACAGAATCCCCCCTAAAGGGAAGCCTGGAGGGAAAAGGCCTGCGTCCACCCCACCCCACGTGGAAAGTGGATGTCTTGTTCTTTCAAGATCCTGCTAGTAGAGAAAAGCGGCCATTTTCAGAAGTCTCCCAGGCTACAGGTTTGACTCGTTTTAATACATACCAGAAGACTCTTTTGCAGGCAAGCTGAGCCTAGTAACTCAATCAGCACCCAAGGACAACTGACTCCCTGCCAAGCACCTACTGTGTGCTGAAGTATAATGATCAACAAGTCCTCTGAATGCAGACCGCGTGGGAACAGATAAGCGCACCAGCAGTTTCAAAGAGCTGACGGGCTGGCGAGATTAGTCAGCGGTTAAGAGCACTGGCTGCTCTTTCATAAGTTCCCAGCACCCACATGGCGGCTAACTACTCTCTATAACTAATTATAGAGGATCTGACACCCTCTTCTGGCCTCCATGTGCACCGCACACATGTGGTGCACAGACATATAGGTAAAACACCTTACACACACACACATGCACGTGCACGCACACTTTAGGGAGCTAGGAAAAGAACTTGTAAGCATCAGGCAAGGTTTCCAGACATAGGGAACAGCGTGTGCAAAGGTCCGGAGGTAAGAAGGCATGATGCGCCAGGCGGTGGTGGCGTACGCCTTTAAACCCAGGACTTGGGAGGCAGAGGCAGGTGGATCTCTGAGTTTGAGGCCAGCCTGGTCTACAGAGCGAGTTCCAGGATAGCCAGGACTACACAGAGAAACGCTGTCTTGAAAAGCAAAAAAAAAAACAAAAACCAGAAATAATAAGAAAGCATGATGATTCTCCAATTCAGTGTCTGCTGGTTAAGCTTGCTGGAGCTGGTTTTCAGAGAGATGGGGATGGGGATGAAACCATGTCATTTTCTAGGCCAGATGAGTCACAGGCAACCCCCGGTTAGTGAAGTAAAGAAAAAAAAAATCACCAGACACCTACTTATCTCGTGTTCTATGTAGGGAGCCCCGACAGCTGGAATGAGTGATGGAGACTGAGGGAACCCCACTAGTTTGCTTGCAGCCTGCTCACTACAGTCCTGATGGAGTCGCCCAGTTCTCAGCGTGGAAAGCAGCAGGTGAGCCTGCCTCATAAAAGTGAACACAAGATGGAAGGGTGCACACAGCACCAGCTTCCAACACGCAAGGGAAGCACCGGATGGCACTCGTGGTGTAAGAGGTGGATGGAAATTCGGCAGCTCAGTTACAACATGGAGCTGGGCTAGGTCCGAGGACGAAGGCTCTGGGCTGCCCCCAAAGTCCATCGACACAGTCAGGAACCGTACCACCAGGCAGTGAGCACAGACTTGGCCTCAGAGTCCTGCGCAGAACCCCACAGACGGCTACCAACGTGCACGGAACTGGTCTTGCACGATGGTTTCTTCTGGCTTTCCTCTTTGGTTGCCGTAAGTCCAGTGCACATCTCTTGTGAGACTCAGAACTTGAATGAATCCTGTCACCCATAATCACCGGCTGAGGAGCAGGCCAGGCAAGCCAGTGTCCTTTTCTGAAGGAGCCCTTCCTGTCTAGCTGCATAGTCTGCCTTGAGGGGGGTAGGAAGGAAGCAGTGGTGGTCTGCAGACAGGGTCAAAGACAACAGGGCAACTCAGCCCTGTCTTGCTAACTCAGTAGGCCGAGGACCTGCAAGGCAGCCCGGTTTGGGGGTCAGGCCGTACACTGGCCTGAGCCTGCACAGATCAGCTGCCGCCACACCTACGGCCACTCCCACTCCACTTCAGCATCACCCATGGCTACCATTTGTGTTAACCCCAAAACCGCCCCCAGAGGAAGCGTCATCCTCTCTACCTTCCCAGCAAGAACTGGGCTGAGTCAGATAGTTAAGATCTGCTCCTGAGCCTGCTGCCCCCTCCATCTCCCTCCTCCTGAGCACCCCAGCACTCAGTGTGCAAGTGTCCCCCACGTTTGCTGGCTGTCTGATGTTAGCTGCTGTAGGAGATCGGTTAAGACAACAGCCTTGGTTTCCACAGATGGAGAGATGTCTTCCTTGGTAATTCTACGCTCTGCTCACCTCTGACTTTACATGCCAGGGTGGATCACTAACTGCTGTTCCCAGTCATTTCAGAGGCACGATTACAGGGCTGTCCATGTGTGAAAACAGCAGTTTGAATGTGCTATTGGTACTCTCCCGTGCACATCCAGAGGCTCCCTGAGAGGCTCAGCTCTAGGGCCTTCCTGGGGGCTCTGCCCAACACGAGAAGAGAGGTTTATTATTAGACAGTCGGAAGAGGCTTGCACGGCACTCCCGTGGAATCATGCACAAAGCTGCTCACGTGTGAGCACACGGGCAGGACAACCCCACCATCCATGCCCTATTCACGGGGTAGGGAGCAGGCTCACATGGGACAGGGGGGTGTTCCTTAGCTTTCTTAGCCCCAGAATGGGATTACACATGACACCCACTAGGCATCCAAGTAACCATGCAATCCCCTGTTGATTTAGCCCTTTACTATATACAAACACTACTATATACTTTGGTAGGCATAGAGCCACATATCAGGGTGAAATGGCGCAGCCCCTACCACAAGCGCACCTGACCAGCTGCCCCCTCATCCCAGGGTCTGTCTTCCTTATCAAGTCTGTCCTATGACCCTGAGTGCCAAGGCACAACTGCACAGAAGACCCCAGGTTATGCAGAACAATCCGAAGCCACAGGAGTCCTCGGGACACTCTCACCACCCCAGCCTGTCCCCACCAGCCCGGGGTGCATAAGTTGACAGAAAATTCACCAAGGAGTAAGATAGAGAGGATCATCCACATAGTTTGCTCAGAGGAGATGAGAGGGTAGGCAGCAGGAACACACCAGAGTCAAGAGACACCCCCCACACACAACCACCCCCGGCACCAGATGGAGAACTCCAGGCCCAGAAATCAGGGGTAAAAGACAGAGACCTTTGACAACCAACATCTCCTCCTTCATCCTCCTCCGACTGGGTCCACCGCAGCCGTGGAGGGCAGAGCCGCTAGAGGCCATGGTGGCGGTGGCTGAGGCTCTCTCTGGGCTCAACCACTCCAGGAAGTTTACTAAACAAAGCCTGGTTTCCAGGCAGGCCCTGCTAGCCAGAGGGCTGGCCCTGGACTACTGCACTGGCCCAGTGTGCTGGGAATGAAGCTCGCCTGTTCCTAAGAGGCACGGCACAGGTTTCCAGTGCCCAGGTCACCAAGCCAGCACCACAGCCTGGCAGAGGGACATACTTCTGCACCCGCAAGCAGCAGGGAAGCCAGGAGCAAGCTAACAACACACACCTCAGAACATCAGGGTGCTTTTCTGAACGGCTCTTGGGGATCCTTACGGCCTTTGTTATTTCCCTTACTGCTGTGCCAAGACACCTGCAGAAAATACCCTGGCGAAGGACGCATTTAGGCTCATGGTTTGAGGCCAGGCCATCGTGGCAGGAGCATGTGGTGGCAGAGTGGGGTGGCTGCTCATGTTCCTGAAGTCAGGAAGCAGGGAGAGAGAGAAATGCTGGCACTCAGCGGGCTTCCTCCTTTCCCCTTTTTACTCAGTCCACGGGATGGTGCCACCCCTGCTCTCAGTTAAACCTTGCAAACACGCTCAGTGGTGTGCCTCCTAGGTGGCTCCCAATCTATCAAGTTAACAAAGGTTAAACATTAACTCTTAGGTTTTCTTCCTCCTCATTCAAGAACTGAAGGTTTTTGTGGTTTCTTTGGTAAAGGTGCCTGTCACATAGCCCAACAGCTTGAGTTTGCTTCTTGGACCCTCACGTGATGGGAAGAGAGAGCCGAGTCATAAAAGTCATCATTGGACTTCCGCATGTACACTGTGGTACACGTACACTAACACACACACAAAGTAAATGTAATAAATAAACAGGGTTAGAAAGCAAAGGCCTGGATAAAGGAAATTAAAACAGCAAGCTGGGGAAAGGACACAAGAATGGCTCAGCAGCCCCACGGAGACCCTTCAGAGAGCCATCCCATACACCCCACAGTAGGACCACAGGCAGGCGGTTGGGGGAAGGAAGAGCAACCCAGGTAGCAAGAAGGATGATCATGACAAGCCTAGGCCCTTGCAGAGTTTCAGGAAGCAGCCGGTGGACTGAGCACACCCACCTCGGTACCCCAGTTGGCTGTGCAGAGCTGTCCTGTGTGTTCTGTGTGAGGGAGGTTTCCGTGGTCTCCAGGAAACTTCAGGGCTGTCCCCTTAGAGCAGTGGTTCTCATCCTTCCTAATACTGTGACCCTTCCATAGAGTTCCTCATGGTGTGGTGACCCCAAACCATAAAACTATTTTCATTGGTACCCCTTAACTGTAATATTGCTACTGCTACAAACCGTAATGTAAATACCTGATACGCAGATGGTCTTAAGCGAGAACCACTGCCTCGGAGGGTAAGGAAGCACGGCTACCCTGGATCCTACCTCCCAGCAGGGCTGGTTCCCAGCACATCTCCAGCCTGAGCTCCTCCCACCTGACACTGCTCGTCACCTCTACAGTCTGACCAAGAGTGCCCCCCAAAGGCCTGTGTGTTGAAGGGCTGGCCCCAGAGTGGAACTACTAAGAGATGCAAGCCCAAAGGAAGGTCTAAATTTCGGTCACAGGGGCACACCATGACCCTGGTCATGTCTTCCTCTGCTTCCTGGCCCTTTTGTGGGCGGTTTTGCTCCAACATATGCTTCAAGGCCTCAAAGCATCTACATTATGGGCTGGATCATTGAACAACATGAGCCAAACAGACCGTTCCCTGTAGAAGGTCATCTCAGGTATCGGTTCTGTGACAGAAAGCAAGCACAACTTGCTTTCTCAGCTAAGAGCTCATCAACGCCCTGCCCAAACACCACCTCCCCCTGGAAGCCCACCCAGGAAGCCCTCCCGCTGTGCCCGGGTGGGATGAATCTGCACACAGAAGCACGGTGGCATGCTGAGATACTCATCATTGTGGATTCTCCTCTATCGCCTCCTGCCCCATACACACTGGGGGCTTTTCCACGGCTCCAGGACAGTAAGCACCAGAACAGTGAATGCTGAGGAAGAGGTTTAGGCTAAGTCTCTCTGTAGACTCCAGCCAAGGGGCAGCCAGCCAAGATGAGGAAGATTCAAGGGCATTTGGGTCTCGTTGGGTAGGTCAGAACCCAGGCCTCTCTGGCTTCCTAATCAGAGCAGCAGACATGGCAGGTCCTGCTGAGGAGGAAGGATATGCACAGAGCGTGCTGAGCCCTCCAAGTGCCTTGCCTGCTGCTGGACACCTATCTTCAACCGCCATGCAAGGAACACTTCGGACCAATGGCCAGACCACTGACAGCTGGTCCCAAGAGTCCCAGTCATCCTCACAGACAGGTCCCTGCAGAGTATACACATTGTCACAGACCCTCCAAAGACCCCCTGGAACCTGAACTGGAATTAGAATGAGCAGAGCAATGGTGCTGGCCAGTCCTGCTTGGGATCTATGGCCAAATACTGGCAAACATAACCAAATGCATAAAGTATGGTTTTAGACATGGGGGTCCTAAGAGACCCCCATGCTGTGTGTCTCTGAACAAGGCCTCTGCACATTTATGGCTCTTTCCCTTCCATTAGCTGATGCAGATGAGATCAGCAGTTTATGAGTCTGTAAACCACCACTGCGCTTGGATACGAGCCTTGGAAGAAAAAACGAAGCTCCCTTCCAAACCGTTGTATGATGCATCAGAGAAATTAATGTGCTAACACTCTGGCTTCTTGTCAGACAAATGTAGTCTTTTTGTGTGTGGCACAGTGACAGGCCTAGCTGCTGAGAAGCCAGAAGTGTCGTACACAGCACTCCACCTCGTATCGAGGTTAGAGTGGGTGTGAGCCCTCGGTCTTCACAGGGCGTCTTGGAGAACACTCACCAGCAAACCAAACAGGCGATACGCAGCTGGCAAGATAGCGTGGCCCTCTTTTGTGAGCCATCGCTGGCCCAAGGAAGACACAGCTGTCACTGATCGGGAATTAAACACCGCCCGAATGACCTTTTCTGTGTACGCAAGTCTGCGGCTATACAGCTGCGGGCAGCAGGGTTTAAAGGAAAAGCGTATTGCGGGGCGGGGGTAGCTGGAGAAGGGACTTGGTGGTTAAGAGCACTGACTGCTCTTGCAGAGGACCAGAGTTCAGTTCTCAGCACTCACACGGCGGTTCACAACTGCCTGTAACTCCAGTTCTAGGGTATCATACCAACGCACGTAAAATTAAACAATTTATTTTAAGGAGGAGTAGAATATGGAGACAGGAAGAGACGGGAGCAGGTCTCAGACGTAGGCTGTGGCTGTGTTTGCTGAGCACAGATTTCATACCAGGCCCTGATCCAGGCACAGGGCAGGATAAACGGAACAGAGACACTGAGGGACAAGGAGGCCAGAGGGTCACGGAGGAGGTACAAGGAGGTAAGTGAGGACTTGACAGGGCTCCCCCGTCACTCTCACCCCCACCCCTGTGCCTGAAAGGAGTGCAGCAAGCAAGAGGAGAGCAGTCTGTGGCGCCAGAAGGGTGTGTCACCGTGGATTCCACACTCTTTTGGGATCGGAGAGCTCGTTCAATGGAGGTACGTGTGCCATCAACGCGAACCTACTCTGCGATGATTAATAGTTTGGTGCGAGCATCTGCCAAGAAAGGCTCAGGCTCCGCTCATTAGACGAAGGGAAAAGGCATTCTCTCCACCCCGGAGCAGCCACACAATCCTTTTAAAACGCCAACTCCGTTCTTTGTTTTAAAGGGAAACATAAAATGCTTCACACATCTATTTTTAAGATTTAAAACCGAAAGTACGGTTCCATAAATACGTCTCTCTGCCTCTGGGATTTGTGCTCGCATCTTCTTGCTGGCAGATGTCTCCTGCCATCCTCCCTGACTCTCAGAACCCCTCGATCCCTGTCAAACCTACCCACCCATGTGTCGTGGGGAGGCCGCCTCGGCCCCCAAAGGCAGCCTGCTGAGACCACTGTCCGTGTCAGTCAGCCCTGCCTCGGCTGCTGGATTTAGGCGTGGGCGTCACTGTGCTTTAATTTTCTGCGCTCACTGTCTCACCTCCTCGTTCTTCTTAGGAACTGGAACCAGAACCTCTGGGATGGGCGAGCAATGATTATGAATCACAGTGGGGTCCGGGGACCGCTCCACTCACCCGATGACAAACACTGAGAATCATCTTCCCCTGATGTTCTCAGGGTGGACTGAGGTGAGGGTTACACAATTCTGTACACTTGTGGGAAAAAAGCACTGACTACATACTTAAAACTGGGAGATTCAATGGCATGCAAGCGAAGTCCAGGTGTAGGTTTTAAATCAGGGCTGACAGGGCTCAGCAGGTAAAGGCATTTGTCACCAAGCCCGATGATCCAAGTTTGATCCCTGGGATCTAGATGGCGCGAGGAAAGAACCAACTCCTGCAAGCTGTCCTCTGATTTCCAGGTGCATGCCATGGCACGAGTACCTGGTTCCCCCACCCCGCCCCCCACTAATCAATCAATCAACCAACCAACCAATCAATGTAACTTGAAAAGAATCTACTTCTCTGGGTATTCTGGTTTGGTGCTGGGCAGGAATGAGATTTGTCTTCCCTGACATGGGCAATCTGTCTCTGGTAGGGGTGATGGCCCCAAGGAAGAGAGAGGAAAGGCTTCCAGATTTCGGGGCAGCAAAGAGATGGGGAAGTGGCACAGGTGTGGTGTGAGCATCTGCTTGGGTAGGGAAGGAAAACGTGTTTATTAAGTAGATCCATTCACCGCTGCCATTTCTATCAGCACCACGCTCTAACCAACTATGTGGTCCCAAAAGCTTGCATGTTGGCAATTGCGGAGACAAGGTGTGTGATAAAGACAGGAACTCAAGCCCCAGAGAGTGAGTTGCCAATCAGCCGCTCTGCTTATCAGCCTGATGACAAGGGTGTGTGCGCAATACAATTCCTCACCTAGAGACCGACACGCCCCAGAAGCACAGTGCCACATTTAAAGGCTGGCACAGGAGCAATCTATTCTCCAGCTCCTCCACTGCCCTCACAGCAGACAGAACGACAGCCCTCGCTTGCACTGCTAACCTTACATGGTATCACCCTCGTCTCCTGCTTTAACACCAGGCCTCCAGTCAACCTAGAAGGCAACACAGTTCTCAGCAAAGCGATGTCACTTCCCCAGACCAAAGTAGACCTGCTTTCCATCTCTGCATACACACCTGAGGACAGAAAGGGATTCGCTCTCTAAAGGAAGAAATGCGTGCTTGGTTTAAAGTCTCAGAACAATAAACCATCTCACCATCTCAGCAAAACCATCACGTTTCACTGTGCTGGCTCCAAGCTGGCAGTCAGAGCTGTGGCTAACAGCTGTCCAAACCGATGGCACTGCCCAGGCGCTACAGGAGGTGGGGGTGGGGTGCCTGCACTTACCAGACAGTGGGTCTTTGCCAATCATCAAAACATTGGGCAAATTCATTACGATCAGCTGCTGGAGAACGTCCTACAGAGACAGACAAAGGGAGAAAGACACCGTTAAGAACAGGAGACAAGAGGAAAGAGACATTAGGTAAATACAGCTAATCAACTCACTGGAGAAGTGTGCAGCCACTACCTGGTAACTGTGAAGGCTTCAATGGTAGGAGGAGCAGTCAACACAGAGTGTAACCATTCCGTCCTGCTTGTCAAATAAAAACGGTTGGCTGCATATGCAGAAACTTGGGGGGAAAGATAAATGGCGTGCTATTTTGTTTGTATAGCTGGACCAATACAAACAAAATAAGGAATAAATGATGAAGATGCTCCCAAGCCTTTACAAGCCAAAGACTGGGGATCCAAGCACGGGTCTGGCTCTGAGCAAGTTCTGGAGGAGGAGATTTTATTTTTTCACAGGGAATGACTTTCTAGAAGAAAATGTCTGGCTACTCAGCCCAGTCAGAGAAGGTGGCCATGGCCGTCGGTGCCACCGGTCACAGACCCCTACCTGTGGGTCTTTCAGGAGTTCTGTTCTGGCCAGCAGCGGCTGCACTGCCACACCAGGCCCTGGTCATTCCCTGGGCTGGGCAGGGCCAGGCTTCCTCCCTGCTTAGAACTGCTTTTCACAATTTTAAGAGAAAAACCCAATTCGGGGCTGGGAGGATGCTAAGCGCCTGCTGTACAAGCAGTCGGACCTGAGTCTGGATCCCCAATACCCACATGAAAAGGTGAGGCATGGTGGAGAGGATTATCACATTGGGGGGGGGGGGGCGGCAACATGAAGTGGGTCCGGAGATCACTAGCCAGCCCAGTCTAGCCAGCTGGTGATCGCTAGATTCAGGGGGAGACTGACTTAAAAAAAAAAAAAAAGCCGGAGAGCGATAAAAGAAGACACCTGACATCACCTCTGGCTCCGTGTGGACACACACGTGCGCACGCAAGCATGTACACGTGTGCACACACACATACAAACGCAAACATACAGACACGTGTGCACAAGTGCACGCATGCACACACAGAGAAATCCTGTTTTATAGAAGGCAAGGAAGGGAGTGGGTGGCCTGCGTGAAGCTTCTGTGCCTTTGAAAAGAGTCTTCCTGAGATGCAGCCTGAGAGGAATTTCTCTGCTACACAGAGGGAGGCCCTGGCTGTGTTCAGCAGGCATCCCACCGGCGTTCAGGAAATAAGACCAGTTAAGTACCGGGTGGCCTAGTACCAGCTGAGCACCTCAAAACCATGAGGTCTCGGAACCATGAGGTGAGATAGGAGCCCCACCACCACCACACTGCTAGGGAGAACTAGTCCCTGCAAGGAACACAAATCATGACTGAAAGCCCCCTCATTTTCTCTCCATAACTTCCACGCACACTGGAAACTGGGAGGAAAGGAGGTGAAAGCAGGAAGCAGGCCCTACTCTAACATGAGGCCTCCTCTCTCCACAGGGAGTGGGGAGTGGAATTGCCTAGTCTCTGGGTTCACATATCACCTCACCAATCACAGCTGTCTCTCAAACGCCCTGCGGGTGGCAACACAGAGCTCTCCCAGCACACATCCAGACAGCGCATCTGGATAACAACAGGTTCTTGGGCTGGCACGCCCATCCTGGGGCAGTGCCCTCCCTCCCCAGGACCCCAGCATCAGGCTACCCTGGGAGAACTAAGCCATCCTTGACAAACGCCTGCACCCTATTCTGAGTCCCGGATGGCTTACCTGCCACCCTGTCCAGGTCTCTGAACCTTCAAGCACCCTTCTTCAAGTGAGAGAACTACAGGACATAATATTTTCTTCACTGTCTCCAAGGTAATCCTTAAAGGCTCCAAGAAGCTTTTACTTTCGTGCTGACACTAAGCAAAATATCATTCGAAAGTTCTGCTAGGGAAACTGTCCTTCAAAACAGGAGGCTTAGCTTAATCTAAGCAGTACTTCCTAATTTCCCCAAGAAAGGTGTGATTTATACAGTGAAGAAAAACTGTTTTACAGCCTGGTGGTGGTACATGCCTATAATTTCAACACTCAAAACAGTGAGGCAGGAGGATTCCCATGAATTCCAGGCCAGCCTGGGCTACTCAGCAAGACTCTGCCTCAGAATGAATGAATGAATGAATGAATGAATAAATAAATAAATAAATAAATAAATGCGAATAATGAAATTTTAAAAGCAGGCTTTTAAAAAAATGTTCCTTTTAAAACACCAGGAGTCTCCTGAAATCTAATTCAATGCGGGGAAAACTCGAGGGCCATCACACCATAGCAAAAGCAAGCTCCTAGGTCCTCGCTGTCGGAGACCCAGTAATTCCAAATTTTCCAGAAGCCCACTTTAAAAAGGTAAATAAAAGTATTTCCATAATACTTTTAAGCCAGTGTATCTAAATGTAACCACATAAAACAAGATAAAAATTACTAACGTCATTTATGTTCTTTTTCATAGGATATTTGAAACCCAGAGTGTACTTTACACTTAGATTACTCAACTTGTATGCAATTTAGAAGAACATGAATTGTGTGTAGATCTCAGAAAATTTACAGCTGAACAAGTAGATTTCAATTCCCTAGTTGTTTCAAATGCACTTAAACGAATACCTGGTTTTTAAAAAAGATTCAAATGAACTGAAATAGCAATTCATATTCCCAGATGCACCAGCCACACCTCAAGGCTCTGACAGCCACGGATGGTCACAGGAAACCCATTACGACCAGGCACTTGTGGCCTGTGAGTCCCCTCGCACCTTTGACCTCCAAACAAAAGTCCAGCAAATGTGTTGTGGCTCCCACAGAGATGGCGCCTCCCTCCAGGCCAGGCCTCAGCCTAGTGGGGACGTGAGCAGGGTGCTGACTAGAGGTTCCTCTGCCTGGCACTCAGAACAGAAAGCCACTGTGAAGTGGCTGCCACAGTCGGCTTCAGACACCTGGTCCCGCCCAGGCTGGCTGCTAGCATCGGGGCTGGCTGACACTGGAATGCAGCCCAGTTCTGAGCTCTCCACAGCCCCCCAGACCCAACCACCCCCAAATACCACAGCTGTGTCCTGATGTGGGGATGAGATATAAGCCTGGACAAAGCCTTGGGCACGGTGGCATGGGTAATATTCTGTACCCTCCCCTTGCCTCCCCACTGTGCTTTCGATCTGCTGTCACAGTCTCACAGAAGATGCTGTGGAAACCCCAGATTTTCCTTTTCATAAAGAAAAGTGGACTAAATCCAATCCTGGAATGGCCCACTGGCAGTTGACTGCTTGAAACAATCCCCCGAAACTGGGTCAGTGGAGGGTGTGCATGCATCCTGCAGAGGCAGCCCGAGCCCCAGGGGGGAGCAGGCAGGACACGCTGAATGCTGTAATAGGTGCCTTCCTACCATCCCTACTTGGGCCTCAGATCCAAATTACAGGGGCTCATCAATCACTCAAGAGTAAGAGGAGCAGCCAAAGCCCTCTCAAGGAGCGCCTGTCACCTGGCTGTCATGGGCCTCAGGGCAGCATCTGAGCCTGCACTAGGAACAAGCCAGAGTGCCGTCCTCCCTGGATTCTGACTCTGACTGGCCGGAGGAGCAAGGTTGGCAGTCTCAAGGTCTGTGGATTTCAGCAGCCACCAGAAGAGCCCTAAGGACACACCAGGCATGGTGGCTCAGGTACGTAGGAGGAGGCCGAGGCAAGGAGATTGCCATGATCTAAGACCAACCTAGGCAAAGTAGCGAGATCCTGACTCAAACCAAAGGGATCTGGGAACAGAACCAAAGAAAGAGTGAGCTGGATGGGCACCTAATGAATGGTCAGTTAGATGCACATTTAACAGATAGAGAAAAGTCTTCAGAGAGATCCAAATGCAGAATGTTCTGTATTACAGCAATCAGGATTACAAGTTTCCCCAGCATTTTCTAAAGATTCTACAACTTCTATCGAATAAGCTAACCCTCAAGGTGCAGCTTCTCAGGCAGAAAACACAACCCCAAGAGGCATTGATTTCCCAGGCATTTGGGCTATGCGCATGACAGACCCAGCGAAAGAGAAAAAAAATTATCCATTGGCCATCCTTTCCTGAGACAACTCACATACCTCTTCACATGCCTCTAGAGGTATAGTTAGCTTAGTGAGGCACCTGCCTGGCACGCATGGGGTCCTGGGTTAACTTTTTAGCTCTAGGAGAGGAAAACACCACCACCAACAGTCACGAAATGAAACACATTGCCAACAAACTACTACGGCACCTCAAGCTGTAGGCGTTGGCTAGGTGCTGGCTAGGATAGCAGAACCCCAGGTCCCGGAGAACAGAGGTGCTGAAACCAGGGGTGGGGCCCTCGAAGGCTCTAGGGGGCTCTAGAGGAGAAACCTCCCAGGATTCAGGCAGCTTGAAGGCTTGTGGGTTGGGAGTCCCGGAAGAGCATACATGGCACAGGCAAAGCCAGAGTCTCCCTGTGAAGTCTAAACATACAGCCAGGCTTATTGGTCTTCACCGTCCACTTGAACAGAAAAATTGTTCTCTGTACAGATGGAGAAATGTAAAGTACTGAAGAGCCAGGACAGCCCGAGGCCAGGAGAGGTGGCATTGTCTGAAACCCCAGAACACAGCAAACAGAAGCAAGAAGATCACTACACAGTCAAAGCCAGCCTGGAATATACAGTTAGACCATGTCTCCAGAGACTAAAGCCAAGCCAGGTATGGTGGTACACACCTAAAACCCCAGCATTTGGGAGGCTGAGGAAGGAGTATCATTGCGAGCTCAAAGCCAGCTTGGAATTCAAGTGAGTCTCAGGCAAGCCTAGGCTATAAATAAGACCGTCTCCAAGAAACAAAACAGGGAGAGGGATCAGGGTAAAACTACGTTTGTGTGCGTGTATGGAGGAGGTTAGTTTGGGGTTGCTAGATCAAGAGGATTTCAGCCAGGGCTTAATGGAGCACGCCTTTAATCCCAACACTCGGGAGACAGAGGCAGGTGGGTCTCTGAGTTTGAGGCCTGCCTAGACTACATAGCAAGCTCCAGGCTAACCAAGACTACATACTGACTCTTGTCTCAAAAATCATTCAAACACCACCACCAAAAGAACAATGATTTCATGAAAAATGGAAAGAACAGCCCACCGCCACCACCCTGAATGAAACTTAAAAAAAAAATATGTATGGGTATTTTGCCTGTGTGTGTCTGTGTACACCACATGCACATCTAATACCTACGAAGGCCATAAAAGGTGTCAGATCTCCTGGAACTGGAGGAGTTAGAGATAGCTGTGGGCTACCATGTATGAGGGTGCTCACAATGAACATGGGGTCCCCTGGAAGAGAGCCAGTGCTCTTAATGGCTAAGCCAGCTTTCCAAACACTTATAGGTTGACAAATTGTCTGGAAGGAAAAATAAAAGCTGTTGAGGCTAAGGACACACTCCAGGGAGCACTCTCTGTGAGAGCCGGCACAGTGAGTGTTAGTTCTGAATCAGGAAGGGAGATCCCCAAAGTTAAGCACACTACATGGCAGCAGGAGGAAAGTGAGGCTCAGTTGCCAAGGAGATGGGGATGGGCCATGCAGCAAAACAGGAGCCTTCCACAGAGACAAAGCAAAACCAAAGGATGTTCCTGTGGACCTACCCACACTCTCAGAGGCAAGACTAAAAGGCAGAAACATGAGTGATACCAGCTTTGTATAAGCTGCCTGCACATCCTTCAGGTCTAGTCTGAGTTCAGACACTCAGAGGACACACACTGCAGACTTCACTGTGGCTGAGAACGGCAAGCAGGGAGACAGCACAGCCCAGCACAGCACAAGGAGTGCTGCCAAGGGTTTCCCAGGGGCGGGGGCTTCCAGCCTGGGTTGCAGAGGATCCTTAGGCTCCTGACAGGTAAAGGACCAACCTGAGAAATGTCTACTTTTTCCCAGTGAACAGCAAATCAAGCTCTAGGTTACACTGAATCTCACACTAAAGGATGCACAATCCGCTCTTTCCACTGAGAGACCCTCCACACACAGCCCTGAACATTTGCCAGAGCGCTCTCAGCTCTCAAACCTCAGCCAAAACACCAATGCCCACGATCACATGCCCCTCTTTCTCTCTCTCTCTCTCTTTCTGTCTAAATTTCTAATGCTTCAATCTACCACTTTCATATTTTACTTGCCAATCAGCTCCCCAGCGTGGGCATCAAAAAGCTTCTAATAGTGACAGTTGGGAAAATTGAAACAAAAGAATACTCCTGGAGGTTTGCATTAAGGCTTTTACACAAAGCCTCCTTTATGTAGGTGTCTTCTCTTTCTCCCATACTGATGAGAAACCAACTCCCTGAAAACCAACTGCTTTCCTCTGCAGAGCCACTTCCATACCTTCCAGCCCAGCACAATCTCACACTATTTTCTTAAGATTCACAGCTTGTAGCTGTTAGGAAAAAAAAAAAAAGTGGGAGGGAAAAAAGGAATAGTTTGGAATGTTCTATAATCTTCCGTGAAAACATCTATAAATGGAATACTGAATACAAATGTGAAAGAGACATTCTGAAGTGAATGTTCGATACTGGCTTGAACACACTGTGCTTTCTGAACTGTCAAGTCCCAAAGGTGATCATCTTAGGAGCAAACTAAGGAAAATAAAGATTACTCTTCAATTCCCAAACTACAATGGTAACGCCCACAAGAAAGGCCTCACTGGGGTCAGGTGTCTACGGTGGCCATCAGGGTCCCATCGTCATCAGGGCCTCACCAGGAAACTTCTCTAGGAACTGCAGGGCGTCAGCTCCACCCAGTGTGGCAGGAACAGAGCCCCACAGAAACCCTGAAGTTTAAGGGGTTTTACATGGGTCATTTGTGCCCTGGTGGCCTCACATTCCCGCCGCCCCACCAGTTTGCATTCCTCTGCATGCCACATCTCAAAATCTCTCACCTGGGTTTGACCACAGAAATACACTTCAACAACACTGTCCAAAGCAAAAGCTGCCTTCCAACGTGGCTCCCAGACCCTACGGATCACTTCACGATTCTTAGGAGAAGTGTGCCCGGCCACAGAGAGGTTCCTGTCACTCTTTCCTTCCATCATTTCCATGTGGTATCCAGGACAGGAATCACCAGGACCCACGGTCTGTGCGATCTGTTGTCAGTGTTGCTCAGGGTTAGCATGGGAGAAACCAGAGTGAGAGGGGCAGGGATGATGGAGCTTGTCACCGACCAGTCTCCCCATGGCCCAAACCAGGCACCTCCTACAGCTGACGCCTGCTCCATAGGCCTGCTCCATACCGTCACTACTGACTCAAGACATTTCCAGCCTGCCACTTCAGCCCGACCAGCATGCCTCCCACATTGCTGCCCGAGAGGGCAAAAGGGATTTGACCCCAAAATCGTGAGCCACAGAGCGCTGTTACCGCCAGGACCGAGATCTTCTAATTTAACTGTGGTGAAGAAACAAAACAGTGATTTATCCATGACACCTGCTCAAAGCACGACCTGAGGGAGCAGGGCTTGTAATTCCATCTGCACAGGGGCCTCCAGTCCTAACACAGCCCCTGCTGACGGGGGCAGGAGGCCTGCTACGATCAGTGGGTAATGAAGTGCTTTAGCTGCCGTGGAGCGCTGCTGATAGACTCAATCCATCTGTTCCGCCTCGTTTCAATTAATCCAGGGTCCCCCGGGCCTGAAACCAGCCCGATCTGCGCAAGCACGGCAGCACAGGTTTCCCTCATTAGGACAAGCTGTGTTCTAGGATAAGGCAATTTTAAGGCCTGAGGTTACCAAGTCACCAGAAATCTTTCAACAGAACAGAACCAAACACCAAATACTCCTCAGCTGACTAAAGAGGAGAACTGAGGGGGAGGAGCCCCCAGAAAAGCCAGCACCCACCAGGAGGGCCCAAACAACCCCTCTCTGAGCCACACTTTCACCTGCAGCAGAGCAGGACTCTGGCTTCTCTGGGAATCCAGCTCCTTCAGGATGGAAGGGGCGTGTGTGTGTGTGTGTGTGTGTGTGTGTGTGTGTGTGTGCGCGCGCGCGCGCGCGCGCACACACACAAAGCACATCTCCAGCACCAGGAGCCCAGGACTGCCTGCTCTGACAAGCAAGTGCACACCCATCAGAAGAAGCCCAAGGAACGCGAGAGGGTTGGGCCCAGGGGACATTTCAAGTAACCCCAAGAAATGCCTGCCCCTCCCCTTCAAGGCTGTGTGATGCTCCCAGCTGCTCTGTGGACAGCTGTCTGTCTGACACCAGGGAAGCAGGACAGGGTGAAGAAGCTTGGGGATCCTGCAGGAGCTGAACACATGCCTGGTCACGAGAAGCCAGAGGGGGGTTTTGGAGACCAACTTCTCTAATAATGTCTTCAGCAACCACAAGTGTAGGGGCAGCAGGTCCTGCCCATGCACAGAGTCCCACTAACATCAGGAGATACGGAGAATTCACTATTTTTTTAAGGCCTTATTATTAATTATGTGTATGTGTGTCTGTGTCTGTGTGTAGCCAGATACCCGTGGAGCTGGAAGCGCTGAATCTCCAGGAGCTGGGGTTACATGTAGTTATTAGCCACCCAATGTGGGTGCTGAGAACTAGAGCTGGGTCCTCTGCAGGAGCTCTGCCAACTCTTAACAGCTGAGCCATTTCTCCAGCAATAAGAATCCAGAATCCAATCAGAACAGCCTTATCGATTTCCTATAGAGCAAGAAAACTAGTCCAGCATAGAATAAAATGGAGACCTGGTAGTGCATTTGGGTCTAGAGCCAGGTCCCACTGAACCCTGCCTTAGGGCTCTTCGTGCCTCACAAGGGCCCACCAGGGTCAGTCCCCTGGAGAACAGAGGAAGGACGAATGCAGCCAAGATGAGAGCGGTCTTTTATTCTCGAAGGCATGCAGACCTTCAGGGCTGTCCTGTCCTCTACTCACCACCTCCACTGTAGGCTCTAAGGACAGCAATGGGGCTGGACTAATATAAGGAGCCCAATCTCACAGGCAGGAGGGATCTGACTGCTGCCAATCAGGACACTGAACTTCTTTCTTTGGGCTTCCAGGAAAGGCCCAGACTTTCCCTGGTGAGAAAGCAAAGGAGAAGAGAAGGCTCCCTGGAGACTGGATTGCTATGAGTGAGCCTGGCCCCTGGTCAGGGGGCAATGCAGCCTGCCAGGTGGGCTAAGATGTAAGCGTGACATATGCCGTCCAGGGTGTAGCGAGGGGGTGGCCCAGCACTGCAGTGGGACCTTAAGAGCAAGGCGTGTCTCCAGACCTCTAGTCATGTGACTTCCCAGCAGGGCACTTTCTACCCTGACCAGTCCACTAATCAGAGCTCAGCATCGGAGGCAGTCTCCCCATCCCATCAAGTGGCACCTCCCCAACTACTGTGTCCCACCATTCAGCCACATGGCCCTTGGTTCCTTCATTCATGAGGTACAAGTCAGAGCAAGAGCAGCAGCAGGTGCCCAGGATCCTCTAGCTACAGATGGCAGCCTACACCATGCGGTTTTCCAGGATCTATGAGGGCCCAAAGCAAACTGGGGTGGGGGCGGCATCATGTCTACCACTCCAAACACCAGGACAAGCTTAGGCCTGGCTGCATGAGCACCCTGAGCCAAGGGCACAATACTCTGGGATTACCAGTACCCCGGACTCCATCCCCCCAGGGCAAGCATCTGGAAGGCAAGAAAAACTAGCAGAGAGGCCAGAAATGTGCCAAATATGCCATATGTGGTTTTATTTAATGCCGGCCCGTTTCCGGGGCGCCTGCTGGGTGTCACATGGTACACCTGTTTGGAGATCGTGGACCAAAACAAAACCCACAAAACCTGCAGGGAACATGGAGGATAGTGTGGGGGGGTGGGGGGTTGGGCTGCTCTCAGAGCCCACAGCTGGGAGGAGGCAGTTCTTCCAGTAAGCCCATCGCACTAACAGAGACAGCTGGCTGCTGAGCAGGGGATGCTGGGAGGCCAGGTTCTGCTACAGTGTGGATATGGTATGCAATCCCCAAGGTCCATGAAAGAAAGCTTAGTCCCTAGCCTGGCAATGTTAGAAGATGTCAGGACATTTAAGAGGTAGGACCTAAATGACAAGTGATGGGGTAACTGGGGCACCACCTTCACGGTACCCAAGGTATCCCTAACTCTCACTTGCTTTCTGCCTCTCCATTTGATTTCTTCTGCACCAGCTTCTGCCCTTGTGAGACCCCATGCCATTAGGCCTCCAAACAGCTGCCTGATCTTGGGCTTTCAGTTCTCCTAAACTGTGAGCTAAATAAACCTCCTCAAAAATGACAGTGCCTCTGGTGTATCGTCACAGTGGCAGAATGGAGGTTAAATTATAGGCTCCATGAGGGAGGTGGTCCTGGGAGCAGGTACTAACGGAGATGTGCAGGTCTGTGGCGGGGGAGGTGGTAACAGAGACCAGACAAGATGCAGAGGTACCCCACCTCCTGTCTGCCAACCCGAAGGCTGAAGTGATCCATCCTCCTTCAGAGTCCCACAGTGACAACTGAAGGCCAGAGGTGCCCAGAGCCACTGCTCAAGGAGTGACTCACCAGGGAGTGCCCCATCGATGGTGTTAAGAGTCTCTGCCAGCTTGTGAGACAAGCAAGCGTCCTCCCTAACCCACAGGCCACCAAGCTCCGCACCTGGCATGCAATCGGGCCCCAGCCTGTGCTGGCTGAGCCCAGAGCCACTCGGGTGCCTTTGGCTTTTACTAGGTGTCATTCCCAACAGGCTTAGGGGCTGTCATATCCCCTCCTTCCTGCACCGACTTAGAGAAAGCCTGGTTGTGACGAAGACCAAAGGATACAATCTCAGAAAGTGGAGTTCTTGAAGACAGACAGACCACAGCTACTTTTGCATAGGGAGATGGGGTGTCCACTCCATTCTAGAAGCTTCATAAACAGAAATGCCCTCAGAATCCCCTCCATCCTTCCAGACTCCTCCACCTTCCAGGCCAGGCACAGGAAGGAAGGAGGGCTGAGCAGGGTCACCTGCTGGGACTTTCTTCTCCAACTGAAGAACACACACACACACACACACACACACACACACACACACACACACACACACACACACACTGTCTGTACCATCAAGGGTAGTTTTGGTTCCCCCAGGTTAGTGGGGACACTCACTGAGAACTGAGGGGCCTCTGGGCTCAGTGGGGGAGAGGCGGCAGTGGCTGAGTGAAGCCTGCTGGACTCAGTCTGTGCCAAGGGAGAATGGAAGACAAAGGCTGGAGAGAGAGAAGCAGAGCAGGATTACTCTGCAATCCAGCGGCCCTTCACCATCCCCCACTGTGGGCAAATCCCTGTAAAGTGGCCACTTCCCACAAAGTTAGGAGTCTGTAGCAGATGACACTTCACCTACATAGCAAGAAACCTCCACCATCAAGAATTACTCTAGCAGGAAACGGAGGAGCGCTCAGGACAGAGCTGACAACCAGAAAGGGTGAAGACACCAGTTTCATGAGTAATATCTTGGCAGGAAGTGAAATCTCAACAGATGTTATCAGCTTTAGGGTTGCCATCCTGGTTGGGGGCTGAGTAAGGGTTGGTGGTGGCTCCACAAACAGCCGGCCACACGGCTAACCCCATCTCTTGATACAACCTGCTGTATCCTGAGACACCACCTGCCAAGCCTGCCCCTAACCCAAGCTCCCTAACATCTCTGCTGGTTGTGACCGATCCCTATGTCCCCTGCACAGGTAACAGAGAAGGGCAGGTCTCGAGTGCTAATTCCCAGGAAATGCGTAACAAGTGCTGGTTGATCAGAACTGGCCACAAGGATGGTTGGTTTAGTGCGAAGAGAGGCCACAGGACCTACCTCAGTACGTATTTTGAACAATCACAAATCAGAGGGAATAAGTAAGCCAGTAACTGGCCAGATGTGGCATTATCTCAGTTAGTCCTAAATTAGGCAGACGGAACCAGAGTTATATCACTAGCCATCTGCTAATAAATACAAGATCCACTCCTTTAATCCCAGTACTCAGTGGGCAGAGGCAGGTGTATCTCTGTGAGTTTGAGGTCTGCGTGGTCTATAGGGTGAGCTCCATACCATTCAGTGCCATATAGTCATATAAATAAATAAATAAATATATATAAAAAACATAGTTATAGCCCTGACAGCTCAGGGCTCAGGAGGATGTTGTGGCGGGAGCTGAGCGGTAAGAACATCCTCGGGATGGGTGTCAGGGCCTTGGATGAAATGAGGATTGACCAGGACAGAGGTGCAATGTGGTGTGTGAGCCAGGCAGAGATGTGGAATGAGAACTCCAGGCAAAGGAGGATCAGGTGGGAGGAGCTCAGATAGATGATGCTTCTGGAGGGCCAGCTACATCTGCCTTGGGCTCCTGTGGCCAGATACCCCACGCTGAGGAGCAAAGACCCCTCCTGTGAGCAAGGATTTCCAAGGATAACGCCTGACTTTTAGGCTCAGGTGGGTGGGGATGGCTATCCAGAGTGCTGCATTAAGAAGGATCCTGAGCGGGGCTGCAGAAATGGCTCAGCAGTTAGGGAGCCCTGGCTGTTCTTGTAGAGGACCTGGGTTTGGTTCCCAGCACCCATGACGGCTCACAACTGTAACTCCAGTTCCAGGGAATCTAACACCCTCTTCTGGACTCCTTGGGGCACTAGGCACACACATGATGCAGACATGCATGCAGGCAAAACACCCATACACATAAACATTTTAAATAAAAAAATTAAGATTCTAAGGATTCAGAAGCAGAGTGTGCCACGGTTGACCAAATGATGTCCGAGTCAGGAATTAAAGTGTGGTGGCACTCCCTCCATGTAATCAGATGTGACAGGTGGCCATAACCATGCGTGGTACTGAAAGCTAAGGGAATGCGGCAAGAGTGATCTTTGCCAGTTACAACGCGGATGCTGGACTTCTTCGCTTTTGCAGTCTCCGTCCTGGCTAGAGAGTTTCTGAGGGTGGCAACAGGCGCTGTTACTCCCAGGGTCCATACTCAGGAGGTCAACCTCCGTTGTCAGAAGATCTAATTCAGGGACCCCAGCTCCCTGGGAAGCATGTGCATCCTCTATGTGAACAGCCTGACAGCGGATCTTGCCAACAGAAAAGCTGCTCCTCCCAACCCCGACCCCCAGCCAGGCATGCCAGCTGTTTTTGAGGACCAAGGGCCTTTCCTTTCCCTTCCTGTTCCCAAGCAGGGAAGCTGTCCAGCTGTGGGTAAGGTGAGTGTGGGGCAGGCAGCCCAGGGTCAAAGAGCACCTTCAAAGTGCTTGGGAAATCAGCCCAGCAGACTGGCGCTCCCACGGCCAGCTGAGGGTCTGGTCATTAAACACACTGTCTGCTCCACTTCGGCCAAACCTATCAGGCAGCAGGACCAAGTCTGCAGCACCCTACCACAGAGCAAGGAGCACCTTCCTCCAGCTGTAGCCCAAGAGATGACATGAGAAGATCCCACTGAGTGCCCGCCACCTGAGCACCTGTGAGGCAAGGGAGTAGAGGCCTGGGATCCAGAGGAGCTGAGAGGTGGAGGGTCCTGCAGGCTGCAGTGGCCAGCCAAGCTCATACTGACCACGCAAGCCTGGAGAGCCGAGGAAAGGCAGATGGGTAAGCATTCCAGGCTTGTCCAGAGTAGACCCTCCCTAGCCTCAGCTATTTCTCAGGACATCTATACACCGGCTCTCTAAGCCACCAGCCCCCCTCCTCAGTCTCCGTCTCTGCTTTGCAGACTCAGGGCGGCTTCCCTTCTAGTTCCCTCCTGCCTTCATTCACTCAAACACGTCTGAGCCTGGGTCTGTCCACAGCAGGGCACTAGGAGCCAGGGTGTGAATGTGAATGAGACAGTTTTCCTGCCCTCTAGGCTCTCCTCACTGTGAGCTCAGCAAGGAATGCTGCCTGCTGCGCTTGTAAAGAGAGTGTTGCAAGGCTAAAGGCCTCACCCCAAACTGCCTCCCACAAGGAAGGAAGAGAACCAAGTAGTAAAAGCATGGCTGACTCCACCCACAGGGCAGTGTTCTCCCAGATCGGTCACCACTGGGTAGGCCATGCTGGCTCAGCCTCTGCTGGCCACTCGCAGTAGCCCCAAGCCTGCGGAGATGTGAAAGGGCTTTCTCCCCAACAGTCAGGCTGCTAAGGCTGGCCATGCCCTGAGGTTAGCATTCCACAGTTGTGGCTGCTGGCGGATCGGATCGATCACAGAGTGAGAGGCAGAGGCTGCTGCTGGGCCTCCTAGAGGACTGCCCTAGGTAGCAACCCCACCCCTACCCAACCAAGCCACACCCACTCCCTTCCCAAGGTCAGCTATCATCCTGTGTCCACTGAGACATCGGCCTCCCCAAGAAGAGAGATAACAAAGAGCTACATTGAGACAGTGTCTCGAAGAATAACTCACCAGATTTAATCACTTAAAAAAGAGGAACTGAAATCACAATAAAGCATCAACCCTCCAGTCCCATAATCCACCCTGGTTTTCCTCCAGGCAGAAAACATGGTGGGACAGCCACCTCCACCAGCGGTGGACTGTCAGTAACATGCATTCCTGTGCAGAGACGCTGGGCTCTGGGCCGGTGGAGCTGAGTGCGATCCCTGTGGTGGAATGCACTCTCCATCCCCGTTACTGCGAAGACAGCGCTCGCACACAGTGCCTGAGCACACGCACCCTATGGTTGCAAAGATTCTCACTGATGCACAGGTACCTCACTAACTCAGGAAACTAGTGGACAGGCAAGGTTTAGGAGTCAGGGATGCCCAGGTCAGCCCAGAGTGAACAGACAGGACTAAAGGACCCTGAGCGTTCAAGTTTCTCGGGGAATGCAAACGGTCCCAGGAGATGCTGCAGATTCTAAGCCATTGGGTTCATGGCATACTCATCCTATATCCAGCAATGCTAAGAACAACTGGAGAGCTACGGGATACATCCCGGAGAATTATGCCCAACAGAAGGCACAAAGCCTTGAAAAGTAGCAACTCAGAGACTCAAGCTAAGCTAGGTGAGCCCCAGGAACAAGGTGTTGTGACCCTGGGCACTTTTGCTCTCCTGCTGAGTCAGGGCCATTTCCCTGCTTTTCAGGGAGGAAAGAAAGGAGAAAGGAGGCCGGCACCACCTCCTCTCAGGAAGGCTTCCTAGACAGCAGTAACTGTGCTACATATACCTCACACGCCAAATGGGCTGCCTGGGAGCTACCGGCCACAGAAGAGGAGACAAAGCCCTGCCTCTGCCCGGTGGGGATTACCATCTTAAGAGACCCAATGAACACATGTGGAAATGATTACCCGGGGAGGCCATATATAACAAGACACTAATTGTGTGACACAGATAGGAAACGAGTAGTTAAGGGGAAAGCCACAAGCTGGCTGAGGTCACAGTAGCCAGCAGGCATCCTGGAGCAGGGAGACCTAAACTGGATGGACAGGTGGTGAGGAGTCAGAAGCAGGGAGAGGGTAACTATGAAAGCACGGACTCCACCCCAACCCCCAGCAAATGCTGGGCCATGGCAGCCTTAGCTAAAACCAACTCCAGCTGCAGGATTGTTAGCCTGACACGTGCAAAGTGGGGTTAATTACTGAGCGTAATCCTTGGCTCCCGATGTTCATCTCAGTCCACACACAACCCATTTTCATGTAGCCACGTCCCACAATTCGACAGCCACATGCAAAACCTCCACCCAAAACGAAGGCCAAGAACCCCCGACAGGACTGATAATTAACCAGACACTCCACTCCCCAATTTCAGAACCTGGAAACCTCCGCTTGCTCCCTTAAATACCTCTAGAGCGCCTGTGAATAGACCGAGCAAGCACGTCAGTTTTAGTTGCCTTCTGCTTTACAACAAAGGAACAGTGCCGTGTATGATGTCCGGGAACGTGCTATTTTTACCTAATATTTATGTGTTGCTAGAATTCATCTCCCGCTCCGCATGCCACCGCACTAATCTGTTTAGACAGCTGGGTAATGTTCCACTGTGCAGTCGAGTCTTAGTGTAGCCAACCGTCCTCTTATCAATAAGCAGCTGGGCTGTTTCCAGGACTTTGTTACGGTGCGCGCCAGGAGAGTGGGCATTCCCGGCTGTATCTCCTAACGTCCCAGTGCTGGCTTCTCTCGGGTGTGCGTCTAGAAAGGAAGCCAGGTGAGCTTCAGGGTGTGTGGGACTCCAGACAATGCCAGGCAAATTTTCCCAAACTGTGACAATGCACGCTTCCGAAAGAAGCCGAGGAGGAACAGAACTGGCCTCCAACCCTTCCTAGGTTTGCGGCGTCCCGTTTACAGACGCCAACCAACCCACCGCAAGCCAGTGTCCCACACCAACGTGTCTGAGAACTGGGTCCTGTGTTCTGGCACCCACTCCTCCCACCAACAAGTAAAAAAAAAAAAAAACATCAGGTTATCTCTTGCCCGAGGCAGTGACTCAAAGGGAAGATGACCCTGTTGTCACAGTAGCACATCAAGGCTGACACCTACGCAAGGGTCAAGTGTTGAAACACAGAGAAGATACTCCCAGACCAGTCTGTACAGAATCAGATCATGGCTATACAAGGTGTCTAAGGAATGGCCCAGGGGTATGCCACTACAAGGTCTGTGTTTATAGGTCCAGCGTTTCTCACCCTGTCATTAAGACCCCTGACTCATATGCCTCCTCTCAGTCAGACCCCATGTGTCTACAAAGAATGGATACCGCGGCATCCTGGCACCTGCTTTCCTCGACAGCTGTCACCATGCAGCTCTGAACAGCTGGCAGCCATGGCCTACCTCAGCAGGGCCTGGCCCCCAATCAGGGTTCTTTATGCATTCTGCCTTCCCGGTGGTGGGTTGGCTGGAAAACATTAGCTGTCTGTCCTCAGGAGGTTCAGCTACCGTGATGGGAGTCAACCCCCCCAGGACAGGATGAGAGAAAGCATTCTCGTCAAGGCAAAGATTCTGGGACTGAGTACAGGTGCCATTGGACTGTAAAGGCTGATAGGGTTTCAACAGAGCCACGCTGTTGGAGCCTGGCCACGCCCACTGTACGGAAGCCCCTCGTGCTGTGAGATAAGACCCCTCTCCTGAGATCTCGGCTGCAGCAGTTCCTGAGAGAATCAGGCCTCACCCCACCTTACTTACTTCCTGCTACTGTTGGTCCTGTAAAAACAAAACTCGCATTACGATTTATGAAGAGCTAGGAATAACCTTTGCCAACCTACCAATGATGAGGTTTCGGGCACTGAGGGAGCGCTGCACGTGCGGCAACGTTTCAATTAAACATTAATTGTAGAGAGCTTGATGAGGAGGGGAGATGAAGACACAGGAACCGTGTGAATAGCGCGCCATGCAGCAGCCTTTCTAGGTCAGCCAGCTTGACGGCGAGGCCCCAACACTTTGCAAGCGAGCGCTCCCTTAATACAGGAGGGATTTAAAAGTGAACTCCAGCATGATCCCTACCCTTGCAAAGAATACTGGACCACCATCACACATGCTGCGTGTCTCTCCTGCCAGGGCTCCGTGTGTCTCTGAGGAGGGGCGGGGAGAGTGAGAAAGGCTGATGGCGGCATGGCGGCTGCACCGCGCTGGTGAGTGCTACAGTCTCAGGAGGGCAGTGACCTGCAGGCCTAACAGGTCTGCTCTCTTCCTCCCATGACTATGCCCGCCAGCCATCAGCCCAGCAGATGTCCATCGGAGGGTGACGATGAGGCCCGCCGATCCCATGCAAGGAGGATGCAGTAACTTTGCTGGCAGGGAAGATTAGGCAACTCTCCCACCCACCAAACTTGCTCCTCTTCCTGCAAGAAAAATGAGCTACTAGCTGGAGTCATGTGAGCCTGGACCCACCGCTGGCTGGGCCTGCCGGGTGCTGCCGTTCCTGTATGGGGCACGTCACACACTGCTGGTGGCTCAAAGCTCCTCGGGGAAGAGTGCAGGGGACTCCCCCTGTGGGAATTTCAGTTTCTTGTCCATGCATGAGACTAAGACCCACCAGATCCGTGTTATTGTAGGGTGCAAACCAAGTCTCAACCGGAACGCAGAACACTGGCGATACAGCAGGTGGGACCAACCAGCTAGAAGCACAGAATCTTTTGGGGTCCTGATATTCCTCTCTGCTCTACAACAGAATCTCGAAGCACAATGGAGCGACCCTTCCATTCCCCTCCAACACGAGACAGTGCGTTTCTTACAGGATCACACTCAGGCACCTCAAATCTTTCCCCGCGTGCTTCGTGAGTAAAGGCCTCTGCATGCCTGGAGGCCGGTGGGGGTGGGGGTGGGGGTTCTGGCGTCACATTCCTCTGCTGCAGAAGGAAAAAAGCTTTAGAGCCTAGCTGCAGGAATCCAGGTCACAGCTTCACATTCCCAAATCCCCTCACCCCACAAAATCTACACCCATTAGGGCTCTCTGTCCTCTCCAGGCTGAACCCGCCTCCCTGGCTCCCTCTGCAGAGTACTTTCTCATCAGCCCACTGATATTTTGCCCTAATCATTTAGCAGTGTCTTCTCTCCAGCTAGGCTGGCTCCGTAGCGTCAAGGCAGCTGAAGGAGGACGAAGATGAGAGTCAGCAGCACTGGGTTCTAACTCCAGGCCCACAGCTGAACACGAAGGCACCGTTTCCCTGGGGCCTCAATGTTTTCCATTTGTAAAATGATACATTCCATGCATGGAGCGAGACCAGGCACCTGCTCCCGTCGTCGCAGCTAACAGACAAAGCACTTTCCCCCAACATCAAGGTACAAGACTTACAACCCAGCCAAAGCTCATCAACTTGCACACAGGAGTAAACCTGTTTGCCACTTCCAGGCCGGGAAGGTCTCTGAGAACACTATCACCACAGTGGAACCACAAGACATCCCTGGGTAGGAGAGCATGCAGAAGTGGGCACACAACGAATCCTGGCCTAAATGAGCTGTACCCCAAGTCGGCCTCCTGTTAGAAACGGCAATCCGAAGAACTCTTCAAACGGTGGCCCTCAGGAGCTGTCTGCTCAGTGTGTGCTGAGCACCTACTGCGCGGACCACTTGTACATCTTAGGGCCCTAGGCTGAGCCAGGGCCATGGTGGGTCCCATGGCACCAGGGAGCACTAAGTAAAAAAAGAGTACTCACCTGCCCCCCACGGAAGAGGAAGCTGTAAGGGCAGGACCACAGCTCACATGCTCCCCGCTGGGGACGGAACCCGGGCATCAGGCATTGTGCTGGTCAGGCAAGCAATCTACCACCAAGCCACAGCCCCAAGAGCCCTCTTTATTTTTTATCCTATCTTATTTTTGTTTGTGATTCTGGGAATCGAACCCAAAGCTTCACACTGCCCAGGCAAGAGCTCTACCACTGAGCATAACATATCCATAGCCCTCTTTTTCATGTGTGTGTACAGGTGGTGGGTGGGCATGTTGTACGTGTGCGTGTGTGTGTGTGTGTGTGCACGAGCGCGTGCAAAGGCCAGAGGAGCCCCTAAGTGCAAAGGTCAGGGGTCCTGCTTTAACACTCTTCATCCCAGGCCCTGGAGACAGGGTCTCATTTAGCCAGCCAGCACGCTCCAACAAGCCCCATCTCCCCGGCAGCACTCAAATTACAGGTACCCGCGTACCATCAGACCTTCCATGTGCTGCTGGTATTTCCACTCAGGTCCTCCTGCTTTCACAGCAAGCTCTGACTTGCCGAGCAATCTCCCCAACCTGCTTTTGTTTTTGTTTGCGATGGGGTCTGGGTGCTTCTGACTGCAGAGTACAGGGATAATAAGCCCCAGCCACTAGGCCTGGCTTCAGTGTGCAGTATTCCTGCATTAACAGGATTGAGCCCAGAGCCCTGTGCATGCTAGGAAATATTCTATACTGAGCTGCATTCTCAGCAGGGTTGGAGCTCACTGTGTAGACCAGACTGGCCTTGACCAGGGCCCAGGATCTATCTACACTGTAGGGTACCTTTCTTGGTCCTCTCAGCGCCTCTTCCTATAGACCTGGGGTAAAGAACTACTACTCACAAGGGAGTCATCTCTCCAGCCCCAGCTACAGTGCCTGCCCCCTGGGGCAAATCATCTCCTAGGCTGGCATGATTTCAGTCAGAGATCAGGCCAGGAACTCCGGGGGCCATGATCTGATTGGTCAGGCATGACTGGCTCAGTTTCTACCCAAATGTAGCCTTTGATCCAGGCTTCCACCCTACAACCCAGGAAGGGGAGGGCTCCTCCCTCACTCTGCTTGAGTGTAGGAGTGCAGGGGACCCAGGCGAGTCTGTGGGGGAGGGGAAGGCTAGGAGCCAGGAGTGTCTGGCCTCCTCCAAGGTTGGCCATAACTTACTAGCTGAGGAGATTGTGCTGAGTTGTCACTTTACTTCACAAAACCAGTTCTCCCGGCTCAAAAACAGTGTGGGACTTGGTGAATGGCTGGTAGGAAACCAGACACCCCTGGGAACAGCTTCGTTCTTGGTGAAATGAGGTGCTGGGAAAAGACCGGAGCACTCCCCCCAGGTTAGAAACCATTTTATTATCAGCTGCATGCTGGGACAGAGAACCTGACTCTCCAACAGGGAGGACATCACATAGCAACACGACAGCTTCCAAAAGGCAGTGGTTCTCTCACAGCGAGACAACTGGATGCATCCGTGTGTACACTACAGGAGTGGGGACGAAGCTGCCGGGAAGGCAGCCTCCCTCTGTTCCCTTGACAAAGGCCAATTCTGCACCCAGCATGAGGGAGGGGCAGCCTCCCGAGCACCTCGCTATGCACTGGACCACAGCACGCCAGGCCTAGGGGAGGCAGAAGGCGCCACGTCTGGACCCCAACACCTCGCTATGCACTGGACCACAGCATGCCAGGCCTATGGGAGGCGGAAGGCGCCACGTCTGGACCCCACCAGGACTAGCGCACACTAGCACGACTGCAGAAGAACAGCCAGTCCTTCATGATCTAACCCACGAGGGCCATCCGGACAGTCTCTAGAACACGGCGGCTCCCCTTCTGTCCCCTTCCACCTCATGCCTTCCAACACTCAAACCCCAGGTCTCCTGCCTGCCGCTATCCCACAGCATGGGGCCAGGGCCAGCTGGTGAGCTGTGCATGTTACTGTGGTGCTAATGAGCCACAAGCTAGACTTGCTCCTGAAGTCCTCACATCCTTCTCTCTAGCAGAGAGACCTCATGGTGCACCCAGGCTTATTATCTTAGTCACCAGAGGAGTCCAAAGAAGGACAGGAAAGTACAGCTAGTGATGGCCTAAATGTGTCCCTCAAGCCCATAGTAAGGGTGGCTCTTAGGTCCCCGGCCACCCAGTATACCAAAGCATAATAGAATTCCTACGCCAAAGAGGACAAACTCCTGTTATTTTGAGTTATTCAAAGCAACACCCCCACACCAAGGCAATTGACCATGGTCTCTTAGATCACCAGGAACGTCCTAATGCACCACACCGAAAACAGCGTGAACCCTCCTCTGCACTGAGCACAGCACTCCAGGCTGGTTCTGCTTTGAGGTCTGGGTCCTCTGGGCTGCAGGAACCAAACCATCAGAGGTGTCGAAGTATACTCCACGGGTTAGCTTCCCTCGGGGGAGTCCACCAGTGAATGCCAGCACCTAGAGTCAGGGCCCCAGTGATACTTTACATGTCCTCCCTGATTCACACTTTTCCTGACCCATGAGTACCTTCAACACACACTCCGTGGCTCCCCTCACCCCTGCCTCCCTCCACTGTATAAGCACCGTGATTCCATGCTACGGCCCGTTCAAACAGCGTGGTGGCTTGGCACGGATCCCACCTGGAAGACAGAATTCCAGGCCAGCCAGGCTATGTCGTAAAACTCTGTTCCCTTTCTCCCCCACCTTCCTGGGTCTCACTCTGCAACCCAGCGTGGCCCGGGATTCTCAATCTTCCAGCTTCCTGTGTGCCAAGATTACAAGCGTGTCCTTCCAGACTCTGTCCCCACTTGACTGACAGCTCAGTTTTTTGTAGTGAACAAGATCCACTCTCTACAGCACATCGTCACCTGACAGATAACCACAGGCTTTTTATTTCAGAAGCCAAATGGTGCAGAGAAAAATGATGGACATAGAGCACACAGGCCAAATACGGTTTTATACGCCTTTAATCCCGGCACTAGGGAGGCAAAGGCAGATGGACCTCTGTGAGTTTTGGGCTAGCCAAGGCTACATAGTGAGAACCTGTCTCAAAACAAACACACACCCTCTAGCTGGGTATAGCCCCGGGCGAGCCACTCCATACTCCAGGGCCTCGTTTTCTCATCTGTGAAATAAGGACAATAATTCCCAAGCCATCTGCTTCATAGTTTTTAATAGGCTCTTTGATGACTGGGTTTGTTCTCTTTCTCCCATGACAAAGCTACAATCAAAAAGCTAATCATGTCAGAACCAATAAGGCAGCATATATAACCACAGGCGTGTACATACGCACACAACTTTGAGGGACATATAGCTCAACCACCATCCTGTTTTGTGGCCATGCTTTAAGAAGCTGACCAAAAGTTTCCATTCTAGGGGCCAATTTTCCCTCTCTCTCCCTCCCTCTCTCCCTCTCTCTCTCTCTCTCTGTATTAGTTTGTGATAAAATTCCACATCTAATATACAACTTTCGGAAGGAAGGTTTATTGGGGCTTACGTTTCCAGAGGGATGAGTCCATCATGGAGGGAAGCCTGGCAGCAAGCTGTCGGCATGGTGGCAGGACAGGAAGCTAAGGGCTCTCACATCTTGAACCACAAGCTGACACAGAGAGCCAACTTCTCAACGCCTGCCCCCGGTGACATACTTTCTCTTGCAAGGACACTCCTCCCAAACCTCCCCAAACCTCCTCACCAACTGGGGACCAAGTATTCAGATGTCTGAGATTATTGGGGACATTTATCATTCAAACCACCAGTGTGTGTGTGTGTGTGTGTGTGTGTGTGTGTGTGTGTGTGTGTGTGTCTCTGCGTGTCTGTGTGTGTGTGTCTCTGCGTGTCTGTGTGCGTGTGTGTGTCTCTGCGTGTCTGTGTGTGTGTGTCTGTGTGTGTGTGTGTGTCTGTGTGGTATGTGTGTGTGTGTCTGTGTGTGTGTGTGTCTCTGTGTGTATGTGTGTGTGTGTGTCTGTGTGTGTGTGTGTGGTGTGTGTGTATGTGTGTGTCTGTGTGTGTCTGTGTGGTATGTGTGTGTGTGTGTGTCTCTGTGTGTATGTGTGTCTGTGTGTGTCTGTGTGGTGTGTGTGTCTCTGTGTGTGTGTGTGTATGTGTGTGTGTCTGTGTCGTGTCTGTGTGTCTGTGTGTGACAGAGAGAAAGAGAGAGTGTATGAGTGTGAGAGAGACAGAGTGTGTGAGAGAGATAGTGTGAAAGTGTGTGTGTGAGAGAGTGTGTGTTGTTTCGTTACTAGCACATTTCAGACTCTCCCACAACTCAGTTGTTCAAGCAGAGGGAAGCCTCACCCATTCCCCAGAGCTCTCCTGTCACCAGCTATGAACGAGACTAGACCCATCTCAAGAGCTTAAAGCCATCCCCAGCAGCCTGCCCAGCGCATGCCCACTAGTTCTGGGCATCCTGAGACTGAGAGCCGCAGTGGTGACTGTGACACAGACTGAGTGGCCGACATCATAAGGAAACTGAGGCACGAAGATGCAGAACTACCAGTCCACAGTGACCTAGCCACAGAAAGCGCACAGCCTCTGACACCGACATGGTGCTGGAGAAAAGATATGAAGGACAGGGTTTTGAACTAACTCACACAGCTGTCCGTGGTGCGTGTCAGCTTAGGCCCTGACTTTGCAGGCCATCTGGACCGGCCGCTGGGTTGACTAGGCGCACGGCAGGTGTTCTGTAGAGGAGAGACTCTGAAGGAGCAACCAGCAGAGATGAGTGGTAGGCAGGTGGTAGGGGGCAGAGTGGGGTATCCAGAATGCTTTGAAAAGGACACACACACACACACACACACACACACACAGACACAGGCAGACAGACACACACACACCAGGCCCTGAACCTGACCCTTTGGAACCACTTCCCCGTGTTGAGGCTTACAATGGAGCATGATTATACCAGATGGCATCCAAGACAGTAGCATGCTCACCTAAGACAAACTCCCAGAGATCTGTCACCCAGCTTAAGCCACCAGGTTCCAAGATGCACAACACCACCTTTAATACCAGCTCCTGGGTGCAGTGGCTGGAGACAGGGCGCATGTAACCCATGCAAGTCCAGCAAACTGGCCAGAAGGATGCCTGGAGCTGCAGCATCTTCCCCCAGGGCCTAGCTCAGGCCAGGTGGCTTCTGCAGAACACAGTCTGAACCTGTACACACTCAGACATGACTGAGCCCAGGGAAGCTCTGAGGGCTGCAGCCCCTGCAGTTCTTCCTAGACCCCCACACATCTCCAGTCAGGTGCAAAGCTGTAGAGCCTGCCTTGGGAGAGGGTTCAAGGAAGCAAAGCCACACAGGCCTTCCCTCAGTCTGAATGTCCACAGAAGCCAACAATAAGCAGCAGCCACCCTAGGGACTTTCCCAGGGACTTACACAGCTCCAGGAAGATTCCAGGCTGATGCCCAACAAGGAAACAAGGAAAAGGGGGGAGGGAGCAACCCGAGGGACAGGGGTTGAGACATGAAGCCTGGGCTCAGCTGCTGCTGCCTTCAGATCGCTAAGAGGATGGAGCAAAACCACTTGTGGCCCATTGCTGTGCTGGCCCATGCGCTAGAAAAGGAACCGCTTAGAAGGGTCAATGCCCTAGGCCCTCGCTGCTTGTCAAGCAGTACTGGTATACCCTAGATCATCGGGCCAGCTAACGGGTCTCTCCTTGTGGAAGGAGGTCTCCAGCGTCCTTCAGAGAAGCTGGAAGTGAGAGCTATCCCACTGGTGGTCCAAGCTCCTTTCACAACCTTCTGTTTTTCTTTGTTGTTGTTTTCTGAGATAGGGTTTTGTGCCGTCAAGGACGACCTTGAACTCCTGGTTCTGTCCCACTTCCCGAATGCTGAGATTACAGTTCCGTGTGCCACCCTGCTGAAGGTATCTGTTCTGTCTGACGGTGTTGGAGACTGAACCCAGCACTCATTCTACACAAGCACCCCAACACTAAGCCACAAACCCTAACCCTTTCAAGCTTCAACATTCGGCCCATAATGACCGTTACAGTCTCAGAAACACTAAGGAACATTTGTAAGGTCCCAGGAATATCCCAACTGTTTTCAGTTAGAAAGTGGGTGAGAAACAGGGTTTTCAAGTGAGTTCTAGCCATCGATGACATACAGACAGGCCAGACTTCAGTCAGCTCTGCTAGTCACTTAGCATGCATGTGTGTTGCTGAGAATCCAACCCAGGCCCTCAATATGCTGGGTAAGGGCTCCATCACAAAGCTGCATCTGTAGCCCTGGTCCAACTATTAACTCGTTTATGTGGTCTCAGTAAAGTCCTTACGTATGTAAAGTAGGAGGGCTGGAAGTCAGGGTCCTCTCTGGGTTGGCATAACCCACTCCTTGACACTGACCTTGACCTCTGGGCTCAGGGACTCTGAGGCCTGCACCGGTACCCAGCAGCATTTGCTCAGGTATCTCAGGCTATGGACCCTGATTATGGCCAGCTATAGAGGCTCTGGATGCTGGCTGAGCCACACTCTTCCTGGATAATGTGGATGGGAGCACAGCAATCTCAAAGATCAGACCGGAGAGTAACTGCGCCTGCTGCTTAACTCAGTTCACGGGAGGAGCTCAAACTGATCTATAAACAAGAAACACACACGGCAAGCTGTCAGCCTGTGCGCAACACTAAAAATGACTAAAAAAGGATCGAAACACTCAAACACATGCCGGTTTCCACCAAATAAAGACAGATCTGTTCCAACAGTGGGCCATGACTCAGAAGCACACTCGGGGAGCAAGCTGTGAGCCCTCCCTCGGGAATCCATCAAAAGGGGTTCCCCGGGGTATTTATAGCCCTCAGCTGTCTCTCAAGGAAGCCAGAGATGCCCTTCTCAGGGCCTGGCCGCAGCCTCGGCGGGACAGTGGACAGTGAGCCTGAGCCGCTGTAGCTGCTGAGGCCGCAGGATGGTGGAGTGGCAGGTGCGTGCGGGCCTTCTCTCCTTTCATTATGACGGGTGATAAAAATAGAAAGCTGAAAATAAAATCCAGGCTCCTTATTCTGCTCAGCACGAGAGGTGGTATTGGTCCGGACCCCTCGGCAGCACCGGCCCAAGTAAAGCCACTGTTCCCAGGACACACACCGCACTTGGCTCGAGCTTGTTCAGGTGAAGGAAGGCCTGATAGAGTAGTCAGCAGCTGTTCGCTGATAGAAGAAAGAGAGAAAGAAAGCATGACACAGACACAACCCAGAGGGAAGGGACTCTTGTTCCTGACCTCTGTTCCACCTTCCTCTTGGCCCCCAGGCCCCACCCTCCTCCTGGAGTCACTCATTTCTCCTCTAGAAGCAAGTCCACGTCCAGAGCCAAGGCTACTAACCGGCCCCGAAGGCTTCAAGTGGGGAGGGATGTTTCAGTGTCTGCCAAGTTTATTCTGGTTTGATTCAAACAAGAACTTCTAAAAAGTCCTCTAATGAGTCAGCAAGATGGCTCAGTGGGTAAAGGCTCTTGCCTGGCAACCTCAGTTTACAGCTGGAACTCATATAAGGTGGAACAGACACCAAAAAGCTGTCCTTTGCCCTCCACTGGCATGCTGTGATACAACCACCCGCACGCATATCGGACACACGTACACAGTGATACATAAAACTAACAAAAATTCTACCCTAGGACTGCCCATCAGCCACAGCGACATCTCGGCTGCAGGAATTGAAGATTGATTGTCTCAAAGCAGAAAAAGCCCTAAGCTACCAGAGAAAAGGGGAAGGAAGAAAAGGAAGGGGGGAGGTTGGCTGAGCGGCCTGATCGGTGCGGTGGTTTGAATGACAAATGTCCATCATAGGCTCCCCTATCTGAACACCTGGTCCTGGCACCTGTTTGGGGAGGTTAAGGATCCTTTTGGAGGGAGAGCCTTGCTGAAGGGAAAACTTCCCTGGGGTCTGGAGAGTTTGCAGCCTTGACTTCCAGTTCACTCCCTCTGCTTCCGGCATGTGTGGGAAAAGTGATTTCTCTCTCTGCTTCCTGCCCCTGCCACTCATCTCCTCTTCCTTAAGATGCCTCGGTCCTGGTGTTTTAGCAACAGTAACAATTAACCAATTAACAATTAACCGATGCAACCAACCATGGTTACCTATCCTCTCTTAAGGCCTGGGGCCTTATGATTAACACCAGATACGTTTTTATTAGAAGCCCATTTCATGCCTTCAGAACGTCTCTGGCACATGTTCCAGGTCAACCTGTCCTAATTATGGACACAGTACCTCAGTGTTAACACCTACAGCCTGTGAGGACAATGCAAGGTGGCCTTTCGCACTTCTTGAAAAACTAGGACTTTAACAAGGTGCTGTGGCGGGTTTGGGCAGGGTCCTCTGAAGCTGTGTGGAAACTTGATCCCTAGGGCAACGGTGTTGGGAGATGATTAGGCCCCAGGGCCCTGCTCTCAAGAGTTGAGGAAAGCCCTTATCGCACGTCTCCCTGTTATCTAGGACTGATTCTTTCCTGTCCCTCCCCGCTCTCCTGCCACATTACGGCACAAAGTGAAGGCCCTCGGCAGGTGCTGCCTCTCGGACTTAAGACTTGCTGGCCTTCACAATTGTGACTGGAAGGAAATTCTGTTGGCTATAAAAAAACCTTGTCCGTGGCCGCTGCTGTTAGCACTGGAGAATGTACTGGCACAGAGGTGGTGCAGGATTTGCCAACTCGCTATTCCAAACCAGCATGGCTAGACAAAGGACAAAGTCCCAGGGAACCTGCCACACCCTGCTGATATGGAATCCAGTAACCTTGAAGGTGCCATTTAAGAAGTCAACCCCCTGGTTCTACTCTATGACAGGACTGACTGGATCAGTTGACTTCCTTTGGAACAGAAGAGCACAGAGTTCAGGGCCCCAGAAGGGAAGGAGGCTTATTCTCAAGTCCGGCCACTTATTGTTTTATAGCCCAGACTTCACAACCACCAGGATCCCCGGTTTCTCTAAGCTTCCATTTCCTCATCCTTAAGACAAGAACAAGTATTTTGGGAGGCAAAAGTAGGTAATATCTCTGCGACTCCTAGGCCAGCCTGGTCTACAGTACCGAGGTCCAGGTCAGCCTAGGCTACACAGAGAGACAATGCTTCCAACACAAAACAGAAACTTTCACGCCCTGATAACGAGGAACAAAGAAGGTGCTCGGACACACCACAGCGCTCAAAGCTCTCCATCGTCAACACCAAACACCCAACACAACAGAGGTGGTGATCTAGAACATTCCAGAAGCCTCAGAAGCCAACCTGCCTAGTCACTAGTCTCCTGTGTGTCAGGCCTTATGAGAGACCCTGAAGCACAGAACACTCAGCTCTAGTTTCACATCCTCACAGTGTAACTGTCTAGCTGTCCACCCCTCTCCCTCTAAGGGGGAAAAAAAGGTTCTTTGCTTCTGTTTCTGAACTGCAACGGTTCAGCGCCGTTCGTTACCCGCGAGGCTGTGCTGCCATCCCTCCCTCCGTCTCCTCAACTCTTTTCATCTTGCAGAACTAAACAGTAACTCCCTGGGCTCCGTGCTTAAGAACTAATGGCTTCTAAAACCAGGCAGCCGTCTTAAAAGACCGGTGCTGAATTTTCTGGAAACCTATATTCCTTTCCCGTCTCTTTTTAAAGCTCTGGCCCTGCTCAGGAACTTGAAAGCCTCATTACCCCCTCACGCCCTCTGAACTCAACTCTGAACGTGCACTTGGATTTCTGGCCGTATCATAACTTCACTACTCCTGGCCCTGCCACCTAAGGTGCCAGCCACTCCCTGGGCGTCAGATAACCGCTCCCGGTGGATGTGCTCCTGACAGCCTAGTTAGTGCCCGTGGTTCAGCACCGCCTCTGGACTCTGGACCCCAGAGCATTTCTAACAGACCCACGGACTTAGAAGACCGATAAACCTTTGCATCAGATTGCCTCTTCCTCCCAAAGCCCCGCAAATCTCAGCCACTAATCCTAGAAGTGTGTGTGTGGCGGGGGTGGGGGGTGGGGTTGAACACGGAGCCTGACCTGGACCTCCCACGCCAGGATGGAGACAGGCAGGCAGGCACCTCAGTCACAGAGAGAAAAGGGGAAGCTTGGCTGCTCACATTCTAATTACTTTCTGTTGAAAACAAGTTTAGGAGGAGCCCAAAAGGCCAGTCACCTGGCTCTAACTGGAGAAGTCACTGGAGCCCATCTTTTGAACCTCCACTGATAATGAAGCGCCGAGTTTCAATACACATAAAAGTGGGACCATTGTGCCCCCCCCACAGGCACAGGCACAGGAGGGGCCTGCCTGCGGACCTCAGGGCTCCTGAGCTGGGGAGGGAAGCCGCCGGAGCTGCTGGACGGCTTTCAGGAAACCATCAGTCGTAAGATCCAAGCAGAGCCACGGCAAAGGAGAGGGTGGCATCTGGCACCGGAGCTCCTGCCCTGGGGACGCGGACACAGCAAGTGAGAGAGGACGGTGATAACAGAAACCACTGGCTGCGGCAGGAGCCTGTGTGGGTCTTCCAGAAGCAGCCAAGGGAAGCAACGGTGGGCAGCACGGACAGCATGGGCAGGAGTTGGCGATAAAAACAGCCCTGCTCACCAGACAGGGCAGGACAGCAGGACCCAGTTAAGTGCCCCTCTCGGCTAGAAGTTACCCCACTAGACAGCAAAGGAAGAGACTCTCCCAGCTGCCTGGGCAATAGGGAACCTTACAGAGACTGAGCAAGGAGAGCAGGCCATCCAGCTGCCTGCTGTTATCCAGGACAGATGGGGAAGTACTTCCTGAGGCCCCTCCAGGAGCTGCCCAAGCCAGAGGCAACCTGAGCAAATGTTCCCTCTCCAAGTAAGAGACACTGTAAGGGCAGGAGAGGAAGGGCTAACTCCTTAGGATGACCCACACCTCAGCTTCAAGCTGCTCTCCTAGGGACGTGTGGACATCCTAGCCCATAAGGTCAGCAGAGCAGGTCAGAATCGCCAGAAACGATCTGTCCTCTGCCACCTCAAGCTCGGGGCGCCCACATCCACAAGTCAGTCCGTTTCCATCTGGAAAATGCAACTCATCAAGCTCCACCTGTAAAATTCACATCACGAGTTGTACCCCACCCCACCCCCAAAATAAGGGGCTAGAAGACCAACTTAGCCCAGAAAGTGCCAAAAACGGCCTCAGAGTCCTGGGCAGCATTCCACACATCGCTGCTCGCAGTTACTGCCCTGAAGCACGAACAGGAGATGGGCCTGTAGGCTGTCGGTTTGAAAGGGAAGCTTAAAAGAATTTTTTTTTTTTAAAAGCTTAAGGTCATTCATTAAGCTTAAACCTTAGAAGGCTCAGGAGAGCCAAGCTGACTAGACCAAGCTGGAAACATCAATTTAATTTTTACCTCCCAGGGCTCGAGGCTCTTGGTACATATGACATGTGGCATTTCCATCGACAAAGCAAACGGCACATGAAAGGCCTACAGGCCAGTGAGGAAGCGGCAGAGGCCCTGGGGGATGCAGAGTCGAGAGGCCCCTGAGTAGCAATTGCCGATTTCTGCAGAAGCCAAGGCTGCTCACCTCTCCCCTCCCCCACCCCAGTCCCCTCTAATCTGAAATGAGGGGAGATTGGTGGTGCCTGCTGAGGGGGGTTAACAGGGATTAGCAGCGGGGTCAGCACCGCCTTGGTTAGTTACCTCTGTGCAGTCAGGGTCCCACCGATTATTCAACCGTCCAGAAAGGGCAACAGGTCAGGGGCTTTGTAGGGTCATTACGGCCTAGAGCCAGGATCCCTGTGCAGGCCCAGAGCAAACCGGCCAGCAGTTCCATGAATGAAATGATTTTATCTGAATTATTTACTCTGTCAAGCGGCAGCTTATAGCGCTCATGTCGTGTGCACACACGGAAGGCAGGTGTGTTTCCATGGCGGTGCGGGGAGAGGCGAACATAAAAGAACTCGGTGCCCGGTTTTCGGGTTTCGCTGCTGGTGTCAGGTAAAATCGTGCAGTGTCCTTCATTGTTAAAGTGTGGACGCCACACGGCACTCGGTGTGCACTCAGAAAGCGTGACAGGAAGATCAGAGAGGAGAGCAGCCAGCAGGGCAGGAGACGCACGCACACACTCATGCACAGTGCGGATCCGCGTGCATCTGAGCAGGCTGCCCTCAGAAGGGCCTTTGATCTACTCTGTAAGAGACAAGTGCAGCCACGGGCCGCCTGTCCACCACGCCAGCGGGCAGCCTAGTCACACACCCATCAGATCCACGCTGCGGCATGACCCTAGTGCTAAGCCCCCAGAACCCCCCTCAGCAGGCACCGCCAATCTCCCTTCTTTTCAGATTAGAGAGAACTTGGGGGGGAAAAGAGGTGAGCAGCCTTGGCTTCTGCAGAGGTCTTCGAATTCCGACTCTTCTGTATGGATCTGTGTCTCCCGACTCCTGCATTCTCCACCTGCACCTCCTTGTCCCCCCACCTACTGAACATGCCCCCTATGAAGTCATCCCTGAACGGAGCAGTCAACCCGGAACAGGAGCTGCTGTGTTTCACAGACCCCACACACTCAAGCACATAAGGTAATTTGTACAGAGGAAGCTAAAGTTGCTGCATCTGTTGCTAGGAATGGGGGTCACCTGAGTTCCTAAACCCAAATACAAGCTAAATAGTCAAGCTGATCCTGTAATAGAACTCTCCCTCATGACTGCCCTCCCAGTGTGCAACTGGTCTCTCACCTGCGGGTTTCACTTTCACAGCCTACCAGTACCTAGAAAGACTACCACCAGTGCTCTCCAGTGAGAAGTCACTGCCAAGCCAGGACTAGCAGCTCATAAGAGCAACGGGGAACTGCTTTCTGCAGACCTCTACTTTCAGAGAGCACCTCAACATCCAGAGTGCCCCCCATCAACCTGTAATCTACTGAAAACCCAATCTGAGCCACTAGACCCCTGCAGTGTACACACTACCACAGCATCTAATTACTTCCTCAAAATACTACACCCCAAACCCTCACCAATAAACTCAGACTCCGGGGCAGGTGTGTGGCCTGGCCAGTCCCACTATGATCCTGGCTCCTCAAATCATTTCTAGAGACACCAGACTGAAAGTATCTGAGAAAGGCCTTGGCAAAGTCATAGGAAAAAAAAAAAATCTGTCTTCCCAAAGCAAATAGCTGAACAGCAAAAACTGTCGTTAGCCTGGCCCTGCACCACGCAGCCAGATTTAGGGAGCGAGCAAGCTTGCCTGAGCAAGTTCTTTTCAGACTCCATGTGATAAACCAGTTACAACATCCAACATGCTGACCTTGGCCCTGAAGCACCTCAAGGAAATAGGGGGAATATCCACACACACACTTTAAAACCTGGAGAACTCCATTCCCCCATCTGGTCACAAGAGAAAAGGGTACCTCTTTCTTGCCACCTCCTCCTACCTCTCCCGTGCGTGGGCTCCCACCACTGAACAAATTGTTAAACTGTCACTCATTCCAGCACAACTTGATTCTCATAACCCCAAGTGACCAGTGCCATGGACAGAGGCTCGGGGGCTCTTTGAGCCTGAAGGCATAGCATGTGTGGTTGTAGCTGTAATTTTGTGGGTGGTTATGAATTCAGTCCTCTTGCCCAGCGAGGATGATCACAGCTTTCATGACAACAGCCTTCCCACGCATGCACGCCTGTGTACCCGCCACGGGTGAGGGACTCACAAACGCAATTCCTCCCAAGACTGAGCCACAGTGAAAAACCACACCTCGGTACGGTGGGAGAACGCACTAGGGATTCTGGACGGGATGGCAAGGCCATTCAGGTGGAGAAGCGCAGGAAAAGCAGGCAGGTCTCTGGGCTGAAGCATGGAGACTGAGCCCCGGGGACCTGACCTGGGGTAGACTGAGAGGGTCAAGGCAGGGGCTGCCACAGGCTAGCACGCAGCTCCTGTGATATTTGGCAACCCCAGATCCGGACTCAAGACCAGGAGGAGAAGCTGACAGATAAGCCAGACTTACACACACACACACTTACACCTGCACACAATACTCACATGTATGTAGACAGACACAAGCATACTCATTCATACTAACACACATATGTACTCATGCTCACTCTAAGCCTCCCATGCCCCTGGCAGAATCCCAACTCCACTAATTACATCAGACCCACCTTTCACCCCTCCCACCAGCAGCAATTAGCCCTGCATCTTGACTTCCTGCTGCTCTGGGGCGAGGGGAAGAGCCAGCTGCTCCCTCGGCCCAACCCCGGAAATGCTGGTTTCAGAGGTGCCTGAAGCAACCCAGGCTGACAGGAGAACAGGGGCAGTGCCCCCATCCTGGCCCACCATCTCAGCCCCTAGCTGCACTCACACGGATCTACCCAAGGCAAGTCTTCTCCCTACACAGGCAAGTCTTCTCCCTACACAGACTCCAGAAGCTTGGCTTTGAGAAATTAAGTTTCTCTAGGCAGCCAACCGCTAAGGAAAAACAACGCTGCTTTCTAGAGCTGAAGTTTCCTCCTTTGTAAGTCTCAGTTTCTTAATCTGTAAAATGAGCCCAGCAACTTCTTTTCTTGAGGATGTGGTTGTAATACACAGGGTGGTCAAGCCCTGGTCCCAAGTGAACGCTTAGCCCCTCCTGCTCTGTTATTGCACTTTGAGCTTTGTCCCCACATTCCCCTTTGTTATTCAATACTCCTGAACTCCTGAGCAGACAACAAAAAGGTGAGGGGGGATGGAGAGGGGGAGGGGAAGAGAGAGGATGGAAATCTAATTTGACAGGTAATCTCACATCCTGCCTCACCAGAGGTATGGGAATGCGGCTAGTCACCAGGGGAGTCACCAGGGCCGTAACCTCCACCCCTAGCCAACAACAGAGACCAGCAGGCCAGGGAGAGGAACACCAGAGCTTGGGGGTCCAATGTAGAAAAGGGGATCCCAGTGAATGCTGCCACCTCCAGCATCTAGGTCCCCAGCTCCTGCCTTGAGCCCCCAAGGCTGGGATGAAGAGATCCTTGCAGGGCGTAGCTGTCTGCAGCCTGGAATCACACTGAGTCCTGAAGCAAGCTACTGCCCGTAGCCCACAGCTGAGAAGTCCACAGGGCTGCGCGTGCTGGCTCAGGCCCTAGTGATGCCCTCTGCTGACCACTATCCTCCTGTGGTTTCTGCTGTATCTTGGGGGGCTCTGTCTTCACACTAGGGAGCCCTGCACTCTGATCCTGGGCTCACTGCCACCTGGTTGGCTACCCTACCCATGAAGCTCTGACATGTGACTCCCAGCAGGACTGCTCTGTGCACACACAACCAACTACCTGCCCAACATGGCCCCAACCTGAGCAGGCCTGCTCCCCACCCAGGTTCCTCACCACACATAGCCACAGACCCCAGAGTGATCACCAACCAAGTTCTCCTCACTTCTCCTGGGGCCAGCGGGTCTACTCCCAAGTCTTAACTATCACCTTGTCTTCTGCTCTGGCCTTGGTGTAGGCCAGGTGACCAGGCCCCATCTCTGCTCCCAGCCAGTGTCAGCCCATCACTCAATCTCCACCTAGGTGACAGAGTGTCACCTCGGTCCTTTCCCTTTCTAAAATAAAGAGAAAAGAAAAAGCTCTGACCTTTCTCTTTTAAAAGTTCTAGGTATGGTGTGTGTGTGTGTGTGTGTGTGTGTGTAACTCAGCGGTAGGCTGCTTGCCTAGCATATGTGGTCCTGGGTTTGATCACCAGTAAAACAAACAAACAGAAAAAACCAAAGACACCCAAATCCATTAGAATGAAGTTAACATTCACTGACAAGGTACCACCTCCAGGGGCCCCACCCTGTCTCCAGCCATCTTTCAGGTGCCTCCCAGGATACCCCTCCACCAGTCTAGCTCCCCTAAGACACAGGCCTGGGCTAAGTGCCACCCCCAGAGCAGGGGTTCTCAACCTTCCTAATACCGCGACTCTTTAATACAGTTCCCCATGTTGTGGTGACCCCCCCACCATAAAATTGTTTTTGTTGCTACTTCGTAACTGTGATTTTGCTTCTGTTGTGAATTGTAATGCAAATCATAATGTAAATATCTGATGTGCAGATGGTCTTAGGTGACCCTTGTGAAAGGGTTGTTCTGCTCCCATAGCATCTCAGGCATGGACAACAGCCTTCAGCCCCAGAAGAAACACACAGCAAAGGAGCAAAGAACCAGTGCACGCTCGCTCCACCCACCCCAGCCACATCCACCTCTAGGCCACCAGGGCTTCCTGTCTTGCATTTCATCACTCTGCATACACCCATGGGGGAACAGGGGACAGGAAGAGGAAAGGAGGGGCCATGCAGACTGCTGTCCTCCGCTCACTCCCCAGACACTCTTGAACTTTAAGCTAACCACCAATGTTCACACCAACACCCAAGTGTGAACACAAGGGCTCCACTGACCACATGGGACAGAGGCCAGGCCTGCTGCCTCGGACCCTGCAATCTCTCCCCTCCTCCCCTACCCCCAAACTGCCTTCAATGGCTCCACATTAGAGAGGGAGTCTACCCATACAGACTGGCAGGAACCATCTCAAACGCAGGGTGCAACTCAGGAGCAGTGTTTGCCTAGCATGCACTAAACACTGGCTCTTGCAAAGAGAGCGAGCAAACAAACATACACTCCAGAACTCTGGGCTTGAGGTAGGGACACAGTGGTCTCCAGTGTTCAGCGCACAGAATGCTGTGTCTTTCAAACAGGGTGACAGCCACGACGGTGGAAAGAACAAAAAGGCAATTCACTATAAAAAAGGACAAGGCCTATAAACAGGGTACTTGTAGCAATAAGGAGCAAACGCCCCCCAAAGTATTCATGCCCTCTGACCCAGCAACTCCCTGCCAGGAATTTACCCTGAGGAAATGAAAACGGAGTTGCTGAAACATTTATGTAACAAGTACGTTCGGGGTGGCGTTGCTCTTAATTCAGAAACAGAAATATCGGAAGCGTCGATGACAGTACAGCCACCCGAAAGCATCCCACGGAAGCTGGTATTCATACGAATGAATGTTTAATGCAAGGGAAAACACTCACCCCACCATAACTGGAAAAAGAAAAAAAAAAAGAACAAACAGGTTGCACGCAGGCACTGGAATTATGGACCACACAGACAAAGAGAGCAAATACAAGTACCAAAACGGGGACAGTGGGATCCCCAGGCAGGGAGACGATGGACAAACTAAATTCCTGTTACATTTCCTAAGCTGGAGTAAGGAAACAATTTCGGGATCAAAAATATTATCTTTCATTTTCTCAGATGTAGGTGCAAGCTGGCCAATCAAGAGGACGCGCCTCTTTAGTCTTTCAAGTCGGCAGTGGGAAGGTAATTTCTCTGCAAAGCCATTGTAATGCGTTATTCATGAAGCGAGTTCTGTGTGTGCCTGGATTTCTCTACCCTTCTACCAGCTAAGGAAACACTACTCTGTGCTCCCTGAGCCGCAGACAACAGAGAGCCGAGCAAGCTCACCATGCTGCCACCAATGACAATGCTCAACACTGACTGCCTTCTATTCTTTTAAGACCTAGTTTAATGTAGCCCAGGCTGCCCCAACTCTCTATGTAGCCAAGGATGGTCCAATGCTTGTTCTTCCTGACTCCATCTCCCAAGTGCTGAGATTACAGGTGTGAACTACCTTGCCTGACTCTGGTCTTACTTTTGACAAGAGTTTCATTCCAGCCAGCAAGATGGCCCCATGGGTAACTGCACTTGCTGCCAAGCCTGATGACCTGTCTTTGGTCCTTAGAACCCAGATGGTGGGAGGAGAGAACTGACTCTCAGGAGTTGTCGTCTGACCTTCCCACAGGCAACACACACATACACACAGACACACACACACACATACAGACACACACACACAGACATATACACACACATACACACACACACATACACACACATATACATACACACACACAGACACACACATACACACACACACACACATACACACATACAGACACACATATACACACACACATACACACACACACATACGCGCACACACACACACATACACACACATATACATACACACACACACAGACACACACATACACACACACACACAGACATATACACACACATACACACATACACACACACACACATACGCACACACACATACACAGACACACACATACAGACACACATACACACACACACACATCCGCGCACACACAGACACAAGACACATACATACACACATACACACACACACATCCGCGCACACACAGACACAGACACACACACACAGACACACACACACACAGACATATACACACACATACACACACACACATCCACACACACACACATACACACACACATACACAGACACACACATACAGACACACATACACACACACACACATCCGCGCACACACAGACACACAGACACATACATACACACATACACACACACATCCGCGCACACACAGACACAGACACACAGACACATACATACACACACATACACACATGCACACACACACACACACACATGCACTCACACGCACACACACATGCGCGCGCACACACACCCCTCAAGACACTTCTCACTCACAGCAGCCAACACAGGCCTATCTACTATAACCGCCTAAGGGCGGGGTGGAACAGGGTTGCAAGCGTCTGCCACTTACAGAGGTTGTGACCTAAAGGTCACGGGAAGCTGGACTGAAAATGTAGTTCAGCCAGGACGATTGCCTAGCACAGTCAAGGCCCTGCACTTCCAAGAAAACGGGGCTTGGGGGCTGCAGAGGTGGCACAGACATTAAGAGTACTTGTTGCTCTTGCAGAGGACTCCAGTTTGATTCCGAGCACCCAAATGGTAACTCACAACCCTCTGCAACTCCACTTCCAGGGGATCTGATGCCCTCTCTGGTCTCCACAGCACCAGGCATGCATGTGCATGGTCATACATGCAGGCAAAAGAGTCATATATGTAAATAAGAGTTTAAAAGGTAGCTTCCAAAAAGCACCCCTTTCCACACCTACTAGAGTGACCCCTCTCCCTCTCCCTCACGGCCTCTCCAGACGAAGGAAGAAGCAACAGTTGCTTCTTGGTTGGCTGGCTTTGTAAGAGTCTCACTGTGTGGACTATGCTGTCCTCAAACTTGCTGTGCAGCCTGAGCTGGCCTCAAGCTCTCCATTCCCCTGCTTCTGCCTCCCCAGTGCTGAGATCACAGGCGTGTGCCACTGTGCCTGGCTGGGAATGGCATGTGGGTCATTTCATCCCACTCTCTGGGCTGCTTTCCAACAGGGAAGCTGGGCAGTGGTTCCTTGGGAAACTGCCCATTGAATACCCACTTCACAAAAATAAGCTATAGTGTTACACTGGAAGGGAAAAGGGCAGGATGTGCAGTTATACATATGGCAAGCCCACAGGGGCCCAGAACAAAACCCATTCACCCAGCGACGGGGAGGAAACACTAACCCGAGCGGCGATTGTCTCTGGCGGAGGCTGACGTGTTGCCTGCCTTCACGGTACTTGTTTTTCAAGCTGTGTATGTGGACCGAGTATTCTTCTAACATGGGAACTGAATTTCTGTTTGTCATAAATCAGAAAAAAAGGACACACAAAACACTGTGCACAGGTAACGTGCCAACCACGAGTGCACGCATCTCACCAGCTCTCTCCAGGCTGGCAAGACAGGAGACAGTGACCCTTTGTTGCCAGCAACAGAGGCTTCCAGCAAGTGCTGATGTAGACAGTCACCCAATGTCATCCCCACTCTCAAAGAGCTAAGAGGGTGGGAGACGACAAGAAGCATGGGGTCCTCTTCCCCCTCCACGTCCTTCTGGGTCACCCAGCTCTTCCTCTGGGTGATAGTTTCCCATCTGGAACTCTATGCAACAGCCACCTCTCAGTCCCACACTGTCTCAAGCGGGTGTTGAGACCTTTCACCCAGCCCAGAATGGATCCCTCACAGCTGCTAATCACAGTAGCAGGGAGCCCACTGGGCCAGCTGGACCCAAACACAGTGTCTTCACGGACTAGGAGCTGATGCCGAGACTGCTCCATGACCCTTGGAGTACCACTTCTGAGAACTCCTGCCTCCATGGACAAGTTAGAGCCCCACCCAGCCACCCTGGACACGACATCACCTCCTAGCCACACAGCAGATGGTGCTCCACCTTTGTCTTGCAAGACTACTGAATCCTGACTTTGTCTCTCACTCCTGCCCCAGCAGCTGTGACTCACATCAGTGCCCCCCAACCCCCACCCCCAGTAACTGTTCTGCTCCCAACAGTAAGGGACAGAACTCTTAATTCGCCAAGCCTGGTTCTGCCCAGATTCTGTGCCCTCCTCGCCTTCCTGTGACTCTACAAACTTGGAAATACAGTCACTCAGAGAATTCCACTTAGGTAGCATCACCTCCAAGCCTTCCCTACCTTACTCCACAGACTGGTAGGGGCTTTGTCTTGAGGGCTTAGCACTACCTGTTTCCTCGGGTGCATGGCAGAGCACCTTCTTGCTACGAATGGTACCTACAGTTAGGAGCCTGTCCTGTCAGCCAGTAAGCCCCCAGACCTCTCACTACAGGTGCCAAGTTCACAGAGAGCATCATTGCCTCTGACCAGCTATCATAAAGAGGCACTAGCTGATATGTCCCTGCTCACAACACACCCAGCAAAAGCCAACTCCTCCTGGGGCTCCCAGGCAGCTGCCCAAGGCATCTCCTAGCCCCCTCCTTAGACACCTGCAATTAAAGGGATGGGACTGGTTGGGAGCCTCTAGAAGCCATGCTCAGATCTCACAGAGCCAGAACCATGCTCTGAATATCCATGTGTGTGTCCACATGGGGCCAAAGGTCAACCTCATCTGTTCCCAGGAGCTACCCTGTCTTTGTTGAGACAGGGTCTCTCTCTGGGATCTGAGGCTCTCCAATCAGGCTAGGCTGGCCAGCCAGTGAGTCCTAAGGATGGATCCTCCTGCCTCTGCTGCCCCAGCACTGGGATTACAAGTGCCCACCACCATGTCTGGATTTTTTTAAACGCAGAGTATGGGGATCAAACTCAGGTCTTCAGACCAGCACAGTAAGTATTTTCCCAAGTGAGCCGTCTCCCCAGCCTCGTTCTGCTTTGCATGTGTATGTGTACACAGTACGTTTGCCTGTGTATGCATGTTCACAGTGTGCATGCACCACGGCCACTCTTTTACATCCATGGGCACCGGACAGCTCGCCTCCCCTGATGGGAAGACAGCCATAACCGTGACAGAATACCCAAGACACCGCGCACTTCTCCCCTCTCCCAACCCATTTCAAACCCAGACTGAAGAGTAGCCAAAGATCCTGCCACACCCACAGCTCTTGGTAGGAACTGAGCCCAGTGCAAGCCAGAGCCACAGCACCTTGGCCAGCATTCTCTCAGCTGCCTCCAGTCAGCAACGGAGGCAGAGGGAAGCCTAGGCTAACAGGGACACCTTAGGTCAGCAGAGACCTCGCCACCTCTGCGGAGGCCCCTAGTTTCCAGCACCAGGACTCAGATACAAACCAGGAAGCTGAAGGCAGAGACCGGCCACAGTCTGGTGAAACCCCAGCACAAACAATGGCTGTCAAACCGTGACATTCAGAGGGACCGTGGTTTCTCCCAGAGTGTCAGTCGATACCATATAGCAGAGGACAGTTTCCCTGCTAAGCAAAGACTTAAAAACGAGGGGCCTGAGGACCCCAGGGGCAGCTCATTTCCCATCAATGCTGCCCACGCAGAGCTCACGATCACTCTCAAGAGTGTCGGTCAGCCGCACCCAACCAGCACATCTGCTAGAACTCAGTGAGCACGGTAAGCCGGATGCTCCACTCCGCAAGCCGGGTTCCTGCTGGCCTAGAAGACATCGGTCCATTCTGGGCCCCACAGCCTTTGTGGTCCCTTTTCTCCCTCAGCTCTTGGGTGGCTCCTGCACAAGAGCCACCAAGTCAGAACCATGGACCATGCACCCCTTCCAGAGTCCCCAAGTGACACTCAGAGAACAGGCTGTGAACCAAGTCCCTCCAGTCCCTGCGGCATTCAGAATGACCCCAGCGCGCAAGAGCCCGCCTTGAACTGACAGCCCACAGCAGAGCTAACAACACAAAAGCACCAAAGGCCAGCAGACAGCTACCACTTACTCTGGCTTCTTGCGGGAACCCACTCCAGGGCCCCTGTACAGCTACTTGAGGGGTCCCACTACAGGCTGCACTTCCGCCCTGGGCCAGCAGAGCAGCCTTACCTGGTAGTAGGTCTTGATGTTTCTCACCAGGATACTCAGGTTCTGGATGCGCAGGTTCACGTCATTGTTGACATGCTTGTTGATGCGCTGATTGCTGGGCCTGGGGTCTCTAGAGTAGGAAACAGAGTCAAAGTCACACCTCCGGGAATTCACTACACCTCCTTCCCCAGGACCAGTGTTCAGTTTCAAGAGCCTAGTTAGTCCCTTGGTGACCACAAGGCTGGGATGCCACGGTTCGAGTCACATCTTAAGTCTGCCCACGGCTGTGCCAGAACCGTAAGTGACCATCAGCTCTCCCACCTCACCCGGTCCCTGCCAATCACAGCCCTCCTCAAAGATGTTTCTGTTTCCACCACTGCGGACACCAGGAGGGAGACCAAAGTGTCAACGCTGTGAAAACCAACACGCGGGTATCTACAGACCAGTAATCTTTCCGACACTGCATTTTAGCATTAAAAAGCTGAAGGGGAAAAAACAAAACACATGTGAAATACCAAATAAAATAGGGGCTGGAGAGATGGCTCGGCGGTTGAGAGAACTGGCTGCTCTTCCAGAGGGCCTGGCTTCCATCCCTGGCCCCCACATGGCGGCTCGAGACCGTGTGTAACTGCAGTCCCACGGGAGACCCTTATCTGGCGTGCAGACATCACGCAGACAAAACATCCATATACATAAAATAAATAAGTGGTTTTTCTTGTTGTTTCTTTGTTTTGTTTTTTAAGAAAGAATGCAATCGCCGGGTGGCGGCGCACACCTTTAATCCCAGCACTCAGGAGGCAGAGGCAGGAGGATCTCTGTGAGTTCGAGGCCAGCCTGGTCTACAGAGTGAGTTCCAGGACAGCCAGAGTTACAACAGAGAAACCCTGTCTCGAAAAAAAATAAAATAGGAAGGAAGAAAGAAAAAGGAAAAAAAGAAGAAAAGGAAGAAAGAAAGAACAAGCGGCTGCACGCTTTGTGACCCCAGGAATCACGTTTCATTCTGCACAGGTCTCCCCGTCGTCTGGACTTAGGTCGGTACCCCTCAAGATTTGCACTCCAGGGATGCGATTATGCCTTGACAACCTAATGTCCACTCTAGGCTATGACTGGTACCCTCCTACCCCAACAGAAAAGCTGAGTGTGGGAAACCCCCGACTGTCACTCACTGTCCAGGTCTGGCTGTAAAGGAACCGGAGGTCAGCTCAAGTGATTTACAGCTTGGCGCATCTACATGCAGGACAGCCCCCCAAACCCTCAGTGAGGGAATCGTCCGCCAAGAAGAGTGGAGCGGAAAGAGAACTCTGCTCTTCACAGCAAAGGCCTCCCTTCCGCCTGCTGTCCCGAGGCACCACCAAGGATAAAGGGCAGGGAACTACAGCCTGTCTTCCCGTTTCATCTGCCAGCCAAGCCTCCTGATAAGGGCGCAGAGCTTCCCTGGGGGCTGGTGAGGAGCTATGGAAATAAATCTCAGGTCTATTTGGCTTATTCAAGGCCATATTAACACAAGATGGAGAAAAAGGAAGGAAAAAACCAACACCCCGAATCATTTCAAATGTCACTCATGTGGCTTTTTTTGTAACTGTTTAACGGTCAACCTCTGTGTAAATATTTGACATATACTCCACACTGAGCCCCAAGCATTCTAAGCATTCAAACCTCCCACAGGGATTCAACTCTACAGCCCGACCTCACACAGTCATCTTACAGCCTCTCAAACAGCTGCATGGGTCCCCCTCAGCGGCGGGGGACATTCCTCACCGTCCCCACACCATAATAGAGTCTGGCAAAGCCATTTCATGTTAGGCTTCTTTTAGGGCCCTTCATCACCTAGAGGGCCACTGAAGTTAACTTAGGAGAGATTTGTAAAGTCAGATCTACAGAAGCCTTCCTAGCTTGACCAAGTAAGGGGCTTCCTTAAGAGATGAGCAGCACTTTCACAGGACAGAAGCTCAACACACCAATTTGAGAGAAGGGACAGGCTTTTCTAACTTACTGCTTTTGTTTTGGGGGAGTTAGGGAATGAATCTGAGGCCACATGCACCACTAGGCTGCATCCTAACCCCCTACCCCCACCTCCTTTAACCTCTGAGACAGATTCTCATTATGTGGCCCAGGCTGGCCTTCAATTTACAATCCTCCTGCCTCAATCTTTGAAGTAACTGGGATCGCAGATGTTAGTCCACCTGGCTGTTTCATCTTTATTTTAATCCTGGATTCCTGTTCTTTTCTGAGACAGGGTTTTATTGTAGCACATGCTGCTTCAAACTTTCTTAGTAACCCAAGATGACCATGAACTTCTGATCCTCCTGCTAGAGGCAAGGAGGCAAGTGTACCACCATACCTACTAGTGAAACACCAGGGATTGAACCTAGAGTTCTGAGAATACTAGGCAACCATTTTACTAGCTGAGCCACATCTGTAGTCTCTAGATTTCATCTACATCAGAGGGGCCACTTCAAGAGTGCCTGAAGTGTCAGCATGCACTTGCAGAGGCTCTTCACACGCCCAGGACCTAGGATGCGCAGGCATATCTGCTTTTGTTCTCCCCGGGCCTGGGAATAAACAGCTAATTGAAAGAACACTAGGAAAGGAGCCTGACATTAGTTACATGACTAATTAGACTAATTATCATGATCATTAGTATTCCCTCAGTTAACTAAGTCTCTCTGGGTAAAGAAAGCTTATAAGGAAATAAACCAAGCATTGCTTAAGGAAGGCAAATCTCCCTTCTACCCACTCAGTATCCCAATACCACCTGTTAGAAACGGGGTCAGAGGCCCAGGGCTCACAAGAGTCTGAATAAGCAACAGGCTAGGGTGAAACTGCCACCATCCCAGCAAGGGCAGAAGTCAGTGGGCAGAGGCCCTAATCCACTGAGGCTCTCCCCTCACACGTACAGAGGCACACCACCTTGAGAACACACACACACACACACACACACACACACACACACACACACACACACACACACGGCCAGCCCTGCCTCACTCAGACCACACTAATAACAGACATTAACGTGCACCATCTTGCTGAGTCCTCCCCACAGCTGCACCCCACTTCCCCCTTATCACAGGAGGAAACTGAGTCTCAAGGAGCAGAGCGATTTGCCCAGTGTAGTAGAACTGGTGAGTGGTGGAAGCCAACAGTGAAGCTAGCACTGGCTTCCACAATTTCCCATCAGTCCTCACGGGCAAGAGAAACCACTCTACAGGACTCTCATTCAGGAATTCTAGCCTGGGCCTCCCCTGAAAGCTGAGCCCCTCAGGGCTTTCCTGCTTCCAGGTGAGGCTGATGTCAGGGAGGCCAGGGCCAAGAGACTACTACCTACCCAGCCTTCTAAGGTTGCCATAGACAATGGCCAGGTGCAGTCACGTGACCACAGCCAGCCTCCAGGTGGCTCTGAAGTATTAGGTAACAGCCTCTTATCTCAGCCACCCCACAACCCAGTCAGCCACACTGCTCTGCAATTTCCCAAGCCTCCCACCCAGGGGGAATTTATCATAAATAGCACAGTGGCAACCACCCAGGCACCCAGCACAGGGTGACACCCACCCACTGGTCACTCGCTTGATTCTTACTCACATCCAGGCTAACATTTCTCCGCTGGGCAGAAGGGGCGACTAAGGCCCAGCTGAAGGCAGGTGTTCGTCCGCACTTAGACTCAGCCTCTGCATGGTCAGGAAAGGACTAAGGCTGAGAGTCATGTGGTTGTTTAGAGGCTAAACACAGAGGAGAGCAGTCTACTGCAGAAGGCCTGGTAAGTGGCTCAGCCAGTCAGGCGCTTGCCACCAAGCCTGAGTTCAGTCTCCAGGAATCACATCGTGGAAGGAGAGAACTACCTCCTGCAAACTGTCTTCTTAATGCGGGCACACATGCATGCACACACACATATATCTTTAAAGTAGACTGAAGAAACCAAGCACTCTGTATGCACCTGGCCCCAACACCCATTCCCAGCCAGTACTGAGCTAGGTGTTAGCATATCACCCCATTTAATCCCCAGGACCATCTCATTATTTTTTCGTTTTTGTTTTTGAGACAAGAGTTTCTCTGTTGTGACTCTGCCTGTCCTGGAACTCACTCTGTAGAGCAGGCTGGCCTCAAATTCGGAGATCCACCTGCCTCTGCCTCCAGAGTGCTCAGATTAAAGGCCAGTGCCACCACCACCACCAGGCTTGTTTGTTGTTTTTAGGATAAGGTCTCATTTAGCCCAGGGGCCGGTCTTGAACTTTGTATGTAGCTGAGATTGCCCTTTATCTCCTAACCCTTCACCTTTCGTGTTAGAATTACAGCTGTGCACTGCCACAGCTGGCAGAAAAACTCATCCAAGATTCTTTGTCACCTTTTTGAGGCGGCAGGTATGGAACCCAGGACCTCGGACACTCCGGTAAGTACCAGAAAACTGCAGGCACCCTTGTGTTTTTTTACCAAGGTTACTTTTACAAGGAGAAAAATGTGCACACTGGAAGTCACAGCCTGGAGTTTGGGAAAATACATTCCAGGGAGCCATTCCACAGCCCCCTGGGCAGTCAAGCCTCACCCATTTCCAGGGGCAAATACATTCTGATGCCTGTGACCTGGTGCCAAGCTATGATTCCCTAGAAGCAGAAAATTATGACTGCCAGGTCCCCTTGCCCACCCACTCCAGCCTCTCCTTTCTGGTACAGGAAAAGCCACTCTGTGGCTGTCCCAGGACTGGGGCACACCTACCAGGCCTTTCTTCCAGAATGATCACAGATGGAAAAACAGCACTGAAAACTGCCAGGGAGGGGAAGAGCCCACCCTTCTAAAGAATTTAGCTAGGGTCAAATGCAAACAAGTGATAAGTTGGCATTTCTCAGAAAGGTCCAACAGGCTTCCCTGATTTACAAGCAAGTGGTAAAGGCTTCAGGAATTACAAAGGTCAGGGAAGAAAGAGAATCTGTCCCTGGGCTTTTGTTCTCTCCCGGGCCTGGGTATAGCTAAATGAAAGACCGGAGGACACTGCTGTGTTTTTTAATTAAACAGCCCCAAGCTCTACAGGGATAGGCTGAAGTTTTAATGGTCCTTATACCAGTGGAACCCAGTCCTTTTTGGGGTCTGGTAGAATTAGGGGGGGGGCGGTGGCCAGACTCTAAGTCTGCCTCGAGGCAGCCCTAGAAAAACTCATTTTCGTCAGTGTCCTTCGAGACGCATCATCAGCGTCCACAGCAAATGTATCTCTGTAGAATCTGGCCAAGTGCTGACGACTGGCAAGATTGGGAGAATTTTTAAGAGGAAAGGATGACAGGGTTTCCGCCGCTATGACATCATCAAATGTCCCATGAAAACAAATGGAGCCATCTCATTGGGAAACCACCCCCTCCCCGCCCCCAGCTACAAACGGAAGCTGTTTTTCATCAGCTAATGGATTATTGAGAGTGACACCTCCATCAGTCCTAGGTGAGTGGGTAAATGTAAAGGCTGGACAGAGCACACTAAGGTGTTTTATTTTGCTCCAAATGCCCGTGACTCATACTGACAACTCCACTTCCATTGTGACCCCTGAAGCTTCAAAGTTAAAGACAGAATGCAGGATAGGGGCCAACACCTATACGGTGGTGGTGAGATGTCAGACACAGGCTCTGCTATCTGAGCAACGGAAGTGGTCAGGGGCACAGCCAACAAGTACTGTCTACTGAGACCCAGGGCCCTTTAAGGTCAAGGGGTCCAAATACAGCACGGCTGGCTCCCTGTGTGCCTTCTAAAGGAGACTTCTGAACCCAATCCACACAAGGAGGCTTAATAACTGCACCTGCTCCAACAATTGAGAAGAGCCGGGAAGGAGACTCAGAAGCTCAGCTCCTAAGCCGCAGTGAAACTTTATAGTCTCACTGCGATGCTCCCGACCCCCCGGACATTTCCTGTAATCAAACCCTCGTGTCCTCCCTAAAAAGAAAAGAGGCTTTTCGATGTCAACGCTCAGCCCACCATCAAGTCCTGAGTTTGCAGATGAGTCAAATTCCAAATTTCCTTCACGGAATATAAGCCGCTACCGGGAGTCAAACGGCCCACCTGCAAAGAATCCCTCCCTGGCCACCCGGCACGCACCAGACAGTCTTAGGCTTTCTACACCATCCTCCCCGAGGAGGCAACTTACATTTGCAACATGATTTGGTTCAAAAAGATGCCGTCCACTAAATCCATGTACAGAGTCAGGTTGTCCTGATGGCCGCTTCCAAACGGGCCGAAAGTTTTCACCTGCGGGGAAGCAAAGGCTCGGTCGGTCAGACGCTGGGGGTGGGGGGACGACAGGCGGGCCGGGGAGGTCACCCCCCACCGCGGCACCGTCGGCGAGCAGCAAGCCCACCCTCCCGAGCCGGGCAGCAGGAAAACTTGTGGCTACTTTTCTCCAGCGTCCCGGAGCGCGAGGGGGGGGGGGGGAGAAAATAAAATGAAAATAAAGGGGACTTCTCAGCCAGTGGCTCACGCCTCCGGTGCACGGGGAAGCAGCGCGCCCGGCCCGCCGGCCCGGCTTCCGACCCGGCGCCCCCGCCGCGGGTCCCCGGGAGCAGGTGCGCGCGCCCGGGCGGGACGCCCGCCCGCCACGGAGGAGGAAGGACGCGCTCACCCAGGTCACCAGCGGGCTCTGCAGGAACAGCTCCACGAGCTGCGACACCGTCACGTCCATGCTGAGCGGCGGCCCTGCGCGCCGCACAAAGCGGCTCCGGCGGCCGGCGGCGGGCGCGCGGGGAGACAAAGGCGGGGCGCGAGCCCACGGAGCGCGGCGCGGCTGCGGCCCCGCCCGCGGGGAGAGCGAGCGAGCGAGGGGGAGGGAGGGGCGACGCGGCGCCCTGCGCAGCCCCGGCGGAGCGCAGCCCAGCGCGGGCGGCGGGCGGGCGGCGGGCGGGCGGCGGGCGGGCGGCGGCGGGAGGGCGGGGCCGCAGCACGTGGCGGCCCGAGCGCGCGGGCAGGTGCAGCCTGCGCGCGCAGCCCCGGGCGCGGGGCGGGCCGCGGGGCGGAGGGGGCTCCGCGGGGTCCGCCGGCTGCGGGGCCGCGCGCCGGGTCTCCGGGATGCCGCGGCTCCGGCCGGCCTCCCTCCAGCGTCGCGCCCGGCGCGGGAGAGCCCGCGGCCCGGCCCCCCGCTCCCCGGTAGTCGCTTCACTGCCCGAGCTGGAGGCCGCGTGACGGACGGGTTCGCCCGGGGCGCCCGGCTCGGGGCTGCAGCGGGTGCGCACCGGGTCCGCGATGGCTGGGCCCTCGGGCTGGTAAGTTGGCCGCTCGGCGTCTGTCGCGCAGCGTGCCTGCGACCTCTGCTGGCGGCGGGTGGCGTCGCAGCTCGGCCTGGCTGGAAAGCGAGGTTCAGAGCCGGCTGCAGCCACCACCGGGCTGTCGGGGTTCCAGCAAGGGTGGGGGTCAGGGTGACCCGAGGGGAGGGGCTCGGCGATGCGGAGCACCCCACAGGTGGTTCACCGCCATGTGTAAGTTCAGCTCCAGGGGATCTTCACTCCTCCTAGCCTCTGAGCACCAGATACACACGTGAGGCATAGACATGTATGAAGACAGAGCACTCATTAAAAAGTAAAATAAATCTTACCCCCTCCCCCAAAATAGGATGTTAATGACGATTCAGGCCTGTAATCTCAGTACTGGATGGAGATGGAGGCGAGAGGACCAGGAGTTCAAGTCATCCTGGGGTACATAATGACTTCAGAGCTACCCTGGCTCCATCCTGTCCCAAACAAAAAGACAGTGGCAGTCAGTCGTGGTTCCTGTAATCTCATAACTCAGGGAGTGAACCAGGAGGATCTCGAATTTCAGGCTGGCTTGGGCTACACAGTGAGCTTGAGTAGGGTGGTCAGCATAGACCACCCTGTTGAGAAGAGCAAGGGCTGTCTCTGTGTTTTGTTATTCTTTTCTGTACACACCTAATTTTTTTTTTTAGACAAGAGAACTCCTAGCTATTTAATAGACAAGCACATCGTTTCATTCCAGTGTGGGAATATTTTCTCCCCTGGTGATGTTGGCAGTCTGTGCACAGCCACCCCGGGGAGTTTCCGCTTCGGGTTAGTTACATACATATACAACAAGGTCGGTGAAACTTAGGATGAAGGCACTATAGAATCACTCTGCCTTCTAGTTGTATGCACAGTTTAAGCTCCTACCAAGAGACACAGAAATGCCGTTACTTATCAGGTAGCCGAGGTGGCTCCTGAGCACTGATGGGCTGACCACCACCATTCTTTGGCTGGCCCCCTTCATCTAGACAGGAAGGATTAACCACAGCTCCGAGTTCCCTGTGGGCAGATGTGCAGTGAATCCCAGGGGTGGCCCGGTTATGGTTAGAAAAGGACTCAGAGGATGGGGTGGCCTGGGGAAAGCGAGGATTTTACAGGGTAAGTTGGAAGTTCAAAGTGAGCTGTGTAAAGTCTTTGTGATGATACATAACCACCGCGTCTTCCTCATCTGCGTCCCGTTCCACTGCTGACTCTCATGAGAACTTTTGTGCTGAGCTCCAACTCGCTGGGGCTCAGCTTCAGGGAGAACTGATGCACTGCCGAGGAGTGTGCCTCCAGCCTCCGCCGCCATCGTGAACACGTCTCTGCCCATTTCTGGATAAAAATGGATATGTTGCTTTTATAGTCCTTCCTTGGATAGAAGAAAGATTTCTTTATAGTTCTTGGATGGAAGAAGGATTTCTTTTTCAGAAAGTCTCACTGTGTAGCCATGGCTTGCTGAACTTATTATGGAGACCAGGCTGGCCTGGATCTCAGACTCACTTGTCTCTCCTTCCCAAGTGTTCGAATTAAAAGCATGGGCCACCGTGCCTGGCAGGAAGCAGGTTTTCAGTTTTCATTCTGATAAAGGAATTTCTCTTCCCTCTTAAGAAACACTCACTCAGTCAGGATAACGAATGGCATTTCTGTGACACTCTGGGAGGAGTTTAAACTGTGTGTACAACTAGAAGGTGGGATGAATTTTTATAGTCATATATGAATTACACATGAGTTTTATTGACATTTTCATATATGTTATTTGGAACACATTTACTGCCATTACCTGCTCTGTTCCCCTGTTACTCCTGCTAATCCCTTTCTCTTCCTAACAGGTCTTCCTTCTTCTCTTTTGTTTTTGTTTTTTGTTCCCAGTGCCCTTGACTGAGAACGCCTATACCAGAGGTTCATAACCTTCCTACCGCTGCGACCCTTTAATACAGTTCCTCACGTTGTGGTGACCCCCATCCGTAAAAGTATTTTTGTTGCTACACCACAGCTGTGATTTTGCTACTGTTGTAAATCGTAATGTAAATGTCTGAGACACAGATGGTCTCGGTGACCCCTGTGAAATGGTCATTTGACCCACAAAGGGGTCGTGACCCACAGATAGAGAATCGGTGATCCACAGGAACCTGAGTAAAATGTTATTTACAGGAGCACAGATGCACCACTAGCCTTTACACTTAGTGAGGAAAATGTCTCTGCCTGTGCGGACTGAGTATAACTGAGTACAAACTGTCAGAGGGGGATGGGGCTTCAGGATCCCCTCTCACCTTCATGACAGGATATTGATGGCCCCAGTCCCATGCAGGTAATAACACCTGTTGTGAGTTCAGTACTACAATGGTCATGGCTCAGAAAACAGAGTTTCGCCAGGCAGTGGCGGCACATACCTTTTAATCCCAGCAGAGGCAGGCAGATCTCTGAGTTAGGCCAAATTAGTCTACAGAGTGAGTTCTAGGACAGCCAGGGCTACGAAGAGAAGCCCTGTCTCGAAAAACAAACAACAAAAAAAGACTAAGCAGAAGGAGGAGGGGGAGGGAGAGGAGAAGGAGGAGGAGGGAGGGAGAGGGGAGGGGGGAGGAGGAGGAGGAGGAGAGGGAGGAGGGGGAGGAGGAGAGGGGGGAGGAGGAGTAGGAGGAAGAGGGGCAGGAGGAGGAGAGGGGGGAGGAGGAGGAGGGAGAGGGGAGGAGGAGGAGAGGGGGGAGGAGGAGGAGGAAGAGGAGCAGGAGGAGAGGGGGGAGGAGGAGGAGGAGGAGAGGGAGGAGGGGGAGGAGGAGAGGGGGGAGGAGGAGTAGGAGGAAGAGGGGCAGGAGGAGGAGAGGGGGGAGGAGGAGGAGGGAGAGGGGAGGAGGAGGAGAGGGGGGAGGAGGAGGAGGAAGAGGAGCAGGAGGAGAGGGGGGAGGAGGAGGAGGAGGGAGAGGGGAGAAGGAGGAGAGGGGAGGAGGAGGAGGAGAGGGGGGAGGAGGAGGAGAGGGGGGAGGAGGAGGAGGGAGAGGGGAGAAGGAGGAGAGAGGAGGAGGAGGAGAGGGGGGAGGAGGAGGAGATGGGGGAGGAGGAGGAGGGAGAGGGGAGAAGGAGGAGAGGGGAGGAGGAGGAGGAGAGGGGGGAGGAGGAGGAGAGGGGGGAGGAGGAGGAGGAGAGGGGAGAGGAGGAGGAGAGGGGAGGAGGAGGAGGAGAGGGGGGAGGAGGAGGAGAGGGGGGAGGAGGAGGAGGGAGAGGGGAGAAGGAGGAGAGGGGAGGAGGAGGAGGAGAGGGGGGAGGAGGAGATGGGGGAGGAGGAGGGGGAGGAGGGAGGGGGAGGAGGAGGAGGAGGGGAGTTTCAAGACACTCCATTCTCCAGCTTTTAAATTCTTTCTACCCTCTCTTCACAACACTCTCTGAGCCTTGAAGGGAGTGACACAGATATGTAGGTGTAGAGGTGACTGAACATTCAGCAGTTCCTGGTTCTTGGCACTCTGGCCAGTTATGGGTTGCTGCATCACCAGTGCCTACTGTAAAAAGATGCTTCTTTGACCAAAGCTGACAGCATCTGTAGCCTATGGGCGTAAGTAATTATTTAGAAGGCAACTGATGTCCAATTAGCAAAACGACAGCAGTACAGCGGCTTCTTCATTAGGGCCTGTGACCTCATGACCAGGGGCATGCGCAGCAGGTGTCAGCTGCCCAGTGAATCGCCAGCCTGCCTGACAGCTCGTAAGACTGTAACACACCCCTGCTACTGGAATTATTATTTAACAACTTCTGGCTTTGGGAACAGTTCTGTTCGCCTATGCAAGGTACCTCTATTCAAATGCTTTAAACGTTATTTTCAGATTTACTTAGGTACATGTATTTCCCCTGCATGTATGCATGCATGCGTGTGTACCACGTGGGTGCCTCCGGATGGTTGTGAGCAGCACGTGGGTGGGACCCGAACCCAGTCTTCTGTGAGAACGGTAAATATTCTTAACCAATGAGCCATCTCTCCAGCTCCCCAAATAAACCCTTCCTTTCTTAATTTTCTTTTGTGAGGTTTTGCCACAGCAATGAGAAAAATACCGAGCGGCCACAGGGTTGTGTTTCTGAAGCCTGAGTTCTATTTTACCCCATCTATGTGTCAGTATCACAGTCTTGGTCACTTCTGCTTTGCACTAAACTTTTGTTGGCTCGTTTGCAACACCGTTCACTGAACCTAGGGCCTGGTACACATTAGATGTCTGCTCCTCCACTGAACTATACTGCAAGATGCTTTTTCTCCCTTCTTGAAGATGACTTGCATTATTTTGAATAATTCATACGAGCTTCATTTTACTTTATTGTGGTGCTGGGGACAGAACCCAAGGCCTTCGTGCGTGGTGAGCACGTGTTGTGCCATGGAGCTATCTTTGCCTACATGAATGTTAGGAGATTTCCAGCATCTATGAAGAAGTCAGCTGGGGAACCTTAGGAGGCGCCCATTGAACTTGGGTACTAATTGGAACGCACCGCCACTTGTTTGACACTGTCGTCCCACGTGCCTGAGTTATTTCACACGCATTTAAACCGTTCTCAGTTTCATTGGTTTTTGTATTTCTGGATATGGACATAAACTTGGCACTTTGGTTGAATGTGTTAACCTTCCCTGTTTTGTTTTTTTACTAACTTTTTGTTATTTTTATATCCTTAGACTACATCCCACAGATTCTGTGTCCCTTGGCCTTCCACAGGCAGGTGGCTCCAAAATTTGGTAGAAATTAGGGCTGGAGAGAATGCTCACTGGTTAAGAGCACTGGCTGCTCTTGCACACAGAGGACCTGAGTTTGGTCCCAGCACACACACGGTAGGATACACAACCATTTGTAACTCCAGTTTCAGGAGATAGGACACCCCCTTCTGCCTCCAAAGACACCAGGCAGGCCGGCCAGGCAGGTGCATGGTTCACAAACATATACAGGTAAAACAGTCATAACACATAGTTTTGTTTTGTTTTTTTAAGACAGGGTTTCTCTGTGTGGCCCTGGCGCTCCTGGAACTCACTCTGTAGACCGGGCTGGCCTTGGACACAGAGGCCTGCTTGCTCTGCCTCCCGAGTGCTGGGATTAAAGGTATGCGCCACCACTGTCACCACCACTGGCTTTAAAATACATACATCACTAAAAAAAGTTTTCGAGGACACAGACTACCTCTGTCCAGATCATTCTGGCTTTCTCTGGGTGCTGCTGGGAGTTCCTGTGTTGCTTTCTGCTTTGTCCGCATTGACAGATCTCTTGCCCAGATGGAATTATTTCATCTTGGACCTAACATTCAAATGTAAGATCTGTGTGTTCCAGAAATGCCTTAGTAGGCAGCCTTCCAAACATGCTGTAGAAGTCCTGTTGCTGGGCCGGAGAGATGGCCCCTAAGTTAAGAGCATTTGCTGTTCTTGCAGAGGACTAGAGTTTTGTTCCTAGCACCTATGTCTGGCTGTTCATGACTGCCTGTAATTCGGCTCCAGATGAGGCATTCTCTTCTGGCTTCCATGGGCATCCAAGAGCACGTGTACAGACACGCGCGCACGCACGCGCGCGCGCGCGCGCGCACACACACACATTAAAAAAAAAAAAACAGAACAAAAAACCACAACTGTTCCTAGTAGGCCTTCATAAACCCAATATGGCAGAAAGAGCTGCCTAAGTGCCATCATTAATGTGATCTTTTTTTTTCTAATTTCAGTTTTTGATCATTGCATGTGTATAGAAATTCAACTTGAGTTTTTCTTGAGACAGGGTCTCACTATGCAGCTCAGCCTGGCCTTGAATTCATTATATAGTTGACGATAAACTTGTAACTCCTGACCCTCTTATTTGTAAGTGGTGGGATTACATGTGTGTCACCAAGCTCCTTGCTGCTTGAGTTGTCTTTCTAGGATTATGTCACGTCATCAATCTAATTTATTAACAAGTATTAGTATTCCTCTACAGTCCTTTTAATATCTGTAATGACCCAACCAATTAAAAAATGTGTGTATACATGTGTGTGGGCACATACCTGCCACAGCATGTGTTATCAGAGGGCAACTTGCAGGGGTCAGTTCCGCCATTCCACCAAAGAGGAAGGGCCAGGCCCAGGGATCAAACTCACATCAGAGAGAACTCAGGCTTGGTAACCTTACTCACTAAGCTATCACACCAGCCCTAAAGGTATTTTAATTATTTTTATGTGTTTGGGAATTTGCCAGTGTGTGTGTGCGTGCAGTACCTGTAGAGGCCAGAAGAGGGTGTGTGATCCCCCAGAACTGGAGTTACATATGATTGTGAGCCACCATATGGTTGCTGAGAATTGAACCCTGGTCCTCTGTAAGAACAACCAGTGCTTTTTAACTGCTGAGTCATCCCTCTAGTTCCCTTAAATGTATTTGATTTTAGTAATCTAAGGCTTTTGTTGTGCTACTGCATTCGAGTGTTTTTTCGTACATTCTCAACTAAGTGTAGCAGAAACGTCCCGTTTTCAGTGCTGTCCTGCCTCCTTAGAGCTACCTCAATGGAAGGCTGTGGGTGGGAGTGGACTGTCACCATGTTTTTTAGAGACAGGGTTTCTCTTTGTAGCCTTAGCTGTCCTGGACCTAGCTGGAACACACAAGAGATCCACTTGCCTCTACCTCCTGAGTGCTGGGATTAGAGGGGTGTGTTACCACCCCCGGCCCACCACCGTTCTTATCTGACACACTCTTGAATACGTGTAGCCCTTCTTTTCAGTATGCGTTGGATTATTCTTGAAGAATCTGGAACTGTTGGTTTGGGCACTTTTACCCCATTTAATGAGATTTGCAAGGTTTTCTCTACCGTTTATTTTAACCAATAGACCATTCTTGCTGCATAGACTCAGAATGACTAAGAGCAGACTGTTTCAGATATAGATGAAATATTATAGTCATCTCCCTCTTGGTTTTGACTACATCAATATATTTAGGGGTGGGGATGTAGCCCAGTGATTGAATCCGTTTTCATTAAGTGGGAAGTCTCAGTTCAACTAACACTGCATGCTTGCGTGTGCACGCACACACACACACACACACACACACACACACGGCTGTTTTTTGGCTTGGTGGCAGAACACTTGCCCTGGATTTGACTCTCCAATGACCCCAAAGCAAAGAAGTACACACACAGTTTTTGCAGTGCAGGGCTATTAAACACTGATCATCCATTGGTAACGTGCCATCAGGATAGGTACTTATACCATTTTCCATAGCCCTTGGTTATTTTGTAGTTTTAAGAATCAAGAAACTTAAAAATTTTATGCTCTTGCCATACTTTAAAAAAAAATATTTTATGTGCATTGGTGTGAGGATGTCAGATCCCCTGGAACTGGAGTTACATACAGTTGTGAGCTGCCATGTGGTTGCTGAGATTTGAGCTCCGGTCCTCTAGAAGAGCAGCCACCTTAACTGCTGAGCCACCTCTCCAGCCCTGCCATTACACTCTTGATGGGAACCAAATCTAGAGTCTCCCACATTGCAGGCCAGTGTGGTAACACAAGCTACATTTCCAGGTCCTGCATTCTGTCCATAACTTTTCAGTTACTAGAAATTGGTCCTGAGTCAACTGACCAATCTTTGGACAGGAAGGACTCACATACTGTGGCTTCCTGAATGCTCACTTGGCCTCCTTTGTGGTCCTCTCCTCTTGCCTAATTCTTCTTCCAAAGATGGACTCTCTCAAGTACGTCAATAGCAATCCCAAGAAACCCCGAACACCCACTTTTCCTGGGTTCTTACATGTGAGGTCTGTGCCTCTCAGCCACCCCCATAAGGACCATTGTGGGGGCTGAGTGTCTATTTCCTCACCTTTCTCTAGAATGGTGATTCTCAACCTTTCTAACACTAATCCAGTTCATGTTGTGGTGACCCCAATTTTCTTTGCTACTTCATAACTAATTTTGCTGTTATGAATCGTAATGTAAATTGCTTGATATGCAGATAGTCTTAGATAACCCCCAAAGGTTAATAACTACTGCTCTGGAGTATTGCTTAATTGATGAGAGCATACAAACCAGTAATTTGTTTGAATTACATTTTACATCTTTTTTTAAAGATTTATGAGTGCTCTGTGTACACCTGCATGCCACAAGAGGACATCAGACCCCATTATAGATGGTTGTAAGCTACCATGTGGTTGCTGGGAATTGAACTCAAGACCTCTGGAAGAGCAGCCAGTACTCTTAACTGCTGAGCCATCTATCCAGCCCTGAATTACAATTTTAAGCCACAGTTTACCTATTTTTCTTTCTGTATTAATATAAGTTTTTGTGGGCAGTGACAGATGACATACATGTGATATCAGGCAGAGAATTCAAGGTCATCCTTTGCTGTGTGAACTTACATACCAGTTTAAGAGAAACTTAACTGCTCTCACCCTACTCTCCAAAGAGACAGGGAGGGTGGGGCTGGGAAAGATTAAATTTTAGTAACTTTTAAAACTTTTCTTTCCTAGACAGAGTTCCTTTGTGTAGCTCTGCATACCCTGGAACTAGAACTTTGCCTCCTATGTGCTGGGATTAAAGGCGCATGCCAACACCAACCAGCAAGAATTACTAAAATTTATCCAAACCATGTTAGCAATCCAATAACTAAAAGTTCTAGTAACATAAAATTACCCTGAAGATCAAGATTAAAGAAGAGAAGTTTAGAGCCCTCCATTTCTATCCACTAAACTCAGGAAATTCACTGTTAAGAAAATGTTGACTATGTAAGCCATCAGTTAGCAGAATGAGCACACGTCTTTTCTGTACTCAGCACTTCCAGACATCCAGATGGAGGTGGGTTACGTGTTGGGAGGTGCTGCAAACGCAAATTGAAACAAGACAGAACTTCCCCTTCAAGGGGTAAATGCCGTTGTCTGGGTAACATTGCTCAAGTGTTGAGAGATCAGAGGGATGTTCTGATGAAATTACATCAATCAGGCAAGAAATAGCAATCAATTATAATCCACTGGAAACTTCCAGGGGTAGCACTTGTGGGAGAGAGGATGGCAAATGTTTCTTGGAGTAATTATAAAGCTTTCATCACTTCAGGGGGTTAGGTACTTTTTATTGGTATTAAGGTGATAATTTATACTACATTCTTATTAGCTTCCGAGACAGTCCTTGGGCTTAGGAGTATGGATTTGGGGCTGAGTGTGTAGCACAGTGGTACAGCATGTGCTTAAGGTACTAGAGTTCAAGGATAAATCCCCAGAACATAAGCAATACTGTGGCCTTTTTGTTAAACTGTCTAATCAAGGGCTGGAAACTAGGTTTCCACTAGTTCTTTTCGACCTATTACATAGCAAACCTCAATCAAGTCTGCTTAAATAGCCATAATCATTAAGAGCTAAGAAAACAAAATCTGAAAAGCATGGCTAAAGGTTAGCACAGATTTAAAATAACTAATTCATGGAGACAAGTGGTGAGTCTGTCCTCTGCCAAGCGTTCCTAGAATACCAAAGCAAGTGTCCCAATAACTCATTCTGGAAAGTCATAAGGAGCACGAGTTCAGCTAGAGATGCTTTTTTGAAAAAAAGCAATGTTTACCTCCATCAGTAGCGACACAAAATGTTCTAGGTACCAATGAAGACAGTACCGACTTAGATCTTTTTCCTCTTTCTACATAAACAGGGTCAGTTGATTCAGGTATGGTGGCACACATCCTAGTACTCTAGAGGCAGAGGCAGGTAGACAACTGGACTTTGGTTTACATACTGAGTTCCAATCAGCTAGGGATACATAGTGAGGCCCATTCAAAAACCAAACAAACAAAAAAACTACAACAAAAAACAAGATAGGTCTTAACTTCAATTACTAAGGGTCAAAATTTCTGACTCCATAACAGCTCCAACTGTTCACGCCGATGCAGAGCAATGACCTCAGCATTCGGAAAGAAGTCAGGATTGCTGCTAAGCTAATGCAAGGTCAGTTTGATCTAGACAGTAAATTGTAGCCAGCTAGAGTTACATAGCTAGAACCTGTCTCAAAAGGTCAAAAAGGGGGATGAAGAGAGGTCTAGTGGTTAAAAGTACTTGTTGCTCTTGCAGATGAGCAGGACTTGGTTCCTAGCACCCTCTTGCTGGCTCACAACAGTCTGTTACTCCAGTTCCAGAGGATCCAACTCCTGCCCTCCTCAGGCACACAGATGCATGGTACCCACACATTCATACATGCATGCAAATACCGATACACATAATATATAAATCTTTTTAAAAAGCAGCTCTATAGTGAAATGAATTAATCTCATATAGTTTATTATGCTCTAAAGTTTTTTTCTTTTTGACAGTGTTGCCTCTAACCCAAAGGTCTACCTGCTTCAGCTTCCCAAATGCTAGGATTAAAGGAAGACAATTCCCATGCCCAGCATATCCTAACATTCCCGTTATTTACTGAGGAACAAGCAGCAGCTAGAATAGAAGCACAGAGTGCTTGGCTGGGTACTCCAAAGTATCCACAATAGTGTCCTCTCCTCGACATGCATTTGCAACTATAAAGTTCTGCTTTTCACTTTAAAAAAGTGAGGGTTCTGGAACCCCAACATTCTCATTTCCTTTGTCTTAGTATATCTAGCAATATAGACCCTATTTAAGAATACATTTTTTTTTTTTTTTGGTGGCAATGATGCTGAAAATGGAAACCATTCCACCCCACTCTACCACTAAGCTACAACCCCAGTGCCCTAAATACTGTTTTAAGAAGGTTAAAGGTCCTTGGGTATTTATTTAGGTACTACCACTTACAGCTTAAACTGGTATTCCAAAGGGCATATGTTAAAGAGAAGAAAGAAAAGAAACAATTAATACCATTTCTCTTACTCTTCACTTTTCTTTTTATTATTCAAAAGTCAAGTGTTACTTTTAAATCATCCATCCTCAATTTTGATTTAATGTACCGTCATTTCTCCAAGATATGAAATTTCCGAATCTCTTTGGAATACTAATTTCATGTTTCTAGTTTAACAAAACTGTTTGTTTTAAATTCCACTCTATTTCCCTGAAATCTCAAGACAGCTGCTGATGCAAATTTTAATATAAAATATTTAGTCACAAAATAGTATTGCTTTTGTATGCACATAGTTGTAAGATTACTTTGCTTTTGTCAATAAAAACTATACCATCTTTCATAAAACTCTAAACAAATTAAGAACTGTGATGTAGAACACAAATTACACATGTAAAGCAGGTGCCAGCACGTTAGGCTATATTACATCAAAAATGTTTTAATGGTCCCAAATATATATATATTCAACAACTGATCATACACTCGGGGAGGAGAAAAAAACAAAACAGAAACAAACTAACAAAAAGAAAAATTATGACACAAATGACCACATCTAGAATTCCACTCAATCTTTAATCAAGTAGGGACAAATCCCCACTTAAAAAAAAAAAAAATCTGCAGTTTGAAGGGCAAAGGGAACAGATTAAAAAAAAAAAAAAAAAAAAAAAAGAGTATACTTTATTTTGCCCCTCCCCAACAGAGGTTTTCCAAACCTGTTGTTGCTTGACTAAAATGTTCAGAATGTACGATTTTAAAGGCAGGTCTCTTTATACAAAGAAACTGCTGGCATTCTTTACTAGTGAGGAACTATGGCAGAAAGACCCATTCTTCTAAGTCTCAACATGGTCCAAGAAAGCAGGTTCTGATTGTAGCAACTGACCAGTCAATCCAGAGTTCCCCTGACAAAACCCCTGCCCTGTTGGCTTTTTATTTCCATTTCCTTCCCTGAGAAAAGGGCAATGTGTGGTCCAAGCCGGAGAGCTCACAGGCTTATGTCTTCCCCCTAACTGCACGGCACCCCCCTCCTCCTGCTCCATTGAATTGGCACTTGACGAGCAGAAGTCCAGTGTGTTGCTGATCTGTGTCAGTCATTCACAAGAGACCACTGCGCTTTGATGTGGACTTTGTAGGGGGAGGGGTAAAGAACCAGTTTTGTCAACAGGTACTGATCACAGGCAGTTGCTGTTATTAGGACTCAAATTTTGCTTTCTTTGACAGTGGTAGCATGTCTTCCTTGTCTTCATCCTCATCATCATCTTCATCATCATCAGGATAATCTACCAGACCCACGAGTCCTCCCTGTTCAGAAATAAGGATTATTTAAATAATAAAACACTACATTTCAAAATGCCTGTATTTTGCCAATATGCTGAAAGTCATTAGTAACTTTTATATGTACTTCAGGAAACAGAATACCACTGGCTTATTAGTACTAACAGTGTATAAAATTAAATTTTTTTTTTTAAATGATGCTCCAGATAGAACCCAGAGCTTCATGCATGCTCAGGCTAAGGTTCTACTACTGCTACATATTGGCCATCTTTTGTACTTTTTGAGCAGTCTCACTTAAGCTGCCCAGGCAGGCCTTGAACTAGCAATCTCAGTCTCAGAGTAACTAGAATTATCGGCTTGCACTACAATGCTTGACTCAAATTTATTTCAAAATAAAGCCTAAAATGATATGGAAATGCAGAAGGCGGATCAAAGTGAAGGCACACAGGAAAGTAGTCCTGCTGTGTCTTGTCATCATCTCCTCTGGATTTCCTATTCAGCCCTGCTTCTTTACCAGAACAACAACTGCAGCACAACTTGAATGTCCATGAAAATTCACAGTACTCTGCTCTCAGCCTGTGCCTTGATTTCAGTATGTGTGACCCTGTCTTAACCCTGAGGGATCTCCTGCCCATGTCAGATAAAATGAGACTGTGGGGCCAGTGAGAGGGTACAGCAGGTAAGGGCACTTTCTACCAAGCCTAATGACCTACGATTGGTCTTTGGGACCCACAAGGGAGAGAACTGATTCCTGAAAGTTGTCCTCTGGCCTCCACACACATGCTGTGATATGTGTCCACACACAGAAACATATTTTAAAAAGAAAGAACAAAAGAAACAGATTGGATGGCATTATGATTCCTCAATGCCACTCTTAAATATTAGTCTCTTCAAAGTTTTATGTCCATTAGGGGAAGGGATGCTAAAGCCACCAAAATAATTGAGGTATCCTGTCTACATATTTAGTATCAAAATTTTATTACTTGTGAAATGAAATGTTGGTTAACTAACCTAAAACCAAATACAAAACAAAATAAAGAAACAAAAAATGCCTGCTTCCTCCTCCCAAGTTTTCACCTGGTTCTAATTGGGAAAGGTAATAAAGATAATGAACCTGTAGTTCATAAGTGAAAAATACCAATGACAGACTATAGATTCTGCACTGGACACATGTAAGATCAGGCAGTGGTTGTGAGAAGGCCTCATCTTCTAGTTCACAACAATTAGGCAGTTCCAGAAAAGAGAAAACCCAGGCACAGTGACTGTTGATAAAGCGTAAAGCATAGTGGGAAGGGCCAGCATGTGGGCAGTCAGGAGCGTACCTTTGTGGTAATAGCTGCCGTCTGAGATGTACTCTTAGGGACGGATCCAGGAGAGCCTGGAGAGCCTGGGGACCCAGGAGATCCTGGAGAACCAGGCAGGCTTGTTGCCGACGACTGGCTGGTGAGGTTAGTCTTTGTCCCACTGGACAGGGAAAGTTTGAAACTTGGGCTTTGTCGTCCAGAAAGATTAGTTTTCAGAAGCACCTCCTTTTCTTCACTTTCTTTCACTAAAAATGAGAGTATAGAATAGTTGTCCCTTATTTTTCTCTTAATTGCTCCAAATGAAGTGACACTAGAACACAATTGCCAGCTTATCTCTGAAGTCCAACCCACTCAGCACTGAGTACCACCATCCAGCAATCTCACAGCACAGAGCACGATCTTCGGTATCACATTCAGCAGTCATACCCTCCAACAAACTATCTCAAACTCAGAAACCCAGCCACACCTTCACAGCCAGCAGTTCACCACATCCTGTAGGTCTCTGAATTGTCATCACACATTCAGAGCAGATACTAATCATTTTCTCAAGAAATGAAAGACCTGGACTAGGAGAGCCTCACGTTCCCTTGCCCGCTATTTAACATACATTTCTTCCTTTCCATGAATTTACTTATTGGATCCATAATATCATCATCATCATTCTTAGTTTTGTCAGATGGAGACACCACAGCTTCTCCATCTTCCATGTCATCTTCATCTGTGTTGAACCACATCTCTTCTTCATCTTCTAGTGTTCTGGCATCTCGTCGATATCGATGATTCCTCAAGATGGACCGCATACTGGGAGAAAACAGAAGGCTCTAAGGGCTTAGGTCTTACAGCATTAGCTCAGTACACAAGACCCAGGGCTTGATTCCTGGCACCACCAAAACCAAATACCAAACCGCACCGAAACAAATACATAATTAAAAGACAGACCCTATCAAATCTAATATAAACTAGTATCATAAAAATACTCATTTCTAAAATGGTAGCTGTTGTATAGATCGATTATTAAACTCAGTAACACCAGGAGTTACGTAACTATTGTACAGATTTTCAACTATACATACTACGAGGCTAGAGATGGCACAGCGGTTAGAACCTGGGTTTGATTTCCAGCAGCTCACAACATTTTTATCTCGTCCCAGGGCATCCAACACCCTCTTCTGTCCTCTAGCTATCAGGCATGCACCAGGTACACAGGTACACATGCAGACAACCAGCGCACACGCGCGCGCGCGCACACACACGGAAACAACAACCCATACTACAAGTGTAAGTCTAGTTATTTAGGAAGGTACACAGTATTTTAAATAACCTATACTTTATGTTGGTGTCTGAAGATCTTATAATTACCTATACTTTCAGAAACCAACAAATAAACAAAACATAAAATAAAACTAGCACGGGGGTTGCCAAGATGGCTTAAGAGAGTAAAGGTGTTCTGCCAGGCATGCCCAACCTGAGTTTGAGCCCCAGAATCCACAAGGTGGAAGGAAAGAACCAGCTCCTGCAAGCCGTCCCGAGATACCCAACCTCCAACTCCATCAAGGCATACGTGTGCGCCAAAACACACATGCACACAAAATAGATGCTGAAGAAAAGGACAGTGATAACTCCTCCATGTCCCACAGTTTCTGCACATGTTCTGTCTGCTGGCCAACTCAAATAATGCCAAAACAAGAAAAAGACAGCTCCACACAAACCATTGCTGAATAAAGACCATGTTCAAATGGTAGCAACTTACCTGTCAAGTTTGGGGTTATCTTGCCTTTCTCTTTGTTGTTCAAACCTCAACTTTAATCCTTTAAAAGTTTGCACATAATCTACATCTTCTAGTGCTTTCCAATAATTTTCAATTACATGAGCAGTTAATGATTTTATATCTTCCTACAAAAAAAAATAAATCAGATAAAAATATCACTTTAACATCATAAGCTGACACATTACTGTGGTAATTCCTAAGACTCACCAAAAGTTTAATTTCATAAAGTTACTATACAAGTTTAAAAACAAACAATGAAAACAGGAATGATATACCAGTCCCTTCAACAGTCTGCAGCTTTTGGTGTTCCAGAGAATTGTTCACAGGTGTTCCCAGAATGTATGTCCAAGACCTACCGAAGCAATTCTGGTTCCCCAAGACTGGACATAGTGGTACACACCTGGAATCCCAGCACTTAAAAGGCAGAGGCAGGAGAACTGTAATGAGACTGAGGCCAACCTGAACTGTATTGCTAGGCCCTACCCAATCTCAAGAACGTACTAAAGAGGAACAAAAGAGTCTGCAAGTCAAGTCCTGGAGATGGACGTGTGTAGTGGTTATACAGTAACATCAGAGCACTGTCCTAGAGGAGACAGTTATGTAAGTCCTGCACTTCTCACATCCTTGTTTGAGACAGGGTCTGAGGAGTACTAGAATTACAGGTTGAGCCACCACAGCCAGCGTATTTACAACTCTATAAAGCATGCCAGATAGGTTTACACACATGAATGCCTTCGTGTCAGTGGTTACTATATTGCATTAAAGAGACAACAAGAATTAGGAGAAAGTATCTTTTAGGAACACGTGAAAGCCAAGAAAAGCATTCAAATGCTTGTCTGTTGACTGCAGTTTTTGTCTTCAAATGAGTAACTGGCAGTGCTCAACCAGTTTTTAGACCATGTTATAAAGGCTGCCGAGAGGGCTGGAGAGATGCTTAGTGGTTGAGCATCTTCTCAGCACTCACATGGCAGCTCGCAAGCATCTGAAAATTGGAAGTCCAGGGGAATCTGATACCCCCTTCTGGCCTCTGCCAGCACTGTATATATGTGGTGGACAGACACAATCATGCAGCAAACACTTTTAAAATAAAATTTAAAGAATGCAGAGATAAATATTATTTGGGGTTTTAAAAACTAGTTTGAATTATTTTTAAGTTTTTGGTAGCCTGGTTCTTAAAAAAAAAAATTCTTCATATCCTCTCAAGACAAAATACCAGCAACAGATACTTAAGTTTCTCAAGACAATTAAAATTCTAGTAAGAAGACAACCTACCACTCTAATAAATTCAAACATTTCTATTATGGCGGAGTTCATCAGATTGTAACGAGACCCGTTGTTGAGAAATGCTTTGACTACAGGTTCAAATAAAAAACTTTTCATTATGTAGCGGTTATAAAATTCATCTTTTAATCCAATGATTTTTCTCTTAAAACGAAGGGCACCTGAAACACAAGAGGCATTGCTGTTTAAACTTCTACATCTTAGAGTCAACAAACAACAGAACCTATGAAACAGACATTGGTAATTATGCATGCTCAACTGTATCAGTATATGTGAACCTGAACACAAGGAACTTAGGAGTGCTGTGAGAAAAGCTATTCTAGTACAGCATGTGTTGGTAGGTTGTGCTAACTCATGCCTGTAATCCCAACACTTGGGGAGTTGAGGCAAGAGGATTGCTTCAAGACTTCAAGGTCATTGGGGGGCTACATAGTGAGTTCCAGGACAGTCTAGGCTATGATGTGAGACCCTTCCCGCCCCACACAAAAGGTAGTGATGTTATCATAGAACACAAGTCTTAGAAAGCCAGAAAAGTTGTGGGAATATACCAACTACTATCAGCCAAAATGTAAATTATAGCTGAGGTAAGGACTGAGATTACTGTATTACTTAAAGCAATAATTTCTTCATCATACTCCTTTATAAAGCTACTAAAAAAAAGAGCACTGTTTTATTAGGGCAATCCACTGTATTGTAATTTGATCTTCAAATTTTTGGACTCTCTTACTATTTTACAGTTTATAGATTTATACTGGTTATTTGTAGATGTGGTTAAAAAAAAAAAAAAAAGACAATAAACCACAAAAATCTGCATGCCCCCAAAATTGCCTTCCCATGGTTTAGATATAAATTTAGATTGTTTTAAAGTGCGGTCATCTGTTCTCATTACAGCGAGTATGCTTTTTATTTTCCCCTAGTTTTCCTTTTAATAATTAGGCTTTAACTTACAGATTAACATATATATTTGCATCTTGAGGCATGGGGAGTTATTTAAGTCACCATTCATCAAGATCCAAATATACTCAGACAGCTAGACTTCAGCAAAGCCCTCGTTAAACTATATGGAATTATCAGTGAGTTAATGCCCCAATTACTGTAAACAGTTCAAAAAAGCATACTCACTTCATGCAGTCACATCGTCTTCGGTTGGCAAGATTAAATATGTGTTTGTATTTTGGTTTCTTTGGAGATCATGGAAGTGGCTCGTTAAATTGCCAATTTGTTATTAATCAAGTCCTTCATGAGCAGGTAGCCAGGCAACCATGCTGACACGGTTTCTGGGTGGGAAGGCAGAGGAGTAAAGCAGCTCAATTTTTCTTTAGTTGGCACAAAGAGGTCCACAAGTGAATGCCCAATTAGGTACAGTTGGTTAGAAACTGCCCTAACAATCCAACTTATTTAAGAGTGTATCTTCATAAAGAAACACTCTGGGCAGGGAGTTTCAAAATAGTTTATAGAGTAATAACTGTGTTTTATTTTTTTGAACTACTAAAAAATTTAAAAACTAAGTATGGTGAAGACATTTTAAGCAGTAAGAGGAATTGTTCTGTGTGAGAAGTGAAGATCTGACAAGGGTTTATTTATAAAGAGTCATTTCTCTTGTTTTTGGTTACCTGGCCAAAAAAAAAAAAAAACCCTCAATGAGACAGCTCTACTTGTTTAGATAAAAATCTTCACTTAAAAAGCTCGTGCAATGAGATTTTAAACTTTCAGTAATTAAAGCAAGAGCTATTATTATTCTAAGATTTGGTAATCTAACTGCAGGCTTTGTGGAGACTTGTGTCCTATCAAAACATCACATCAAGCCCGATGCTATTTGTATGTGATCTTTCCTACCTTCCAGAATTCAGCGAGGCAGGACATGCAGATGATACCCTTAGCCCTTACAAGCACATCTAACCAAATCGTGCTAATATAGGTAGAAGGTAATTCTAGGTGGGTTTTTTGCCTCCCTCTCTTATTTCCATTTGTCCTGGTTTATATCACTAATTATTTCCTTTTAAACTCATTCCCCTAAACAACCTCACATCAAAAATATTCAATCACTATTATTATTCTTTGCTACTGAATACCAAGTTGTTTCCCACATTCTACCAGTCAATTCTAAAGTCTAGTCATTCAAAGGAGATTAGAGAGAGCTACTGGTCATACCCATTTAGCATAACCGTAGCATTTTCTATGTAAAGTGTACTCTGCTTCCACTCACAACACCGCTAGCCTTCATTAGGCAAGGTCAGGAATCTCTTGTGCTCAGTTTTCATCACTTTTTTTTTTTTTTCAGTACATGACATGAGATTTCGTGGAGTAAGCCTGAGACTCATTACCACACATGGAGCTAATAATAGAAGCTTTGTAGCAAAGCTCTACACACACACACACACCCTTTGCCCTTTGATGCCAAGGATTGAAGCCAAGAGCCTTATGATGGTAGCATGCCAGGCAAGCACTCTACTACTGAACTGCCTCTGGCCCCACAATAAAAGCTTTAAAAGGAACCTTTTCTTTTTACATAGTTCCATTTCTGATTTCCATTTAGTGTGTGTGGGATGAGGAATGTGTATACCATAGCTCACATGTGGAGGTCAGAAGACAGCTGTTAGGAGTTGGTCCTTTCCCACAATGCAGGTTCAAACTCATCAGCAAGCCACTTTTACCCACCAATCCACCTCTCCAGTCTGAGTCGAATACTTTTTAATAACACTATCTAGACAACATAAAAGCACCCAAAGTCTTAAACAGGCACAGTAAACAGATTGATGGAACTTGTTATTTATCTTGTACTCCTTTTAGAAAGGACTGGGCCCTATCTACACATGTGCTTAGTTGTATTTAAAAGTGACAAATAGTACCAGGGCAGTGGTGGTAACTTCCAGCACTTGGGAGGCAGAAGCAGGCAGATCTCTGTGAGTTCCAGGGCAGCCAGAGTTACAATAGAGGAACTCTGTCTCGAAAAAACCAAAAAGTGACAAATACTAATTAAAAAGTAACATATAAAATATAGTTTCCTAAGTCCCCAAACTTTATTTAACTATTCATTGATTTTACTTACACATGTGTATCTAACTTACAAAATTCTCTCTGAAACAGTATACCTTTTTACTTCAATGTACAGTTTTCTTGGAAGAACCAGAAATGTTTTGTTTTCCCAAATTTATACAGTTTTTATTGTATTATCATAAAGCCAGTCTTTAAAAGGGCATGTTATTGCTGACTGCTATTGTCTGAGATGCTCACATCCTCTGGAAAGAGAAACCCACTGTGAAGGAGTTAGGTTTCAAAGTAACTTATCCCAGTTATAAAATATGAATAGAATATACCTAAGATAGGATAGCAGTTTCCAACATGATCACCTTGTAAAACGCCTTTCTACATAGTTCCTATTAAATCACAATACATTCTTTTTACAATACTGCAAGTAAAGAAGACACGAGGAGTCCTGAACTCAGGAAAAGGCCTTTTCTCCATGCCCTGACTCTCCCATAGGACATTTTCCACCTACAGCAAACACACCATGTTCCCACACTTATCATCTTAACTGTACACTTAATCAACAGTGTCACCCTCTCTCGCGAACAAGATAATTCAAGTGAACACCTTTGTGAAAATTTTCTGATCTGATTCACTTAGAACAAGTTATATTACCATGCTTCTCTAAGTATAATCCTCAATAAGTTGGATTTTGATTTTCACATGACTCCTAACAGAAATAAAACTTATAAATGCTATGCCATCAACTATAAGACTTGCCTCATTTTGAGATGATAAATATATAAAGATGTGCATCTCAGATTCAATGAAATATAAAGTAGTTTGTTTAATTTCTTCTCTCTTTTTGAGACAGGGTCTCAAAGGCTAGCCTTGAACTCACAGAGATAGGCCTACCTTGAACTCACAGAAATCGGAGTGCCAAATTTAAAGGTGTTAAAGTTTTTTGGCTTTTTTTTTTTTTTTTTAAATATTTGGCTATTTTCTTTGGTGAAATAAAACTATTTAAACTTTATCTTTGTATTCGGTTTTTCCTTTGTCTCATTTACCAAACTCCTTTCCCCACATACCAACAAAACTCTTTATGGTGACTGAAAAAATTTGGCCTTGGTACTATCACCTTTTCTATGGTAAATATGAGAGGAAATGTTTTTATGTGTATGGGTGTTCTTCCTGCATGTATGACTATGCACCATATGTGTGCCTGGTGCCTGTGGAGGAAAGAAGAGGGTGTAAGATTCCCCTAAACCTGGAGTATAGACAGTTATGAATTGCCCCATGGGTGCTGGGAATCGAACTTGGGTCCTCCAGAAGACTATCCAGTGCTCTTAACCCTTGAGTCTCTATCCCCCTAAAGCCTTTCTTTATATGTGCTGAGCTCACTGGTGGAAGATTATTTTTTGTAGTCCTTAGAAAACCTTAAGTCTCATCAGTAATATAAATGCTATGACTAAAATAACATTTGGTATTTTGAATATTCAGTGGACAGTAAATGAATCCAATATTATCTTCAGGTTGTAAAAAGACATTCTAAGCAAACATATTTTCATCACACATGTGTCAAGTAAAGAAACATGACAAGTGGAAACTTAAATAAAACATGAAGCCCTAAAAAACCCAACTTACCTTTTAAAGCCAATTGGCAAAGGTTACTTGGCAGTATCCCAGCCTCCAGTGCATCCCTAAACTTGCTCGGTCAACTTATCAATAACTATAGTTTAGATAGATATGCAAACTAATTACCTAAGAAGTCTGGCTATAGCATGACCACATAACTGTGGATTAACCTATTTCTAATTCACAAGCATGCTTTACTATATTAAATTCAAGTATTAATATTGTGAATATCAGCTTTAAAAAACATGTAACTGAGAATCATCTTGAAAAAAAGAACCTTGTTAAAAACTTCCTATTGCTCTTGGGCTAAGGGTGCTAAGGGTACAAGGTAGTGGTCAAGTATATGAAAATGTTTTTGATACTAGGCTCAATCCCTAGCACACACACACATGCATAGTTAGGAATGGCAGCTTGCACTTGTAACCTTAGCACTCAGGCGGTTGAAGCATGGTGATTGCTGTTAATTTAAGGCCAGTCTGGGCTGCAGAAAGACTGTCAATAAATAGATAAAACAAAAACAAAGCACAACCCACTCCCAAACCAAAAACAAAAGAAAACTATCTAGCTATGAAATAGTATATAAACGTTCTCCATAAAGGCCCACATATACATGTTTCAGGTTCTGTGGTCCACATATGGTCTCTGTAGTATTTTTTCTTTTATTAAACCACTCTTTTAAAAAATATTAAACCATTTTTCAGTTTGTAGGTTATGCAAAAGACAGAACACTGGTAGTTTTAGTTCAACTGTAGTTACTTACCATTTGGCTCTACAATAACAGACCAAATCACCAAAAGTGCTGTTAGTGGAAGCATGGCAGATATGTTCTAGCCACTCCACTTTTTATGGGTGCAAAGTGTTTTCCTTTATCACCTGCCAAACTACATTGTCAAGGCACAGTGCTTGTACTAAGATCCCAGGTTGCCTGAGGACCCTCCCTCCCCCAGCCAGAGATGTTCTCAGCAATGCGCTTTAAAGCTACCAACAGAATAATATAAAAAAAAGATATAATAATTCTTTAAGAAGCACTTACATAATGCCAAAAAAGCATGTTTAGAGGCCATAAGAACCAGCACTCTGCGGAGGATATCCTTGTTGATAATATAGTTCTTTATGTGGTAGGTATGGTGCTCCACACAAAATGTTAGCAATTCCAATACAAGTGCCAGTAACTGCGCAGTTTGAAAATCATCTAAAATAAGCAAAACATGATCATATGCATGCTGAACAGATGACAAACTGTGTAAGAATTCATACCAGGCACCCTTTCATCTGGTGTAATTATGCTCTCTCTGCTTCCACTAATTCCACTGTGCTTTCTTCACCACTACAGACTATAATTACTGATTAATCTTTACTCTTTAAAGCCAGCAAGTCTCTCCCAAGCATTTTATGTTTTAATTCCCACCACTCTGCCCCACAGATTATGGCACAGCATCTTCTAGAAGTTCTTAGAAAATGCTGGGTGACTTGAATGTGTGAATTTGGAAACGGGCTTCAAATTTTACACAATATAAATAAATGCAGACAGAAGCAAAATGGATATTCACATTTCAAAAACTTAATTTCTAGGGGTCACACAAAAGTTTATTTAATGTGCTGGGCAGGGGCAAACACCTTTAATCCTAACACTTGGGAGGCAGAGGGAGGTAGATGTCTGTATGTTTGAGGCCAGCCTGGTCTAAATAGTGAATTGTAGAATAGCTGAGGTTATGTAGAGGAACTCTATTTAAAAAAAGAAAAGAAAAAAAAAAAAAAAAGGAGTAAACTATTTTTCACAACAGTGTATGTAAGTCAACATTATTACAGTTTCTATTAATGTCATGAATTATACTATCAATGGAAGTATGCTTTAAATTAAACATACTACATTGTGAACTTATAAGGGAAAATAATATGTGGATTTCTAGATAGAACTTAAACAGCAATTTCTCAACAATAAACTACTCCTTAAACAATACACAAGTGCAAGTCCTACGGTATAAACTGTAATAGTTTGCCACATGCCATGGCACACACTTGTGACCCCAGCACCAAGAGGCTGAAACAGGAAGACTCTAAGTTTGAGGCCAGCATGATCTGATAGCAAGGTCTCTCAAACAAAACAACCCACAAAAACCCAACATGAAAACAATTAACTATTTTATATTTCTGTTAATTGTAATTATAGCACTTTTAAACAAATTTCACAATAAAAATCTCTTGAAAATACATGATTAAATCTCAATCTATGAATTTTAGAGACTGTCACTTCCTTCTTAGGGTGCATCCTGCTTGTCCCTTTCCTTACTGCCTTAGTTTATTTTCTATTTTACACGCATTAGTATTTTGTCTGAATGTATTTCTGTGTGCTATGCATGTGCAGTGCCCATGGAGGCCAGAGGAGGGTTTCAGATGCCCTGGGACTGGAGTTATACACCGTTGTTAGCCACCATGTGGGTGCTGGGAATTGAACCAGGGCACTCGGGAAAAGCAGCCACTGATTTTAACAGCTGCGTTATCTCTCCAGCTCCAATGTCTTAAATCTAGACTGTTACTCAAAACCAGCTTTGGAGTTTCACAATTCAAGAAAGCTACGAACCTGTATTATCTTACCTTTACTAGGCTTGTCTTCTGTTGTATTTGCTAGTAAGGGAGCAGTGAGAACATGCATACAGTGCTTGTAGAAGAAACCCAGAAATTCAGTCTTTTCTGTTTTCTAAGGAATCAAAAATACTTTGATGAATTTTAACTGTATTGGTTCCTACCAGCAATAGAAAACACTACCGTGAAAGAAGGAGAAATGCCCATGGCTTACATTGGCAGTGGCTAGCATGTTCTCTGGGTCAACTAAAGTTCGAAGCAGGCCCATAAGTTGGACTGCTCCTCCAAGTTCAGGGTCTGTATCACAAATCATATGTTCTATAATGAGGTTGATGAGCAGAATGTCCTGGTGATAAAAACACACATAATGCAGGTTACTGACACTGTTACATTATATCACATCACAGCAGTGCAGCTAGCTCTAGCTGTCCTGTTCATTTACTCAATAGGATAGGTGGAAGTGCTTCTCTCTCCTAAAGGTTGGTAGAAAGACATTAAATGATACCCAAAAAATTAAAGGTTTCTTTTTCAATTATATTTTCTTGTTTTTTCTTTTGAGACAGGGTCTTAACTCTGTAGTTTTGGCTGGCCTGGAACTCACAGGCTGGCCCCCAATTCAGAGAGATCTGTCTGCTTCTGCCTCCTGAGTGCTAGGATTAAAGGTGTGTGCCACTACCTCTGGCTTTTTCTATTATTTTTAAATTTGTCTGATTAAACAAAAAAGAAAAACCCCACAAGGGTCAGCTTTGGTGTGAAGACACTTCTCTAATAACTATGTTTCCCAGAAAGCTCATGCCCTTTACTTTCATGGCTTCAGAATAAGAAAACTTAGCTAGAATTTATCAACCCCTCTGCTTTCATTGCATTTGCTTTTATAGTTTCATTTCTGACATAGGGATGAGAAACTGAGTAAAGTGAGACCACACAGAGGCACACCATGTGGATCCCGATGTTAAAGACAACTAGACAGGGCTGGTGTTCCGGCCCAAGGGAATAAAAACTGAGAGAGACACAGTGAGCAAACTCTTCCCGCTTGCCTGTGTATGCAGTGGTAAGACAGACAAGGACAAAGGAAATGCAGACAGTACATGGAAATGATTGGCAAGTGAAATCCAGAGGTCTAATACATGTTCGTGAAGTGTGAAGATGTACAGGCATGTCTGCTCACCCAGTGGCTACAGTCTACAAGAACAGCCTTTAGTTTTAATTACTCAAGATAGTCTGGTTCTCAAGAAAGAACTATTTCATAGAAGAAAAATGTGATATGAGATTCAATAACTCATGATACATTTCTGCATGTACTCTAGCACTGTTAATTTTAAAAACAAACCATAAATACAGACATTCCAAGGCATTCAATTTCAATCTGGCATAGTAGATATTTAAAAAGTTACAAAAGCCACGTTTCATTTTATAATAAACACCGCAAGCTAAAATTCTACAGACACCTCTTCCAAAGAGACATCATTTCCCTTTCTCAAGGAATTCAAGATAGCTTAATTTATTCTTAAACAGTGGCTTCCAAAAACTTGGAAGAAAGGACAAAAACAAAACAAAAACCCAGAACCACTAGTTTAGTAAAACAAAGTAGAAGAGCACACTCGTTCAGGCTTCTGCACACACTATGTACCACACAATTCACTCTATACCACCAGGATGGTCTATGTTACTTTTAAACCCAATTTACCTATTCACATTTCTGATTAAATGTCACCACAGTGTGTGAATGTGCAAGACAATAGCTTGTTTTTATCATTATAAAGAAATACTTCCCTAATTACTTTTCAGGGACCTTATTTTATCTCCTTAGTCTTGATGATTCTGAGAATCACCTCTAGTAGTGTATCAGTGCTTTTCAATAAAAGTTACTGATATACAATGGTCAACTGATTTAAGGGTTTAAAAAGACTATAGCCACGTCAACATCACAATTTTAAAAAAGTCGATGTCAAACGCAATAAATTTATAAACTAAGGCAGGAGCAAATTAAGGGGAAGAATGAGCCATTTGACATTATGGCTACACCTTCCGAAAGAGCAGTAATTTCAATCTTAAAAACACGTAACCCCAGCTATAGCCTCCTATGCATAAATACTATTAGCGTAAATAATATTTACCTTGCTGGTTATTTTTTGCTCTGTTAACTTCTTACTTACATCATCATTCTGTTGTGCCTCCTGCATGACAAACTCTCGTACCATGGATGGATTATATTCAACCAAGTATGAGAATATATCAGTAGCAGCACTTCGCACCTGTGTATCATCCATGCCCTGCAAAGAAAAAGTACCATTCTCTTACAATCATAAAAATATAGAACTTTATTGATGAAATTATCTGAAAACCTAACAAAAGAAATTACCACAAAGTACCGCAACATAAAAGAACATTACCCATGCTCACTCATATAAGCAACGCTAATGAAAACCAGTCAATCACAAACAGTGAAGGAGAAAGAAGCGAAAAGTAAAATAGGGATGAGTTAGGAAGAAGGGGTTAAGCAAGAGTGGAAAGGGAATAAAAACAGGGTGGGGGAACATGATCACAAATACACTGTATGAAATGGTTAAAACTGTAAAAATTTATATAAATCTTGGAGATTGTTCAGTAGTTAGAGTACTTGCCAAGAAAGCCTAAAAACCCAAGTTCCAATCCCGAGAACCCACATAAAGCCAGGGATGGCAGTGCCCACATTTGTAACTCCAGTGCTTCTATGGCAAGATGGGAGGTAAAGACAGGGAAATTCGTGAAGGCACCTAGCCTAGCTAGCATGTAGTACGCAGCAACAAAAAGCCAGAGACCCTCTCTCAAATAGAATATAGGGCAAAGATTAATACCCAGCAGTGCTATGACCTCTACATGTTCAGTGGCTTGTGTGACCATACTTACACACACACACACACACACACCTACCAGGCTCTTAGTTACCAAGTTTCCATGGATAGCATTTTTACTGGCTGACCATATCTCCATACTCCTTAAGATATATTTAAAAACAAAGACCAGGAGTACTTGTATTAAAGGCATGAATCATTATGTTCAGCCCTGCCTCTCTTGTCTTTCTACTTTAACATTTCATTTGATAGGCCATAAAGCTAACTATCAAAGATGTGATAAATTTACTAAATGCATGCATGTATCAACAAGGTCTCACTGTATAGCTCTCAGTGGCCTGGAATTCAGTGCAGAACAGGCTAGCCTCAAACTCACAGAAGGTGTGTATCACCACACTCAGCATAAAATTAATTTAACCAAGCGGTATGTTAATTAAGAATGAGGATGGCCCTAATACTTCTATCACTTTCTAACTTCATGTAACACACAGCTAGTATTAAATATTAACTATACTCAAATGCTTTGCCTATTACACAAAAATGGGTTACTATATTTATGTATTTAGGTATATAAGTAATAATTAAAGAGAGAGGCCATTAATTTGACAGAGAGTAAGGGAGTGCATAGGAAGGAGGAAAGGGGGAATATAATTTCAAACAATAAAATTGTCATGACATCACATCCAGCTTTTATATGGGTTCAAGGGGATAGTTAGTAATGAAGAGAAACAAACTTACAAGGATGACTTCTAAAGCTGGTAATATGCCCATGTTTGACAAAGTCTTGAAAAAAGCATCTCTGTTTTGGGGTTGTAGCGTTTGAGAAAATGCACAAAATTCTTTTAAAAAATTAACCTGAAATCAGGAAAAAGGACAAGTGTTAAAAGGTTAACCTGAAACTAGAAAAAGTATTGCGTGAGTACAGGCTTGTTGCTTTACTGCTCTGCCCTCCTAATAGTTGATTTCTTACCAATTCTTGTCTTTTTTCCTCATCTGTTGCTTCATCTGTTAGTTGTGCAAACAAATCTGTCAGAAACTTTTCATCTTCCTATGAAATAAATAACAATTTAATTATCTTATTGGTAAGACCATATAAAATACAATTTAGCATGCTATAAACTAGCTTGATAAAATACAAAATAATTTTTTAAAAGAAAAAAACCCAAACTATTAAAAGATATACATGTGTGTATATATATATGTGTGTATATACAAACATGGGGCATACAATTTTATTCCTAGCACTAGGAAGGCAGAGACATGTGGATCTGTATTATGAATTCTAGGCCAGCCTGATCTACATAGTGAGTTCAAGGCCAGCCAAGGCTACCACAACCTACATACAACAAAGATCAACTGGAGATTTCTATCAGAAAGAATACTTTTCTATTTTGACAGGACTCTTTTCTTAGCTCTACTTTAGAGCCAGGAGTGTTTCACCCTCTGCAGGCCATAGGTTTCTCATGCTCTAGTCCTGTAGCCAGACAGCATGTAAATGAGCGAGTACAGCTGTGTGGCAATGAAACATAATAAAGACAAGCACAGCAGGCCTGGCCTAGTGGCAAATGTTTAAACCCCAGCAGTGCAGAGGCAGAGGAAGGATAGAGAATTAAGAGGCCAACACGGGCTGCAGTGAGATCCTGTCAACACATACAACGCATACAAATGTGGCCAGTGTTTGTCAAGCTCATTTTTCCAAGTTGATGTGAGTTAATCGTAGAAATTAAGGTTCTACAATCTCTAATGAGGATGAAAACAAAACTTTCAGGTTCCAAAGACACAGTAAATGATTTAAGCTTTTAAAATATTAAAATTAAAGCTCTTAAAGCTGGGTGATGGTGGTGCACACCTTTAATCCCAGGGATGCAGAGGCAGATCTCTGTGAGTTCAAGGCCAGCCTGGCCTACAGAGTGAGTTCCAGAACAGCCAGAGTTACAACAGAGAAACAGTCTTGAAGAACAAAAACAAAAAAAGCAAAAACCCCTCCAAAATTAGAGCTCTTAAAGAAATGTTTATAATTTGAAGATACCCATTGCATATATATTACTTAACACACTGAATTATTTTGAATTATTTAACATATTAATAATATTTAACACATTTATTTTGAAAAGGACCCAAAAGATTCTATTCTACAGGACATTATCTGAATAAGTAACAGGCTGGAGAGATGGCTCAACTGTTAGGAGCACGGGTTGCTCTTCCAAAGGACCTGGGTTCAATTCCTAGAACTCACATGGCAGCTCAACTGTAACTTCAGTTCCAGGGGATCTGACATCCTACATAGACATACATGTAGGTAAAACACTAATGCACATAAAAAAAAAATCAAAAAGATTATTAAAAATTTTTAACAGGCCATGTAGACCTTCCCTGGTGCCCAATGGATCTTCCTCATTACTATTTCTCATCAAGGTTTTGTTAATAATCTGAATCTGTTTCTCTAGCTGGGAATACATTCAATTCTACTCCAGCCAAAGTGTAAATACATGCAGACTACACTGTAAGCTTTTTTTTTTCTTAAAAAAGAAATTACATTTATCTATATATTAGGAGTGAGGGGAGCAGTGTGCTACAGAGCATATATGGAGGCCAGGGAATACCTTTGGAAACTGGATCTCTCCTAGTATTGAGTCATCTTGCTGGTCCTACATGGACCTACAAGTTTTATATTCACTACTGTAGGCGTTCAGGAAACATTTTCTGTATCACACTCAATTAAAATGGTTATTTCTTCTAAAAATGTATCTGATAGCATAAATATACAATTCTGACCATATTTGCTGTTTTTTTCCCCCCAAACTAATGATATCCAATTTCAATATACATCCCAGATTAGCATCAGAGTATTTAATGGTATTACAGAGGAACTAGTCAATGGTAAGGTGTATAATTTTGTATGAGTACATGTATAAGGTGGTAGGGAAAATTATACTTTAGTGGCTGAAAAGAAAGCTCAGTTTTTAAGAGAGCTTGCTGTCCAACCACGAGAAATTAAGTTCAAACCCCACACCACCTACACAACAAGCTGGGCATGATCCAATTGGTCCGATATACACCATCAGTCCCCACTAGGTGGGGCTGGAAACAGGGACAAACAAGGAAATAAAGCAATGTATAGGTCCAGAGAGAGGCTCTGCCTCAAAGGAAGAAGGCAGCAAGTAACAGAGGACATCCAGTGCCATCCACTGGCCTCCATGTGTACAAAGGTGTATACCTGTAAACACATGTACAGATATCACATCCACACAATAGAAAATTCTATTCAGTTTCAAATTAACTGTTTTGTCAAATACTATGTGACATAGTTCACATTCTAATCAACCATCAATAAACATCCTTTTTTAAAATCTCCTAAGTTTTGTAAAACATTCCACACTTGATATTCAGGCATTGCATAGTATCCTATAGTACAAATAGGACCAATCCTCAGATGGGAAACTCAAGACGTTAAATAAGCTGGTTAAATCACATAGCGGCTATTAAGTAACAAGTCGATTCCAAACTCCTAATACTCAACTATTACAAAAACATGCTTTTGGAAGGGACACACGCAGATGTGGTTACAGGTACCCGATGTGGGTCGTAGGGCCAAACTCCAGTTATCTGGAAAAACAGCTGATGGTCTTATGTCTCCACTCCATCAGTTATCAGTGTTACTGCCCTAAGGCTGCTCCAATTAGACCCACACTACTTCCTTTGTGGTCTGTGATGTCTGAGACTGGTCTAGACCTCCTGCATGGTATCAAGTGCTATCACTCTCGCCACCTCTACCCAGAAGACACACCTTCAGGTCTCAGGAGTATTACTGTTTATTACAATGCAAATTAGTATCATCAAAATATTTACCATAACATCACAACAAGATTAAGTTTCAGTGTAAGGATTTAACAAAAGTATTTTTTTTCTTAAACCAATTAGCATTTCAAATGTTGTCAGTCAAGTAGGTACCTTTTTTAAGTGGGGAGGGCAGGACAGAGAATGACCTAACTTACCTGTAACATACCAACAATTTCTACCTTGTTGAAAAAGATAAAGGAGTGAAGTGTTGATAGCATGTTTTCTTCAAAGACTGAAGGGGTAGGGAGAACCATATCTTGTATATACTGAACTCTGTATGTCTGGTGAATTTTTTGTTTCAGCTCAGGATCTGATATGGGAATCACTTCTTTAAACTTGGCTGTTTTTGTTAAAAATTCCCTGTGTTTTCGTGGTTGTGATAAAGTTGGGTCATATTCCAAGCATCCAATGACGTCCATTATACATTCCTCGGAGAACATAACCTCAAAAAGAGCAGTTCGATTCAAGAGGAAGATCCCTTTGATAATCTCATATAAGTGGTGCAGTCCTTCAATGTTTTCCAAATCCTCACACACATGAAAAAGCTCTAAAAGCTTTTTAATGTAACCCTCATTTTCCAGTGCTAGTGCGAGTTTCTCACGACGGAGGGGGGAAGGTAAAGATGATGCCACAAGCTCTGCAATTTCCTCAAGTCGACTTAACTCACAAGATGGCAATTCTAAACCTGGTGACGACATATCATCAAATCGCTCCTCTTCGGATTCATCTACCAGGTCCTGAGTGATGTCCACCGAAGGGTCCTTTCCTTGAACCTATAAAAAAGATTTTGTGGTAGCTGACAAAATTCAAACAGTAAATCTAAATAATAGCACTAAATGAAGGAGAAATTATTTTTAAAAAACTGTAATGACAAATTTCAAGTTTTAAGACTTTTATTAAACTTGGTACAACTGACTACTGCGCTGTAACTCCCCAAATGATGTTTTCATGTTTAAGCAAACTAATTAAAAGTCAAGGGACTAAATAAATGTTCTCCTGAAGTACAAGTATCAGGAGCAACTTCCCATCACAGCCTAAACTGAGACTGTCAGACTCACTTCAAGAGCTATAATAGAGAGGACTAATATCAAAACATCAAACAGACTTCTTTCCATGGCCATTTTTCTAACCAGGTAAAGTCCACAGAAACATTCCTACGGCTGTGCCATATATTGGATAGTACCTACCAAGCTCTTCAATATTTAAGTAATGCAATGGCCATAATAAATATACATAATTATAAACAGAAAGGAAAAGCATCTAATAATGTCAATTGATCCCAAAGACCAGGGGTAAACTAGCTTTGGACCAAAGTGGTCAATGGCATGTTATAAATGCTAGGTAGTAGCCCTGTGATTAAGAAATGCTGGTTAAGACAAAGTGCACCTACATAACACAGTCACATATACAGTAAGTGAAATCTGTATGTGTAGAACTGTCCACAGAACTATCTGCTAAGCAAGCAATGAAAACATTTTGTCTTCTCCATACATACAAATTTGTAGCCTTCATGATTCTCCAGAAGCCCTTCTGTTATACATCCCAACTTTATGTCAATTATAGAAGTTCTAAATATAAAGAAGAGCTAGTTGTTAAATCCCTATTGCTGAAGACTTCACAAGCCTTGGTTGCAGGACACAAGAGAAATTAAGGAGAACTGGGTTAGACATTGTTATGTCTGCTGCTGTGGAAGACTTGTCACCAACAGACAGTCTCACTTTGCTATCCACCTCATTTCAACAACACTGAATTGCCAGGCAAGATGAACTCAATTCAGGCAAGTCTGTTCTTGGGTAAGCAACTGCAATCTGATTATATCTGATGCCCAATCCAAAGAACAGAATCATAGCTGGTACTGTAAATTTGGTCAAAAGCCCACAGAGAGGGAGTCACAGGCCCCAGTACTGAAGCTACTGCTGTTGTTCTGCTCAGAGGACATGACATGCTTGTTGAATTTCCTTCTAAAAAGTTATGTATATAATATACATAGTCTAATGCTGCTGTCAGCTCTATCAGAGAAGCTTCTTTTTGTGGTGGTCACAGTGACTGCTCAATGTTCAGTCATAAACCGAACATCTCTATCACCCTTTCCAAGGATGATTAGAAAGTAGAGCTGGAGGAGGAGTGGAAAAATATAAAGGCAGAGGGATGGGAAGATCCCTTGAAGACCACTGTCTTCGGGGAATGACAGTGCCACGGCATTCTTGAACTCATAGCAGCTGATTACTTCCGTAATACTAGGTCCACCAACATCCTGTCATGGAAGTGGGAGAGGCTCGTGGGGCCCCATCCTTCCATCCCTGAGCGTTCAGACACAGCTAATGGTCAATGAGGGATGTGGGGAGAGGCATTCCCTTTCAGTGGTGTAGCCACTGATAGGATATCCCTACTCTTTAACAAACAATCCTAGTGACACTCATTGGGACAGGTGGACAAACTGGAAGAACACAGCACTGAAGCAGAAGAGGGCTCACGTGAAGAGAAAAGGCATTCGTGGAAGTGGGACAAAAGAGAGTAAAGGAGAGTGGTGAAAGATGAAAATAAAGTATGTACATGCCTGAAAATGAAAACCATTATATATAACACATGCTAAATAAAGAGAAAAGAGGGACTTAGAAGTCTTTACAGTTAAACATTTTAAATTTAGAGATTGTGAAATGAAACAACCTTTTCTGAGTATTTAGGACACTAATGATCAGTCCAATAGGCTAAACAAAGTGGTAAAAAAAAAAAAAAAGGTAAAAATTAAGTCTTCTATAAAATTGCTTAGCAAAAGACACTTGAGGCTGGGCATGTTAGTGCAAACCTTCAGTCCCAACACTCAGGAGACAGATCTGTGAGTTCAAGGCCAGTCTGGTCTACCTATTGATTCCCAAGTTAGCCCCAAGGCTACAAAGCAAGACCCTGGTGGGGAGTGGGGAGAGAGGATAGGACACAAGCACATTGAAATTGATAGTTTTTATAAGGGTCGATGAACTATAATGCTTTGAAATGTGCTGTAAGGTGCTGCACTATTGATAGAATGCTACACACATTCAATTTGTAACCAGAAGCAGTCTCGAGTTGGTTCTGTATTGTTAATTACATTAGTTTTCATTACAGCTTTAGATCCCTAACCCTAAGCTATATTTTTATCCACCAAAGAAATTGGTAAGACTTTTATTCATAAACCAATTAAAGATAAGAATGCATCTCTTGAGTTCAGATCAAGTAAATACTAGCAAGGATACTTGAAAGTGGGAGCATTTTAAGCTATTTTTATATCAAAATGGTGAAAGTGCTCCAAGAAAGAGAAACATGTAGGAGCTCTGAGGAAAAATGGAAAGACTTCCTTAGAGAGCGAGCCAGGATCCAGAAAACTATTAAGTCAGAACCCACAAACAGTAGCTGAGAAATAACAGACTGACCCAGAACTGTGTTGGCAAGTTTAGCCTAGAATCCCTGTCAGTCCTCTTGCCTCTGGCCCCAAGGGTTGGGATTACGGTGCGAGTCACCACATCCAACAAGAAATGACAGTCTGAACATAAGCTAAATAGAGGGGAAAAGAAAACTAAGAAGAAACAAACAAAACACCCAGGTAAGCTATTCCAGAGAGAGCACACAAATGTGCCATCTATGTCACAAAATGAAGATCAGTAAACAAGCAAGCAAACAAAACAAAACACATGGCATCAAAGACTAAGGAGCTGGCTGGATTCAGTGGTAACATGCCTCTAATCCTAGCATTTGGGAGGTGGAGGCAGGATGGTGGAGCAGGTGTTCAAGGTCAATCTTGGCTACCTAGCAAGTTCAAAGTCTAGCTGGGATATGATCTTGTCTTAAACAGCATCCGTCGCCCCCAAATAAGCTGGAAACAACATCAACAACAAAACCCTCCAATAAACATAATCTGGAAAGATGGCTCAGCAGTTCCCAGTGCTTGCTGCTCTATCATAAGGACCTTGGTTCGTATGCCAGCAACCAGGTTAAGCAGCTCACAAATGCCTGTTATCTACTTCTAGAGGGATCTAATACCCTCTTTTGGCCTGACGCTAGCGCACGCACACACACACACACACACACACACATACTCTTTCATGTGTAGCATGTATGAGGCCCTGAGTTCAAGCCGTAACACAGAGTAATACTCAAGATATGATAGCTTCCATCTGTCATCAGGAGGTGGAGGAAGGCATTCACCTTTTGGATCATTAGTTTGAAATCATCCTCAGCTACATAGGCAAGCTCAGGACCAGCCTGGGCTACATAACATCTTGTTTTAAGAAGACTAATGAAAGGCATAGTAAAGATGAGACAATAGTAAAGGAGAGCCAAGCAGGACAGATATAGAATGAATCCAGGTTTACTTTAAATATTGGCCTAATAGGAGACCATATTCAAGGGTGAGCCTATTCAACTCAGAAAGACAAAGGAGAACAAAAAACCTTGGGGTAATGGATACTTTCTCTCTTCTCCCCATATCTGAACCCACAGATCTCACTCTCTTCTATGATAGAATCCTATAGGGCAATAATCTGTAGTATGAAAACTGCTGGACAGGAAACAAAGAAAAATTCAATGGAGAAAAGCCATTTCAAAATAAAGATAAATCCTTTTCTTTTTATTTACTTATTAAATAAAATTTTCAAAATAAGTCTACATTGGCCTTGAACTTGTGATCGTCTTACCTCACCTCTTGAGTGATGGAATTACACAAGTCTGTACCATTCAGCTTTACAAATGTGAGCTTTTCGCTGACAGAGAATTCAATTCCCTGTAGATGAGTAGTTGACTAAGATCTTTCCCACTCTGCAGGCTGTCTCTGCATTCTGACTGCTTCTTTTGCTGTTCAGCTTTTTAATTTCCTGAGCTCGTGGAAGCCTCAGAACCACCCTGCTTTTACTGTATCTAACATGTTTTCCCTCTAGCAGTTTCGGGTTTTTGATCCAATTGAATCAAAAAGTGAGAAACAGGGGTCTAGTTTTCATTCCTCAAACACAAATCAATCAATAAATTGACAAACTAATTGGGCAGAACATAAATAGCCAATAAATGAAAAAAAAAAAGTTAAATATCCTTTATAAGTGCGTGTTAAAACAAGAAAACTAGCTAGGCAGTGGTGGCACATGCCTTTGATTCCAGCATTCAGGATTCAGAGGCAGGAGGATATCAGTGAATTCGAGGCCAGACTAGGGAATACCTAGGACAGCCAGAACTACAAAGAGAAACCCTGCCTCTACGCACCCCCCAAAAGAAAACTATGCCATTTGCAACATGGGTGAATCTGGAGAAAGTTGGGATCAGTAAGTCAAGCGCAGGAATACAAATATCATAGGATCTCACCTATCCGGGGACCCCAGAAAAGGTAAGCTTTGGAAGCAGAGTAAAATCATAGTTACCAGGGGTTAGATGTGGACTGTAAGGAATGGGGATAGTGTTGGTTTAAGGATATAAAGTTGAAGTTGATGTCTTGAGGTATATTGAGGGCATGATGACTGCAGTTGATAACAATGTGTATAAAAAAAAGCAAAGTATTTTCAAAGTGTAAGAATCTTCTCCCAGTAGAAGTGGTAAAAAAATGCAGATTAATTGGTTTAATTTAGCCATAATGTACTACACATACCACACTGTGTATCATAATCATGCCAATTTTACGTATGAGTTAAATAAACAAATACAAAATGTTCAACAGCCTTAGTCACCAAGAAAACACAAATCAAAATGACCAGATTTCATTTTGTCTCAATCAGAATGTCACTAAGAAAACAAATGCCAGCACATGGTGGCAAAGATGTGAAAAAACACTGCTGTTGGGGATGTAAACTAATGCAGTCACTGGGCGAATTAGTAAAGAGGTTCTTTAAAAAACAAACAAAACCCAACTAAAACTAGAACTGCCACAAGATGGAGCTACAACACTCCTGAATAAACATCTGAAGGAGTTTAAGTCAATGTATCAGACACTCCCATGTCCACGTTTACTACACTATTTGAAACAGCCAAGATAAGGAGCCAGCCCAGAACCCATCAACAAGCGGATAGATAAAAAAGCAAATATGGAATACACACACAATGGAATTTTACCCAGTCGTAAACAATGAATGTCATCTACAGGAAAATGGACAGAACTAGACATTATCAGGTTAAACAGATAGGCCAGACAGACAAATATGCTTCTTCTTATACAAAGAATCTAGATATAAATAGGACATTTAGGTCCTTTTAGGAGTTGAATGTTTTTTGTTTGTTTTTTTTCAAGATAAGGTTTCTCTGTATATACCTAGCTGTCTTCAAACTCAAGAGATCTGCCTGCCTCTGCCTCCCAAGTCTAGGATTAAAGGCATGTGCCACCATGCCCAGAAAGCTTGCTTTTCTTGCAGCTGTCCCCAGCTCTGTTGACAACTCCATTGCTCCTCTTGCTCAGGCCAAAATCTAAGTCACTTTTGACTCCCTCTTTGCCTTCCACCCCATGTCTGATCATCTGCAGACTGCTGATCTTGCTCCCAGGATCTACTAAGCCTAGCTTGCCTCTCACTGCATCTCTCAACTGGGTAACTAACTCCCCTTTGCCCCACAGTTTATCCTTAGCACAGGAGCTGCTATGGTTTGGCTAGGTGGGTCCCAAAGATCTTAGTGGAAAACAAGAGTTAGGTAATACAGAAGATAAACTATGTGTTTTCTTTTATAGGCAGACTCTAGACTTAACGTGACAAAATCAGGACTACTTGAGGAAAAAAGGGAACCAGGTGAGGAGGAGCAAGGAACAGTAATAGGGGTATGAAAAACACACAGCATCTATATTCAAATATCACTATGAAAACCATTATTTTGTATGCTGAATGAAAAATTATTATAGACAGTGTTATTTCTCTATTCTTAAAATTACCTGACAAATTTTCTCCCAAATTTCGTCGCATCCAGCTTTTTCTTGAAAGCTAAGGGCCAAGTCATAATTTTCTGCTTCAGACCACACAATCAGAGTGTCCTTTGGATTAAAAAAAAGAAAAGTCTGAATGACTACATGCATTATCACAAACTCTTCAAGGCATATAGCAAATGAATAAAGCAAAAGACAAAAGGAATTGAGAATATCTTTTTTTTAACTTTTCGAACACAGCTACTGGTAATTATCAGTGCTTTTTTATACTTTACTCTGCCAAATCTACAAAAGTGAGACAATGTTTTAAAAATAAAAGTTTGGTAAATGTATGAAAAACACTGCAAAATGCATGAATGATACTTATATACTAAAAAGAAAAAAATTGTGTAAGCCCATATCATCACATTAAAAAAAGTTTACGTTTATTTTATGTGTACTCGTGTTTTCTCTGCATGCATGTCTGTGCATGTGTGTGCAACACCAATGAAGTCCAGAAGAAGGTGCTGGATCCCCTGGAGCTGGAGTTACAGATGGTTTTAAGCTGCCATATGGGTACTGGGAATCAAACCCAGGTACTATGGTAGAACAGCCACGTGCTTTCAACTGTTGAGCCATCTCTTCAGCTCCCATTTATTTTAGTCTCATTAAAATGCTTAACAAAGTCTAAGCAATGGAGTAATAAATAAAAATCCATTCCTCCCCTCAGTTGTCAACAGCTGTTCTTTACCTGTGCCTTATTTACCCCTCTGAAATTACTGACTAAGCCAAACACGAGTGAGCCATGCCTCTAATCCAATACTTAGGGGGCTGGGTAGGATGACTGCCTTGAGTTTGAAGCTAGCATGGACTACATAATGAGTTCTACACCATCCTACACTACAATGTGATATGAAATCTGCTCTCAAAACAAACTGGTAAATTTGTAACATGAGCCACTTACTTACAAAGGTTTTTTTTAGTACTTTCATAAAGGCACCATACTTCAAGAAATAACACATTTCTAGCTACTCCCATGCTTTTCTTCCATTCCAATAAGACTTTTAGAAGAGATGGCTTAGTGTTTAAGAATACTTGCTACTCTTGCAGAAGACCTGGGTTTGGTTCCCAGTACCCACACGGCAGCCCGTAACTGTAATACCAGTTCCATGGAATCCAATGCCCTCTTCTGACCTCTTCAGGCAATAAGCACACATGTGGTGCATATATGTACACACATACATGCAAAACACTGTATCCATAAACTAAAAATTTGTGTTGGAGGGAGTGAGCACCATGGTGTACAGAGGTCAGAGGACAACTTGTGAGTCTGTTCCCTCTTTTCACCACATAGATCCAGGGGCTAGAACTCAGGTTGTCAGCAAGCACTTTTACTGGGCTGAATCATCTTACTATCCCAAAACTTTATTTTGAAATGGGGTCTCATAGTATTGTTCTTGTGGCTTTGCACTGGGTTGAGTAGCCAGGATTACTGGTACATGTTTCTGTATCTAGTTCAGAATTCCATGCTTGTGTTAGTAAGTAAGTAAGTAAGTAAGTAAGTAAGTAAGTAAGTAAGTATATTAGTTGAATAAACAACCCAACATTAAAACAGAGGAGGCATGATGCAAGTCATGATTAGCATGGTAAGCTGGAGAAACTTTCAGGATGAACTGCTCCTTTGACTGAGGCTTGAGTGGTTCTAGCTGCTAGGCTCAACCTGGAGGAACACTAAGTGACGGTTCTTAAGAATGCACCAAGTGGCAGTCCTGTCATAGCACCACAAAGGAACAATGAACAGTTTCTGGAGCTGATCTGGAGATCCTAAACCTGCCTAACCCTTGGTGCAAGAGTCTACCAGATATACTTCCACATAGAAGGCCTGAATAGCGGGCTCCCCTCTATCTAGCCTCTGGGAGGTCTTCCTCAGGAGCCCAGCCTCTTTTGCGTCCTGGATACAGCACAAGGAGAGTGCCCAGCCCCTGTTAGAAGTCCTATACTCTGGGCTGGCCTCTATTCTGAGGCTGAGTTCTCCCTAAGGACCCAGAACTCCCTTCAACACTAGAAGCCTTCAAGATCTGGAAGGACCAGATCTCAGGCTGAGTAATTTCAGCCTCCTGCATGCAGCCGCTCCAACCTGATGGAGGCAGGCGCCTGCAAGTCTCGGTAAGCCCAAAGTCCTTATCAATGTCCCTATATCCTCCTCATGTTGCTCAGAAACATTCCTGCAAGTTTCCAGTCTAAAAGTGGGCTAGTGGGCGAGTATTTCTTTCAGTGATTGCTGCCCTTGAGCTCTTCTCTTTAAAGCACCTACTTGCCCTCCCCAACACCTGACATTGTAAAAACTCATGTTTTATTTTATGTTTGAAACAGGATCTTATCTGTCCAGACTTGACTGCCTCAGTCTCCTGAGTACTGAATTACAGGTATGTACCACCAGCACTGTAAGACCTTACTTTTGGTCTGTGCCCCACTGTAGTTATGTTTGTCTGTTTAATTGTTCTTTGACAGGCCTCAAACTTCACAGCTAAGGCTCCATATCCTCTTATCTTCTACCTTGCAAATGTTGGGATAACAGGCAAGTGCTACCACACCCAGCTGCTACCAATACTAACTTCCTTCTAGTCTTGTTTTAATAGTCAGTGATAAGCAAAGTACTATGCTTACAAATAGGCCGTTAATATACTTTTTTTAATACCTGTAACTTCAGAGCAAGAGATGTCTTGATTTCAATGGCTTTGTGGCAAACTCAATACTTTTTATTTTTGTATGCAAAATACTTCATGATAATACCAGTACGTACTATATACGAAGGATTTACCTTTGGGTATTTCTTTAGGTGTTAAAAGAAAATAAAGAATACAGACTCAAATTGAAGTTATTTTCAAAAATCTTAACAGCACCCTAAGGTCCTATTACTAAGGTTATATAAGAAAGCAGTCTTCCTTCTCTAAGACGTCCTGTCTAGATGACTTCTAATATTCTATCTGCAGAAGCATCTTTGACAGTACAAAAAGGAACTTTAACCACTTGGCAATGTTAGTGGTTGATTATTACAGCAATGGTCCTTTTTCCTTCAGGTAAAAACAAAGAGAGGGCTACTTTAATTTTAGAGAACAACGAGTGGCTAGAATATCTGGAATATGAACTCACTTTAAGAAAGGCTTTTCTCTTTTTGATTTGAAATTGTAGCAAAGAATGGGGAGATAGGCTAATGGAAAAACATTTGGTCAAGTCTGACAATGCCCACAGAACAAGGCAGAAAGAGCAAACTGACTCAAGTTGTCCTCTGACCTCCACACATGCTGCCACTTATACTCTCATGCAAAATAAATAAAATAAACTTTAAGAGTGGGGGACGACCCCAAAACAGTAACCTAAAATAATAAAAGTAAGGGACTAGAGAAATGGCTCAGTGGTTAAGAGTATCTGCTGATACTGAGTACTTCAGGGCAGAGCTCAGCTGCCCTGTGAAACATTCCACAAACACTTGTAACTCCAAGGGCTCCTATACCTTCTGCTAGCTCAGCAGTTACCTATACGCATGCTACATGCAAACATACACACAAAGCAGTGGCTGATGATCCAGCTAAGTGAGCCTACAAGAGGTCTGGAGCTCTTTCATCATAAAAAAACAAAATAAGCCAAGGCTGGAGAGACGGCTCAGTAGTTAAAAGCACTTGCTGATCTTGCAGAGGACCTGGATTCAGTTTGCCAGCACGTTCATGGAAGCTTACAACTATTCAAATTCCAAGTTCAGGGGAGCTAATATCCTCTTCTGACTGATACCCGAGGGCACCAGTCATGCACATGGTGCAGACATGCATGCAGGTAAAATACCTATACATATAAAATAGAAAAAGGAAGCAAACAAAAATTACCCCAACACCACCTTTTAACCATATATAGACTGGTAGAAATCACATTTTATATATTATTTAAGATTTATTTATTTATGAATGCTCAATCTGCATGTACACCTGCATGCCAGAAAAGGGCATCGGATCCCATTATAGATGGTTGTGAGCCACCATGTGGGTGCTGGGAAGTGAACTCAGATCTCTGGAAAAGCAGCCTGTGCTTTCAACTACCGGAGCCACTTCTCCAGCCCAAGTAATTGTTTTCTTCTTTTTCCCCCAAGCTTAGCCAACCTGAGCCTGATCCGCAGCATCCACACTGGTCAATCAGCTTGTTCAGACTGCTGTCTGCCCTCCATGGGCACGCTACATTCATACATACATACACGCACATATAAAAAACATTTTAACAACCAGACTGGCAAAATGTTATAATCTGTTCTGATTTTCTTATTGTAAGGAATCCGATGGAAATTTTCATTTAATCACCAAATCAAAAAGATAATGCACAATATATCACAGCTTCACTTATTATTTATTTTACCTGTTGTTTCTGGTATGCAGTGTTAGGATTTATTTTGGACTCTAAAAGAAGAGAACCTATAAAACAGGAAAAAAATTGTTATTGCAAAACAGAAAAATTAAATTTCTTTACGCTTCTTTTCTCAATCAGTGCATTTTACCTTCAGTTAAAGAACAAATATTTTAAAAATGTAATTTGGGGCTGGCTAGATGGTGGCTCAGTAGGTAAAAGTGTTCCCTGCAAGAGCTTGAGGATGTAACTTTGATCCTGGAACTCACCCTGGAAAGAACCGTTCCTAAAAGCAACCCTCTGACCTCTGTTTACTTTGGTATCCACAGGAATCTCACATATACAAACAACACAATGAATGCAATTTAAAAAAATTAAATAATCTATACCGTAAGAAATATGCTTTACCTTTGTTTTCTCAGTTTTTGTGTTAGGATAGGTTAAGTGCAAGTCTCAAACAAGCTAGTCAAGTACACTGAGCGATACCTCACAGGCAAATTTGTTTTTGTTTGCTTTTCACAAGGCAGACATGACAATATGAAGAGTGAAGATTGGAAAGCAATAAAAATCTAACAACCTGGCTGGGTGTGGCGGTGCACACCTTTAATCCTAGCACAAAGAAGGCTGAGGTAGGAGGCCAGTTTGGTCTACAGAATGAGTTCCATGACAGCCAGGGCTACAGAGAGAAACCTTGTCTGGACCCCCTCCCCCCCCAACCTCACCTCCAAATCCCCGACCTAACAATTTATAGAGAGCATTAAGGCAGCAAAACTAACAGTGTGAATCCAGATGTATTTCAAAAATCACAATAATTGTAACTATTTATGGAAATGTGTGAATTTGGTACAGGTATATAACGCATAACAAGCAAACTTGAGAGGTAAGCATTTCCATATACAATTTAAAAGTACTTTGATTAACAAGTAACAACTGTACAAAACTCGAAACCACACGCAGAAGAGATCTCAAGGTTCTGTCACCGTCCTTCCTGTTTTTGCTGTTTTTTTAAAAAACTTTGTTTTCAGGGATTCTGTTGCAAATCTGGCTGTACTAGAACTCTGGAGACCAGATGGGATTAAAGGGTGCCACCACCATCCAGTTTTTTAAAACTTGAGATAAAAATGATTTCCTTTTATTACTTGTTCATTGAGTGTTTTGCCTGCATGCATATCTTTTTGAGGGTGGCAGATCCCCCTAGAGTTACAGACAGTTGTGAGCTGCCATGTGGGTGCTGGGAATTGAATCCAGATTCTCTAGAAGAGCAAACCAGAGGACTCCCAACTGCTGTGCCATCTCTCTAAGCCCCATATTGTGTTTCAAGACAGGGTCCTCACTATGTAACACACACAGACATCAAAATCATGATGATGTCATCATCTCCTACCTCGTCTCTTGAGTAGCTCAAGGCTATAAGCATGCATCATTATGCTCGCGCACCATTCATTTTAAGAATGAAATTCTATCTTCTCACCTCAGCTCTAATTCATCTGGAGAGAGTATCTAAAAAGTTTTGGATTGAGAAACAATCTTTCCTCTGCAGCTGTCTTCTCATAGAACACTCTCCTCCCTTCTCACATTACACTTTACAGCTGCTTCACACACGCCACATAGTAGCTAGACAGTTGACAAAGAGCCAACACTTATTACGATAGTGCTTACAAAGCTTACTATTTCCAAATGCACTTTGTCCATGTTAAACGCACTTAGTAAGCGTATTCAACCATTCACTGTTTACTCGGAGCAGTGCTAGTTCATATAGAACAGTCACACACTAGCGTTCTAAAAGTCCTTCTTTGTAATAGACTCTACCCACAGGGCCAAATCCCATTTCTTTAGCCCTCTTTCCTTCGTGCACCTCCCTGATTTCTGGTTTACTCAGGTTCAGACAAGACTTATCAAAATCTAGGGGGGAAAAAGAGATAGGTTCTAATCATTTCCCTTTCCCCCAATTTTTGCCAAACCAATCAAAATATCCACTATATTTAACTCTATTTGCAATTTTCAGATTTTTGTTTTATTTATTATTAAGACCTATGTTAATGATACATCACAAGAAAAATACAGGCAAATTAACAGAATTCTTAGAACTTCTGAAAACACTAGTCAGAGAGAAAGGACACACCTAGTGGTTCAGTGCATGGTAACCAATGTAGAAGTCTGCGGCTAAGCCCAGTACCATGAAAATACACAGACCCTGTCCCAAGTCAACTATTTTTGTATTTTTCACTAAAATAATGTTCAGGCCAGGTACTTAAAGGTCAAATTTACTTTTTAAAAGCCTTTTAAGTGCTGGGATTAAAGGCCTGCACTCCCTGTGCCATCTCATGTACTGGTTCTTACTGAGTCAAGTTCTGAAAAAGCCCCAATAAGATGGGCATGGTGGTACACGCCTTTAATCCCAGAACTAAGGAGACAGAGGCAGGCAGATCTGAGTTAAAGGCCAGTATGGTCTACAGAGTAAGTTCTAAGACAACTGGGGCTACAGAGAAACCCTGTCTTCAAAGACATATATGAAAAAGAGAAAGAGAGAAAAAGCTCCCATTATATTTTACATTGTTAATGTCAGTTAGCTAAAGATCCAAAACAGTAATGCTACCATAATATATGGGTGTGGATGCTGACATAAGAGTTCAGTTTTAGGTGAGAGGCATTCACCACTTCCACAGGGGAAAAATAAGTATGATCCTGAGACTGGAGAGACAGCTTAGTATTTAAAATTAGTTGTTGCCTGGGGTTCAGTTCCTAGCACCTCTATGGCAGCTCACAACCATCTGTAACTCCAGCTCCAGGTGATCTGACACCCTCTTCTAGCTTCTTCCATAGGCACCAGGCTTGCACGTGGTACACCATGTAGTCAAAACACCAGTGTGTGTGTGTGTTGTGTGTGTGTGTCCTGAATGTTTAATTTACCTTTGCCAGAAGCCTATGCTGCTTTTGATGAGAGCCTTCTCTAATGTTACTGAATTCTCCTGCTAAGGATTATACTAGTGTATATGTGTGTATACATACATACACACATACTAATATAATCCTTAGCAGGAGAATTCAGTAACATTAAAGAAGAGTTAGAAAAGGCCCTTATCAAAAGCAACATATGCTTCTGGCAAAGGTAAACTAATAACTGCAGTAAACATTCAGGACAGTCCTTCCCACTTCAACTAGGGCCAGATGTGGTAGTACACATCTTTAATCCCAGTACCTGGGAGACAGAGGCAGGTGGATCTCTATAAACAGTTTCAGGCCAGCCTGGTCTACAAAGTGAGTTCAAGCACAGGTAGAACTACCCACATTTCATCAAACTATTATTTTGTTAATGTGTAATATCAAACATCATTATTTTTAAGTTAATAAATATCTAAGTCTATTTTAGTTTCCAATATGGAAATATTAATGGATAAAACCCAAATAAATTATGTGAGATCTTCAAAGTAAGAACAAAGTTATTCTAAGTAAAAATTTGAGAAGTGCCACCAAAAGGGTACTGCATGAATATGCAGAGTGGAATTTGGTACTACTTTTATTTAAAGTTTGTATAATCTGACACAGGTAACCAAAATATACTAATATACAATAACAGGTAACTAACAGGTCTCCATGGTTCCTCCTATAAAATAAAATATGAAAGGTTTCCTTGTGATGTGTTGCCATGCCCCAATTTGGTGGGTCGGGGATGAGGGTGAGTGTCACAAGTATTACACAGGAAGGTATAGAAAGTCTCAGAGAACTTAAACTAATGGGCACACATAATTTATTTTTTCTCTTAAGGTCCAGCAAGCTCCAGCCTGGCAGTCTGAGTTTAATCCCTGGGACTCATAAAGTGGAAGAACTGACTCTTCCTGAGCCTGTGTGACACACACAATAAATAAAATGTCAAAAAAAAAATAAGTTTTTTAATCTAGGAAAAACAAGTAGAGACACTGCAGAAACTACATAGGAATAAAAGCTAAAAGCTAAGATTGTTTTGCTCTGGAGTTCATGGTTTTAACCACTGTGTTTTATGTTGTCTCTTCAGTGCTATTTTCCCCACTTTGTTCAGTGTTTGTAGTAGATTTGTTAATAGAATTCAAGAAAATCTTTTAAGAAAAATCTAGCCCAGCCTGGTGATTAACAGGCTACTTTGAGGCTGAGGCAGAAAGCAGGAAAACTCAAGACCCACGTTAGCAGCTGAGACAAACTCATCTCAAAATAGAAAGTAAAAAGAATGGGCTAGAGGGATGGCTCATCGGTGAAGACCAGATGAGATTCCCAGCACACACACCACGAGGCTCACAGCCACCTACACTTACAGATCTAGGGGATCTGATTCCCCTGGCACTAAGATTCAAGAGGCACAGATCTATACACATGATGCCTGTCTATGTTGTGAAAGGCCCCAAGTTCAACTCCCAGTACCTCAAAAACTAGTGCTGCTAAAAGAAAAAAACAAGCACCTCCCCCAAGATTTCTTTTTAAGTATGTGTGGGGGAAACACTCATTGAAAAGCTCTTCAAAGAATCAAATTATTAACATTTATCATTAGGAAAAATCATGCTATGGGCGTTCATTGAAAACTGATGTGGAGCCTACTCCAATATCTAGTATACAAAGCACTTAATAACTTGGATTTTTAAGTGACAACCATTTGCAACAGGAAGCAGAGCTCTGACAATGGTGACCCAGCACATTACAAGCACAAGGTTCCTGACATTGCTTAGTCAGCATTCCACACAATAGTCATCACTTTAAACTTCTAGTGTATATTAAATTAGCAAGCAGGAACACTTTACATGGTGGCTCTCATGTCTCTTCACAAGAGAAGCTGAGTTAGTGAGAGTTCTTGGGCTAGGGATACTGTAGCACCTGCCTAACACGCACAGGGCCCTGGCTTCAAACCTAGTACTGGGGATTGGGGTAAGCTGAAAACTTGGGAGCTCTTGTAATTTTCTCTCTTTTTTGTTGTTTTTTCCGAGACAGGGTTTCTCTGTGTAGCCTTGGCTGTCCTGGAACTCAAGAAATCCACTTGCTTCTTCTGCCTCCTGAATGCTGGGATTAAAGGTGTGTGCCACCACTGTCCGGTGAGTTCTTGTAATTTTTGTGACTCTATCTTCAGCATCAACCAAACGATTAGATTCAGGTGGTATATGAATGTTTGCATTTTGGGCCTGCTCTTAGTTCCAACACAAATACTGTAATATTTCAACAGGCAGCTTGCCACCCGCCCCCCCACTCCAAGTAAGCAACACAACACAGCTTCTCCAGAATACTGTCTTCACCAGCAGGAAGAAAGCACCACCAAAAATGAGTTAATGGCCAGATGGTACGGCTCATGTCTACAAATCTAGCATACAGAAACTGACTAGATTTGAGGTTAGCCTGGGCTACACAGTGAAGACTCTGGCTTTAAAACAAACAGCAGCAGGGGCTCAAGAGTTAAGAGCACTGGCTGCTCTTCCAGAGGACCCAGGTTGATTACCAGCACACAAATGGTGGCTCACAACCATTTGTAGCCCCAGTGCCAGGGAATCCAATGCCCTCTTGTGGCCTCCTAGGACACTGTTTGCATGTGGCAGTACATAACACACACACACACACACACTATTAACATTAGAAAGTATTATCATAGGGCTAGAGAAAAGGCTCAGTGGTTAAGAGTGCATGCTGCCTTAAAAACTTTTTTTAAAAAAAATTTATGTGTATGGGTGTGGACCACTTGTACACCTGGAGCCCACAGAGGCCAGAAAATGGTACTGGGAATCTTATCCAGTTCCTCTCAAAGAGCAGCCAGTGCTCTTAACCACTGGGCCATCCCTCCAGACCACTGTTTGCTGTTCATCCTCCAGAATCTGGAATCCAGATGATCCTAATTTGATTCCCAGCACCTACATCAGCTGGCTCATAATTGCCAGTAACTCCAGCTCCAGGGTATCCCACATCCTCTTCTAGCCTCCACGGACATCACACTCATGTACACAACCCTCCCGCTCCATAATTAAAAATAAAAAAAAATCTTAAAGTACAGTATTTAGGTCAGTCTCTGAAACACTCAGATCCCCTCAGCTATTTCATCATTGGTTAATGGCCCTCAAACTTGCATAGGTTACCACATTCAGATACTAAGGTTTTGATCAATCCACTACTGTAAGTCTTCTGCAATGTCACTGTACACGAATTTAAAATGTACTTCTCTTCAAAGGTATTCCCACTGTAGGCAAGATTCTATACTAATACTTAGAAGAATAGCCATGAAAACACACTGATGCTATCTATGCCCCTGCCTCTCTTACCAGAGCAGCCAAATATGAAAATAACAAAAACAGAAGAAAAACTCTACCCAAAATGTTCCCCGTAATTACAGTGCAGGTAGAGACAGAATAGACAAACAGTGGAGCCCTACAAACTCCCATCAAGCTGGGCGCAGCTCTAGTCTCCGCAGCAAGCGTGCCGCCTTGAGTATACCCTGTGTCTGCTTCCTCACCTCAACTAACAGAACTCACAAGTAACTCAGATGGTAGATCAAATCACTTGAAAATATAAAAATACTTTACAAAACTTAAAGGTAGGGCTGGTGAAACAGCTATGCTTGCTGCCAAGCCAAATGACCCGAATTCAGTAGGGACTCATGCTAGGAGAAACCCTTCTGACTTACACACACACACACACCCCTACCCTCTTCTCATAAACAAATGTAATAACCTTAAGTAAAAACCAAACATAAGAACCCTATTTTTGGAGCCAGGTAGTCCAGATGCTTAGGAAGCTGAGGTAGAAGAATTAATCACTTGAGTCCAGGGGTTTAGAGATCAGGGAGTAAGAGGGGGAAACATTTTAGATGGGTGCGGTGGAAGGGGTTTAGACAAATAATACAGGCTGGGAAAGCCTCAAACTGAGAGCCATTCTTCTGCCTCAGCTTCCTGAGTACTGGGATTGCAACGGTGCACCACCATGCCGACTCAAAACGCTATTCTTAATGCTGTCCAAGCAATCCAGAGTTAAGAAAACTGGTATGATTTTATGAGAACAGGCCATCTTTTTAGGCTAAGATATAGCTCAGTGTAGAACATATACCTGGCATTGTATAAAGAAGTCATCCCATCTGGAGAAGTCCCAACTTCTAACTTTATTAATTCTAAAACTGGCTAAGTTGACACTATCATTCAGCAAGTTGACAGGGAAAAGAAACACAAAACTAAATCTTTGCTGCAACACAGAACTACCATAAAACCTCCAAGAAAAAATGGTAACTTATCTTCGCTAAAGGAAAAGGGGCTGGAGAGATGGCTCTCAGTTAAGAGCATTTATTGCTTTCCCGAGGACCTGGGTTCAATTCCTAGCACCCACAAGGTGGGTCACAACCATCTGCAATTCCAGTTCTAGGGATCTGATGCCCTGTTCTGACCTTTTCTGGCACCAAGCATGCTCATGGTACATATACGTACATACACACAGACAAAACACTTAGCACATAAAATAAAGTGAATAAATCTAATTTTAAAAATATGGTGTGTGAAGTCAGTGGTGGCACACACCTTTAATCCCAGGGCAAGGGTGGTAGAAAGAGGTACAGCTCTATGAGTTGGAGGCCAGCCTGGTCTATAGAGAAAGATCCAGGACAGCCAGAGTCACAACAGAGACCATGTCTTGAAAAACAACACAAAACCAAAAAAAGGTGGGGTGTGTTTCTATAACACATATTGCCAGTAGATGCCTATGGAGTAAGAATGCAATCCAGGAAAAGGACACAATAGCTTAATACCACAGTCCTCTCCTCCAAGGCAAGAAAAAAAAGCGGGCTGTAGATCTGCCACGCTATGTAGCTCCAGAGAGGGAAAATGCACTTACCTAGACATATCTGCCACAAGTCCTAACATTCAGAAACCGCCTTATTTTTAGAAAGGCAAAGATGGTGGTTTGAATGAGAATGCCCTCCTCCCACATGTCTGAATACTTGAGTCCCCAGTTAGTGGCACTGTTTGAACAAGATTAGGAGTTGTGGCCTCACTGTAGGTGTGTCACTGTAGGCTGGCTCTGAAGGCTCAAAAGACACACCATTTCCAGTGTGTTCTCAGCCCCCTGCTGTGGATCAACATGTGAAATCTCAAGCTGCTACTCCAGCCACCTGTTGCCATGCCCTCACTCTGCCATTACAGACTAACCCTCTGGAACTATAAGCCCAAGTCAACCCTTTCAAGTTGTCTTGGTTAAGGAGCTTTCTCACAGCAATGTAAAAATAACTAAGACAGTCTGTGATGTTGAACAGGGAAATACACATCACAAAAGGGTGAGCAATAAGAAGGCTCAACAGGTAGAGACACTTAGCTCCATGCCTGACAAGCTGAGTTCTACTGCCAGGACCCACATAGTGGAAGGACGAGAACCTGCTTCCCAAGTTGCCCTCTGACCTCCACATCCACACGCCACTCTGCAAGCAGGCAGGCAAACAAAGCAATAACATTTCAGGAGTGGGGACGCAGCTCATGGCAGTGCACCTGCCTAGCATGCACAGCCCATTCCAACCACTGTATTTTTAAAAGTTGGAAATTAAGAATGCTATTTTCTAGTTTTATAATAATTTTTGTTTTTGAGACAGAGCCTGGCTATTTACTATTTGGACCAGGATAACCCGAAACTCATTATATAGCCCCTAGTACTTGGATTATATATATGTACCTCTACACTCTGCTAAATATTTAAGAAATAATCTGAAAAATTCAGGTTCATGGAGAGAAAGAGGGAAAGAATGTTATCATAGATATGGCCAATCTTTTTGAAAGATTTTTTTTTCCAGAGTGGTTTTTTTTTGGGGGGGAGGGGTGCGCACACAATTACCAGTGGCCCAGCCCATCCACAATATTTTTTTAAAATTTTCTCTTCTTTTTTGAAAAAAGGTCTGGTGAAGCCTAAGTTAGTCTAGAGCTAGGGATACTTCTGCTCAGTCTCCCAGACACACCCATCTCTAATCTTACTGTCTATTGGACAATAACCCCCCTTATGGAAATCCAAAAATACTTCCCATTTTGCCAGGAATAGTGGCAGACACTTTATGCCTACAGTCCATGCCCTGGGGAGATGAAAGTAGGAGAACAGGAATTCAAGGCCAGTCTTGGCTACTTTGAGACCCTATCTGAAGAGAAAACAAACAAAAAGTGGTGGGCTGGAGAGATGGCTCAGTGGTTAAGGCCACTGGACTGGGGCCCAGTGCATAGCCCTGCATCATGGCTCGTGCAGTCTAACTTCAGCTCCAAGGGGTCCAACACTCTCCTCACCTTCACCAGAACCAGGAGTGCACGTGGCGCACATGCATAAACGCAGGCAAAACACCTGGATACACAAAATAAGTATGTATTTTTTAAAAAGAAAGAAATGCCTTCATTGTTCATCACAATGGAAAAAAAAAAGACTTCTCAATGGGCAGTGGTGACACACACCTTTAATCCCAGCGCTCAGGAGGCAGAGGCAGAGGCAGTCAGATCTGTGAGTACGAGGCCAGCCTGATCTATAGAGTGAGTTCCAGGAGAGCCAGGCTACACAGAGAAACTCTAGAAAAAACAACAAGAAAGAGTTCTCAATTACATGTAACAGAGAACAGAGAAACACACAATAATCGGTGATCCAAATTAGTAGACACCATAACTTTCACAAGTGGCTTAGAGATAAACTAGAATCATAAACATTGTTGGATGTAGTGGTGCATGTCTCTAATCCAGCACTCAGAAAGCAGAGGCAGGCAAATCACTGAGTTTAAGACCATCCTTCTGGTCTAGGTATCTAGCAGCCAGGGCTACACAGTAGGATCCTACCTCAAAAATAAACACCACTATCTTAAGGCTGAAAGTATGGCTCAAGTATTGCTTGCCTGTCACCCATAAAAGCGCAGGGCTCGATTCCCAGCACCATATAAAGTATGATGGTGCAACATAACTGTAATCTCAACACGAGGAAAGGCAGGCAGGGTCAGAATCCGAAGGTCATCCTCACTACACAGCATATTCAAGCAGTATACATAAATAAAATAGCATGTAAACAGGTAGCAGCATTAGAGATTAAATCCATTGTAGGTGGCTTTAAGTGCTTTAAGCTGTAGGCTAGATTTCTCACTAAATCCAGACCATCACCATAGGCTGAACTTGCAACAACCTATACTTATCAGCTCAGACTCTTCAATTATCTATAAACATGGCTAATTAATTATAGTGCCCACACTTGAGAATGGTTTTAAGAATTATGTATGTAAATGCAAGTGAACTGCTTAAAGAGGCACATAGGAAGCACTTAATAAACTTCAACTATTACAAATCTTATTTGGAGTTTACCTATAAAAAAAAACTTAATAACAAAACTATAGATTTCTTCACAAGTATCTTATGATTTTTCTAAGTCCATTTTTTCTTTGTTGTTTAGAGAAAAAGTTTTACTATGTAGAACCTAAATTTGAGATCCTATTGCTTTGTTTCCTGAGTGGTGGAATTAGGAATGAGGTAGGTACCACACCCAGTTTAAATCCATTCTTTGGAATTAGCTTTCCCCATAACACAAAATTTACAAGGGTGGAACAGTAGTTTTGTTTAGCTCTTTTCCCTCTTAGGTAAAAATAAAAAACATTTTACCTGTTCTAATAAATTAGAATTTCAAACTCCAAATGGAAAAAAAGGGGCTTGGAGGCTATTTCTTAAGTGATAAGAATATAAAAGGGCATAAAAGCACCAGATTTTTACAAAACCTTGTTAGGAGAAGAGAGTCTCCAAGATAGTATGGCACTAAGCCTTCAGGCTTATCCTTTCAAAAGGTCTTTGTAAAGCCGGCTGGCAGTGGTAGCTCTCTGTCAGTAATCTCAACACTTGAGGGGCTCAGGCAGCAGAAGAGCTGTGAGTTGCAAGCCAGCCATAGCTACCAAAAAGAACTCTAAAACAAAACAAAACAAAGAGGCTGGATGTGGTAGTACACCCATAATCCCAGGACTTGGGGAGGTAGAGACAGGAGGACAACCACTTGCAAATGTTTGGCCACACACCATGTTTGATTCCAGCATGGTACTAAATTAAACTGTTTCAAAAACAAAAACACCAAAAGGACTTTGTGTAATAAAATAAAGCATATTGTTGTTAAGTAAGGTTACATGTATTATTTCTGAAATTCAAGGAATTGATCTGAAGCCTACAGTTAAACCTCAAAATCGAACTGGGTGTTGGAAGTAGTTCAGTGGTAGAGCGCTTGCCTACTTATGTTCAAGGCCCTGGATTCCATTCCCAGTTACCCTACTCTCAAAATAAGCAGCCAACTTAACCTGGAAACTCCTACTTCCAATTTACTGTAAAGGATGCTTTCGACATGTACAAAAAACGTAGAAGTGGAGGTTGTTATGTGACAGTCGCATTCGCATTCAACTTGCATTTCAACAACCAAGTAAAACTCAGCTCTGAAAATATACTTGGTGGAATCAAAAACTTTTTTCAGACCAAGTCTGACTATATAACCCTGGCTTGCCTCGAACTCTATGTTGACCCAGGCTGGCCACCAATTCACCCGGAACTGCCTGCCTCTCATGTTAGAAAATTTTAAAAATACCTGCAAAAGTAACTTTTACCAGTGTTAACCTATTTGGGTTATCTTTATGAAGATAACCTGTGGGCACTAAATTCCAAATTACCATTTTTCTTTTCTTTTAAAAAGTATTTTATTTTTATTTTATGTGCACTGGTGTTTTGCCTGAACGTATGTCTGTGTGAGGGGGTCAGATCCCCTGGGACAGGAGTTACAGACAGTTGTGAGCTCCCACGTGGTTCCTGGGAATTGAATCCAGGTCCTCTGGAAGAGCAGCCCAGTGCTCCTAACGGCTGAGCCATCTCTCCAGTCCCCAAATTACCATTTTTCAATTCAAATTAACGTTTCTACAATCTTCATTCACAGTCGGGAGAATCTTGTTTTTCATAAAGTTCTGGTTATAGACCAAAAGAGATTAAAAAAATATTTTTGAAATAAATTTGTAATAATTCAGACATAAAAACTACAAACATACTAAGCTGACTGTTCCCAACTGTAAAATTGCAGATTAATGTAACAAGGTAACTATATTTATACTGTTAAGAAACAATTTGAAAAGTTTTGCCCAATATGTATATTTTCTTTCATTACGTGAAACTCACAGAATGTAACCAAGGAAAGGGGCAAATCCTGCAGAAATACGGTACTTTAAAACGTGGAGCCATTATTTTGGTTTCTGGACCCTAAAGACTCAGGGTCCTGTCTCAACAGAGCTGAAAGAGGAGGAGGAGGGCAGATTGAAGTTTTAAAAATACTTGTCCCCACCTGTGAACCGAACCAAACGAGGGCCATAAGCTTAAGCAATCAGAAAGCTTGCAATAAAACGTTCCAAAGGTTCAGGAGTTCCCACAGAAGAGCTACGGAGTTCCCCGGGCGGGTGCCGCTTTAATCCCAGCAGGCCTTGGAGTTTGAAGCCAAGCTGGCCTGCAAAGTTGGTTCCAGGACAGCCGGGGCTACACAGACAAACTCCCGTCTCGGAACACAAAGCAGCAGCAGCAGCAACCTTCCTTCCTTAGGAAAAAAGGCAACCAACACGGCGCAGACGTACCCCCGCCAGGGCACACCTGCAGCGTTCCGTCTACCCGAGCTGCCACGGCTACCTACGGACCGGCACCGCCGACCCCTGTACATCAGAAGGCGGAGCGGGAAAGGTTTAAAAACGAAACGGAACAGCGGCACGGAACTTCCTCCAAGCGTGCGACGGCTATCAACTCCGTGAGCTCCCGAGCACGGTTTCGCGCCTGCTCTGCAGACGGGTGAACTGAGGGCAGATTGCATTCGTTAAGAGCTTTTTTCCTCAAGGTCACGCGAGTACAAAAAAACAAAACAAAAAAAAAAAAAAACAAAACCCACGCCGGGTCCCGGGTCTCCGGCGTCTCCGCGCTGGAAAGGCGGCCCGGGGCAACGTGCTCGGCGCCGCGCCGCGCGAACTCCGACCACCGCAAGGTTCTCGGGTTCAGGAAACCCCCGAGCCCCACCGGACTTGGGGACCCGACGCGCCCGCCCGCCCGCACTCCCGGGTCCCCGAGAGGTGCACCTACCGTCGCTCTCGGCCCTGACGAGCAGGGACATGCCCTTCAGCCGCTCCACGTAGCCGGAGGACACATGGCCCGTACCCCGGTCGTCCCACTGCCGGTCCTCGTTGAGCGTGTAGACCTTCACCCGCCGTCGGGTGTCGGTCATCGTGGCGGCCGGGGGCCCCGCCCGAGCGGCGAGGCGACTGCGTCCGGGAAAGGCGGGCGGGCGGCCGCAGACGGGCAACTCCGGGACCTCAGTGCCGCCGCTGGCCGCCGCGGGCTCGCATGGCCCGCTCCCGGGTCCGAGCCCCGGGCCGCCGCCTTGTCTCGCCACCCGCTCCTCGGCGCTATTGTCCAGGCCCGGGCGAGCGCGGCCGCCCAGCAGCCCCCGGCGGGGACGCGCGCAGCGCTGCGCAGCCTACCGGGCCGCCGTTCAAACTACGTGCGGCTCGGTTCACAGCCCTGCTCCCGCCGCCGCCATGACCTCCGCAGAGCCGCTTCCCGCGCCGCCGCCGCCGCCGCCTCCTCAGGCCGCCGCCGCCATGTTTTCCTTCCTTGTACCTGGCCCCGCCGCCGCAGCCGGAACCTCCGCTCCGCTCCTCCCGCCTAAAGCATCCGAAGACGACGAGCGAGCGCTCCCCGGAAGACTCGGAACGCCTCCAGCCTCCCGAGGGCCCCCGGCTCTTCCCAGAAGGCGCCTTCCTTACACCGCCGCCTCTTCCGTCTTCCTCACGGAGCCGGAGCCGCCGCCGCCATCTTGACTCGCCCCTCCAACAGCGGCGCGCGGGGCCACCTAGGCAGCGGCGGCAGGGGCGGCCCGCAGGCCCCGCCACTTAAAGAGACAGGACCGGCGCCGGCGGCGCTCGCTGCGGCGGAGGCCTCGCGCCGAGGCGGCCGCGGAGCTGCGGGGGTGGCGGGAGCGGAGGAGGCGGGACGCGGGTCGCGCCGGTGACGGACCGGGACTCCCTCGCGCTGCCCTGCGCGTCGTGCCGTGCGAGCGCGGGCTGCGTGTGCGTCCGTCGCGCCCTGTGTTCGTCATCAGCGCCGCTCCGGGCTGGGCAGGGGTGTGGAGTCGGCGGGCGGCCCGCGGAGCAGGTCGTGCTTCCGGACTCCGACCCGGCGGCTGGCCGGTGCGCGGCTCCTCCCGCCGCCCTGGGCCGGCCTGGAGCCGAGGAGCTCCCGGGAGAAGACCGTCTGGGCTGCGAGGTCGGCGCGGCCGAGCGCTCGGCGCGGCTCCCCGGGGTGGTTCTGAGCACGCCCCTCCCGGTACGGAGGCCGCCTCCCTTGCTCTGTCGGTTACCGGCGGGCGTTCCTTAGCCCTCGTCCTCCCCTCCACCCCCGTCTCGAAGGCTCTGCAGAGATAAATGCATGTATGTATGAGCGAGGTGATGTTTTGTTTTTTTGAGACGGGGTGTCACTCACAAATTGGGACCTGCCTTACAACTTCAGAGACAAGTGCTTTTGCAAAGACAGATCTGAAAGTATTTGCAGACGGAACTGAGAAGCACGTAAAAGCAAAGCAGTGGCTGTTTGTAAAGACCGGAGGGCAACCGTTTCAAACATCCAGATGACCCCGATGGCCTGTCGACAGATTGTCAATCCGTAGGGCTCGTTGGTATGCTGGCTATTTTAGAGGAACTTGGCGGTCCGCTAGGAGAGGCTGCACACTGGATAGTTGCTTACCTGCCTTACTTCTTTACCCATCAAAAAGGAGACGGTTGCTTTCAATTCTCTCTGAAATTACTGCTGGAGGGGGAAAAGTGGAATAAAGCACACTTAGCCAGACTCACAGTATTTGTCTCCTGGCTTGTTCTGATAAAGGAAATAATTTACAAGCTAATTTGTGTAATTAATTAATTACAGATTGTAATTCAGATTAATTAATCTGAAGCCGTTCACCTCTAAAATAATTGTATTCTAAATTGGTATACTCCGGGTCCCCCTCTCCACTATAAAGTGCATTTTAGGGACGTTGAATCACGCCAGACTAGGATTTTTGCTTCTCAAAATTTCAGGACTAGGACTAGCTAGCATTCAGAGCTGAGGGTTAATAAAGATATTTTAGTATAGACCTAAGCAGGAGTTAAGAGGAAGTGTGGAGCTCAGAAAGACATTTCTCAGTACGTGAGTGCAGGCTCAAAGAGCCATTGTCTGATTTTGCCCCACCCCCAATACTCAAGTACAGGATTTTGGTAGGTTTTGAAGTTACTATCTTCAAATGGTGACTGAGGAATCTAAATGAGGTCCTGAGGGGCAACTGACAGTATTACAGTTGATAAGGTAAAACTCTAGATCATAAGGACATGGAATTGTAGGATATCTTTACTGTAGATAAGGTTGACAGTCTAATAAAACTCCCAGAAAATGTCTGGAGAAAGGAAAGAGACCCTACCTAAACGCCATGTACATTCAGGCCTTAAGCATGGCTCATTGCTATTTTGAAAGAAAAAAAAAAAGACAAACACACACAAAGGGACTCTGTTGGCAATATTCACATCAAATATTGTTACAGTGAAAATTTGCTTATCAGCTGGTGAGAAGCTTCAGTCACTCGGTGAGGAGCTTTGTTGAATCAGGCTACGCCATACTGTAAGTTACACCATAGTGTGTGAAACAGTTCCGGCTGGGTCTCGCCCTACAGACCCCATTTTACAGCGACTCATGATTCCATTCCAAGGGAGAAGGATGACTGCAGCCCCTGGGGGAACCCATAAATTTTACCATCCGTGGTACCACCATCCAGCACAGATGAGTAGATGCCATTCTAGGGAATAGAAAGGGAGCTACCCAAATAAATAAATTGAGCTGTAGAGCACATAGGTCTATTAAAACATCAGGGGTGTTTGTGTCATTTTTCATTTGCTGTGACAAAATGCCATAGCACAGGCACAGCACCGGAGCAATACCTGAGAGCTCGTATTTTTGGGACGACCACTAGGCAGAAAGAGCTAATTGGGAATGGCACGGACATTTGAAACCTCAAAGTGGGCCCCCAGTGACATGCCTCCTCCAACAAGGCCACACCTTCTAGTCCACCAACTGGGGACCAAATTCAAATACATGAACACCATCCTCATTCATTCAAACCATCACCACCCAGGTGGTGGAGCGATGGCTGCTCTTCCACAGGACCCAGGTTTGAGTCCCAGCAACCACACGGGCTAACAACCATCTGTAACTCAGGTTCTAGGGAATTTAATGCCTTCATCTGGCCTCCAAAGGCACCCCATGGTGCATTTGTGTAGGTATAGCACACACACACACACACACAAAAGATATGACGCCCAAGAACATAACGAATATGCCAGACTAAAGAAAAGGTGTACTACCTCATTGGCCCCACAAGAGATGGATAGCAAATGCTGTATCACGGCCCACGTGTAGCAGGGCCCACACCTGGCCATCATCTAACACATGGTTTGCCTGGCAAGGACCAGTAATTGGAGAACTCTCTGTCCCCGGAACTTAGGCTTTGCTTGGGTTCTCTGCTGTTGATGAGGTCTACTCGAGTGCCTGCCTGCCCATTGGGGGATCTGAACCCACTGTTTTTCACTCTTGGATCCAGATTTGACTTTCACATCCTAGCTGAATTCTACAGCTCCATTCTCAAATTGTAGCTGCAGTAGCAGCTACCTTCCAGCACTGGTCTGGTTTGTTACTTTACCAATCCGGACTCTTAACCCCCCCTTCTTGAAACTCCTGCTCTGCTGTGGGTTTTTAAACTGGCATTCATTCTGTAAACCACATAGATGCATGGAAACATATATTTACTGTGTGGCATGTGATCAGAGTTAATGATTAAGATTGGAGTAAAAGAATCTGCATTCACCTTGGCCAGGTTTCCAAGGTAGGTGGGATTACCTGACAAATTGCTGTCATTAAAACAGCTAAACCTTGCGAGTGTACTGTTACTTAACGAACTCTGACACTATGGCAAGGCACAATTTGTTTCTGGCATAGTATGTTCACAACACCCATAAGTTCTCCCAAATCCTGTTCTGCCTCAGACTCGATGACTAAACAAACCTTCAGAGAGAAAAGTTACAGCTCTTGGGAGGCTGTGGGAGAAGTTGTTCTTCTCTTTTCTTTGGAGGTCCTTGGGGGTTGAACCCAGGGCCTCACAGATGATAGACAGGGACATTTTTATTTTCTTTTAATTTTGAGACAAATCCTCACTAACGTGCCCAGTTTGGAATTGAGTTTGCCTTTTAACCCACAGGGACCTTGAACTTGTGACCTTCCTACCTCAACTTCTTAAGAATAAACAAGTGGGATTACAATAAGCTCTGCTCAATTCTTTCTTTTTCTTTTCTTTCTTTTTTTTTTTAACCTTTAAAGTGTGTGTGTGTGTGTGTGTGCGCGTGTGCGCGCGCGCACTTCCATCATTTGGGTCCTGGGGACAGAACTTGCATCATCAGGCTTGTTAATAAGTGCCTTTATCTTCTGAGCCATTTAACTGGCCCTGTGTTTTGTCCATTTTTTTATGCAGTGGAGCACTAACTTTAGACATAAGTTAATTAACTTTTAGATAGCCAAATCAAACATGCAGTAGTTTATAGAAAAATCATACTTATGAGCTGGGGCAATTTATCAGCATGAAGACCTGAGTTCAGATTGTAGTACCCATGTAAAAGAAAAAGCTGGGTGTGTGTGAGGTCAGCTTGTCTCAAAACTACAAGAACAAAAATGATCTACAATGACGAAGTTGCTACAATCAATTTTTAAGGATATACATATCAGAATCCCAATGAGATAGCACTTCATACCCATGGGCAGGGGACTATTGTCCAAAAAAGCAGAAATAGCCAGTGTTGCCAGCGACCTGGTAGTGTCGGAAGCCCTGAGCACTGCCCTCAGAGAAACACTGGGGTATATGTGAAAGCAGGATGCTCTATTTAAAACACACACACACACACACACACACACACACACACACACACACAGAGTCATTTTGTTTTGCTTTGATTTTAAGACATGGTCTCACTATACAGCCTTGGCTGGCCTAGAAGACAATGTGTAGGCCAGACTAGTCTCCTACAGAGATCTACCTGCTTCTACCTCCTGAGTGGTGGGATTACAGGCATAAACACCACGCCCAGCCCAGCACATAGAAGTATGCTGGATGACTCATCAATTTTACTTGTAGATACAGATCAAAAGAACTAAAGCCAAGATATTTGTGCTCCTATGTTCACAGAAGCATAATTCACAACACTCAAAAGAAAAACAGCACAAAGGCCTACGGATAGATAAATGAAACACACCGGAATCACATATAGCATATATACACACATACAATGTAAAGTTATTTGGCTCTAGGGAAGAATGAGGGTTAGGAGTACGGATCAATTACAGCGTCTACCATGCACAAGGCCCTAGATTTAATTTCCAGAATCTGGGTTTAAAAAGAAATGAGATTCATTACACCACGAGTGAACCTTGAAACATATTGCTAAGTAAAATAAAGCAGACACAAAAGGAATATCCCAGGTTTCAAGAATAGTCACATTTATAGAGCTAGAAGTATAGTAGTTACCCACCAGGGACTGGGAGAAGGGATGATGGCGATTGCTGCTTCACGGCTACTGAGTTTCAGTCTGTGATAATGAAAGTTCTGGAGATGGATGGTGGTCACAGGGGCAAAATAACGTGGATGTACTTCATGCCACTTAAATGCTTAAAACGTGTATAAGGCAAACAGATTGAAAGATCTAACATACAAAACAAGAGCTATAGTTGATAGAGTTACCCATCCAGGTTTTTTTCCTAAATCAGTAGTTTATAGCTGTTCTTGCCACAGAGGGGAGAATGAGTAACTATGTGAACCCCTGGACATATTAATTTGTTTAACCATCTTAACCATATATATATACATGTACATATATATATCATGTGACATTCTCCTGGGTACCTTCACCATGTACAAAATACTTTTTATTCATTTTTATTTTTCCTTTTTCTGTTTTTTTGAGACAGGGTTTTTCTGTGGTAACCCTGGCTGTCCTGGATCTCACTCTGTAGACCAGGCTGGCCTTGAACTCACAGAGATCCGCTTGCCTCTGCCTCCCAAGTGCTGGGATTAAAGGCATGTACCACCACTGCCTGGTTAGACTGGATATTTTTTTCTCAAAATATTTATTTTTAAAGATTGATTTTTATAGTGTGTGTGTGTGTGTGTGTGTGTGTGTGTGTGTGTGTGTGTGAATATATACGAGTGCCCATAGAGGCCTGAAGAGTGCATTAGATCCCTTGGAGCTTGAGTTAAAGCAGCTATTATAACACCAGGTGTGGGTGCTGAGAACCAAATTGGGGTCTTCTAAAGGAACAGCAAACCTCTATATGCCTATAACAGGTCAGAGAGATGGCTCAGTGGGTAAATGTACTTGCCACCAAGCTTGATGATCTGACTTTGATCCTTGGGACATGCATAGCAGAAGGAGAGAACTGTCTCTATATGTGGCTGTATGCACACATAAATAATAGGTATAATTAAAAATTTTTAAAATAAAAGCCTTGTAATAGAAAACTAAAAGGTTGCATCTCCAAGCTATTATAATAATAAATCTCATCACATATATATATATATATATATATATATACACACACACACATATATATGTACATACATATGTTTATACACAATAAAGATGTATACTTTGGAGGTGGAATTCTGGAAGCATTATTGAAGATGAGTAGAAGAGGCCTGGAATGTAGGGAACCTCCATGAAGACTGTGAAATAGCCAGTTAGAGGCTGTCAGTAAAAACTAAAGCAGAGTTTTGAAAAGAGGAACTGACAAAAAGTACCATTTTAGGTATGCAACAAGAGGAATTATGCACCAAGTTAACATTAAGAAGGGAGTTTTTAAGTCACATGACAGTTTGAGAGTGGGAAATGGATCACAGCAGATAATTTGGCAGTAATGTGAATAACTTACAAAGTTAAAAATACATTCTAAATTTGGTGTGGTGGTGCAGGACTTTAATCCCAGCACTCAGGAGGCAGAGGCAGGAAGAGCTCTATGGATTCCAGGCAAGCCTGGTCTATATAACGAGTTCCAGGTCAGCCAGAGTTACGTGGTAAAGCCACGTCCTAAATAAATACATAAATATAAATAAATAAATAAAAGCAAACTGTGTTCTATTTTCCTTTCTGTTGCTGTGAAAAACAGTAACAAAACAACAAAACCCAACCAACCAATCAACCAAGCAAAAAAAAAAAAAAAAAAAAAACTAACTCTGATCAAAAGCAACTTAGGGGAGGAAATGATTTATTTGGTTTATACTCCCGATCACAGTCCATCGTTGAGGGAAATCAGAGTAGAAACTCAAAGCAGGAACCTGAAGCAGAAACCATGGAGGAATGCTGCTTGTTGGCTTGCTCCTTCATGCTTAACCTTCTAATAAAGCCCAGGACAACTTACTCAGGGAATAGCACCACCTGCTGTGGGCGGGGTGCTCCTGTATCAGTTAACAATCAAGACAATCCCCCACAGGACAGTCTGATCTAGGCAATTTCTCAATGGCGTGTCTCTCAGATGACTCTAGGCTCAATCAAGTTGACAATTAAAGCTAAGTAGGGCACATGAGGTCAGTTGAATTAGAGGAACATGAAGCAATCTTTTGCCTTCTGTCCTGGTACACACAGGCAACTCTTTCTCCTCTAGATTATTTGCAGTACCAAAAGTTCACTTGCGGGGTAAAGACCAAAGTTCCAGATGCACACTGCTATTTGCTGGCTCGCTACATTTTGTTCTCTCTATTCACAAGAATTTTGTCATCAAGAGATAAGTTTATCAGAACAGTCCAAAGCCTATCTGGTAATGTAGTAGATATACACGAAAGTATGGGACCAGATTGTTCAGTTTATTGACTAAAAATAAAATGAGCAACTGTGAGTTGACACCCATAATAGACCATTACTTGTATTTTCTGAGTATTATTTTATCTATGTATCTTTTTTCTTTCTTCAGTTTTTAAATTTCTTTTTTCTTCTTTCTTCATTAAAAAAAAATTACGATGCTGGGGTTCCAATGAGGGGCTTTGTGCATGCTAGACAAACACTGTACTACTGAGCTATATCTCAGCCCTTTTTAAAAAAAAAAATCCCTTCATTTTCCTCTCCTCCCTCCCTTCCTCTTCTCTGACAGGTCTTATTATATACCCCAGGCTAGTGACCTAACTTTGAACTCACTCAGCCAATAGCTGAATTTCTAAACAATACTTTCTTTAGATTTGAAAAACTTAACGTCTCATCTCAGCACTTTGGAGGTAGAGGCAGGAACATCAGAAGTGCAAGCTCATCTCTGATTACACAGTAAGTTTGCTCCCTTATAAAAAAGTGGACAAAATTAAGATAGCATATGCTCAAGTTTTGAGAAGACCTTAATCAGCAAAAATGCTCACATGTCTTCCTTGCTCCCGTTTGGGAGGACTGGATCCTCTTCAGGTCATGGCAAATCTCTGTTTTATGTCCAACCCCATGGCGAAGGTCCCGTCCTGTGTGTTCAGCTTAACATCTTTGGCGTCCTCATGATGACAGACAACTTCTTATTTTGAAGTATTACTTTGTGGTGGAAATAATAATAATATAATAATAATAGTAATATTATTATTACTATTGACAAAGAGAAAATAACCAGTTTTTTTTGAGTATAGAAGTGTCCACACATTCATTTCTCGTCACTGCTTTGAGACAGGATCTCATATAGCCCAGTTTGATGGCTTCAGACTCACTATGTAGTCAAGAATACCTTGAGTTCTTGGTCCTCCTGCCTCTACTTCCAGAGTAGAGGACTATAAGCCTGTGCGGCCACGCAGCTTCTTTTCCATCTTGGTAATCCAAAGTGGCAAGGAGGAATATGAAAGTGAATACAAAAGTATTCATTAGGCAACAGCAACAACATGGTCTTGCTGTGCCAACCAGGCCGCCCCAGACCGCTGCCCGCCCGTCTCAGCCTCCCGAGTGCAGGCAGGGGCCGTCACACCCTGCTCAGTATAAACCATTTTCAGATCTTTAAATCACCTTTGGGCTGTGACTTGGTTTTTGCAGTTCCACCCGCTCTTGTTAATACTGTATCTGGGTCTAACATGATGCTCCTTAAACGATGGGACAGTTCAGCACCTCAGTAGCTATCTGGTCTCAATGGCTATGGTTGTCCTTGACAGAAGCCAGGCCAATCAGATACAGAACCTGCATTTCTCAGACTGTCACTCAGGGAGAGGGAGAGGGATGCGTAGATCATGTGCACTCACGACTCCATCCTTGATATAAATAAATGTCTGTGCCATAGAGAAAAAAGCAGAGCATTCTGCGGGGACTCGAGTTATCTCCCATAGTGGAGCGGTTCCTTCCTGAGATCTGTGAGATGGATTGCTCGTTCCTATTGTGCCCTCCCTGACTCTGAATTGGTTTTTCTTTCCCTGGATGCAGATGTAACCCCTCTCCTACCAAGGACATGAATAAACACCTAAGATGATTTTTTGAAAAAAAGATTTATTTTTATATGTATGAGTGCTTGTCTACATGAATATATGTGCACCACGTGTGTGCCTGGTGCTCTTGGAGACCAGAAGAGGTGTTAGATCACCTGTAACTGGAATTACAGGCAGCTGTGAGCCAACATGTCAGTGGATGGGAAACTAATCCAGGCCTTCTACCAGAGAAGCATGTGCTCTTAATCGCTGAGCTGTCCTTCTAGTTCCAAATACTTAAGATGCTTTTACAGTCACTCTCAAAGGGCCTTGAGATGTCTTAGTGAGCAAAGGTACTCGCTTGTGGTCTTTTGTGGGAGCAGGGTGTGTGTCCCAGAGAGGATGAGTGGCGACTGAATCACTAGCCCAAGAAACTCAGATCCCAGAGATCAGCATCCTGGTACAGATCTACTTTACTGTGAAAGGAGCAGGGCTTTTATGGAGGAAGCAGGGCGTTGCATAAAGGAAGTCCATTCGCTTTGGTCCTTGCTTAGGAGACACTTAAATCAGCCTACCTTGGCTTAGCAGGAGGTGTGGACAAGGTCAGGAAAGGCCTAGGCCTGTATGTTTAAGCCTTAGTCTATCTGTTCCACCCATGTCGGTGAACAGAGTTTCTGTAAAGATGGAGGAAGTGGGCTCCACCCCAGCAGGCTTTCTCAAAAATGGGGTTCGATCAGTGTGCCAGGATCAGCCATTTTAAGAGCCATGCGATGTGCCGCAGGCAGAGGTCCTAGCCTTGACATAGGTGCGGATGCCTGTTTTTTCTCTCCTCTGATTGGGATCCCTTTGCCATCAACACTTGCTGCTGAGCCTGATGACCTGAGTCTGAGCCTTGAGACCCACGTGATATATAGGAAGGAGATAACTGATTCCCTTAAATTGTTCTCTGACAGCCGCACCTCCCTCCCCCTCCCACAGAAATAAAATAAATTTAGAAGAAGTGACTTTCAAGTTCTTTGACATTGTTTTCACCAAAAACAGAGTCTTTGCGGGTTATGACGGTGCTTGCCTTTGTTATTCTGAGCCTTTGGGGAGACAGAGGCGGATGGATTTCTGTGAGTGTGAGATCCTGTCTAAAAAAAAAAAAGGACTCTTGGTTGGGGTTGGAGAGAGAGCACTGCAGAGCACTTCTTACAAAGAACCCAGGTTCAGTTGCCAGCACCGATGTTGGGCAGCTCTCGACTGCCTGCAACTTCAGTTACAAGTCATCCAACATGCTCTTATGGCCTCTATGGGCATCTGCACAGAGATGGTGCATACGTATTCACTCTCACTCAGGCATAAACACATAGAAGAATATATAAATAAATAATATAAATATATATATATAATTGTATAAATAATATATAATATATAAATACAATATATAATATAAATAAATAATATAAATATAATTATATAAATAATATATAACATATAAATATAATAATATATAAATAAATAAAAATATTTTTAATAGAGTCTTGGGACTGAGGATATAGCTTAGTTGGTAAAATGTTTGCTTAGCATGAACAAAAACCTGGATTCAGTCCGAAACACCCCATAGACCAGGCATGGTGGAATATGCCTATAATCTCAGCACCTGGGACCTGAAGGAAAAAAGAGCTGAAATTCAAGGTCATCAGAATCATCCTTGGTTTCACATAAAGTATGCGGCCTGCCTGTGCCGTATAAGATCCTGTCTCAACGACGCTATAGTCTCAGGATGGCCGTGGTAGCAACATGCCCCCACGTACTTTGAGGGAAGAGGCAGCAGGATTATAATATGTGGCCATCGGGACTATACAATGAGTTTGAGGCCAGCCTAAGCCAAATAATGAGAGTCTGCCCCCCCTCCCAAGACAGGCCTTGAATTTTCCAAAACCCATCTCAAGAACCAAGCAAACAAATTACAATTAACAGAAGCAACAACAACAGCATTTCCCTCCCTAGTCCTGGGCAGATCCCAGTAAAGTCGTTTGCACCCCACAGAATGAAACGGGATTGAGGCTGTTGACAACAGAGACTATGACAGAAGGGGCAAGCAGCCTTGGCCTGCTTCTCTCGGAATGCTTTCTGTGAGGAAACCGGCCACTGTGGAGAGATTCAACAAGTGCCCTGCCACGAAGGCCACCTGTGGCTGCAAGATGCAGGGAGCCCCGGCTGAGATGGCACCGTGTGTTTCATCAGAGAACCCTGCGGCTGGCTTTTCACTGCAACTGCAGGAGAGACCTCAATCCGGGGTCTGCCCGGGCAGTCCTTCCTTATGCCTGACCGGTAGAGTCCAAAGCACAGTAACTTCAGAACACTGATTTTGGAGGTTCTGCACAACATTGCAATAGGAAGCTGATTGTTACCCGTTTGCATGACTGAAACCACTTTCATAGAGGGCAGAAATACGTTTTTTCCAGGACTGAATGAACGGGATCTAGGTAAGTTTGTGTTTTATTTCTTTATTGTTTTGTGACACTGGAGGGCTAACTCAATACCTAACTCATGGGCCTGTGCATGCTAGCCAATTACATTGAATGATCCCCAGTTTTACTTGTATAGTGCTTTCTGGGAAAGCACGGGGACCGGAATTTGGATTACTGGCACCCACAAAAAGATAAGCATAGCAGCTTGTGCCTATGACCCTGTGCTGAGGGGCTGGAGCTAGACAGATCCCTGAAGCTGGCTGGCCAGCCAGTGTGCGGTTAGTGAGCTCTGGGCTTAGAGATCCCAAAATGAGACTGGAAGGGACTGGAAAGATGATGGCTCAGCAAGAGTGCTTGCTGCTCTATCATGAGACCTGAGTTCAGATCTCAGCATCCATGTTGGGCAGCTCACAAACACCTGGGACTCCAGCTCCAAGGTACCTACCGTCCTCTTCTGGCTTCTGTGAGCACCTGCACACATGTGTTTACGCACACTCACACACACACACAAAATGAAATGGATTTTTGAGCACAGTCTAGATGTCTAGTTATGTGTGTGCATGCGTGTGTATGTGGATATGCACATATGTATATGTGTGTGCATGTTTTATGTGTGTGTATGTAAGTGTGCATATGTGCATGTGTGTATGTGTGTTTATATGTGTGAGTATGCATGTGTGTGTATATGTGTGAGTATGTGTATGTGCTTGTGTGTGTGTGCGCGCTTGTGAACCTACAGGGACCGGAAAATGTCAGATCCTTTGGAGTTGGAGTTACAGGCGATTGAGAGCATCTCAGTGTTGTGTTGTGAACTGAACTGCAGCCTTCCACAAGAGCAGCAGGTGTACCCTAACCACTGAATTATCTCCCCAGCTCCCAGACACTTTTTTTTAAACAATACAAATTGAAAAAGAATGAGTATAGAATTTTCCTTTTTAATCCCGACTAAACGGGAATATTGTTTTCTTGGAGCACTAGCTAGAGGTCAATGCCATTTCCCAGCCCTGCGCAGGGCTAATTAAACTGAGAGTGGGCACTTGTAAGATTACTGTGGTGAGGGAGAGGTCATGGTCCAAGAATCTGTTCCTCAGCCAAGTCTGATCTTAGGAGGTCATGAAGAAAGCTAGAACTGAGCAAGAAGAGCGCCAGGGCAGAAGCTGCGTGAGCTCAAAGCAGAGCCAGGTGGTCGGAGAAAGGAAAAGCACAGTTTTGGAGCGTCACACACCAAGGCCAGCGGCCAGCTTTCATACCAGCTAGTGCCTTTTACGGGATGACCCTCTTCTCTCCTTGCTTTCCTCCATTAATCATGGTGAGACAGGTGTGACACAGGAGTCCGGGTCTGTTGTGAACCATCTTGTCCTGAGATATGGAAGGTGACCTGGTACAGTCCAAACAGCAGCTTTAGTTTTCTCAGTTACGAGTGCATGCGAGACAGGGTGGTGAGAAGAAAGAATGGAGAGTGGCATGGGGTGGCATGGAGGGGGCTGGAGAGATGGCTAAGTGACAAAGAGCACTGACTCCTATTCCAGAGGACCCGGGTTTGGTTCCCAGAAGGAACCTCTTTTGGCTTTCACAGAAACCAGGTATGCACTTTGTATATAGACATACATGTAGAAGTTAGCCATTGGGGGCTAGCCACCCAGTGAAGACATGGAGGCATATTTATACGTGGAAGCCCCACTAGACCTCATCAGAGGGAACCACCATCCTGGCCGGTGCCTAACTCCATAGTGGAACACCGAGCTCTGGGCTCAGGTGCTTTCATTGGCTCAGAACTCCTCGGGTATAGATCATTAGCAATTAAACATCCCCCACAGAAATCCAACACCTGCAAACAATACAAAACACCTAGACAGCCCCTCACTGAACAGTGCATAAAACTATTTCAAACATGACTAAAAATAAACTTCCCCAACATTTCTCTTCTGTATAAGCCAATCAAAAATTGCTTTATATCTCTGCAGCACACGCAGCTTGTCCTCCAGGCTCTGGCTGGCTCTACTCCACTGGAGCTGCTGTTCTTCGTGGTCATCCCATGGTGCTGACATCTTCAGAAGGCTGGCATCTTCTGCTGCAAACTGGGCTTCACTTTCACCAATATCCTCTCGGGCTCTCTTCATGGTGCCAAGCCTCAACTTCTCTGCATGACCCCTTCAATCTGGGCCTTCAACTGCTACTTTGGCTGCACCTTCACTAATGGCCTCTCCTGGCCGCTTACGGTGCCAAGCCTCAGCTGCTCTCCAGAGGCCCCTTCATGCCTCCAAAACCAGCACTAGTTGGGTGACTCTTACAGTACCCAGGTAACAGCATGAGATGCAACCTTGGCCAGTTCTGGAAGGCAGTTTCTGTGTGCTAACCCTTAGGAAACACTTTCCAGGTTTTAAGATAGAGTCTGGTTTGCTGGAAAAAAAACTTTGGTCACTTTGACTGCAGTGAGGGTCCCTATGGGCTGGAGTTCTCATCACCACAGCACTCATGTCTCGTCAGGACCTCTTGTAGACAGGTTTGCAGAATAAAAACTGTTCAGTTCAACTAAGTGGCTTTTGGGCTCTAAGCTGCAGCTTTCACAACAGGGGGTCCTGGGTTGGTGGGAAGGATCTCCAGTTGGAACATTTTGGCCATTTGGGATTCTTAATCACCACTGCTAAGGGGACCCCTTCCATAGATCTCAAACACAATATCCTGAGCTTCACACACACAACACAGCGATCAGAAAATACACTTCATGAAACGGTACGCTGCCACGAGTGGCAGGAGGGAGCTTCGGCTCCATGATCAGGAAAAGCAGTAAGAACCTTGCTTTTTTCTGCTTCCAGCTGAACAATCCTTTATCTCTGAGGGCCTCTATTCTGTGGCTCTCACCTCAGAGCTTTCTTTCTCATTTATTTATTAATTTCACAGTCTTTTCTCTTCATAGAGGCTTATTTCTTTTCTCTCTCTCCTCTTCCTTCAGGAGCCTTCAATTAATTCCTTAATCTCTAGCCTCTGGTAGCTTCCCTGAGCATACTTTACCAGACACTGTGAGGTCTGGAGCTTTTCTCTTCTTCCTTTTCTCCACGCTGGATGAGGTGGCGATATCAGTGCTCCATGGTAGTACACCATTTGTAGTAGTTTGCCTGTGGGGTGGCTCAGCACAGAAGACAAGGAGGTATTTTCATAGGCTCAAACCCTGCCAGACCTCAGCAGAGGGAACCGCCACCACGGTCAGAGCCATACTCACAGCCGAACCCCGAGCATCCCTTTTTCCACCAGTGCTCAAAAACAATTTTAAACATAACTAAAAAAAAATTCCCCAACACAAACATACATGCAAAATACATATACAGATAATTTTTTTTTTTCAAAGAAGAAGTACAGGCTTCCTCTTGGCCATCAGAAATCCCAGGTATGGTGCATGGCTCTGATCCCCACGCTTGGGAAGTGAGGAAGGCAGATCTCTGGCTATCCTAGTCTAACATAGCAAGTCCCAGGCCAGCTAGGGCTGCACAGTGAGACACTGTCTCAAACAAACAAACAAACAAACAAAACAAAAGCAAAGCAAAGCAAACAAAAAACAATAGATAGAGACAGACAGACAGACAGATGATAGATAGATAGATACATAGATGATAGAGGTAGATTCCAGAAGAAAACGAGGAAGTATGACGTAGCCTCTCTCTACTCTCTGAGATTAAACCCAGGGAAATGTGAATGCTAGAAAATGACCAGCCCAGCGCTAATTCCTTTTATGAAAATATTTGTTTTATGTGTATGGCTGTTTTGTCTACATCTATATCTGTGCACCACCTGCATGCAACGCCTTTAGAGGCCAGAAGAAAGCTTTAAATCCCCTGGAGCTGAAGTTACAGAAGGTTGCAAGTGCCAGGGGGGTGCTGGGAATCGAACCTGGGTCCTCTTTGAGAGCAGCCAGTGCTCTCAACCTCTGAGCCACCTTTCCAGCCTAGTACCAGTTCCTTTAAAAATCTACTATGATCTAGTGAGAGGTATCCAGACTTTCAAGGAAAACTAGGGGAGGAATAATGGCAAATGTGTTTATTTCTAGCACTTTTGAACTTGACACGAATAGCACAAACCACCAACAGAAGAATTAATGAGCTGGGCTTTATAAGGATTTAAGGTTTCCTCTGTAAAAAAAATCTTGTTACTAGTGTAAAAGAATATGCTACATACTGGGACATCATGTTTGAAAATCATACATCTGATAAAGGACTTTCTACAATATGTGAAGAATGCTAAGCATTCAACAGTGAAAATCAGACAGTCCAACCCTTCAAAGACACAAAGGGACATTTACCAAAGAGATAGCTGTGAAAAGCTGTTCAGATCATTAGCTATTAGGGAAATGCAAATTAATTCCATAATTAGATAAGTATACACACCCAATAATGGCTAAAAAGAAAAAAAAAACAGTGTAATCAATTGACAGCGCAAGGAACAGGTTGCTTGTTTCATTCCACATGGTCAGTTTCTTAAAAATAAAAAAATGTGACTCACCATTGCTATTTCCTGGTTAGGTGACATTTCTAGGGCTGTTGCTTTTGCACTTCCAGTAAACATGGCCGGCTGAAATACCTAGTTCTCAGAAAAGAAAAGAATATATATATATATATATATATATATATATATATATATATATATATATATATATTTAAAATTCATCTTTATGTGCATGAGAGTTTTGCCTGCATGTGTATGGGCACTATTTTTATGCAATACCCACAGAGGCCAGAGGAAGGCATCGGGACCCCTGAGATTGGAGCACTCCCTGCTCTTGCAGAGGACCAGGGTTTCCTAGCACCCACGTTGCTGCTCCCAACTGTCTATAACTTCAGTTTTAGAGAACTGATGCCATCTTCTGACCGCTGTGGGCACTGCATGCACCCAGAGCACACACATGCACGCAGGCAAACACCCATACACATAAAAAAAAATAATCTTAAATAAAAAAGACATGTAGGCAGCTTGACAGGTCATAAAGAATCTCCTCCAGGCAGCTCAGCTGGCCAGAGTCTCATCCAGGGAGTTCTACTTCCTCTTTTCTCCTGAGCAATTGTTTGATTGAATCTATAACTTAGAGAGGGCCCTATGAATCTCCTTGCTTTCAGTCTCCAGGTCTGATAAGTTTGTCTGTCTTAGGGTTTTTATTGCGGTGATATGGCACCATGTGATATAACACCATGATCAAAAGCAACTCAGGAAGAAAAGGATTTATTTAACACTCCATCACTGAGGAAAATCAGGGCAAGAACTCAAGAAAGGATCCTGGAGGCAGGAACTGAGGCAGAAGCCGTGGAGGAACACTACTGGCTTGCTCCTCACGGCTTGCTCGGATTGCTTTCCTTATACTACCCAGAACCACAGGAGCAGGGTGGTACCATCTATAGGGAACCATATACCCCCCACCCCCACCCTGCCCCATATCGATCCTTACTCAAGGCAATACACCCAGGAAATCGCCTACAGGCCAATCTTACCGAAGCATTCTCTCTATTAACACTGCTCTTTCCGGGTACGTTTCAACTAGAGGGAACCGCTGCACAGAGGCTGCCAGCCCGGCTCACCACGCAGGTGTTGGGCATCTGAACCCAGGTCTTCTTGCTCCACACAGCAAGCGCTTTACGGAGTCGCTTCCTGGGCTCCTCCACCCCTGTTTTTGTTTGTTGAATCGTTTTTGTTATCATTATTTCGAAACAGTCTCACTGAGAATCCATAACTGGCCTTGATTCAAGACCCTCCCACCTCAGACCCCTAAAATGTTGGGGTTAAGGATGTGGCCTGCTACCCCCGGCTTGAGTTCTCTAAAGGAGACCCTGTCTCTAAACACAGGGCTAGCAAGATGGCTCAGAGGGTCAGGTGCTTGCTTTGCAAGCCTGATGACTTGAGTTTGAGCCCAGGTAGAAAAAAAGCAGCAGCATCTCAAAGTTGTCCTCGGACCTCCACGTGCGTGCGCTATCGCCTGAGTTCAGGTCGTCAGGCGTGGTGACAGATGCAGCAAATGCCCCTGTCCACTGAGCCATCTCAGCAGGACAGATTTTAATAAAAATTGAGGTCAGGTATCGTGATCTTTCCATCGCTGTTCTCTCTGCTTGGGATGCCTTTGCCTATTCAAGGGCATCTGAGCCTATCTATGAATTTGAGGATCGTTTTCCTACTTTTGTGATGGTTTCAATGAAAGTGGCTCCCATATGCTCATATATTTGACTCCATGGTCCCCGGTTGGTGGAATTGTTTGAGAGGGATTAGGAGGTGTGGCCCTGTTGGAGATGTGTTGCTAGGGGAAGGCTTTGATACATAAGCTTTCAGCTATTACACCTGCCTGTCTGCTGCCGTGCTCTCTGCCGTGATGGTTATGGACTGGGACCATCTGAAGCAATAGGCAAGACCCTAACAAACTTTTTCTTCTGCCCATTGCCTTAGTCTCATCATGGCAACCAAAGAGTAACTAAGACAGTAACCTTAGCTGGGCATGGTGGTGCATGGCTTTAATCCCAGCACTAGTCAGGGGAGTCAGGCAGATGTCTATGGATTTGAGGCCTACATAGTGAGTTCTAGACCAGCCAGGGCTACATAGTAAGACCCTGTCTCAAAACAAACAAGCAACATTCAAAAATCCCGAAGCCACCCAAGCATTTGATCTCTTACATACAATCTATGTTTTCAGTGTGTGTGTTTCCATGTGCAGGCATGTGCAGGCCAGAGGATAACCTGCAAGTGCTACTACTTCCATTGAGATATGGCGTCTGTTGGCCTGGAGGTCACTGATCAGGCTAGACTGGCTGGCCTGATGGCCCTAGGGATCCACCTGTCCCCACCTCTCCAGCGTTGGGTTACGACCATGCACTAGCTCACCTGGCATGCCCCGTGAGTTCTGGGGACTCAACCCAATTCCTCATGCCTGGGAGGCAAGCATTTTACCAGGTGAGTTCTCTCTCCAACCAGACAACCTCGTTGTGGCTGTTAACGACCAGTACTTCTTGACAAGTATGTAAGCTCCACAAGAAAAAGGATCACAGTATCCTCAGAGAGTGGGGTAGGGCTGAACGCGGATGAGGCCCCCAAGTACTGCCGAATAGGTGAATACTCAATAACTTTGGTGATGGATGAAGACCTTCTGCCTGGGGTTTTTCTATTTTACATTTTCTAAATATCCGGCTTTGCTCTCCTCGCTTCTCACGCTGACTCTGTTTTTCTTTTCTGTTGCCATTCTGTGGATTGAACCCAAGACTTCATGTATGTTGGACAAACTTGTCCCATTGCTGTACAGTTTTTTACTCTTTTACTTTTGCTTTTAAAGTGTGTTATGATACAGTTTTACTTTTAAAGTGTGTTATGATACAGTCTTACTTAAAAGGTTTCTGAGTGTAACTGAAATATATTTAAGAATCTATTAATGATCACAAATAGAGAATTCAACAGCATTCTCAATCCTTTATTCAGTCATACTAATATGAGAAAGTCATACTTTGGCCTGCCTTCGGGTGTAATGGTTTTTCCTTTGAAAAAGGGGCGTGGGTGTGGCTGCTTTCTGCCATTTTTGGTCCGAGCACTGTATCTAAACTTTGAAACCTTTGTAACTGTTACTTTTTCTCTGGCAACTTGACTCTGCTTCTCTGTTCCCAGCTGAAAGATTTCTAACTTTTAATGGTTAAAACCTCAGTTAGCTCAAAGGATTAAGAAGGAAAGGAACAGAAAAGAAACAAAAGAGAAACTTTTACAGCCTTTTTCTGGCTGTCTTAATCTGAGCCTGGGGAACTGAACTAACTCTACCCCACTCCGGTTCAGCTTCTCCCCGCACCACAATTACTGAGAAAGATCTAAATAGTAACCTTTTTAACTAACCCAGTTAGTACCCTTTATCCGAGCCTTCTTTCTGCCTGCTTTCCCTATCCTCGTCCTTTGTGCTCTCTCTTTCCCTGTCCTACTGCAACTGCTATTCCAACTGTCACTCTCTCTCTTACAAACCTCCCTCCAAGCTGTTCCCAGAAGTCCACGCAATCACAAGGAGGAAGGGCTTTAAAGCACAAAACACTTCTTTGGCAAAGTCTTACTCTACATTCAAGTATGGAAAAACTTTGGTTTCGGGCATTAACTCTTTTGTTTTGATTTTCAAGACAGAGTCTCACTATGTAGTCCTAGCTATCCTGGAACTTGCTTTGTAGACCAGGCTGGCCTCAAACTCAGAGATCTGCCTGCCTCTGACTCATGAGTGCTGGAATTAAAGGCATACATCACCACTGCCAAGCTACAGGTGTTAATTTTTTGGGTTTATTTTTATTTTTTGTAACATGTGTAGGTGTGTGAGTGTCTGCATGTGATTAAATGCACCAGAGATACTGACTCATCTGGTGCTGGAGTTACAAATGGTTACGTCTGATGTGAAAGCTGGGAACTGAACTTGGGACCTCTGGAAGTATGCTTAACAACTGATCTGTTTCTCCAGCCCCCTTATTTTCCCCATCATTAATTTTCAAAGTTCTTGATTACTGGATTATGATGTTCTGAGAAATATTTACTCATATTATTTGTATGTGTAAGAATTATTTTCTCAGAAATTATACCTTTTTATTGTCCAGTGATATTTTCAATAAAAAGCTTTGCTTATACGATGCCATTTTGCATTGGTAATCACGTACTTGTTTCATATTTTAGATATTTGGAAATGAAGAAATTTCTATCATTGATGTGTCTTATGATCATTGTCCACCAGATGGCGGTCATACCATAGACATCAGCTCATTGGCCGGTGTTGCCTCCAGGGCCCTCTACAGACACCAAAATCTGAGGATGTTCAAGTCCCTTACCCATTAAATAGGCGTTAAGGACGGAGAGATGGCTCTGTGATTAAGAGCACTGACCGCTCTTCCAGAGGACCCATGTTGACTCCTGACCCTTACACAGTGGTTAAACAATCTGTAACTCCAGTTCCAGGACATTTGATCCCCTTTTGGCCTCTGCAGGCAAGGAAAGCACATAATGCACAGACATACACGCAGGCAAAACACTCATACACACAGTAATATATTAATAAATAGATACGGCTTTGAAATAATTTATCCTTTGCATACGACCTATGTGTATCGCCTTATATATTCTATATTCTATGTTGCTAGATGATATAACACATAATACAATGTCAATGCTATGTAAATAATAATTATACTTTATTGTTAGAAAAAATAATGACAAAAAGGAAAAGTCCTGCATGTATAGCACAGGTGTAATTTTTTTCTGAATATTTTTAATCCTTTTTTGGTAGAATCTAGAGTTGTAAAACCCATAGATATCTGCTATAATATTGTCATCTATCTATCTATCTATCCATCCAGTGGTTACAAGGGTTTCAGCTACTTACATTTAGATTAGCAGAAGAATGGGGTACAGTATCTGCGGAGAGCGACTGTCATCTGATGGTGTAAGTACATTTGATTTCAGTGACAATCACGGATTTTACGAAAATAATAGGGTGATGTGTTATTTATGGACGTATTAGGACCCTTGCTAAGAGGGTAGGAAAAGAGAATAGCTCAGACCCTTCAGCGTCTAATCTGAGGTGAGGGCAGCTTTAAGGGAGAAAAATTAACGTCACTCCTTAGCATACGCAAAATTAGAGATTCTATATAGCCGCCTGTATGAAATCTGAAATAGCCTGCCTGCTGGAAGAGAGTATCTTCATAAGGTCGGAATGAGCAAATAATTTTACATGGAATGCAAGATACAAAAAACACTATCCATAAAGGAAAAGATCGATCATTTGAACTTGTAAAATGGTTTGTGTTCAAATGGAATAAGAAAGGGAATAAAGAGAGAAACCTCTGGTTAAGAGAAAACATTAATATTTTCGCTGGAAATTTGTACCTACAATATAATAAAAACTCATGGAAATTGATAAGAAGTCAATCCAATAAAAATTGGCTCAGTGAGACAAACAAAATGGGAGACAAAAAATGTCCAACCAACATTTGAGAACATGTTCAGCATTATTATGCAAGCAAAAGAAATATTTCATGAAGTACCATTATATACTCACCACAGTGGTTTATATAAAGAGACTACTGAAGGACTAGTGTCTTAGTTATTTCTCTACTGCCATGACAAGACACCATGACCAAGTCGACTTACAAAGGAGAACTTTTAATTTGGGGTTCATGGTTGCAGAGGTTAGAGTCTATGGTCATCACAGCAGGGAGCATGTCAGCAGGCAGGCAGGCACGGTGCTGGAGCAGTAGCTGAGAGCTTAGATCTAGATCTGAAAGTAGGAAGCAGAGAGAGCTAACTGGGAATGGCATGTGCTTTTGAAAGCTCAAAACCCACTCCCAGTGACACACCTCCTCCAACAAAGTCACTCCTCCTACTCCTTCCCAAACAGTTCCACTAACTAGCCTATGTGAGGGTATTCTCATTCAAGCCACCATAGCTAGGAAAATAGCTCAGTCAGCAGAATGCCTGCCTTGCTAACATGAAGACCTGAGTTTGATCTCCAGAACCCACTTAAAAATGCTTCATATGTTGGTACAGCCTTGTAATAATCCCGGTGCTGGGGGGGGGATACTTGGAGCTTGCTGGCCAGATAGCTTATCCTAATTGGTGTGCTCTTGACTAATGAAAGACCCCATCTCAAAGGAGATAGAAGGCACTCCTGAGTATGACAACTAATGTTCTCTGGCTCCCATAATCATCCTCACACACATGAACATACATGCATAGACATACATAAAGGAAAAAGACCAGCACTACTAGGCTGGGCATAGTGGCATATGTGTTTAACCCCAGCACTTGGGAGGCAGTTATATGTGGGTCTCTGTGAGTGATCAGGCCAGCCTGATATACATAGTGAGACCCTGTCTCAAACAAACAAACAAAACCAAAACAAACAACAACAAAAAATAAAGAAATAAAAATAACAATATTGCCAGGCGATGGTGGCACATGCCTTTAATCCCAGCAGTCAGGAGGCAGAGGCAGGCGGATCTCTGTGAAGTCAGGGCCAGCCTGGTCTACAGAGTGAGTTCCAGGACAGCCAGAGTTACAACAGAGAAACCTTGTCTCAAAAAAAAAAAAAAAAATTAAATGTTGGCAAGAAATGGGAGTAAGGGAAACTTATCCACATTGCTGGTGTTAGCATACATAGGTACACTTGTTTTGTAATAACGTTAGACACATGATATTTTCCACAAATCTAGATAAGCACATACTTCATGACTGAATAGTTCTATTCCTAGATGTATAACAGAAAAGAAAGTTTATGTCCAGCAAAAGACTAATATGGAAATATTCATCACTGTATCAGAGTCTAGTGTTCTCTAGCACATCTGCTTGCTCAACTCATGGTTCATACAAATAAACCACAAGTATTTTTTTACTTTAATGCCAACATACAGTAAAGAATGTTCTATTGACAGGATGGAGGATAAAAAAAACATTGTGGTGAAGCACTGAAAATACAATCATAATTTTGCCAACTCTCCTTTTTCTTTTCTTTTTTTTTTCCCCCTGAGACTGTTTTTCTCTGTTGCAACTCTGGCTCTCTGGCTATCTTAGAGCTCACTCTGTAGACCAGGCTGGCCTTGATCTCACAGAGATCCTCCTGGGATTAAAGTGTTGGGATTAAAGGCATGTGCCACCACTGCCTGGACTACTTTTTCTTGAATAGGGAAGGACCTGGGCTGCTTCAGCTGCTGAACACTGAAGAATGACATAGATTTCTATGAAATTATGGTTTCTGAAGTGACTCAGATTAGGTAGGTGCTTGCTTTTCTTTTTTATGTTTAACACCAAAAGTACCAGCAACAATAGAAACAGGTGAATTGGATATCATTTAAAAAAAGTTTGTATTTCCAAAAACACCTTTAAGACAGGAAAAAGAGTAGAGCAGGCAGTATACACCTGCAATCTCAGTTTTTGGGAGGCTAAGGCAGGAGGACAGCTGTGAGTTCAAAAGCACTCTGGGGTACATAGTGAGTACCAGGCAAGCCAGGGACATACAGCAAGATCCAGTCATGGCCCTGTCTAGCTCAGGGGTAAAGCACTTGCCTGGCAAGACCCTGTATTCAATCCCTAGCATCTTCAAAATGACAGAAAATTCCCAAATCATATGCTTAAAGAGGAATCTATAGCTAGAACATATAATCTACACACAGAAACCAATAATAAAACGACAGCTAACGAAAATTAAAAGTGAGTAAAGGTTGTAGTGGATGTTTCTCCAAAGATGATGAATGGATACTAAATATGTTGAGATGCTTAGAATTATTAGTCATTATGAAATGAATCCAAACCAAAATCAAAGATAGCTTCTCTCCCACTGGGACACTTAAAATTAACTTTTGTGATAATATGAAGAATCACCCTTTATGCAATGCTGATGGGAATATAAATTGACCGAGCTAGTTTAAAATATCTTCAACATATTATTCACAGTATTAGTTTATGACGTAGCACTTAGACTCTCTGGTATGGACCCGAGAGAACTAAGTATATTTCTACATAGAAGATTGAATGCAAATATTCACAGTAGCGTTACTCATAACACCCCAAAAGAGTAGGAAAAAAAACCTCCAAAATTTACCAACAAAAACACCCTGGTAAATGTACACACGGAATACAGCTCGCCTATCTACAATGGGTTTTCTTTTAGTCCCATAAGGAACAAAACTTTTATTTATGTGACAACATATATGAATTTTGGACATGTCAAGTGAAATAAGATTATTACACAGAAAGGACACTGCATGATTTCACTTATGAAGAGCCTAGAGCAGTAAGTAACATTCACGGAGCAGGAGAGTGGTTGTCAGTAGCCCAGAGGTGACAACCGTGAGCTGAATGTTGAATGGTACAGAGTTGCCGTTTGGACTGATGCACTCTGGGGACGGATGGCAGTGACGGCTGGACAGCCATGTGGGTGCATACAGCACCACACAAGTATAAACTGAAAATGGTGTCAGTATGGTAAGTTTTATGTCTATTTTGCCACAAAATGAGTGCATAAGAGAGGGAAAATAAAGGCAGCCATTAAAAAAAAAAGCAAAAGGAAGCATTTTAATGCTAAGAATGGAGGAGAGTGGGAGCAATGGAAAGGGAAAGTTCTTGTACAACAAGTCCCGTTTTCTACACCCACCCCTTTGAAACCGCACTGAAAGAAGGAAGTTAATTAAAAAACAAAACAAAACTGGGGGAACTCAACCACGCCTCCCAACAGACAAGAAGTGGACAGCAAGGGGAAAGCACCGAGGGGAAGGCACAGGGAATAACCGAGCCCTCTCAACTGAAGGCAGGTTAGCCATTGTCCAAAGACTCAGCTCGTCTTACGAAAAGTCCCAATCCTACCGAAATGTGGTGAGCAGGGGTCTGGAGGAAATAGCACATCTGTACAATGTTGTAGCGGTGGTCAGTGCGGCACGCTTTGATGATGATTAGGGACAACGAGGAGGAGGCATGGAAGAAGGGAGAGAAGAAAAGGGGTAAAAAGGAGGTGGCGTATTTGGACAGGGGTGATGGGAAGGGAAGAAAAGACCCACAGCATATAAAGCAGATAAAAATCCTCGGGAGGCTAAGTTTATCCTACTAAGGGAAGTATAATTTCCCCAATATTTTATGCCACAGGACCTTAATTAATGAATTTATTATGATGAGATTTCAAAGACTTAAAGATCGAATGACAAAATGAAAATGCAGATCATGGGGTCTGAGCAACATGTCCCTCATGATCCAGGTCCCAAGTCTGGCTGGCAACATTCCACTGTGCTGAGAAGGAGCAGGGAGCAGGAGGCGAGGTCGGCCACTACTAGCTGCTTTTTTCAAACTGGTAGGAATTTTGTTGACTTGATCTCATTCATATAGTGCCGCCTCTTAAGTTTTTGTGACTTGATCTGTCTCTATTTCATCAGGAAAAGCAAAGTGAACCCCATTTTGGCAAGGTAGTTGAGCATTAAATGAGATGCTGCTGTCTGTAACACGTGGAGCAAAATCCGGTTTGGGAAAGGGAAACAGCATCAGAACATGCAGCATGCTGATCCGGGGTTCCTCTTTTTTACGGTTGTTCATATGATCCTGTCCCTGTAGATCTGGGAGAAACCCTACTGCCTGATGTTTGAGTCACTACTATTAGTGGATTAATACAACGTGTTCTTCAAACAGCTGACATTCCTGACTCACATGTAGAATTAGCACCCCCAAATAGAAAAGCCCTCACCTGACTTTGTCGTATAAATATCTCCTTCTCTTGTAATAAAAGTGATGCTGAAGTATAAATAGAACTATGAGCCGTCTTCCTCACATAGTTATCTTGAGAGACACATCAATTAAAAAGTATTGCCACCATCTATCGAAAGCCATGCGTAAGGGAACAAAGAGATAATATCTCACTAGGAACTGCTTCTAATTCTCAAAATTACCTATTGCCCTGCTCATCCTACAAAAGAAAAGTTGTGGGTTCTTATTCTCTCTGCCTGTGGGGTCTTGCTTCCTTCCCTTGGGGATGGCTAAGCTATTGGCCACTAGCTTAGCTCCTGGGAAGAAAAGCACAGGGGAGGAGTTTCTGCACCCAGGCGGGTCCCAGCCAGGTCAGAGGACTAAGAGCCAAGGCGCATGAACCGGACTCTCAGGAGAGGTTGTCAGAGGAATGTCTCTCTGCTTAATGCAAGGGTCATTACATTTATAGGGTGGGGTGAGGGAAGGTCTTTGGTACCCAGGGATGGGAGCCATTGGTTGAGACAGGGATACTGGAATAGTTGCATTTACATTCTGGGGTGCTTTGGGCATGTTCTAGGGAACAGAGACTTAAGTAAGCAACTCTGCTGTTGTGGACTGCCTTGGGGGGAGGGGAGAGTTTTGCTGTGGCTCGTGCTCTGCCAGTGCAGAGGGGAGGAGCCAAACTTCCACCAGCTCTTTAGACTAGGAGCTGGTCACAAGCACCCTCTAGACCCATACCTGCCTGACTGTTCCACCAGGGCGTGCAGTGCTGTTTTCCTCACATCTCTATGTCCATCACAAACTCAGGAGTACATCGATTACTTTCCCACTCACCCAGTTGATTTACCCTTCTAATGTTTTGTATTGTCAGAATTAATAAGGTCAATTAAGTTGCTGAAAGCAGTATTTTGTTGTGTTCTTTCTCTGTGTGTTGCATGCATGAGTACATAGGTGCATGCACAGGGATACTACGGGATGACACAGGGTGAATTCTGCTATTGTGTTCTCTACTTTATCGTCTTAAGACCGAGACTTTTACTGAACAGGAAGGTCACTGCTTCGGCCATTACTGGCTAGCCAGTGAGCTCCCTGGATCTGCCCGTCTCTGCTTCCTAGTGCAGGGTTACAGACAGGCACAGTCATGCTCAGCCTTCTACATTGGTGTTGGGGATTGGAACTCAGGTCCTCATGCTTTCAAAGCAAGTGTTTTACCAGCTGAGCCACCTTCCCAGCCACACGTATGGCATTTCTGATTTGTATTTCCCTGATACTTAGGAGCTGAACCATCTCTTTACGTGGACTTGGAGAGATGGCTCAGCTGTTAAAGGCCAGGCTCACGACCAAAAACATTTATTATTTTTTTATTCCACATTTGCTGCAACAGGGCATATGGAGCCTTCATAAAAGCCTGGTAATGGCAAGTAGCAGCTTATGGTAATGCCCAAAATAGCAAATATAAACCTTGATAAAACTGCTAAGCAAACAAAAAGGTCTTTTAAGACTGAATGGCCCACTACTTATTTGAATTATGCTATATTATCACTCAAATTAAACTGTTGAATGGAGACTTTTGAGTTTTAATAAAAGTCTTCAGGTTTGTAGGATGTCATAATTATCATTATTAATCTGGGCAATTTTAATATAGAACATTTATTTGGAACTGAACTATGCCTCTTCCTTCAGTTTAGAGTATTCCTGGATTTTTTCCCTAGAAACAAAAGCTAAAAAAGCTTCAACTGTTCTGACTAAAACCGAATAGGATGTTTTGCTGTTAATCCTCATTAAAAAACAAAACAAAACACTGCAATGTCCTGGTGACACAGCTCCCCGGGAAAGCACCTGCTGGCAATGCTCAGGTCAATGATTTATTTATTTTTGTTTTATGTGCATGAGTGTTTTGCCTGCATGTATGTCTGTGTGAGGTGTCAGATTCCTCTGGAACTGGAGTTCCTGACAGTTGTGAGCTGCCATGTGGGTGCTGGGAGCTGAACCTGGGTCCTCTGGAAGAGTAGCCAGTGCTCTTAATTGCTGAGCCATCTCTCCAGTCCAATGCTTATTAAGTCTTACATGCCTAGTTTCAACCCTCAACACTGAAAAAAAAAAACCCAAACGAACAAACCACCTATGAGAATTGTGCTTGAGAGCACACATGTGTTTTAAAAAAAGACCTTGATGTGATGAACAGTAGCTAAGATGGGGATAAAAGATGTAAAAAGTAACTTTATACAGCCACCGCTTAGAATGACCCCACAGATGGCATAGGTAAGTGTAATCTGTATATTTTAACCCTCTGTAAAGACTTCTATTAAAAAAAAATACATCCCATATACAGCCTGTAACATTTTCAGGTTAATTCTGTTTCAGTCAAATGTATCAAGACCTGATTTCCCCAATACGACAATATCCAATTTCTAGAAAACGAGTTTGTTTTAAATAAAGGATGGTATAAATATTGCCAGTGAGAAATGATACATCAGACAAAACTATCTTTCAAATTCAGTTGACTAGTAAAACCTGTTAGAACTCACAATATGTTTAGCAAAATTGCAAATGAGAGTATACAAAAAACAAAACGTTGGGAACATATTTAATAGAATAAACACAAAGGTATATTCTCAAAACTCTGGAAACCAAAGGGACTCAAACTAGGAAAAAAATTAGTTGAGGCTTCTTCAAAATTTAGTGCAATGCCACGATATTAAAGACAGCACAGTATTAACATAAAGATCAGGAACACAGATCAAGGCTCGAGTATGGTTCTCAGCAGAGACGTTAGAACAATTCCATCAGGGAAACACCCGTCCCAACCAACCAACCAACACTCCTCACTGTAAGGTGCATGCAAAACCATTACTATAGCCCTCCTGGGCTCCGCCCACAGGCTGCCTGCTTTCTGATTGGTTGGCGCGGCTGAGGCCTCTTGGCAACAGACGTTAAAGCTCCAGTTGGGAGGGGACCAGGAGACAGGGAAGACCAAAGGAAGGGCGGGCAGTGTGCGCAGGTGCTGCACCGGACCATGAAGGAAGAGGAGAAGGGAATCCCCGTGAGGGTGGCGTTGCGCTGCCGCCCTCTGGCCCCTAAGGAGATCGGCGAGGGCTGTCGGATGTGCCTCTCCTTCGTGCCCGGGAAGCCTCAGGTGCTGGTCGGCGCGGATAGATCCTTTACTTACGATTTCGTGTTTGACCCCTCCACTGAGCAGGAGGAGGTCTTCAACACGGCGGTAGCGCCCTCGTTAGGGGCGTGTTTGAAGGTTACAACGCCACTGTCCTGGCTTACGGACAGACCGGCTCTGGGAAAACCTACTGCATGGGAGGCGCGTACCGGGCAGACCAAGGGAACCAGCCGAGCATCGGGGTCATCCCTAGGGTGATACAACTTCTTTTCAAAGAAATGGGCGAAGAGAGGGACTCTGAGTTTACGCTGAGAGTGTCTTACCTGGAGATCTACAATGAAGAGATCCTGGATCTTCTGTGCTCACCTTGCGAGAAGGCTTCTCAGATACACATCCGGGAGGATCCCAAGGTAGGGATAAAGATTGTGGGGCTCACGGAGAAGACCGTTTCAGTTGCTTCTGACATGGTTTCCTGTTTGGAGCAGGGAAACAGCTCTCGGACCGTGGCCGCCACAGCTATGAATGCACACTCCTCCCGATCTCATGCCATTTTCACAATCACCATAAGGCAGAGGAATAAGACTGACAAGAGCAACAGCCTTCACTCTAAGCTGTGTCTTGTGGATCTGGCTGGATCAGAAAGGCAGAAGAAAACCAAGGCGGAAGGGGATCGCCTCAAAGAGGGTATCAATATTAACCGAGGGCTCCTGTGCCTGGGAAACGTAATCAGCGCTCTTGGAGATGGCAGGAAGGGGAGCTTTGTGCCCTACAGAGATTCCAGGTTGACTCGCCTGCTTCAAGACTCTCTGGGAGGCAACAGCCACACTCTTATGATCGCCTGTGTGAGTCCTGCTGACTCTAGTCTGGAGGAAACGTTAAATACCCTACGCTATGCTGACCGCGCGAGAAAAATCAGGAACACACCCGTCATCAACACTGATCCCCGGACAGCTGAACTCAATCACCTGAAGAGTCAGGTACAACAGCTGCAGCTCTTGTTGCTACAGGCCCGTGGAGGTAGCCTGCCTGGATCTATAAATGTAGAACCATCAGAGACGCTCCAATCTTTGATGGAAAAAAATCAGTCCCTGGTAGAGGAGAATGAAAAGTTAAGTCGCGCTCTGAGCGAGGCGACTGGTCAGACAGCCCAGATGTTGGAAAGGATCATTGTGACAGAACAAGAACATGAAAAACTTAGCGCCAAGCTGCTAGAGCTCAGGCATCATGCAGCCTGTAGACTGGATCTTCAAAAGTTCATGGAGACTTTGGAAGACCAGGAATTAATAGAAAATGTAGAGATGATTTGTAGTCTGCAACAAGCGATTATTCGCTTATCAGATGAAACCGTTGCTTTCCTGGCTACGGCCGCTGAATCTTCAATGGAAGAAGAAGCTCAAGTGGTGATACGTCCAGAGGCAAGGAGGCCTTCTGAGGCTTTCACGACGCAGCAGGCTCTACGTCAAGCTCAGATGACTAAGGAACTCGCTGAGTTGAATAAAGCCCTTGCCCTGAAAGAGGCCCTAGCTAGAAAGATAGCTCTCGGTGGCAGCCAACTGCAGCCCATGCAGTGCCAGTGTGAGGCCAACATCAGAAGTCTAGAGTTGGAAGTCACCAGCCTGCATAAGGAGAAGGAGAAATGGCTTCTGGAACTCCAGACGTCAAAGAAGGATGTCAACCAAGCCAGGGTGAGTGAACACCGCCGCAGATGTCTCCGAGAGCTGGAGGCTCAAATCGCTGAACTGAAGAAGAAACTAAATGAACAGTCCAGGCTTCTGAAGCTGAAGGAGTCCACTGAGCATACTGTCTCCAAACTGACCCTGGAGATTCGGGTGATGAAAACCCAGCGAGTACAGTTAATGCGCCAGATGAAGGAGGATGCTGAGAAGTCTAGACAGTGGAAGCAACAGAAAGACAAAGAAGTAATCCAGTTAAGAGCACAAGACCGCAAAAGGCGGTACGAGCTGCTTAAACTTGAAAGAGACTTCCAGAAACAGTCCAGTGTGCTCAGGCGGAAAACTGAAGAGGCAGCGGCTGCCAACAGGCGCCTCAGGGATGCCCTCCAAAAGCAACGGGAAGCAGCAGATAAACGGAAAGAAATTCAGAGCCGTGGAATAGAAGGCTCAGAAGCACGAGTGAAGAACTGGCTTAGAAATGAAATCGAAGTGATAGTCAGTACTGAGGAAGTCAAACGCCATCTGAATGACCTTCTTGAAGATCGGAAGATCCTAGCCCTGCATGTGGCGCAACTTAAAGAAAGGAAGGAATCCGGGGAGAACCCACCTAAGTTCCAGAGGTGTACATTTGCTAGTGATGAAGTATGTGGTAATGCTTCAGAGCCAGAACATTCTATGACAAAGCAGATTAAAAGCCTAGAGTCTGAAATGGAACTCAGGAGTGCTCAGATTGCTGACCTGCAGCAAAAGCTCCTGGATGCAGAAGGTGAAGACAGGTCAAAACAACACTGGGAGAATATTCCTACAATGCTGGAAGCCAAATGTGCCCTAAAATATTTAGTGGGAGAGGTGGTCTCCTCCAAACTACAGGTCAGCGAGCTCGAATGCAACCTGAAACAAAGCCAGGCCAGCTATTCTAAAATGCAGAAGGTGCTGTGTGAGGAGCAGAGTCACCTTGTTGCAGTAGAGGCAGAGTCGAAAGCTGAGTTGTTCAAGGTGGAGCAAAAGCACCAAGAGAAGGTGCTTTACCTTCTCAGCCAGCTGCAGCAAAGCCAGATGTCAGAGAAGCAGCTGGAGTTGGCAGTTAGCAGAAAGGAGCAGCAGCTGCTGAGCACACTGCAGTGTCAGGAGGAACAGTTTAGGAAAATGCAAGAAGTGTGTGAACAAAACCAGCAGCTTCTCCAAGAGAATGAAAGCTTCAGGCAGAAACTGACCCTCCTTCAAGGAGCCAAAGGGCAGAAATCTCATCTTTCCAACCACGACCTTCAATCTCCAGATTCTTCCTTTGACTATATCTCACCTCTCCCAAAACCAATCTGTGTTAGGGACAAGTTCCTGGAACAAAGCATGGACACAGGAGACGGAAGGGATCATTCAGAGCGTTCTCCAAATGAGTCTGAAGACGGCGATGCCGATGATGACTGGGAACCAAGGAAACTGGCTAAGGTGTCCAGGAAGGTGGCCCAGCGGTGCTCCTGCAGGGGGTGGTGTGGGAACAAACAGTGCGGGTGCAGGAAACAAGGGAGGGACTGCGGTGGGGCCTGCGGCTGTGACCCCACAAAGTGCCGGAACCGCCAGCAAGATCGAGAGAGCTTGGGTACTGTTGAGTGGGACCAGAAATCTGAAAGCTCCTTCAAGCTGGAGGATCCTACAGAGGTGACCCCAGGACTGAGCTTCTTCAACTCCATTTGTGTCACTCCCAATACCAAGATCCTCAAAGGGGTGTGTGATACAGATCAGGTCCTGTTAAGGAAAACTGCTCTTGTCGTTTCCTCAGACCTCCCAGACATGAAACACAGAGCAAAAGGATCCCAGGAATATAAGGCCACGGGGATGGGGAAGAGAAAGAAACGAGCTCTGGCCAGCAATAGCAGCTTCTTCTCTGGCTGCTTTCCTCCCAAAGAAGAGACCTGCTGAGCGTGTTGTCAGCTCTGCTCTCCATTGCCCCGCAGACACTTCCAAGCTGCGGTGGGGTAGGGGTTGTTTTCAATGACCCCCCTAAATTGTAGTTTTCTTGCTATTGAGAAAAGGTACAGGGTGTTACTGAAAGAAGACCCTAGTTGATTGTTGTCCCTTTGACTGCTGTCCCCCACCCAGGAACACCATTTTCTTCTCCTGAATGAAGCCACCTACTGAACACATCAGGGACACATCAGGAACCAATTCTCAGGTCAATGGAGCTCTTTCTTTGTGATCACTCAATGCTGTCTGCTCATGGAGGTGAGGCTGAGGTCTTCCTCTCTTGAGACTGTCTCAGCTTAAAGGAGAAGCCTGTCTCCTTAAAGGAGAACACTTTCACCCACCTCAGGAACTGGGCTGGGATCTTTCTTGTCCTGACTCTGTCTGTATTTCAAGTTTCTAACGGGACCCCAAAATTGTTTTCATTTTTAAATATTAAAGAAAGAGGCTTCAGCTCTTCCAAAAATGACTATAGACTCTTCTATCCCATAGCATACAAAAATGAGTGAAAAAGTGGGTCAAAGGCAAAAAATAAAGCAAAAAACTATAAATCCCTGGAGCCAAGAATAGAGATAAATGATTAAGTCCTTGGACCAGGCAATGATTTTTCTACACGTGACACAAAAAGCACAAATAACAAGACTTTAAAAAATCTTTCAAAGAAAAGAAACCTACATGTATTAAAGGATGTGAAAATAGAGACTATAGAAGAAAATATTTGCAAGTCATCTATCTTATAAAAGACCTATACACAGAATATATAAATAACATTTACAATTTAACAATCAAACATAAGAAATCCAAATGAGAGTGGGCAAGGAATAAGAATAGCCATTTCCCCTGAGAAGATATTCAAGTGACAAATAAGCACAAGAAATGGTAGGAAGCATTAAGGAAATCAACACCATAATGAGTAGCATTTGACACGTGCTAGATTATAATAAGCATTGGTGAGGATGTAGACCTGCGTGACCTGAGTAGGCAGAGGTAGGAGAAGAAGAGGATACTACCTGTAGTTGTCAGGCTGCTGTGAGGGCTCAGCAAGGAAGAGATGGAGGCATTTTCAGAGACTCAAACCCTGCCAGTCCTCAGCAGAGGGAACCACTATCCTGACCAGTGCCATACTGGACCCTGGAACCTCGAGTGTCTGAGCTCAGGTGTTTTTGATTCAGAACTCCCCGAGTGTCCTACTGATTGCACATGTAGATCCTGAGCAATCAAACATCCCCCGGAAACAAAGAATAGGGATAAATGTTTAAGACCTTGGACAAGGTAATGATTTTTCTACATGTAACACACACAAAAAAAAAAACACAAGTAACAAGACTTTAAAAAATAAAAAAATTTACATGTATTAAAGGATAGAAGTGGGAGAGAGAGAGCAGAATTGTGGTTGCTTAGCACTGAAGAATGAAAGGAGAATGGGAGTTTTGTTATATGTTGTCTTTCAAGAGGATGAAATGTTCTGGAATGATATACTAGTGAGCTTGTACACTTTAGTGCACTTTGTATACTAAAAACCATGAACTATACATACTTTCTGTGGGTGAGTTGGGTGGTATGTGAATTTATCTTAATAAATTTGTTTAAAATGGGGTAATTTTTGTTTTGGCGGGGGTGGGGGACCAACCCCAGAATGTTCACTGTCAGCAGACTGCTACTGCAAAATGCTGAAAGAAATTGAAGCTAAAGAGAAATGATGTCAGATCTACAGAGAGCAATAGAAGTAGTTAATTGCATAGTAAGACACATTTTCTTCTACAAGTTTAGATTTTGTAAGGGGAAGAGAAAGGGTTTCGATCTGTATTCCAGGCTGGCTTGGAATTTACAGCAATCTTCATATCTTTATGTATTGAATGCTGTAATTATAGGTATGTACTGTTAATGCCTGGCTAATTTGTTTTATCATTTTATTTTTTAATGTGTTCTAATTACTTGAAAAATACAATACTTTTAAATTAATATCTTAAGCTGTATGAGCTGATTTGAAACATCTGTAGAAGTACAACATTACGGTAGAGGAACACTTGGAAGAAGTTTCTGTTGTCTTGGTTTCTCTAAAAACACAAAAACGGTGCTTGGATGAGGTTTGTGTTCCCTCCCCAGCTGGGGTAGCGTTGTTTCGGAGTTGGGTTTGGAATGCTTGGTGCAGGTGGCTATAATCTGGGTAGGTGCGGTTGTTCCGGCAGGTGTAGCTTGCTTTTGGGATTGGGTGCCACTTGAGTTGATGGGAACTTTTGGTTTAGGGCGTTGGTTGGTGGTTCGCTAATTGGGTTGCTGTCGTCATTAGTGTGTTAATTCCCGAAAGAACAAAGGTTGCAGAGATTGAGTTTACAGATCATGAGCTGAGACGCTAGTCTGACTCACTGTCAGCTAGTCCTCTTCAAACTTAGGACAGCCTGAAAGAGGCTGTGAAGATCTCTACCTTTCTCTCATTCTATATCAAGGCTGCTTGTAAAAGCAATGAAGATTTCTATCTTTCTTTTCTTCTTCCCAAAACATAGGATAAAAGATTGTAGTGTACTGCTACATATTACTGAATTTTTCAACTTGTAAAAAGACATCCAATAAGAGTGTGCTTCTTCTCAATAATATACCATAGAATAAAATAAAACATGATTACAAGAGTTAAGTTAAAATGAAACTCACCACAGTATGTACTGTTCATGACTATTACAATCCTCGTTTCTGCAACTGGTCACGTGACCTTAGCTGGTATTTATAACTACCTTCCTCTACTACCCATTCTGTATTATCTCCACCTTTGGCAAGAACCTCATCAGGTCTCGGGTCTTTTCATGGAGGAGTGGCCCAAACCTTCCTGATGGCTCTGCGCCCTTTGTCATCCTCCCTGGGTTAGGCTGTTGCAGCTTCCCACTGACTTTAATCACAGGACATGGCAGCACCAAGAGACACCCTAAAATATCTCCTGCACTCCAGACATGATCTTTCTTACCGCCATTGTGGAGGAGCAATCCAATTTCCCCTTGGTAATCTGGATCATTCACCCCTCCCAGCACTGTTACTCCTTCCTTAGCCTGTTGGCTTAAGGGCATCAGAACCCAAAGTGGCCAAGGGAAGTCTGAACTTCCAGTTCAATGGAACGCTCCCCATCTGGAACCAAAACTTCTAGGCGTCAGACCTTCAGGTCGCAGGAAAAGGAAACAAAATGTCTCTGGTGGGTCACTAGACATGTGACAGTGGGCAGGACTATCTCCCCCAGCCCCCTGATTCCTGGACCTCTGGCTCCTGGCTATGGAAGAAACTGTACCATATATTTGACACTGATCTGAAGCATGTGCCACTCTCTGGGGAACTCTTGCCCCAGTCCTGCAGTCTACTGTCACCTAATTTGTGCTATGATTGTGTCTTCAAAAGGCCATCCCATCATTCCCCATGCCAGCTGCTTCAGGAGGCTGAGGAACATGGATCCCATGGTTGTAGGTAGGCACACTGTCGCACTTCTCTGGCTGTGAAGTGGGTTCCAGAAGCAATACTGTGTGGAATACCATGATTGTGGATGAGGAATTCTGTAAGATGGCAGATACAGCAGAAGCATTATGTGCAGGAAAGGCAAATCCATAACGAGAACCAGTATCTGCTCCAGGAAAAGTACAAAGTGCTGTCGTTTCTCTCGAGGAAGTTGTCCAGCGTAGCCAACCTGCCACCAGCTCTCCGGCTGCTCACCCCAGGGGATGGGGCCATATCCGGGGCTCAGCGCTGGTGTCTGCCGTTGGCAGATCTGGCATTCAGCAGCAGCTGTGTCCGTGAGTGGCAGTTCACATTGTTGAGCTCGTGCATAACCTCCATCTCTGCCACCATGGCCACTTTGTTCATGGGATACTTGGGTAATGACAGGGATGGCAGGGGAAGAAGCTGACTGGTCATAGGACGGGTCATTCTATCTGCTTTGTCACTGAACACCTCCTCTCCTGAAGTCCCTTTTGGTGGGCATTTACAGGGGACACAAGTATCTTCACATCCTTTGCCCTTTTGGAGAGATCTACCCACACACTTCTTCTCCGGATGCCTGTCTCACCAAGTCTCCAATCATTCTCTTTCCAAGTGCTTGACCACCCTGCCATTCTGTTGGCTACAGCCCATGAGTCAATGACCAGTTACACATCTGGACATTTCTCCTTCCCAACAAAATGTATGACCTGTGCTGCCTGAAGTTCTGCCCACTTTTGCTGGTGTCTTTCAGAACTGCCCCAGAAAGAGATCATAATGTTTCAGCTGTCCACTTCTGGATGGTGTCTGAATAAAGTGCAGAACCATCAATAAACCAGGCCCTTGTTTCCTCTTCCTCAGTCCACAGATTACAGGGCACATCCATGAGGTTAGTGTTGCATACTTGAGAGCAGGCAGCTTTGCAATTGGAGTAGAAATCATAGGCATTTGGGCAACTGCTTTGTGTAACTTGTTTGTGCCTGAAGGACCTGCTTTGGCCCGATCATGTATGCAACTGTTTGTCCATCTCAACATAGCCCAAGATGGCACTGGGTCACTAAAGAACAGCCAGACATAAGTTCCAGCCTCACAATAGAAGCCCATCTCCTAGAAATCCTGTGGGAGTGGAGTCCAGCTCTAGTCCGCATGGGTTCCTCAGTCTCCACGAAGGAGGACAAACAATGAAAGTTATGACAAGTGAACGCAGTACTTCACGCTTCTATGGGACTCAATATGTTAAGCCTTTTGCGCCTTAAATGACAGGCATAGACACACCTTTGTATGTTGATGCACTTCTTTTAATGGTAAAAATAAAGAAATTAGAAGTTAGAAAAGTTAGGAGAGTAAAATTAACAATGTGCACATTGGGGAAAAATTACAAGAGTCCCCTCCCAACAGAGACCTGTCCTGACTGAAATAGCAAGACTGCCAGCTTCTTATCTAGTGGAGTGCAGGTGTTCAGGCATACATCTATGCAAGAGTGTTCATCTCCTCCTAGCTGCAGGCCTCTAATCTTCAAGGTTAATTCTAGTGGGTAGTCTTAACACAATGTCTATTACTGAATAGCTGATTTTAGGTCTGTATACTTGCTACAATAAAGGGGAGCAGGCATTCAGGGGTGAATTATCTATTTGCGTTTTCAAGCTTGCTGACATACTGTCTAGACTTCATTTCTGATCTTGACTATGGCTTTATCTCTATGGGAAGATCAGTTCTACCAAGAATAATTTTTTTATATATCTACAGAAAGCATGAATAGTATTCACACATGCCAAAAACTTGAAGGCCAGTAAGACTGTTACAATTACTTAGAGTTGAGATGGCAGTGTTCCTCTCCTAGCCAGCCCAGGAATTGATTTGAGTTTTCATTATTAGGCCAAAATAGACAATATTATTGATGAGAGGCTTTTGTCACCATACAGTAAAGATGAGAAAGGGGCAAAGCACATTGGTGGGCTTCAGACTCCTAGCAAAGGGAGAAACCAGGATCTTTGTCAAGCTGGTTACGTCCACAGCCAGCATCATCGGCCCTCAACAAAATCCCTATACAATGCCCCTGCTTCTCTTCCCAAAAGTCCACGTCTCCTCTCCATTGTTCTCCTCCAATCCAATCAGAGACAGCCACCCCAACCCTTCTCCTAGTATGTATCCCCCTTTTCCCTTCCCACCTATGTCTCTTTCAAACTCGCCATTTGCCTACAGGCAACGTCTGTCTATAATGTGTCCACGGAAAGCCCTTTGTACCTCTGAGACAAATGTCCATTGACCCCATTCCTTTCTCCCTTGTCCCCTGTCCCCTGCTCCTGTCTCTTGTCCCTTGTTTCTTGTCCCTCTGGGGCAAACAAATCTCCTTTGTTCTGAGAATCTGGGTTTGGTGCGTCCTGTGGTGACTCCAGTCCCTTCAATACCACTTCCATTTGATAACATTGCAGCTGTGAACGTCCTACTTCATGGCTTGATGGCACGAGCACTCAGCATATGATGGGCAGCTCAGGTCGCATGGTAACTTGGTGGCCCATTGTCAGACATTCAGTTTCCATTAAGGCCTAATATGTGGACAAGGGCTGTTTTCTGTAGATGATGATAGAGTATTTGCTGTGAAATCCTAACGGTCTCTTCTGTGCCCCTCCTCTGTGGGCCCGATGGAGGCTCCACGAAGCATCCCCATTGGCACTCACATCACAGCTGTCTTTGGTCTGCTTAGTCATATGGTAGAGAGCTAGAGAAACCCGCACAGCAACCTTTTTAAAGAACCTTCTCCTGTTTCAGGTCCCACTGAGAACTATCAGCTTCCTGAGTCGCTTGGTGTACGGGCAGTAGTAACACACTCAGGCGGGGAAGGTGCTGTCTTCAGAATCCAAATAGAATCACCAAATGTTGTGCTTCTTTCCTGGCGGTAGAAGAGGCCAGGTGCAATGACTTCTTTTTAGAAGGGGTATCTCTGTATGCCACGTACCACTGGGCTACTAAGAATCTCATCGAAGTAGAAGGCCTTTATTTGGTTAGATTTATTTCCCGTCCTCTGATATGTATATGTGTTACCAACAAGTCCAAACCGGTTGCTACCTCCTGCTCACTTGGCCCAGTCAGCATATTGTCATCAATATAGTGGATCAATACGACACTTTGTGGAAGAGACAATCAAGATCTCCTTGGACTAAGTTTTTACACAAGGTTAGAGTTTAAAATATATCCATGAGGTAGAGCTGTAAACGTATACTGCTGGCCTTTCCGACTGAAATTGAGTTGCTTCTGGTGGTCCTTACGGACAGGTACTGAGAAAGAGGCGTCTGATAGACCAATAACTATATTCCATGTGCCAGAAGATGTGTTAATCTGCTCCAGTAGGGACACCACATCTGGTCCAGCAGCTGCAACTGGAATCACTTGATCGTGTCTACCATAGTGAACTGCCATTCTCCACAACCCATATGTTTTCTGCACTGGCCAGACAGGAGAGAGAGAGCAGCATGTCACGGAAACCTCTACTCTGTATCTTTCAAGCCCATCATGGTGTCACAGACTTTTGCAGTTCCTCAAGGAATGTGATACTGTGTTTGATTCACTATTTTCCCTGGCAGAGGCAACTCTAAAGGCTTCCATTTGGCCTTTCAACCATGATAGCCCTCACTCCAAAGGTCTGGGGACTAATGTGGTAATTCTGCTAACTTGTAAGAATATCTGTCGCAATTATACATTCTGGAGCTGGGGAAATAACTACAGGAAGAGATGGGGACCCACTGGACATACTATGAGGCGGACTTCAGCCACAATTCCACTATTCAGTGACCTCTATAAGCCCCTATTTTAACTGGAGGGCCACAGTGCTTCATGTTTCTTCCAGAATCAACGTCAATTCAGACCCAGTATCTAATAGAGCCCAGTAAATCTGATTGTTTCTTTTCATCTACTGTACAATTACCCTTGTGAAAGGCCTAGGTACCTTTGGGGAAGGGCTGGAGGAAGGCTAATAGTAAAACTCTTAGGTTTTTCAGCAAAGCTCTTCTTCAGAGGGGCTTGACCATCCCTTCATTCAAGGGTTTCTGGGTCTGCAAACTGACCCAAATCTCGAAACTGGTTACCAGCCTGAGAGTCCCTCTTGCCACAATCCAGTGTAGCTTGTCTTTCTGTAATTGCACATTACGATGTGAAGTAGTATGTTGCTGTGGAGCTCAGCAAGGAAGGCATAGAGGAATATTCATAGTTGTATTTAATTTTGTTCTTTTACCAACAGCCTTTGGAATACCATGGTGCAGCTTAAATGGACTTAGCCAGCCAGATGAGGCATTGAAATCACCTTCCATCCCTACTGCATAAAAAAGAACTTGGCTTGTTTTGCACAGACAGTTCCAGACACCGGAATCTCATCTGTTTTCTGTTGATTAAGCCACTCTATTATAACTTTCTCATGCTCCTCATATGTAGATGACTTCATAGATTTACGTTTGGACACCCTACTTGTAGGATCTGAACTGCTGGCATAGTTTATAATTCTTTGTCTTCCTCCTCCCAAGAAAGAGACTAGGAAATGCAGGCACCCTCAGCTATTCCTTAGGACTTGCATGGTGTAACAGTTTCCAAAGAAAGTTTATGAGTCTCTTCCCTTGCATTTTAGTCCTGCCATGTTCAAGAAAATAGTTTGACTCAGACTGGCAAACTTGACTGCAGGGGCCGAGACCAGCTCTAGCCCACACCAGTGCTCCTCAGTCTCCACAGAAGGATAAACGGCGGGAAAGTTATGGCAAATGGACGCAGCAGTTCATTCTTCTATGGCACCTGATTTGGCACGCTCATCATGCTTTAATGACACGCGTAGAACACGCCTTTTGTATGCTGATGGTAGGCAAGAGCGCTTCTTTTAATAACAGATGGAAGTAAAAGGATAAAATAGGCAGAGTAAAATAGCACTAGGGGACATAATACAAGACGCTCTGTAGACAAACACTTCACTGTGGCTTGAATAGCAAACTGCAGGGTTGTTTAACAGATTGCAGGTGTCAAGCACACATCAAAAGGGACCCGGTGCAAAAGTGTCCTCCTTCCTACAGCTGCAGGCTCCGAGGTTCCTCCACTCCCATCAGAGAGTATATGATACAATGACCAGTTAGTGGACGGCTGGGATGTCACTGCCGATTGAATTATATGCCATTGGCCTCACACAGATAGTTAAGGGTGCCATGTAGGCACCAGAGGAGGAGTTTAATGTTTTTTTTAGTCCCTTGGTATGTATTTATTCTTCTGGGTCAAAGCTCTAAATTCCTAACCTTATCTGGTGGCCTGCGTTAGGTTGGAGGCTATTACTCTCTTTAAGTCCTGGGAATGTTTACTTTTAGGTTGGTGCAGGCTTGCTATATTCTTCGTTAGTGAAGGGATAACTATCTGCTTGTTTTTCCATGTGCACGAACTTTCCACCTAAGCTCTTTAGCGTCTATCTATCAAGGCTTATTTCTTCCTGGGAAGATCAGCATTTACTCTAGGAGTCGTTTTTATGATGCACTTGTAATAAACCTGGGTCACCGTCACACATGCCAGGACTTGAACGTCCAGGAGGTGATTGTGATTTACTGTTGAATGGCATGGCTGTGTCCCTTTCCAGACAGTTGTGGCCAGCTCAGGGATTAATTTGGATATTATTGTTAGGCTATACAGACGTTATTATTGATGAGAGACTTTTGTCACTGTACAGAAAAGATGAGAAAGGGGCAAAGCAGTTGATGGGCTCCAATTCGTAGCAAAGGGAGCCAGGAACCTTGTTGACCTGGCAGCACCCATTGCCTGGATCTCATTGGCTCTCAACACTAGACATACAGAAACACGGAGCAGGAAGACTCACTTGCCTGACTCATCTGTCAGGCAGCCAAGGGTACGAAGGCTCTCTGCAAGGCAGGGACTCAGGTGAGTGCCTCTGGAAATCATAGGAGGGGAGGGGAGCTATGAGAGTGAGAGCAGACAGGAAGACAACTCAGTGCTTTAAACCAGCAGGAACTCAGACCTAATGGATTCGGTAACTGAAAGGGAAACAGCTGACAAGAAGTGATGTCACACGATTCAAGAAAGCATCAACAAACTTCACTGGTGGAAATCAGGACCCAAGGCTGCTATTAGGGGTTGGCAGGCTGGGTGAACACCGCACTGTAATCCCAGTGGGATATGATCTCCATGATCACAGAAGAAGCAGCTGGGGCAATAGAGGTGCTCAAGCCTCTGAAACGTCCTGATGCTACCGGGACCTCTCCCTGCCACCAGCAGCTTTGAGCAGGGTGCTGTGTGGAAGTCCTAGGAAGGGGTCACTGCGGGGAGTCACTGGGCATGGGCATCATTCTCTTAGTTCCCAACAACACTACCCCTCTTTAACACGTAGGTTTTGGGGGAAGAGAGGCATTCAGGAGTCACAATATAGGAGCATGTTTTTATTTTCCTGCTGAAATGTTCAGCAGGAACATACGAACATTCAAATCATTAGTTTTTTACTATCCATTTTTGGTTTTAGAGAGTTGTTTTAAATATATAGGCTGGCTTTAAATTCTCTATCAGATATGTTTTACAAAAGCTATGTCTGCACGTACTGGCAGAAGACAAGAGAATAGTGATGGCAGTAGATTCTGAGAGCGTTCAATCATGGGTACCAGAACATGAAATAAGGAAAACGAGGTAAGAGAAAAGTGTAAAATTTTTTCATTCCTCCTTTTTCTCCTTTTTTATAATATTTTCATAATTTAATAATTTGAGTTTAATGCAACATATCTCAATGACACCCTCTTCCCATTCCTCCCTGTTTTACCCTCCCAGCCCTGTGCCCTCGAGAAAAAGCAAACAAATAAAAGAAAACTAAGTTCAGCTACTGTAGCAGGAGCATGGATCATGGGCATCACCATGGTTCCTGGAGGCAGAGGCTGCTTGATGATGGGCCCATACTATGCCAAGATCACACATAACAAAGTTCTATCCAAATTTGGGCCTCGCTGCCCAAGCCTACAGGCACCTAGGCCTTCAGAAGGCATCTGGATATACACCAAGCAGGCACCCCAATATCCTACAAGTACCAGGGCATACTGCAGACATCCCTTAGGCACCTGAATGCCCCACAGGCACCAAGGCCTCCCGCAGGCACCCAGAAATCCCACAGGGTACTGCAGCATCCCTCAGGTGCTCAGACATCCCACAGGCACCCAGTCTTCCCATAGGCACCCAGACATCTTGCAGGTACCTGGCTATCCCGCAGGCACCAGGACATCCTGCAGGCACCAGGGAATCCCACGGATGCCCAAACTTCCTACAGGCACCAGGACATCCCACGAGCAACAGGGCAATCCACAGGTGCCTGGACATCCCCCAGGCACCAGGGCACCCTGTAGACTCCTGGATATTACACAGGTACTGGGCCAACCCTTAGAAACCTAGATATCTTGTAGGGACCCAGACATTCTTCAAGCACCAAGGCATCCTGCAGATGCCTGGACATCCGTAGGTACCAGGGCCTCTCAGGGCATCCGGACATCACACAGGCACCCAGACCTCCCACATACATCCTACCCTCTCACAGGGACTTGGTTACCCTACAGGGATCTTGTCCTACCACAGGCACCTGTCGAGAGCCTTAAGGAGCTGGGTGTTCCCTGACCTTGGGTACAATGCTTGCAAAGCGGGATGTTTTGTAAATTGGCTAGCTTGTTGATCTGCTGACACAGGAGGTGTACACTCGGAGCCCAGGAGGAGGAGCTGGGCATTCTTTGGCCTTGGGAGGGAGGACATTAAGATTACAGCAGGCTTCCTGGGTAAATGAGAGCTAATGTTTGCATTACTTGTGGGTTCTGTTTCTCACGCTATGAGTAGGGCATAAAGATGCTGTATTAAATAGACTCGGGGCTGTAGTATTCACTGTATGCCCTCCTGAACTGATCTCTTGCCTCTGTCTTTTCTTTAATCCTCAGTCCTACTCTCAGGTACTGCTCGACTTAGCCAGCTGGCACTGGCAGGCACCTGGATGTCACATAGGCACTGGGACTTCATGTAGATCCCTGGACTTCAGGAAGGCACTTGAACTTCATGCAGGCACTGAACAGCCTGTCAGAATGAGTGCCCCCCGAAGACAGGCTCAAGTGCTCAGTGAACTCTGATGCTGTCAGCAGTTCAGACAGATCTCTAATTGTCGTGGTCTATGTGAGCATTTTGAGGTTTCTAAGATCCCTCTTAGAGGAGGAGACTCAACCCCTAGTATGGAAATATCCTTCAGCTGGGACATCTTGCAGTTGCTCAGGACCAGGGCGATCCCAAGGTTTGGCAGAGCATTTGGTCAGGACTTGCTCAAGCTCTGATTGTCTGCCCCCCAATCCCTGTCCATCCTGCTGCTTTTGCCTTTGTGGTTGTAGCCCTTGGGTAGCCACACAGGCCACGCCCTTCCCTACCTATAATCATATATAAAGCAATATGATTGGCAGCCAGTGGCCACAGGAGTGACAGAACTGGCTTGGCAGGCAGCGAAGAGGCCAGGATGTGTTGGTGGCAGTCAGAGGACCTAGCCTTTGTCTGCCCTGGGTGCACATCCAGGCCTGTCCTCACCTCCAGAGGTGTGTTTCTTATTGGCACTTGTTGCCATTCCTTTTTCCCAGTCCCCGGGTCTGCCTCTCTATGCAGCCTGTGTGCTCCATTCTCTAGAGGGTTGAAATAGGGCAGCCAGGTTCCAAGCCTAGTTCCCTTGTCCTCTTTCCTGTTTGTGACCGTCTCCAGCACAGTGTCTTCTGTGCAGGCCGAGCCTGTGGGTTTGCTCTGCCATCCCTCCTCTGCATTCAGGGCCAGCTGACCTTCAGGTGTGTTACTGACCTGCATTCTTCCAAACACTCTTCACAGAGTTCCTCCCACTTGACTAGGCACCAGGGTAGCTCTCCTGGTCCATGAAGACGTGAGGAGCCAGGGGAACCTAAGTGGAGGCGAGAGGCAGTGGCCAGAGCCCTGTTGGATTTTGCTTACTGCCCTGCTGCCATCTTGAGTTCTGCCCATGGCTCTGATTCTCCATCCCAGACTCCCCCCACAGCCTTTATCCTCCGTGTCTCAGGCAGCACCCATGGGGTAAGTAGGGGCCCTGCCGGTCACGTAGCTATGGTGCTCAGCAGGCCCACTCCTATGTTTCTCTCTTCTGGTCTCCACCTGCTTCTCCATTCCTGACTCTCTTCCTGGCTCATTCTTCCATGCCTCGGAGGAACCCCTGGGCCCAGTGGGAGCCTGCCACCTTGCAGGCAGCCATGGGGCGCCCTGGGCCTGCTCATCGGACATGCTGCTCCACCAGACTCCACTCCCTGCTTTCCTTCCACGCTGCCAGTCAAAAACACTGCCCTTTTCCACCATGTATCCTCCGCTCATGTCACAGGTTCCTCCAGATCTGTCAGCTTGCCTTCCCAGACTCCCATCTGGAGTCTCATAGTTTTCCTTGCTGGACCCAGCACCAATGCAGCATGTCCTGTTCCACGAACGTGTGAGGGGCTCTGGGTGTATTGAGTGGGGGCTGTGGGGCAGAGGCTAGAGCCCTGACAGACTCTGCTGGATATCCCATCACAATCTTGAATCCACCCTTTCTTGTCCCCCCCCACCCCCACCCCGTTTTATGGTTTTGTGACAGGTCTTACTCTGTAGCCCAGGACTCACCGAATCCACAATCTTGAGTGCTGGGATTACAGGTGTTGTGTCATCACCCCTTGCTACAAGTAAGGGAAATTTAAGCAAACTTGTTATGTAGGATCCTGGGAAGATCTCGAGACATGGCGTGTGTCTAGTAGTAGGACGGATTTAAGTGATGGCTCAGTGGAAATGAGCGAGCTAGCAAAAGGACAGCAATGAAAGAATGCAAAATAGCTAAGGCCAGATGAGGCCATCCAACTGCTTCCTTACGATCTGGATTGTGTCTTGAAGATCTCTCATAGCCTGTATTTGCTCACCCGATCGCTAGCTGTTGGCATTGTTTTGAAAGCTTGTGGAGATTTTTGGATACAGGGCACGGAGGGTGGACACAGTGTCAGTTTATAGGTAGACAACACCTCTGGTTAACTTTCTGCTACGCGTCTGTCTGTTGGTATGACTAGTCTCTTTATTCTCCAACCAACATGGATAAAAGCTGATCTCACTACCATGTTTCCCCTGCCATGCTAGACTACTCTTGCGAGCTGTGAGCCTCGGGAAGTATTTTGTTTTTTGTTTTTGATTGGTGATGAAATTCAACCCACATCTTCTGCAAGAGCAACAAGTGTTTTAAGCCATTGAGCCATCAGCCATCATTCCAGCCCCAAGATTGCCTTAAGGTTTTCTGCTTAGTGAGAGCCCATGAATCTTGGGGCTCTGAATTCTCCTCTCATTCATCATAATCTTTTCTTGCTTAGTAAGAGGCGATTATAAAACAAGTAAATGCTCCCGATCTTGAACTTTACAGTCCCTGAGGGGCTGCCATTTCTGAGTAGCCCATTCTGCGCCCCCTCCATGTCCAGATGAACCCATTGCACTGCCCTTCCCCTCTCACAACCTTCCATGTTTGCTAGGCCTGTTACCTGGGTGTAGTCATTACTTTCTGGATCCTGGGAACAAGCTCACCAGAAGCACAGGGAGACACATCCTGTGGTGTTCTGTATGCTGTGTATTGGAAACTAATGCCTGGCCCACTCACTTTCAGTCCTTCACCACGGAGCCACCTTCCCTCTTGGTAGGCACCACAGACCACGTTGGGCTTCTTTAATAAAGCCAAATGAGCTGGGCAGTGGTGGCGCATGCTTTTAATCCTAGCACTCAGGAGGCAGAGCAGGCAGATCTCTGTGAGTTCAAGGCCAGCCTGGTCTTCAGAGTGAGTTCCAGGGCAGCCAGAGCTACAACAGAGAAACCTGTCTCAAGAAACCAAAAATAAATAAATATAAACTCAAACGACTTAAAAAAAATTCCTTCACAGTTCTGAGAACATTTCGTCTGATGAGCCTATCCATGCCCAACTCCCATGGAGCAATGGGGCCCTCACTGTGCTACTGGTTTATCCGTATTCTGGCCCTACAAAATGGGCTCTAGACCACAAGAGCTGAATATTGCAGAAAATTCATTCCACACAGAATTGGTTGTCATTTTATATGTCATTTCCAAAACAATCTAAAAAGGAAGACTATGTAAGTGGTAAACTATTTTTTTATGTATTAAAAATAAGAAAATGGAATGTGGACGTAGTGACCAACAGCAACGTGAACTATGACGGCACAATAACTCTACAGCACCGTACTTAATGTGTCTTTAAGACGTAAGCTTGTTGTGTGGACACACTAGATGGAGCTAGGGAGTAGAGATGGGTGATGATCAGCGTTTGTCCACTGTCCAGCTGTCCGCCTACGAGTTGACGCTTGTGTTTGATGAGTTTGTCAAGCTGGCCCTAAGGTATCTCCGCAGCGCTCTCACTGGGTGGATGTTACGCAGCTGGAATATAAACGCTGTGAAGATTATCCCCCCCAGCGCTATGGACGCCGCGACGGCAATCAGCGCGTGTCCTGGGAACGGCAGCGGCACTTCGTCGACATAAATCTGAAAAGAGAAAGCAGGGCGGCCATGCTTCCTGGACGTGGGCATCGCGTGATCCCCACAGTTAACCACACAGCAAGACCCTAGCCAGAGTCCTGCGGACACTCAGCACCCTCGCGCTCCCATTCCCCGCCATCCCCTCTCCAATACTTACCCAGCAGACAAACGCTGCCAATATTTAAAATCCTTACCCATAACGTGGACTGACAAACGTGTCATTCCCCCAGTCACCATCCCATTTCACACTTTGTGCGTTCACTGTACCTCAAATTCTTCATCTAAGTCACAAAAGCTGACCCCAGGAACCACAGACACCCTGAAGTGAAACAGCTCAGAGCCCTGCAGAACAAACGCAGACGGCCCTAATCAATGTGTGTGTTCCTTTAAACAAAAATACCCGGGAGAGCTGCTTTTAGAGTCATCAATATGGATGCCAAGGTTCTAGATGTTAACATCACATATAAAATGGAGAGGTATTGAAACAGCGATTCATTAAAATAGTTTTACTTTTCAAATGAAACTAAAACATAAACAGTTTGTCTCTCCTGAACACTTCAAGCTAGTCCTCATATAGCTCTGTTTTCACACTTATCTGGGACTTTATGTGTCCCCGGGAGCCCCAACTTTGGAAACAACTTTTCTGCTTCTCTTTAGCCAATTGATCTGGCCTATCTATTAGAAAATAGTAAATTAATGTTCCATTCAACTTTCAGATTCCTTTAGAAATAAGAACTCAGGGGAAATAAAGGAAAAAAAAATGAAATGTTTTCCTTATACTTCAAAGCTGCTACTCCTACCACTCACCAGCGTCTGATCTTCAAGTCTAACTTTAGCGTTCATGCCTTAAACTCTACACAGAAAACGGACACGCTCCCAACTCACCCTTATGCTTATATTGAGACCTAAAGGATTGTACACTGGGGTCTTAAGCACTGGCTCTAAGTAGTCCTTCATTTTCTGTACGTTTTCTGGCACATGATGTCCTGGAATAGACGAAATACATTTTAAGCACACTTACATTTTCACATTCTGTCTAAAAATGGTGCATACAGTAAGGGACAATGGAAGACTCTACTGTGCAGCGTGGCTAAGGTAAGTCGTGCTCTTAGTTTTGTTTGACTTTGTAAGATGGTCTCTTTAGAGTCAGGGTTTACTAAAGATATTTTAATCTAGGCTGAAGCTGAAGGGCTAAGAGAGAAAGGAGAGACACCCCGAAGAAAATACAGTATACTCCAGAGCATGGTTCTGGACATCTCAAAGAGCTGCAGAAAATAAGACACACACAAGTGTGGGTATGGGCTCGAGGGAGAATCGCCTACTTTAGTTTTTAAAGAAATGTCTGTTACTTAGGGCTGGAGAGATGGCTGGCAAGTGTGGGTGTGAGCTCGAGGGAGAATCGCCTTGTTTTATTTTTAAAGTGTTTGGTACCTAGAGCTGGAGAGATGGTTGAGTGGTTAAGAGCACTGGCTGCTCTTGTAGAGGACCTGGGTTTGATTCTCAGCACTCATGTGGCAACTCACAACCATCTGCCACTCTAGTCTAGGGCATCCGATGGCCTACTTTGGCCTCTGAAGTTACCAGGCATGCAAGTGATGCACAGACACACAGGAAAAATGATAAAACATGCATACTCATAAAAAGTAATTAAGAAATCCTGGTACTGGGGACTGACCGCCAGTGCTTTGTTCATATTAGAAGCATCCCACCACCAAAGTGCATCCTCACTTCTCTTCAGGGGAAATCAGATGGCTGCCTCACATTGCTCCATTGTGTTCCTTAAAAAGGCCAGGGTTTCTGATCACCTTGCTTTAGCTTGAGTCCTTCTTCCTAGCCTCTGACTCATGAAACGCCTATCCTGACATGAACATGGTTTGAATTTTCGTCGAGGTAGGCAGTGAAGTCGGATCGCTTAAGGGTTCTCCTGGAGAAGTAGACAGCTCTTCCTGCCTGCCTTGCCATTCTTTCTAAACAACTGAGCCAGTGGAGGCGTTGTAAGCGCCAGTGGTGTAATGCCCAGAGGAGCTAAAGAAAGTAATTCAAGCACTGACTGTCCCCCAGCTAATTCCCATGGGGGACACTCTTACCATGGCTAACTCAACCCTCCCACATCTAAAAGCCAACCACAGAAACTGGGAATATGAATCATGGAAAACTGGAGCTTTACTTTCTTTACTGGAGTTTTCACTTCAAGAAGGCATTTGAAAGCGGGTGGTGGTGGTGGTGCACACCTTTAATCCTAGTACTCAGGAGGCAGAGGCAGGTGGATTGCTGTGAGTTCAAGGCCAGCCTGGTCTACAGAGTGAGTTCCAGGGTAGCCCTAGTTAAAATAGGGAAACCCTGTCTCGAAAAAACAAAAAACAAAACAAAGTAAAAAAAACAAAACAAAACAAAAAACCAAAAAAAAAAAAAAAAAAAACCAAAACAGCCTTCAATTTTGCAGAACAAGCATCACTGACTACCAAATGTCTACAAGCCCTGTGATATAGTGATGACTAATCAAAGTTTTGATTTAGTTCCTCTACCTACTTCACTAGACATATCCATCATCTTCCTGGTTTTGTTATGGGGTTAAATCTAGGGATTAAATCTAGGGATTCAAGCATTCTAGGCATACATATTACCACTGAGCTATTGCCACAAACCCTTATCTGTCTGTATGTCTACGTATCTATCCATCTGTCTGTCTATCTGTATACCTACCTATGTATGTATGCATGCATGCATGTATGTACGTATCTATCTGTCTATCTTTGTATGTATGTATGTATCTAGCGATCTATCTTTGTACGTATGTATGTATGTATGTATGTATTGATCTATCTACATAATCTATTACTTGAAAATATTCACACATAAACACAAAATATATACTTAAAAGTTGTATCTTTGAGGTAAAACTGAATTTAAGTAAATTTCCTTTTGTATTGTAAAATATGTCTGTCTCTTTTCAGCTCTTTGACCATAAAATCCACCACTCGCTTTCCATTTCCTTTCCTTTCTCTTCTCTTCTTCCTTCCTTCTTTTTGGGACCATGTCCTATGTATCCCAGGCTAGTCCTATCTCACTACAGAACTGCAACTGACCTTGAACTGCTGATCCTCCTGCCTCTACCTACCGAATGCTGGAATTTGAAGCGTATATGACCACATTCAGCAAAAAGAACAAACCAAACCAAAACAACGACAACAAAAAAAATCACAAAACTTTACTTACAATAAGAAACATACCCTGTAGAACGTCTGGGAACACCAGCTAGACGACTGCTGTCATAGGGGATAAGGTGCTCAACTGGTACCAGTCACAGAGCCAATCACTGTTGCTACCACTCTACACCATGACGTGGAGATTCTTTTTTGTGCTTCAGATTATTTGCTAAAGACTTCCTTTATTTCTAACTGTGCTTGTGTGTGGGAATGTGAAAGTCTCAACAGACACAGGCATCTGGACACCTGCAGCTAGAGTCAGACAGTTGTGCGAGCTGCCTTACGCCGGGTCCTCTGCAAGAGCAGTATACTCTCAACCGCTGAGCCTCTCTCCAGTCTTACAGTCGGCTTTTTGTAAATGGTGCTCTACCAAGCCCAGCTCACAGAAAGTGGTAAGAACATAACAGGAGACGACAGAGGTAAATGTAAACATTTCAATGATTCAAATCCTTTTCCAGAAAATTCCTTGCTATTCCTTATGTAAGCAGGCTTTGCGATCCATTCATTTAAAAGCAGAACAGTTGTACTATAATGGTAAGCACAGAGGGCAGAAAAACATACTTAGTTGCCAGTTTTGCCTCTTATTCACTTCCGTCATGGTAACCAAATAGGGAGGTTCCACAGAGAATTTTTCTTTTTCATCGAAAATCTCCAGTCTAATTGGGTATTGTGTGACTGGGAACTTGAACCGATGAACCTAAAATACAATTCATGAATGCATTTAAGTCTGGGAAATTCAAGAGAAGTAGTGTAATTCCTGGTCAAGACATGACTAACATTTTCCCAGAACCTTGGCTATTCTAAGTGGAGTCTTCCCCAGGGTTGTGTCTTTCGGGCATGAAAACAGTCTATCACAACAAAACCCATGCAGACTCCAAGGCAGCAGGCGTGGTAATGAGATTCATTGCTTTAAAAAACAATGTTTGAAGTTGGTACACAAAGTGACAGGCGTCATCATGGCGTTTTCTTCCATAGATGTCACAATACTTTGGTATTTTTTGTCCCCCCCCCCACCTTGCAGGTTCCCTTCCTCTCCCCAGATATACCTCCTTTCAGGTTTCAGGTCACATGCATTCTCTTATCTGCACCCCCTACACTCAATCTCTTCCTCCCCTTGTGTGGCCTCTTTTCTCCTTTCTACGCCCGCAGTGTAAATTTAATGAAGAGTCTCTATTTGAGGGAAAACATAGTACTTCTCTTTCTGAGCCTGATTTTTGTCATTTAACACAGTGATCTCCAGTACAATCCATCTTCCTGTAAATGTCCTGACTTAATGCTTTTTATGGCTAAAAAATATACTTGTAGAACGTATTATTTACTCTATTGACAGATATCTAGGATGGATTCATTTCTTAGTTATTGTGAGTACTGCAGCTTTTACATGGAGGTCTGAGCTCAGATCTATGATCCTCTTATTTTCACAGTGAGTGCTTTCACCCAGTGAAACATCTTCCAGACTGCAGAACTTATTTTCCTAACTAACACATTATCTTGCTGATTCGTTTGTTTTTTTCCTGCACATTTACTCATGTGAAGTGTTTGTTTGTGTGGGTGCGCCTATTTGTGTGGGTGCTGGGGATACGCACTGGAAGCCACACACTGGCTTTGTGAGTTTTCCTGGATCGTTCTACATTTTATTTACTGAGTCAGGACCTTTTGCTGAACCCAGAGGTCACCAATTTGTTCAGTCTAGCTACCCTTTTTGGTCTAGAGATCACCAGCCTCTGTCTCCCAAGTGCTAAGAGCACAGGTAGGCAAACAATCCCATCCAGCTTTCTGTGGGTGCTGGGGATCTGAACTGTGGTCTTCATGGTCATGCAGGAAGCACTTCATCCTCTGAGCTGTCTCCCCAGTGCCTTACACTGTCTTTGTTTCTACTGCTAGACTGAACTCTGGATTATAAAGAAAATTCTATTCCAAGAGCTTGAACGTACTAGCTGCAATTCTTTGAAAGACATCAGATTTTACCATCATCTGGTATCGAGCTTTATAGGTTACAGATTGTTGTCACACATAGACATGTGTGTATATTCACATGTATCTTCATATGCATTGCACGAAATAGGTCAGATCAAGTGTTTTTGTTTTAAGTCAGAGGTAAGATTAGTTAACTCCTCCAGGTGCAAAATAGACATTATTTCCACACGCGAGGTTCCTTTATTTAAAGAGTTTGTTCTTATGTGTGGGCTTTGTGGCCCTGCATGTTTGTCTCTGTGCTGAGTCCATACATTGCCAGTGGGAGACAGAGGAGGGTATCACATCCTCTGGGACTTCCTACAGAAGTTGTGAGCTGCCTGTGGGTGCTGGGAACTGAACCTAGGTCCTTAGCAAGAGCAGCAAGTGCTCTTACTGCTCAGCCATGTCTTCAGCGCCCACACGTGAGATTTCATGTTTAACTAAAAGACGCGTTTCAAATGATAGGAAGAGGAAAACACTCCACCATCAGGTTGTTACAAATTGCTTTACCTTTTCTTTGCAGTCTGAGAAAGCGACAGCTTGTGAAAACTTTTGATGTTCTGAGCAGTTGCACAGCTCCCGACTGGTGGCGTTAGCACACTGCTTGTATTTGCCAGTTTCCTGTAGACCGAAGTGACATAGGTTGCCTTGTTTCAATAATATTAAGTTTTTCCAAATTAAATGTTTAGCAAATATTTGTTCCCTGAATACTAAAATTTCAAGAAGTTAAAAGAAGAAAATTAATTAATGATAAAATAAGAGGCATTGGGAGTATACACCCATGTAGAGTGCTTGCCTAGGAGGTGAGATTATGAAAGTCGTATTGTGACAATATTTCTGCATAATCCTTTCAGTTACACATGGACAACTGCTCAGAAACACTGCTCAAAAAGACACAACTTCCTTCCTGTGAATTTTCATTTCATACTGACTTTCTCTAGTAAGTGTGAGAGCCCGTAAAGAAACCGGGGTTACCAGGTGCAGAGCTGTAACATTAGAGAATGTTGTTCAGAATCTGGCAACATCAAAAGTGTTGAAATGTGCAACTGTCACATGCCCAAAAACGTGCACTGAAAAACCCTCTGAGGGAGCAGCTGTGGTGACACATGTCAGCAAACTCAGCACTTTGCTTCAAGATGATCAGGACTTCCAAGTCAGCCTGGGCTACACAACAAATTTGAGCCAGCCTGGACTATACAGCAAGACCATGTTCAACAAAACAAAATAAGCAAATGATCAAATCTCCCTCTTAATTACTTTGTATGAACTACATGTATTTCCTACTTAACACCAGGGAAGTTATGGAGATGGAGGGGAACTCTAGGAGGGTAAGAATATCCATGCAAACAACATTCTACCTCGGTAGAGGGAATGTTTATAGTAAAAAACAGGTTTTATCTTTGGAAGAAAATGGAACTGGAGAACTCAGTATTTTAGTGGCTCACTGCTTGGAGAAAACTTCTTACAACCTAAATTAAAGGTTCAGCAAGAAGTTTGGTAACCACTGAATATTTTGTGTGTATAAAAACATGAACCAGGTATGTATTATTAATTTGTTCAACTTTTTATTCTTTTTGAAAAAGGGTCTATCTGCATATCTAAAAGAAGCCCCAGACTTACTATATCATTCAGGTTGACCTCAAACTCCTGATCTTCCTGCCTTATGCTTCTGACTTGTTGAGATTACATATGAGCAACATCACAATATACTTGTTTAACAATTTCTGATCACTCCTTTGTCTGATGCTCTTTGAGCCTCTGGGGATATAGTAGGAACAAGCCAAAAACATGCAAAACTCTTGTCCAGCACGCCTAAGGCCTTGGATTGAGCTCCAGCTTCAGGGAAACCAAGCACAGAGGAAAACAGCCTTGTGTTATGCACTTACTTTCTTGTGGGGCCCGAAGGGCACAAGCATAAAATGAATGGTTAAATTTATAGAGTAGTAATACATGATATGTATTTGAGCTACACAAAGTGCTTCCTGCATGACCATGAAGACCACAGTTCAGATCCCCAGCACCCACAGAAAGCTGGATGGGATTGTTGGCCCACCTGTAGTGCTAGAACTTGGGAGACAGAGGCTGGTGATCTATAGGCCAGGATGGTTACCTAGACTAACCAAATGGGTGAGCTCTGGGTTCAATGAAAGATCCTGACTCAGTAAATAAAGTGGAGAGCAATCCAGGAAGACTCACAAAGTCAATGTGTGAATGTATTCCTCCAGGTGCAAAAGTCAGATCCTTTAGCTGTGCCATATTTAGCTCTAAGTCATAATAGACATTATTTCCACACGCGAGGTTCCTTTATTTAAAGGGTTTGTTCTTATGTGTGGGCTTTGTGGCCCTGCATGTTTGTCTCTGTGCTGAGTCCATACATTGCCAGTGGGAGACAGAGGAGGGTATCACATCCTCTGGGACTTCCTACAGAAGTTGTGAGCTGCCTGTGGGTGCTGGGAACTGAACCTAGGTCCTTAGCAAGAGCAGCAAGTGCTCTTACTGCTCAGCCATGTCTTCAGCGCCCACACGTGATATTTCATGTTTAACTAAAAGACGCGTTTCAAGTGATAGGAAGAGGAAAACACTCCACCATCAGGTTGTTACAAATTGCTTTACCTTTTCTTTGCAGTCTGAGAAAGCGACAGCTTGTGAAAACTTTTGATGTTCTGTGCAGTTGCACAGCTCCCGACTGGTGGCGTTAGCATGCTGTGTGATGTGTAGGAGGGAACAGGGAATCAGGGGTGGTAGATGTAGGCTATCATTCTATGCTGATTGGTCAGGTGAGGCCTCACCGTGACCAGGGCATTTATGCAAAAACCTAACAAACACAACAGTGAGTGTGACATATGACAGGAGATGAAGGTATTTTCTGCAAAGGCCTGAAGTAGAGACATATCAGAGAAACAGAAAAGAGGCCGATATGGTTAGGGCAGAGTGAGCTGGTTCAGACATCTTGAGGCCTGGTGCAAAGTCAGGGAAAACTGAGAGAACATGGGGAGGGAGGTCCTTCACTCCAGATTCTTACCTATATTTCTCCTTGTCACAGTGTCTAGAACTTCAATTCATCTGCTCAAATCTAATTTCTATATGGATTTTGTATAGAGACAACAATTCTTTTTCTGAGTATTGAAACAAGTTAGTCATACCTGCTTAGGGCCAGACCTTGTTTGGCCTTTCGGTTCAACTCTATTAGCATAACAGCATATTCTCTTGTCTCATCCTGAAACTTGAACAATGAGCTGCACAGACCACCTTGACAATTCATTTACAAGAGGAAATCCTCTCCCTATATAGACCAGACTGGACTAGAACTCATGGAGATTCATATGTCTTTGGCTGTAGCATGTGTGATGTTGGACCCAACACATCAGGCCCAAAGGAAATGCTTAAGAGAGATACATCAACAAGTACATGTGCTTCTTGAAAGCTTACTTTGTAAACTTTGCCTAATTTAAAGGCTTTATTTAATCTTTGACATGGCTGTAAGTTACATCTTCTAGCAATGTCATTTCATAGGCCCTCAAATCATCTGTGTGATACTTAAGGTCCCTCTCTCTGAACAACAGTGCTCAACTATGCTTAAGTCTAAGGTGTGCATCATGCCGTGTCTTTACTGTCAAAAGTGAGCTCTTCTTGGGTCTGATTTATCCTGGAATGCTTTTATGTGGCATAGACAAGATCCCAGTTTCACCTAGTGGAGGTCCCCAAGGAGGAAGCTCCTCAGGCTTAGTCTCCCTGCCCCTCACTGGCAGAGTCAGGTGGGATGCCAAAGCCAAGTTTTCACTTTGAAAGTAATGGGAAGACACTGAATAATTCTCAGCAAAAGAAATGCCAATTTGATGTAGGGTATATGTTTGCATCTCAGGCATAAGAGGTCCCCAGATAATACACTTTTTCTCTGACTCTGAATGCCTCCCTGTGTCCTATCATGCTCATTTTACCTCCAGACAAGTGACCGGCCAACTCCAAGGAGCTGTCCTCCTTTCTAGGCATAACACAGCTGGAATTTCAATGTGCCCACGTTAGAACAAACAGTTGGCTTTTCTTTTGGACACCATCCTTTTCACAAGGCTAAAAGACATGAGATGGGTCTGAGCTCTCCTTTCATTTGTAAACACAATGTTCATCTTCTACCTGACTCCTTTGAAGTCTACATGGAAGCAGAGAAGTCAGGGAGAGCGGAGAAGTCAGGGAGAGCATCCACATAGCTTTTTCGGCTGGAAAGTAGCATCTGAGAGTAGCAAACAGGGAAAAAGCAGTAGTGGCGGGAAAAGGGGGCAGTAGTAGTCCAGTAGTAGTCAAAAAGTAGCTGAAGTTTCTTATTATTTCCCATAACTATGTACATCTACAATTTAAATACTGGGTTTCTCTTTAAAAATTGCAAGTAAGTTTGTATGCTGTGTGTGTGTGTGTGTGTGTGTGTCTGTGTGTCTGTGTTGGGTGCTGATGGTGTGTGGGTGGAGTCTAGAGCAAACCAGCAGGAGTCAGTTCTTTCCTGAGGTCATACTGAGGCTCAGGCTTGATGGCAGATGTCTTTATCAGCTGATCTATGTCATCAGCACAATGCTTTCTTAAATATAAAATAAACACTGCATTAGTTCATTTATAGACAGTTTATTTACCTTCGACTTGTGAAATAGATTTCTCGGTATAGGTTTGCTAGGGTCTGCATGATAAAAATTTTCTGTCAGTGGAATAGAAATTCCCATATTAGACGGAGGCCTGTAGTTTATCTGCAAGTAATTAAGCAAAGAAAGAGGGCCAAGTGTTATTATTCACCAAGGCATAAATATTTTGTTTTTCCAGACAACCATTCTGTGCAAAGATTTCATTTTCGCCTCCGGATATTACAGTAAATTTCTCCTTTTCAGTCTCCCTACCTCAGTTTCTGTAATGACCTCACCACGTGATGATGTGATCTGGACTTTGTAAAGAGGTGAAAATCACTTTTATACTTAAAACAGCTGCTATAAAGTTAATGCATGCATGTCAAAACATTTTTGAGAAGAGGCTGAGCAGTTGGAACACAGCGTCAAATTTGGTCAAGTGTTTTCTGTCACAAAACTAAAAGTAGCGCATCAGCTAATTTTCAGTTTTAAAATGGTCACAAGAATCTCTAAATAAAACAAAACATAAAAAAATAAATGGCTGAGCAGGTGGCTCAACCGGTAGCATCTGCCACTCGAGTATGATGACCTGGGTTTGCTAGCAACCCAATATCTAGGTAAAAATCCAGTCGTGGCAGCACAGATCCATAACCCCAGTGCTGGGGCCGAAGACAGGCCTGTGCTCGGGGCTTGCCAGCCAGTCTCAGGAAAATGGTGATTTCTAGGCTCAGTGGGGGAGCTTCCCCAGAAAGAAGGCAGAGAGACAATGGAGCATGACATTCTGATGCTAACTGCTGGCCTCCACATGAGCCTACTGCGTGAGCATACCTGAACGCTCACTTGCACACATGCCTACGGCCACTCCTATACACACAAAAACAAAATAAAAATCTCACAGAGACTAACAAAACAAAAACGAAAATTATTGTATTGAAATGGGATTGCTCACAGGAGACTTGAAAGTTCATGTCCAACATTTGGGGCTTTATCTAAAACAACAACAACAGGAACAACAACACAACACAAGCCAAAGAGGAGCGGAACCAGCCAGGCACAGTAGTTTGAGACAAATCATTGTGAATCAAAATAGCTGTATGTATCACAAAAGCCCAAGATTGATTATACCATCACCGTATTTTATGATTTAATGGTGATGAGAGACGTTAGTGGGAGAAATAATTATTTCAAAAAAATGTTCACAGTTTAGAGATGAACCATCACTACCCTATTCTCAAAACGACACATGGTTTGAAAAATGGTGGCAGGGCTTGACCTCGGAGCAGAGATGCCAACGCAGAATGGCTACGGGAGCACACAGGGCAGATCTATCGCGGGTCTCTTAGAGGTGCTGGAGCCGGGCTTCTTACCGGCAGAGTTTTGATCCTATTGAAACCTCGACTGTCTCTGTGCACTCCGCGAACCCAGTCTCCACGTGGTATGCGGATGCCAGGAATGTGGTGCATCTTTCTGAGGTAACTGCAGCTGCTCTTCATGATTGTCAGCACTGTCGTAAGAGCACACTCAATTGTTGCGTCCCACAAAACCAGTGCTACTGAGGTGGAGCCCTGGAAACAACCAAAATGCATTGTTTTTAAGGATCCAGAGAATGAGCTACGATATTTGTATTTTTGGGTTTGAATGACTGAGTTTAAAGTATATAGTAAGTCGGAAAACAGAAAGAATAAATAACAAGAAGTAAAGGGACAACAAAACAATATCAAATCAGGTATTCAAAATCCTTGACACAAACTGACTGAGGTAGTCTCTCTCCTTCTCTCTCTTTTTTAGTTTCTTTCTTGTGTGTGTGTGTGTGTGTGTGTGGTGCAGGTCAGAGGACAACCTGCATGAGTTGGTTCTTTTCTCCTGCCTCCGCCTTGCTAGGACTGCAAGTATACATTGCCACACTGGCATATGTATAGCTGGGATATAACCTGAGATTTTTGCATGCCAGGCGAACACTTTTTCGACTGAGTCACATTCCCAGCCCTTAGTGTTTTTGTCTTAAAGTTTTTTATTATTGTTTCTTTGTTTTCTGATATTAGCATTTTCACTGAGTTGTGACTTATTTTCAAGTCATGTCTATAATCTCTTAAACGTGGATGTTCATATCATTCTCTATTTGGGAGAAATTTTCTTCTATAATTTCATTGAACAAATTTCCTGTGTTCTTTGATTGCAGCTCAGATTCTTTTCCTATCCTGTGGATTCTTGAATTTGGTGTCATGATCAAACTGTCAAGGTGTAGATTTCTCGAAAGTTATGAGCATGTGACCTTTCCCTCCTTTATGCTGTGTGAATGTATTATTTTTCAGACCTAGTCCTCACTCTCTGATGTTCTTTCTTCTGTTTTGTCAAGGCTACTGATAACACTTTCAACTGTATTTTTATTTGATCTATTCAAACATTTCATCTCCAACATTTCTACTTGTTTTTTATTTTCAAAATCTCAATTTCCTTGTTAAATTTTTTTGTCCATGCTGCTTTCTTTTTGAGGATTAGAACTGACTTACTTTATTCATGTGCTCCTTGGAACCCTCTTTCAGATCACCGATCATTTTAAACATTGGCCTTGAAGTCTTTGGCACTTCCATCATTTTGGTCTCTTTGTGTTTGGTTAAGAGTTGTGAACTCTGTACAGTATCATGCTACTTTGTCTTTTTATGTTGTGTTTTTGAGTTGTGATTGTGCATCTACTAGCATGTATATGTCTTCTCGTTTTGTTTGGGAATGTTTTTAGTAAATGGCTTTAAAACCCTGCTTTGGTTTCTGTTCTTTTAGTGACAGTAATATTCTGACAAAAGCATCTTAAGAGAGAAAATGGTTATTTGGCTCTCAGTTAAAAGTTAGTCTTCCATCTCAGGGAAATCAATGAGGCAGTACTTGAAACAGTCACATTATACTCATGGTCAAGTGTAATCGTTGATTCAGGGCAAAAGGAAGTTTATTCTTTGGCTAGTTCAATCCCCAGTCCTAGCGGTGAGTTTCAGCCTCTGTACAAACTAATCTTCAAACCTAGAACGTTTCAACCTCTGAGACGTACTGCTGACTGGCTTCACTCTGACCAGCTCCTTCTGAACTCAGAGCTGTACTGAACTCAGCTGACTCTTCTGGCTCAGCTTACTTGCTGTTCTGGCTCAAACTCTTCTCCAAGTTGATTGGTTCACAGTGACCTTCTGAGCTGTTTCTGTTTCTGACTATACTCTTCTGACTCTGGCTTACTCCCAGTGCTTCTCTGACTGAACTGCTCTGCTTGGCTTCAAACTGACTGTTTCTCCCAAACTCACTCTTCCTGTCTGATAGTGACTCCTTCTGTTGAACTGCCTCTGTAACTCTGCTTCAGACTCCTCAGACTGCCTCCGTGTCTTATCCTGACTCTGAGTTGAGAGGCTGCTTTTATATTGTGAGAGTTGGTGTGTCCTCACTCTGACTCACTCTGCTAACTCTTCCTCTGATTTGTCACTTTTCCTGCTCTTCACTCTGATTCGTCTCAGACACACTTCTTGTCTGACATTGTCTCCTTCTGAGCTCTGCTTCCTGTCTCTGCTTCTACTTGCTCTGTCTTAGGGATTAAAAGCTTGTGCTACCTCTGCCTTCTGAATACTGGGATTAGAGGTATGCACTGACTCCTTCCTCCCTAGAACAGTCACGATGCTGGATTAAAGGATTAAGTGCTCCGCTACAGGCAAGTGTGGACAGCAAGGACTAGAGCCTAGCTCTAGGGGTTAAGAGAACTTACTTTCTTTTTCAGGGCCTTGACTCTGTTCCCAGAACCCACATGGCAGCTCACAAGTTATAGGGAATCCTATGTCCTCTTCTGGCCTTTCAAGGCAGCAGACACACACATGGTACATATACATACATAAAGGCAATGTTCAAGTCACACACTTTCATTTTGTCCAGGATCCAGCTCATGAAATGGTGTTGCCATATCCAAGGTGGGTATCACCACCTCTGTTAATGTAATCATCACAATTTTTCTTAGGAATGCTCATAGGTCAAACTAATCTAGACAAGTTAGTTGAAATACCTTTCCCAGGAATTGTAGATTATTTCAAGTTGGTAGCAAATGCTAACCACTAGAACTCCAGCATCACTTAGGGAGGAGGAAACAAACTTATGTATGAGTAGCATTACCAAACTAAACCAGATATAGAAATACAATAAAATGCATTAAAGCCAAGTACTATACTATCAATAATCATATAAAATAAAATGGTCAAAAATAATGTAGCATGAGGCATGAAGTTAAAAAACATTAAGGTAAGATATGAAAAAGAAGGGTCAGGAGATGTTAAAAAAGAAAGAAAAAGAAGAAAAAAATAAAATGAGCCTGGCAGTGATGGTGCATGTCTTTAATACCAGCATTCAGGAGGCAGAGGCATGTGAGTTTCTGCGAGTTTGAGGACAGTATACAGAGTGAGTTCCAGGATAGTCACAGTTCAACAGATAAACCCTGTCTCAAAAAATAAACAAACAAAAAGAATAAACCCAAAAAACAAAAACAGAAACAAAAACAACAAAAGGAAAGAAAATAAAGTGGGGATAGAAAAGAGCAAGAAAGAAATTCTGATAAATAATAAAAAATAGAAAAAAAGGTTTTAAAAATGCAAAACCAGCAAAGTATTTTCTTTTAAAGATCTCCTTACCATGTAGCCCTGACTGGACCGGACCGCACTATGCAGACCTGCCTTCCCTCAAACTCTCGGATCTTTGCTGGCCCCTGCCTTCTTAAGGCTGGAGTTAAAGGTATTCACCACTCCTGACCACGACTCCTATTTCTAACCTTTGTCATATCTTCCACTGTGCCTTAAAAAATCCCACACATGTTAAATGTCCTTAGTTATTCTTGATGGAAGGATTAATTTTGACTTTCATAGATAATACATGTAACATCTAACTCTAATAGATTGTTGTAACTAAAAAAAAAAAAAACTCCTTACTTTGTGAACAAATCTGCTAGCTATGTGAACATCCAAACGGTAAGAATCAGTGATGTCAAAATGGCCTTCTGTCTTAACTTCCAATAATCTTGGGTTTCCAACAATCACGTTGACAGGTGGGACTTGCAGTGGTTTCATACCTGTGGAATCAGCACCAACAGTCAACAATAAATAATGAAAATTGTAAAAACAGCTTAATGATGATTGGCAACTTCAATAGTTCTTAGAAAAATTCACATTCACAGACACTTTGCTCAGAGAAATGTCATCCACTCCTCACTTTTCATTCAAGTTCTCAAATGGATAGCAAGGTCACTTGTATACTGCTGATTATGTTTGGTGCTGGGCATGTACTTGTAGGTACAATTACCTAGGACTGCGGAGCTGAGGAAGCTGGTGACTTTGACATGACTATTAATATCCCTGCAAAGTTTTTGTGTATGCTGGGAATTGAACTCAGTTCTCTGCAAGAGCCCAGTGAACCATCTCTCTAGTGCTTCTTCAAAGTTTTGTAAGTGACATTCACTGGTTTGGGACAACCTCCGCCAGAGAAACATAAGGAATTAGACAAAATAGTCTAGTCTCTGACTCACTGTTTTTAGGTAATCTAGGGTAAACTTTGCTCACTGTAACGCTAGGTTTTCTGTCCTGTGGCATTCCTAGCTCCATCCTCTCTTTTGAACAATGTATGGCATTGAACTTGAACTGAGCATGCTCAGCAATGTTCCCATCTAACAACTCTCCTATGTGAAGTACGTGTAAGTTTCCCAGTAAAAGCTTTTCTTTTCTCTTTTTCTTTGCTTTTTTAGTCTAGGGAAACATTGCTCTGAAAATGGTATTCTTACTTGCTGGAAGAAGAAAGCCTTTCCTTCACTCTGTTATCTCCTGGCATAGTTTATTTGGATTGGTGCCTACAAAGAGGCAAACTCAAGGCAGTTAGGGACAGACAGCAGGTAGAAGATGAAGACACTCTGGGCCCCTACCTCTTAATAGTTAGGGGTTACCTATGGAGATACAACATCACGAATTTTGGATGTCATACATCACCATCTTTACATTCATTTTCATGAGGATGACCTCTGCTATGTGGGCTGCTACAGCCCACATGACAGTTGTGTATGCTACTTTGTAGAGCCTTAAAAGCTTTGCTAAAAACATTGACTCTTCCCTTGAACTTGCAGATATCTGATGGGTGACTCAAATGAGATGAAAAGTTTGACATCTCTGACTTGACATGTCATAATAGGCACCTAGAAACTGCTTTTATTAAAAAGCAGCCACTTTTGGGTCAGACTCTATTAACTTGCATGCATATTTTAATTACTCAGAGTGTCCATAAAAAAATTAGCAGTACTAGAAGAGAAAAACAGGGTCCATTTCCAATGCAGAGTAATACAAGCTTTCAGTGCAGTGCTTCAGAGAATCATCAGATGCTGGGTCTCTGGTCCCAAAGGTTGACATCTGCTTGTCTGCCTTTTGGTGACTCTTCTTTCAAATTATTTTTTTGGTTTATCTCTAGTGGAAAAATACAGGGCTGGGATGAATGCACTTGTCAGCAATTCTGATGACCTGAGTTAGAACCTGGAGACCCATTGTGTAGATGGAAAGACCTTACTCCCAAAAGTTGTTCCCTGATCCCCACACGTGCATCGTGGTCCTAAGGTGCAACCATATGCACTCACAAACACAAACAAAGGTTAATTAAAAACCCTGAAAGCCTACTACCATGTGACTAAGGGCCTGCGTTGGAAGAGGCAAGTGGTGGGACAGCACTAAAGCAGATGCTGGGCACTTGCCTCACAGGACAACTTTCACAACAGATGTCCACGAGACCTAAGATCTGGAAAACAGAATATGGGCATGAATGCCAGGAATGATGAGAGATGAGGGGTGCAGGAGCGATGACGAAGTTGAGATGTCAGGTGGGAAGGACTGTACCTTCTGTAATAGCCAACCAAGGGGAGGAAGGTGAGGGACTTGCAAGCAGGGCAATAGAACAAATGCTTCATGCTCAGTAGGGCTCCTGCCATTTTGTCTGGGTTGGCATCTGACTTTGCAAGATCCTTCCACTGAGTCTCCAGGGCTGGTTATTATGAAGCAGGAGGTCCCCAACCCCACAGTATCTCACCTATCTCAGGTCCTTTCAAGCTGAAGGTACAAAGTAGGAGTAACTGAGGCTTTTTTTTTCTGTCAGCCTTTCCACATGCTGTCCAGAACTTCATTTCCAATCATTGCTCTAAACCTGAAGACATTAGGAACAGCAAGAGCTGTGCATGCAAACAGGAACAGTCATCTCACAGGAACGTGTTTGTCTCCTCCAGCTTGGGGAACAGTAAGGACTCTGAACCAACAGGAAGGCCCAGAACTGAGAATCAACAACCGGACCACACCTTGACTGAAACTGCCTGATTATTTCTCCTACTCCAACCCATCTTCTACTGAAACCTAAAACATGTCAGTACTCTAAAGACAGACTTAGGCCTCTTTATCTGTTTTGCTTCACAATGCCTTCACACTGACTACATCTGTCTTCTCCAGTACTCTTCTCTTTAGCATATTTAGACTGCTAGCCCTTTCTTAGTAAACTAGTATGTGGTCGAAATCCATTATGATGTTCTAGAGAGGACACAGACTCTTCCTTACCAAGCCCTGTCTAGCCTGCAGCCTCAATGACTCTTCTGCCCATAAAAAACTCTTTTGGCCTTGTCTTTGTTCTTCCATTGTTGCTATGATATAATACCCTGACAAAAGCAATGTATAGGCAGAAGAGTTTATTTTTGCTCATAGTTCAAGGTATAGTCCACTCTGGTGGGGAAGTCAAGTTGAAACAGTTGGGCCTTGCATCCACAGCCAGGAAGCAGAGAGCAGTGTACTAATGCACACCAGTGCTCAGCTTGCTTTCCCACTTTAAAACCACAATTAAGCTGGGTTTTCCCACATCAATTAATGTACAAGAAAATCCCTCACAAACATGCTCAGAGGCCTGTCTCCCAGGTGATTCTTATTTGTCAAGCTGACAACAGGAACTGTCACAAGTTCTGAGCCTGGGATGAGAGAGCCTTAAGAAACTGTTCTTCCTTCTCCAGGATTCATAATAAACCTGATTCTTACTTACCAACACTTGTCTCCTGAGCACTGGTGATTCTTCCATAGTGATTATTCTTGAATATACATGGAAACCTTAGCTAAATCTCATAATGGTCACAAACAGGTACAACTCTGTCCTGCTTATGTATACAAACAATTTCCGTACTATTAACCAAGAAGTCTGGCAACCTTAAGCAATAAGTACTTCTTGTTAATGATCCATCTACCTCAAAACTGTCTCTGATGTGAGTTCTTTCCCTTCTCTTAAATAAAATCTATGCTATTTCAATATACAGAACTTATGATCTCCTCTTTCCAATTGCTATGCAGTCCTGCTGCTAGTAGCTGTCTCAGGACCCAGTCCTTTCCTGGATAGTGTCTATAATAGCTCAATAGACCCTATTACTTCAGAGAAGCTTTTGCCCTGGCAGTTTTAGTTTCACATACTTAAAATTCTTAAAAGCTCTTATATTATGATTATTTACCAATTCATTATTGCTGTGTGTATATGATGTGTGTGTCCAAGTATGGTACATGGATGCCATGGTGTACATTTGGAGGTTAGATGAAAACTTTTGGGAGTCAATTCTCTCTTTCCAATTGTGGGATCCAGAGGTCACACTCAGGTTGTCTAAGTTGCATGGAAAGTGCTTATATCCACTGAGCCACCTCAACAGTCCTCACATGTTTCCCATTACTATTGTATTTTTGTCTATCTATCTATCTATCTATCTATCTATCTATCTATCTATCTATCTATCTATCTATCTATTTATCTATCATCTATCTATCTATTTATCTATCATCTATCTATCATCTATCTATCTATCTATCTATCTATCTATCTATCATCTATCTATCTATCATCTATCTATCTATCATCTATCATCTATCTATCATCTATCTATCTATCATCTATCATCTATCTATCATCTATCTATCTATCTATCTATCTATCTATCTATCTATCTATCTATCATCTATCTATCCATCATCTATCATCTATCTATCTATCTATCCATCTATCTATCTATCTATCTATCTATCTATCTATCTATCTATCATCTATCTATCTATCTATCTGTGTACGCCGATGAATGTGGGTGTGTGCATGAGATGGTGCTCTAGGGCAGGTCAGAGGACCGCCTGTGGGACTTGGTTCTTGGCTCTCTCCCTGCACTATGTTGTTCTTGATTTTCGGGTGTCAGTCTTGGCAGAACGCGCCCTAATTTGCTGAGCCATCTTGCCAGCCTAGCTTCACATGCTTTTACAATAAATATGTGGAAATTTAAGATAGTAGTTTATGTAAATCTATTTTGGCTTGAATTAAATATTTGAAGTAGGAGCTAGAGAAACGGCTCAGTGGCTAAGGGCACTTGACGTTCTTGTAGAGGATCTTAGTTTGGTTCCCAGCACCTACATGGTTACATGGAACTCAGGTGTCCCTGAGTTCCAGGAGGATCAGACACTCTCTTCTAGCCTCCATGGGCAAATACGTGGTACAAATACATGCCAGCAAAGCACTCATAGACATAAAATAAAAATAAATTTAATTAGAAAGAACGCCTAAGGCAGATAAATATTGCCGTATCAAAGTAATTAAAAGGTTTTCACTTAGAAAGACAATAAGCAATCTACCCTGAAATATGACATAATATGATACGCTAATTTACCTTCTTTTCCTCATTTATGAAATAATTATTATCTAGACTTTTAGGGTTAAAATAAAGAATAAAAATGTACATAAACAATTAATATTGAATCTAGAATGTAGTCATTAAACATAACTTGAATACAGCTCTGTTAGTAGTAGAATCTTAGCAATTATGGAAGGCAAAATGAATATTGAAGAGTATGTTTTATGATCAAGAAAAGAAATAACTCCTTTTGATTTTTTCAATAAAAGCAAACTTACCTATTGTCTGAGGTGAAAACGTCAGTTCTAAAACTATTTCTTTTCCCACATCAATATATTTTACAACGTTGACTACTCCAATATTGTGACGTCCATGTTGATGAATGACATAATTACATGGTCTCATATGTATTTGCCATTTCCTTCCGTTAGCTGTGCCAAAGTCGTATAAATACCAAGAGTCTACTTCAAAAGTCAACGATGTTGGTGTGAAGCCATAAGGCATCGTAGCCAGGGCTAAGGCATTCGTATCATCTGAAATGCTCGTGATCAGGAAGCTGCTATAGCCAGGTATCAGCACAGTCTTCCCCACATCTCCATCGCCAAACTGCGCTCCAGGAACTGGAGGTGTGGCATACGAAAGAAAACAGTGCTCACTAAGCAAGAGTGGCGTAATTACAAATGTTTCATCTGAGTTTTTAAAACCAAAATCATACCCTCAGAATTCATTTTCTAAACTTCAGTTACAATAAGTAATACAGTATTTTATAGAAAGTTTATTAAGAATATGTCATTCACAAAACTATACTTTAATGTTTACAATTGTTCTATAAAATTCTCAGCAGAAAAACTGGAGAGATGGGTCAGTGGTTAAGCACATTTTCTTCTCTTCCACAGGACCCAGTCTGGTTCCCCAAGGTTCACAACCTTATCTGTAGCTCCAGTTCCAGGAGACTCCACTGTCTTCTCTGACTTCCATAGGTATTCTATACACAGTACACATACATATGTGCAAGCAAAACATGCATACACATTAGCTAAAAGACATCAATCTAAAGAAAATTTCCAGCAGGGGGAAAAAGAAACCCAGAAGAATCTTTTCTTAATTCTCTCCCTTTAGCCCTCTTTGTTTACCTGTCCTTCTTTCCTTCCTTCCCTTTCTTCCTCCCTTCCTCTCTGCCTTCCTTATTTCCTTCCTTCATTCCTTTGTTCCTTCCTTCCTTCCTTTTTTCGTATTTTGTCAATAATTTCTTGTATTTCAAATTTAAAAGAAAAAATTTAGACTTATTATGTGTATTATTGTTTGCTGGCATGCATGTAAGCCCACCACATACATGGCCAGTGCTGGAAGAGGCGGAATAGGGTATCAAGTTCCCTGCACTGGAGTTACAGATGGCTGTGAGCCACCAAGCAGGTGCTGGAAATCAAACCTGGGTCCTCTGTAAAAACAACAAATGCTTTTAACTGCTGAGTTAACTCTCCAGCCCTGGATTTCAAATTAAAACCATAGCCTCACTCACGTGCCATCAGGAAAAAAGAAGAAGACAGGATTATGATTCTGAGGCTGACCATGGCTATGTAGTAAGACAAACATTGGAGAGGGGGGTGGAGAGAAAGAGAGTTCCAGAGATTGATATTTAATACAATTCAACTTAAAATCATAAAAATTAATTTTTATCAGTGTTCAAGATTTAGTTGTAAAGGTTACATCGACAAATAAAAGGCCAGGATGGTTAATATAAGTTTGAAAATAAATCCGTAGGATTGATATTACTATTTTCAGGACTTCCATATGGCTGCAGTCATTCAGACTGTGTAGTTTTGGGGAAAGAACAAACGTTAAGAAATTGAACAGGAAATCTAGAAATAAACTCATACAAATATTGTCACTGATCTCTCAGAAATAAGCAAAGGAAGTTGAAGAAAGGAAGTATCTTTTCAACACATTGCTGGAAAACAGGGACATTCACAACAAAGAAATGACTTAGACAAAGAGTTTACAACTTCACCGAATTTAGTCAAAACGGATCATAAACCTAGATTTGGAATGTCACAGTTAGATCTTCTCGAAGAAAAGTCTAGATGACTTTTAGTTTGGCAATAAGGTTACAGATGGTCAGCTAACAACAAGGTCTATGAGCAAGATACTGAATTTCATTGGAATTAAGTTTCTGTTTCACGACATTGTTAATTGAATGAGCAGATAAGCCACAGACTGGGACAAACATTTGCTATACTCATTTCTGATAATAGACTCAGATCTCAAACATACAGAGAATTCTTCAAAAATTTTAAAAATTATTTTTACTTACTTGTGCATCCATGTTTCTCTGTTTGTATGCACATGTGTATAGGTTTCCACAGAGGACAGAAGAGGGCATTAGATCCCTTAGAACACGAATTACAGACAGTTGTCAGACAACCAACACAGATGCTGGGATTTGAACTTTGGTCCTCATAATTGAACAGTAGGTGCTCTTAACTGATGAGCCATCTCTGCAGCCCCATCAAATAGTCAAAGGATTCTTAAGACTCATAAAGAAGTCTACCATCTGCAAACTCACAAGCGTAGTTCAAGTCCCATGAAATGCAAACCCTCTCTGTTCATGAGCCATCTTTCTTGAGTACATACGTGCTTTCTTACCTCTTCCCTTTGCCATCACTTTCCGCAACCTGCTGTCTGGTGCTGACCTACAAGCCTAGATTCAGTCTTGTGGCAACTGAACCCTGTTTTTTCAAGTTGCCTTCTCTTTTTGCCTTCCTTTCCCCAATTTGCCACACCTGTAAACCCACAAGGCTAATTCCAGACCATGGTCCGTGAACTCTCTTTGTTCCCGAAACACTTTGCTGAGGAAGCTGCTTCTTCCCTTTCTACCTCCAGATCTCCTTCTAACACCACACCCCCTCCAGCTTGTAGTCATTTCTAGCCCCCCACCCCCAGGCCCTGCTAAAGATTTGCAGCTTTTGAATTGCTTTCTTTGACTCGCATCTTTGGTGAGACACTCCTTTTCTCCCCCATTCTTCTCACTGCTTGCTACCTTCTCTGCACTGTAGGCCTATTTTCAGACCCGTAGTTTAGGAGCCATCTTTCCCTGTTCAATTAAACATCTACCAGCTCCACCTAGCTTAGCTCAGGTCACACGTCTCCTGAACTGGCCTAACCTAAGGAAGGTCAGATTGTCACATCAGACACACAACCAAAGAAAGAAGCCCATGTGCTCAGTCAAACTGCAAAACAAACAACATGAAAGGCCAGGGATAGTATGTCTCCTGTCAAACTCACTGATCTTATGGAAGTGTTTCTTAATGAGAACTAACTAGTAAACTCCAGGATGCCGAATTCAAAAGAGCAGTCATAAGCTTTACCAAACAACTTGAATAATTTAAAGAAGACATGAACAAACACTTTATTGAACTCCAAGAAGGTAACAATAATGCTTAAATGATGTCCAAGAAAATACAAATGCATCACTTAATTTAGTTTTCCTCTGATGCATCTATGAAACACATCTCACCATCAAGGATAGCTATCACCTCAAGGTAAAAGAAGAAAAAAAAGGAATGGACCCATGAAGCAGGCAGGTGTAGGCATTTATTATCAGATAAAATAGATTTCAAACTAAAACTAATCAGAAGAGATAATGAATGGCACTACATACTCACTGAAGGAAAAACTCACCAAGGTGGTATGGCAATTCTAAACATTTGTGCATGAAAGACAAGGGCACCCAAGTTCATTAAAGAAAACAATACTGCAGCTAGAGTCACATAAAACCCTCACACAGTGATAGTGGTCTTCAACCCCATTCTCACCAATAGACATGTCATCTAGACAAAACTAAATAGAGAAATGTTGGAGATAAATTTCATAAATCAAATGAACCTAACATATCTACAGAAGCATTTCACCCAAACACAAAGAATATGCTTTCTTCTCAGCAGCTCATGGAACTTTCTCCAAAATTGACCACATATTTAGAAATAACACATGTCTCAACAGGTACAAGAAAATTGAAATAAAACCTTACATCCTCTCTGACTGCCATGGATTAAAACTGGATATCACCAACAACAGAAAGTATACAAACTCACGGAAACTAACTCACTGGTGAATGAAAAATGGATCGAGACAGATATCAAGAAAGAAAATGAATAAAAATGAAAACAGAGTCAAACCGAGGAGACACAATGAAGGCAGTTCTAATAGGCAAGTTCATAGTATTAAATGCCTACATAAAAACATTGGAGAGATCTCATATTAGTAACTTAATATCACACTGCCAAGCTCTGGAACAACTAGAAGAAATAACACCCCCAAAGAACAGACAACAAGAAATAATCAACCCCAAGACTTGAAATCAGTGAAATAGAAACAAACAACAAGAAAACAATACAAAAAAGTCACAAAATGAAGAGACAGTTCTTAGAGAAAATAGAAGATTGACAAACCTTTAGTCAAATTAACTGAAAGACTGAGAGAGAAGATCTGAATATATGGTAGATATTGTTATGGAGAGACAAAGAGGAAACTAGAACATGAAGATTAAATAGGGGTGAGGGTACAAGAGAAGGGTAAAAGGAGGCAATATGGGGAGGAATAACACTAAAGGTCATTTAAAAAAATCATATGGGAACCTAATACTGTTTATAAAATATATTCACATATGAAACAAATCTAAATGGAGTCACCAAATTATAGAGAAGACAATGCTCCAACTAGACATTTTATGCCACCATGTAAAACTTCCAGTACCATGAATGAGCTACATCTTGTAGAGTTGTTGACTAAAGGGGCCCACAGGAAGTCTCAAATATCACAGGATATTGCCAAGGCTATTAGTTACTCTCCAAACACTGATGGTAAGCCCTACTGATGAAGACAACACTTAGTATATCTCATTGAACACAGAGAGTCAAGCTGGTGCACAACTAGAGCCTTCATGCCTACTGATTAGTGTTCATGGCACTAGAAGGACTATGTATGCATGCTACCAGAAGAGAAAGGTAATTATCGATCCAGCTACAAATCCTGCAATCTACAACAGTGATCGGTCTGCAAGATATACAGGTACAATAGTGGCACAAACATTATGGAAGTCATCAACCCCTTTCTTACTGGATTTAAAGCTCGCTCTATGAGATGGAATACCTGACACTGCTAAAGTGGCAAAGAACCTGAGACTAAATAGGCCATAGGTCTAGAGGAAAACCAACTATTATTCTGCTAAAGGAACATAGCAATAAAATGAGTTTTAATGACATTCTTCTTCACCCACGTAACAGTGCCTCCTTCAGCCCTCATCAGAATAGCTTGTTCTTGCAGTAGATATGGGAACTTACAGAGACCCACAACTGGACAATGTGCAGAGTGTGAGAGATTTTGGAACACTCAGTCCTAAATGGGATGTAGTCACAAAACCTTTACTCTCAAGTCTTTCAGGAAACTACGCAGAAGATGAAGTGGAAAGATTGTAAAAGCCAGAGGTGATCCCCAACTCCAAGGAAACAGTGCCTTCCACACACATAACTGATGCACATATGAACTCACAGAAATTGTTGCAGTGCCCACAAAACCTTTATAGGGTCAAGCCAGATGGGGTTGCAGGACTGAGAGGGGGAAGTGGACACAGGCTCACAGCCCTAACCAAGAAGCTATCTGTAACTGATAGCTGCTGGCAAAGGAAAAGTTTGTTTTCTCCAATAATGTTCACTGGGCATATTAACCACACTTTTCCTTTAATTGTGTGTGTGTGTGTGTGTGTGTGTGTGTGGTGTGAGCATATATGTGTATATATAATATGGACACACACACTCACACACACACACACACACACAGCCTGCTCAGACAAGGTAGTGCCATGCCCAGGAACAGTTGACTAACATAAAAAATGGTATTTTTCTAGACTTTTTGTCTTATTTGTTTGGTTTTGGCATGTTACTTTTTGTCTTATTGGTCATTTGTTTGTATATTTTGTTTTCAATTTTTATGTTTTTGTGGGGGAGTGCTGTGTGTTTTTTGTTTTTTAACGAGAGAGGGAGAACGTAAAATTGGGAGAATAGAAGTTCTGGGAAGAATTGGAGGGGGAACATGATGAGCATACATTTTATGAAAAATTTTTTCAATTAGAAAAAGGAAAACAAAACAGGTTCTTGCTACATAGTTGAGGCTCACCTCAAACTCATGATTCTCCTGTCTCAGAGTCCCAAGTGCTAGGCTCAGGAGTGAACCTGATGAACCACCTGACGGAACTCAGATTTACTATACTCATTTTCCCCTCTCTTCTTACATCTCTCCTTGTGCACTGGTTATTGAACCAGAGACTTGTGCATGCCAGGCAGGTGCAGGGTTCACAACTGGATAAGTAATAGGAACCTAAAGTTTAACATGATCTCCCATCTGATGACTTGCCTTCAGCTGGATTTCAAGCTTTCCTCTGTGACCTGTCTATACCAGCTGCCTAGTCACAAAAGACAAAGTGATCTGGTTAAAACCTGTTGTAGTCAGACCAGGTCATTTTCTAGCAGAACCCTGTTGTGGCTTCCCAGTTGCTCAGAGTAAAACCTAAATCCTTCATTAAATTTAAGACAATCTTAAATTATCTATAGTTGTGTGCTTCTGTATGTGAGTATAGGTGGCCTCAGAAAGCAGGAGCCTTGAGTTCTCTGAAGTTGGAGTTCCAGGCAACTCTGAGTGTCTGAGGTTGGTGCTGAGAACTGAAACAGTATATACTCTGAATCATTGAGCCTCCTATCAAGGCACAAATTCTATTGACTTTGTGTATTTATCAGATAATAATTAGAAATAGAAATATCCTTTATAATAGAGACTCAAATTCAGTTTTATTATGTAAGGCAAAATTGTTATATTCTTTGAAAAGAAATTGACACAAAGTCTCACTATACATCCTTGGCTAACTTTCAACTTGATATCTATACCAGGTTAGCCTGAAACTCACAAAGATCTGCCTACCTTGCCCTTGCCCCCCCTGCCCCTGCCCCTGCCCCTGCCTCCTAAGTGCTAGGACTAAAGATGTTGCACCTCCTGGGTGCCCCTCTAAGAGGACAAGTATCTTCCCACTGGAGCTCATGCAAGGGAGGAGGTTGGCCTAAGGCCACACAGCAAGGTGTTCAGTCCAGGATCCTGGCTCTTTTCTCTTGCACACATGGGGAAGTGAGGACCTGCCCCTAGATGGTCTCTTTTTAAAAAGTTTTAAATTATTTCATTCAAAATGTATTTTTGATTGATAGTGTTTTCGGGGCATTGTTTAAGACAATAGTCTCACTGTAATAAATAATAAACACTACTATTGATGATATGTTAATGAAGTTATAGGTATGTTTTACTATATTATGAACAACTGATCCTGCAACCTAAGTATCTATAAACTTTGGCTGATTGCCAGTTGGACTGGAATTTGAAAGTGAGGCTGGCACTGTAGTGGTAGAGTTCTTGCCTATGTAAACCTATGCAAGGTTTAGGTTCAATGTATAGCACACACATATACAAATTAAAACTATTATATTATAAAGGAACATGAAATATTCTCAGACGGTACCTTTGTTTGTGACCATCACAGATAGATTCTATTTTTATACTTACCAGTTTGTTGAAGCGTAATTTTGAAAAAATCATTTCCAGTATATGAAATGGAAACTTGACTAGACACCCACAAGCTCCCTTGATCATGTTCTTCCATTCCAAAAGGTTCTATCAGTTCTGCGAGAACTGAGGTATGGAATCCCAATGGATATTGGGGATGTACTAATACTTTTTTGATGTAAGCAATTCCACCTTTACTAAAAACAAGCAACAAACATAAAAAAAATGGATATTCCAGTAGCTTAAAAGAGCAGGCATATTAACATATAATTTACAAATAAAATATTCCAATACTAGGATTGATGACAACAATATACCAGATAACAAAGGACTATTTGACCAACATTTGTTCAAACTATGTAACTATCTACAAAATGGCATATACAACACAATTTTTCATACTTAAAATGAGTAAAGATTATCTATCTTTCTATTTATCTATGTCATTTTAGTGCTAGGAATCAAATCTAGAACCTCATAAATGTTAGGCAAATGTTCTATCTCTGAGCCATATCTCCAGCCTATACAGATTTTTAAATGTCAGAGTTCAGCAGAGATGACCCTTGAATGGAAACACACGCACATTCACTACCACCACTATGGTGGTAAATTAGGACAAGTTTCCTAGAAAGCAATTCAACACTTCACATTCAAATGAAAAAAATATTAAAATATGAGGACATAGCTGCTCTTAGGTAAGACATAGGGGAAGGTTTATTGTAGACAGAGGGAGAGCATAGTCAGAGGCATTTAGAAGGGTCCAGTCTGAACAAAGGAGGAGGTGGGAGGAGAGTACAAAGAGAAGTGAGAGAGAGTAAGAGTGTACCTGGGAACCCAGAGACCCAGAAGGCAAGAGACCTGTGTAGCCAAAATGGTTGGGTTATGTAGGGAAGAGAAGCTGGAGGAAGGAAAGCAGAAGCTCAGCTCCTGGGAGGAAGAGGTTTAAGGTAGGGGTGGGGGTGAGAAGTGGAGGAGGAGCCCCAGGTACTAAGTGTATCTGTGGAAGAGCTGGTCAGACTGCTTTGATATGTTAATAGGCACCTCAGTTTAGCCTTTGTCCCAGGTTTCTTGGAGATCCAACAACATTAAGAACACTCACCTTATTATCCCTTTCCCAAGCCCTGATTCCCTTGGTCTACCAATATGTATCTATCTTAAGGAAATACTTGAATCACAGGGAACAGGAGAAATCTTCTAGACAAAGCTATTCAACTGAGTATTACTTTCAAAGTTAGAAATAAGTGCCAACAACAGGAGAATTAAGCAAATACTACTACATGGTTTATAGAGGAAGAAGAAACCACTGAAATGGCATCTACAGACATTTTCATTATACAGGGAGAGTAATGAAAAACTGTTATAATGCTGAAATGAAAAGGATGTTGTAAAAAGTACCCCCCCACTCTCCCCAGGTCCCCCCCTACACTGTCTCCCCTCTTCCCCAGATCCCCCAAGCTTCCCCTCAGAACAGGGCAGACCTATTAAAGCTATTTCTCAAACAGGCATAACAAGATGGAACAAGGCTGGGCTTGAGCCCCTACATGAAGGACAAGGGAGCCTGGCAGGAGGAAAAGGGTCCCAAGGGCAGGTAAAAGGGTCAGAGACTCCCCTACTCCAACTTTTAGGTGATCTACAAGAACACCAAGCCAGGTAACAATAGGGTATGTGTAGGGGACCATGGAGGTTCCACATCTGCCACTTCAGTCTCTGTGAGCTCCTAAGGGTCCTGGTCTTGACTCTGTGGGGCTTGTTCAGACCCCTGGAGCATACCCACGGAGGGAAGAGAGAACAGGTGGGGGCCTACACTATGGAGCAAGTTTCCTAGGGAAAGCAAACATATTCTTGGTAGTTGAGGACTTGCTAGGATCAGGAAAAAACAAAAAACAAAAACAAAGAAAAACTCAGTTACTAAGGGCCAGAAGTTTAGCCTCTGAGAGACAGGACTAGGATTAATAGACAACCAGTGAGTTTTAGTGTCCCCTGTCAAGTTTAAACTGATCAAATTTCATTTTCCTTGTTTGCTTTACAATTATGAAATTCGGTGTGTGTAGGGCTGTCGTGGGATTGTCACTCAGTTGAGTGAGTCCGAGGGCACTTAAAACCCCAAGCTCTCATTCTGAAGAGTTGGCAGGAATCTGGCCCCTCCCCTCTGCAGTCACTGACAGTCCATAAGCCACAACAGGACAATACTGGGGCTCTGCACCTAGCAGAGACCACAGCAACGAGTCAGCACTAGGAGGGCTCCACTCAGGGACCATAGTGCTGGATTCAGCGCCAGAGAGCTCTGCCCCTAACCCTGCCCCCCTCCCCAGATATAGCCTGCAGCCCAGGGCTCCCTTCTGGGGAGTTCTGCTCCCCGACAGTCCACATGTGGGGCTCCCACTTCTGTGGAGAGCTCTACTCCTGATATGCCTCCCCATTTATCTAAGATCAGGCTCCACAGCCACGTGGAGGAACCTCTGCCTTAGCCCCAGCCCCAGCTGTGAAACTGTCAAAGCTGTCTAGGCCAGCTTGACAGTTCTGCTTAATGGTAGGCAACAGTGACAGGAGGCGGAATGAGTTAGGACTGCACTGCTGGCCGCCTGCCCCCACTCCAAGATGGAACCTCACAGCTATATGTGTTTCTGCCAGGAAGCAATCTGACTTTCCCAGCAAACCAAGCCCCTCCTGCTGCCAAATGCTGTTCAGGGCTAATGCTTACATCCCTTGAAACCCTGCTGGGGACCCCGGGGCCCCGACCACCATCCCTTGTGCGCACATCAGGAACCCCCAAATGGTGCCAAGAACCACTAGGAAGCCAGGATATTTCCCTTTTGGGGGAGTCTGGCTCTGAAACGTGGGGGAGCTCTGGCACTTGACAAGCCCCATAAGAAAGCTCCCCCCACTGGACTATCAGGGACCCCACTCCCAACTGGCTGCGGGGTCCCCAACCTGACAGAACAGCACAGAAGCAGTCCCAACTAACACAAATGACCCTAAGCTGCCCCCCACCCCCATCTCACTCTGGACTACGGGCAAAGAATTCCACCAATCACAGGCCATGTTGTTAGCTCTGTCCTTTCCAGAACCCTACTTAAAGTGCTGAGTGTCCCTCAGTTTTTTGCTGTTTCTCCTTGGAGCAGAAGCAGTCACTTTCCTGATTTCCTCCCTCCAAATAAATCTCTTTCGTGAGACTGGCTGCTTGCTGAGATTCTTTTATCGGACTGAAGAGAAGAACTGAAGAAGGGAAGAAGAGAAGAGGGGAGGCGAGGCAGAGCTGAACAGCTCAGCCCTGCTGGACTGAGTGCCTCAGACTCTCCAGGGTGCTGAACATCCCAGCTCTCCAAGGTGCTGAAAACCTCAGTCCTGCTGGGCTGGGCACCTCGTCCATGTTGGGATATTCTCCCTTCGGGACTGCATCACCTCTACAGGGAAGTTTCTCCCTTTGGTGCTGTGTGGTCCCCAGGCTCCTGAAATCTAGACCACTTTTCTATCACAAAAGAGCTTCACTTCTCTATCTGTTCCAGCCTAATAAAAAGACTCTTCCAAACACAGCCCCTGCCGAGGGCAAGCACTCTGGCAACGTGGTTTATCTGGAGTTACAACTAAAATCCTTCCTTATAAAGTCTATCCCCTTGGCCCCCAGGAAATACCAAAAGCACCCCAGTATGCAAGTGAGGCAGCCTGTCCTGACCAATGAGCCTCCTCTGATGACCATTCCTCTGACAGTAGATATGTAATCCCTTCCCCCATTACACCAGTCAAGTCCTCTGCCCTTGATTCTTGAGAATGGTTCATCTGGAACCTGGAAGCTGTGGGCGGGAACTTTTTGTGCAACAGGAGCACACATTGAGAACTTAAAGACAATGGGACAGATAGATTTTCTTCTATCTGTTTAAGAAAAAGTAAAATTTCTCTTACTTGTGATTATTAACCTGAATAGAGAAGTAATAGGATGATTGATTGGTATTTGGTTACCACAAACTACAGCTCCACAAGGAAATTGGCTAAGAAAAAATACTTGGTTTCCACAGACTCTGTAGATGTGTAATAGAAAATTCATGGCTTTGTTGTACAATGTTAAATAACTATGGGAACAGAACACAGGAGAGATGTTTAGTCATGTGTGGGTATTTTCAGCGTGACCTGCTTAAGGGCTTTGCTCAGAGGCTATATAAGATGCATGGGTATTGAAGCTTTTTGTTTTGCTCACTCAACGGTTAACCTTCTCCACCCCCAGAACACACTGACCCCATGTAAGCCCATCCTTCATTGTCCAAGTCCCCTTTCTTTCTTCTTCAATGGTTCATCTCTCTCCTCCTCTTGAACCACACAGTACCTGACCACCTAAAAGCAATTATTGACACTTACAGACTCCAAATGGGAGGAGTTGGGGACAGCTTTAATAACTGAGTTGGCTGCCGGCCCTGGCCACTGACTTCAGACACAAAGAGCTTAACTTTTTTAAAATTAATGTACTGTAGGGTTTTTTTTTTTATTTAATTAGAGCTTTACAACAAAATTGAGGAGAAAGAAGAGCTCCCATGTACTCTACCACCACGCTTTTGTTTTCCCACTGTCCACACAGCCCCAGAATTGTACACTTGCTACAGCTGATAACCTATACAGACATAACTTCACCTAGAGTTCAGAGATAGGGGCAGGGTTCACTTTTTTTGAGATAGGAAATTGCTATGTAGTCCAAAGCTGGCTTCAAACACTCGATCCTCCTGCCTCAGTCTCCCAATTGCTAAAGTAACAGACATATACCACCATGCCCCCACCCAGGTTTCTTGATGCCCATTCTTTAGGTTGAAGCAAACATATAGTGGCGTTATAGTACATGTATAATCATCTTGGTGTACTAAAATTTCTCTGTGTCTCACCTAGTAATGCCAGGATCCTCCCCAGCTTGTTGTTGTTGTCTCCTTTGTTTTCCTTGTCTAGAATGCCACAAAGTCAGAGTTATAGAGCCTTCTGATATTTGCTTCTTTCACTTAGGAGTGTGCCTTGAAGATTCCTATTACCCTACCTAAACAAGACCTGAACAATCAATAGACATGCTAACCTAGAAGGGGGAGATTTCATGGGCCCCCAGCACTAGATAAATAACTAGAGGCAACTAAGGAATGATGAGACCTGGAAAAATAGTCTTCCTCAGGCATGAGCCTCTTAATTTGTTATCCAGTACCAAATTGTCAGCCCTGAAATCCTGTTCATAGAAGTAACACTAAATGGACTAAGCAGTTACATATATGCAACAACTAGAGGAAAAGAGGTTATGAGTCTGAAAGAAATGAGATGAGGGAAGAGCTGACATGGGGGGGGTTGGAGGGAGGAACAGAAAATGGGGATAGATTTAATTATATTTTAATTTCAAAAACTTAGAAAAGACACCTATTATCTTCTAATGGCTTGGTGATTATTTAGTGGTGGATAGTATTCCACTGTCTGTTTGGACCACAGTTCATATAACTATTCACCCATTTTTAAAATAATTTTGTCATTTTAAGTATGGATGTTTTGCCTGCCTGTACACCTTTGTGCCATGTGCATGCAATGCCCATGGAAGCCAGAGAGGTCATTGGATCCCCTGGAACTGGAATTACAGATGATAGTGAGCTGCCATGTGGGTGTTGGTCCTCTGGAAGAGCAACCAATGCTTTTAAATGCTGAGCACCTCCCCAGCCCCAACCTATTCACCTGTTGAAAGATACTCCAGCTGCTCCTAAGTTTTAGCAATTATAAACAAAGTGCTATTAGTATCCATATGCAGGTTCAGTGTAGATATACCTTTCTGATTCACTTAGGTAAATACTCAGGAATATTGAAAATGGTAAGAATGTGTTTGAAATTAAAAGAAACTGCCTAGAACTCCATGCCAAGGGAGGAAGCCCATTTCCTGACACTACAGAGCTGGTCAGGTACCGGAGACTGCATAACCTGGAGACACTTCCTAATGCTCATAGAACAGTGCCCAACCTAGTAGTCATCAGAGAAGCTCCTTCTAGAAGCTGAGGGGAGCAGAGGCAGAGGCCCAGGGTCAAACACTGGTACCGGGGTCCAGACATGGCAGGTCAGGGTTTTAAGGAGGTGAGTGTGGAGTCAGTGGGGGGGGGGGAATCACTCATTTATACACACCTCCTATGGATGGGAACAGGCTTCTCTCTTTATTCAGACTTCTCCCTTCACTTCTCTCTTTATTCAGACTTCTCTCTTCTCTCTTCTCTCTCTCTCTCTCTCTCTCTCTTAAGGTTTTTCATCTCCACGATCTTTTTCTCCTATTTAAACATATTCCCTACTGTATTTTTTTCTATGAAATTACACATACACCTCTTACACACATGCATACACCTCTTGTGATGAAGGCAAGCTTCAACAACCTTATTCTTTTCATTTCCCACAAAAACACAATCGGTCACTGAGGCAAATGGGCGCAGGGAGGCTCCCATCCAATGGCCATTATGTCTGGCTGGGACTCTCTTCCATATCTGTCTTCTACCCCTGACTTCAGTGAGACGGCTCTCATCCGAGTCACTCCACTCCAGAGTGCCTCCAAATCCAAAGTGACATGTTGGCCTTTATTCTAGCTTCTTTCCAAGCACTAGAGTGCTTCTGGAAATACCCCCTTTTCTGGGTTAAGATGCCTCCTTCATTTTCAGCTCATTTTCAGCTTTCACTGTTGGGCCCAATCTCTGTTCCTGGAATGCCTCTTCTCTGTTTACACAATCCCTTGCAGTAGCGTTACCCACGCATATGTGAACAACTGCTACCTGCTGGGTGTCTGCTCCTTTCTGCACGATGAATTCATACACTCAGCCGCCCACTTCAATTTGTCTTCACATCATCTTTTCAATACCCAGCAGACTTTTGAAACTTTACATTTCTAATGTGGGAATTTATAGTTATCCTGCCGAACTCCCACGTTCTTCATCTCAGAAAATGACAGCATTCACTTGAGCTGCAAACCAAAAGCCTATCGGATGCTTTTTAAAGTTTATTTATTATGATGCTTAGTGCGTTTGAGGTGTGTGTGACTATGGCCACCTGTGTGTAAAGCTCAGGCTAACTTTTCGAGTGGGTCCTCTCCCTCTATTCTGGGTTGCAGGGATCAAATGCAAGTCATTAGGCTTGTACAGCAAGTGCTTTTACTGGCTGAATCATCTTGTCATTCTCCCTCACGATTCTTGACTCTTCATAAATCCATCATAATCCACCAAGTCCTACCTTCTCTCAGATGTACCTGCTTCAGCACCGTTACCTCTCTCTTTTCAGTCTTTTCACAGACTCGAAGGAGTCTGGCGCCTTTTACTCTTATTCATTTGTTCACATTTACTTTACTCTTATTCATCCTTTTCTTTACAGTCAGAGTGAATTTTCAAAATATGATTTGTTTCATTCTCCAACATAACAGTTTGCAATGGTTTCTGCTGACATCCCTCATGCAGCCGACAGTGCCCCAAAGTACATGGCCTTTGCCTTCTCACTGACCTTCTGGCTCTGCCACCCCTACATGCACTGGCATACATGGCCTTCCTCCTGCTTGTTAAACACTCCCCACATAGCTGGCCCCTGTACTTGCATCGGAATTTACTTCACTTGGACCGCTCTTTTCCTGGCGGTTTGTTCTTGGCATTCAATCCTTCTCACATTCCACATCTCAGATCTATTTCTTCATCGTTTATATGAGAGTTAATTTGTTTGTCTTTATTTATTGTATGCTTGATTCTATTCATTAGAATGTTTGTTCTTTAAAGTTCATGTATTGAGAACTTGGTCCTTAAAGTAATATTAAGAGGTAGGACCTGTGGTGGTTATATCATTACAGTTTATTCTAGTTATGTTCATACACACACACACACACACACACACACACACACACACACACATTTGAAAGTTTATTTTTAATTTAAAATAATTATTTTTGTGCATTGTTGGAAAATGGGATGCATAAGTCTTGACATTTTGTATTGTCTACAGGTGTTGGGGAATGTTTGATTGCTTATGATCTGCACCTTATGAGTTCAGAATGAAACAAAACAAAACAAAACAAAAAACATCTGAGCTGAGATGCTCAGGATTCCACTGGCCAGGATGGCACTGGCCAGGAGGGTGGTTACCTCTGCTGAGATCTGGCAGAGCTTGCATGTACGAAAATGCCTCCTTGTCTCCTTGCCGAGCCTTTGCACAATGTACTTCTTTCTCTCTCTCTCTCCATGTGTGTGTGTGTGTGTGTGTGTGTGTGTGTGTGTGTGTATGTTAGTTTATGTGAATGAGTGTTTTGCTTGCATATATGTACATTCATTGCATGTGTGCCTGGTACTAGCATAGGTCAGAAGGAGGCACTGGAGCCTTTGACATTGGAGTTACAAACTGTTGGGAGCCACAAAGAGAGTGCTGGGAACCAAGTCTGGAACCAAATTCCAGAAGAGCAACCACTGCTCTTAACCACTTAGCTAGCTAGTTTTAATGACTAAATCAGCACAGCCTAGAGACATCTGAGAGGAAAGTCTCTATTGGGTAATCTGACTAGATCAGATTAGCCTGTAGGCATGTCTGTGGGGGATTGTCTTGATTGTTAATTGAGGAAGGAGGACCTAGCCCACTGTGGGCAGCACCATTCCTTGGGCAGGTGGGTCTGGGTTATATAAGAAAACTAGTTAAATGTGAGCCAGTGATGTAGCCAGCATGCAGACTTATAAATGGTCAAAGTGCTGATGATAAATGACTATTTCTGTGGCATAGTGGACCAATGCTCATCAGGCAACACTGGGGAAGAGAGAGATGGAAATGATGTAAGGGCCAGAGGAAGGGCTGAAATGTTGTAGGACTCTCTCTTCTCTAGGCATAAAATGTCCACTGCCATGTGGAAATTACAGCAATTGTGATTATTTACATGACACTTACAAAGGTAGGCCCACTAACATTCTCTCACAGAAGTGATGGAGAGCTCATGAGACTTATGAGGCCCCTCTCTGTCCCCAAGACTTGGTAGCAGCATTGCTTGCTCAGTATACATTCTGAAGGGAATAGAAATAATTTCCTAGAAAAAGGAAAGTGTTTAACTTGATCTTCCACTTTGGGTCTTTGTTTTCTCTGGAAGATTTCCATGCCATATCAATTTTATTTTTAATTTCAGTAGAATTGTGTGCTCTGCTTCCTTTTGTGTCAGTTCCATTCTCAGACTCAGAAATGAAATGTTCCTAAAAGGGAAGAGGTAAAAGTTTTCCTCTCCTCCCCAAATATATTCACAATAATTGACTGTATAAGTGGCTTTATTCCCAGGACATTGAGTGGGTTTCAATCAAATTACAAAAGCAAGCTTCCAAATCACAGGAAATTATTGTCTATGATTTTTCTAGAACACAGCATTTATGAGGTTTCATAATCTTTTTAATATACCATTACATATTTAAAGGTCAAAAATATGTGAAAAATTGTGGATAAGCTTCATTTTTGAACATAGGTGCTAAAATTCTAAATGCTAGCAAACTAAAATTCATAAATGTGTGATAGATAATACAAAATGCCCAAGACAATGTTAAACCCACAATATGACTCACTAGACTCATCAGAATTAAGGGGGAAAGTTGGTGGATTAGCTTAACGTATGTTTAAAAAATTTAAAGCCTAGATATCCAAATATTTGGCAATTGTGAGCTGCATGCTGCATGACATGGAACTAGTAATTATATTTGGGCCCTCTGTAAGAGCTGGACCTCTACTGAGTCATCTCTCCAGCCCCATCTACCTTTTTGCCTTTGAGATAGGGTTTCTCAATGAAACTAGACATTACTAATGGACGAGAGCAATTGGCCAGTGAACCTTTGGTATTCTCCTGCCTCTCCGTCCAGAGCTGGGATCACAGGCATAGCATGGCATGCCTGGCTTTTCATGTGAATGCTGGAGAGCTAACCTCAGATCCTCATACTTGTACATCAAGTACCTTGCTTACTGAGCCATCACTACAGACACCAAATCACCAAATCTTCTAATAAGAAAAAAGATATTTTAAAGTGTTAAAAACTATAGAAAAGGTCACATGTTGCGGTGAGATGTTTACAGTATTCTTTTAAAAATCAGGAGCAACAAGGAAGCCAGATATCTTCTACTTAACAAGGTATCATTGGGTCTATACACTGTAAGAAGGAAAAGCTATAATATGCCAAGAAATGTTTAAAAAGAAATGGAAATTATTTGCAAGTGAAATGATTATTTACTTAGAATTATATCTATTTCTACTAGGAAAACCTAAAAGAATATGTAGAAAAAGCACCAGATTCTTAAGAGAATTTAACAAATGCAACATATTTAACAAAAGGGGAATGAGGAAACTTTGTATCAATAACAAGAAAATAAAATGTTAACCTGCTTCTTTCCTTACAGCCATCAGATAGATATACTTTGAGTATGATTTGTGCCAACCAAGATTCACGCTGAAGCTTTATTCCTCCACATACTGGTGCTGCGGGTCTGAGGCCAGTGGAGATGTGATGGCTTTTCTTGGTTGTTGACTTGACTACATTTGTAATGAACGAAAACCCAAGTGGTTGGGTATACGTGTGAGGAATTTTTCTTAAATAATTTCAGTTGAGAAGACCTACTTTTAATCTGGATCTTTGGAAGTGGGAAGATGCACCTTTAATCTAGGTGTCCTGGAGGTGGGAAGAAGTACCTTTAACCTGTATCACACCTTCTGGTTACAGACTGGCAAGTCCATGCCTTCCTAGAATCAGAGCCTACTTTTTAAGGATTCTGGTGTATACTGAACACTAGCAGAGACATCCAGCCTTGTGGACTAAAACAACTACTGGATTCTTGAATCTTCCACTGGCAGACAGACACAGTTGGACTAGCTGGACCACAGCCTTTAAGCTACTCTAATAAACACACACACACATACACACACACACACACACACACACACACACACACACACTGACTGATTGACTGATACAGGACCTGTTTTTGTCATAAGAGGAGAGCCCTCCATTTACCTTCCACCATTAAGTCAGGATACTGCCCTGACCACAGTTAGAAGTCTGAACTTGAATATTTTATCTGCTGGAATCAAAATCCCAGGCAACTCCTTTTTCTCTATAGATCACCCTGATACAAATATTCTTTTTAGCAATAGAAAATGAACTAAGCCAAAACTAACCTGAAATTCAGAGGGACTAGCAGCTTGAAAGTAACACTGAACACCAGAATCATTACCATAATGCAAGAGCATGGGGAAAGAAACGGCTCTGACCAAGACAAAAGAAAGTAAGCATCGACCCGAACTGTTACAAATGCCAAAGGCCAAGTCTGTGCAACATGTGAGTCTGGAGAGGCTGAAGCACTTGGTCAAAGGGACTTGATACTCAGTGAAAGATCCATGGCCTTCTTTGAAGGATCATGACAAAGACTGAGGCAAGACAGTGACTAAAGACAACATACTGGCGGTACAGGCAACCTAGGAAGAGCCAGAGAACAAGAAGAAGCAGGCTACCATGTCACCTGATTCTCTGAACTTTGTTTCATGGAAAGAAAAACCTTAATCCACAGAAAGTTGTGTATCAGAAACTTGCACAAAGACTTCTCAGAGTCAGTTGGTGATATCTGAGGATGCTTGCTCTCAAACTCTGCCTCCCTCACCTCATTGCCCTTCTTCTCTAGGAAGAGAAACTTGTAAAACATCATGTAAGAAAACAAAGGCAGTCCTCTGTAGGACACAAGCCAACACACTTTACAGAAGAGGGAAGGATAACACAATTCATGACCCGCTAAAGGCTATCAGGAGCACGTTTTGTTCCTAATCTTTTAAGGTAATTAAGTAGAATTGGCTGTGAGCAAGACGGCTCGGTAGTTTAATCCCTGTGGGTTGTCCTCTGACTCCACATATGGCAGACAAACACACATACTCACACACACTCAGAGAGAAAAAGAGAGAATAAATGATTCAAAGCAAAAGAAGAATAATTTAATAGTAAGGTATGTGAGAAAGAGAAATTCCTACCCACAGACTAGTTGCAAATATAAAGCAGAATGTCATTGCTTCAAGATATAATTTCTGTTAAGAGACTTTTTTTTTCTTTGTTAAGGAAACCTGACAAATTGAATCTAATAGTCACATAGGTAACCAAAAGTCAAGGAAATTCAACAAGAGGAATGCACTGAGAAGTGTTACTATAAAATGACTTAGTTGTGGTGAAATAAAGATGAGAAGACATCAGTAAATAGAAGAGACCATAATGGAGAGGATGAGGTAGGAGGATTACCTGTGAATTCAAGGAAAACAATAGAAAGATGAGAAAAGAAAGGAAGGAAGGAAGGGAGTTGGGGGGTGAGAGACAGACAGGAAGAAAGAACAGAGAAGTGACTAGAGATAGACAGTGGGAATATGAGGCTGTTATCCCGAGGTGCTGGGCTATGAATCAGTGGGTGGGAGGGGAGCCTAACCAGGTAATTGAATATCTGGGTGGAGATCAAGAAAACCAGGTTCTTACTTTATAACACATATAAGCACAGTTCTACGTCATGCACGCTGGCTCACACATTTGATCCCAGGCAGTTCTTTTTGAGTTCCAGGCCAGCCTAATCTACATAGTGAGTTCTAGTCAGGCCAAGTCTACATAATAAGACCCTTTCAAAAAAAAAAAAACCAAAATCAATCAAACAAGCGTAGCAACAACAACATAAACAGAAAAACTCTAACAAATTACAAAGGAGAATAGGCCCATTTCTTGTGGCAAGTGATGATGTTAGTCTGTTAAGACTAACTATAAGAAACTACTATAAGTTAGGTAGCAAACAAAATGTTTCTCACAGTTCTGGAGTGTGGGAAGCTGAGAGACAAGGTGTCAGCACAGTCTGTAGAAGGACTACTTTCTTGTCCAAGTTAAGGCCTCCTACATGTGTCCTCATATGGTTGGAGGGCCCAGCTAAATCTCCAGGATCGCTTTTAAAAGGGCACTGATCTCATTTATAAGGGTGGCACCCTTATGATCAACTTACCTTTAAATGACAGAACAGAACCTGGAGGGTTAAGGCCAAGCATAGGTATTTGTGGAGACATAACCATTCAGATCGTATCAGTGAATCTCTAGTAATCTGTACCTGTACCCCTTTGTGCTGTTAGAGTTGGTAGTTGTAGAATTACAATTGTTCTTAAAAGAATGTCTTCAGGCTTTAAAGGTAGTGTTAAAGACTTTGGCTCCCAGTAATTAGAAGTAAGTGTTCTGAGAATTCTACATAATAGCTTATCATGCACTGTTTCATGAATGATGAACTCAATATCCAGGATATTTGTCTTTAGGACCTACGATAATTGATACTGAATAAAGAATAGATAAGTATTTCTGATGTGTCCTGGATATTTGATATTCCAGATAGGGAACATATACTCTTATAGCTTAGCCTGAGATCGTTGATATAAATGGTACTATGCTTATATTAGACCATCATAAATAATTTGGAATTTTTAAATGTATTTGTTCTTAGCTGGGCATGGTGTACACTTTGGAAGTAGAGGCAGACATATCTTGGGGAATTCAGGCCAACCTGGTCCACATAGAAAGTTCTAGACCAGCCAAGACTATATAGTAAGAATTTGTTTCAAAATGTATTTTGTCATGAAAGATTTAAAAAATTATTAACCAAAAGCATTCTTTAAAAAGTAGGCTACAATTTTGAATCTGAAAACCAGCATGCAATCTAAATAAGTGTGAGCAAAGTATTAATTACCTGAACTCTATCACTTTCCCAATGTGCATTTTTGAAAACTTCCTCTTGTGTAGAGTGCTGTTAGTTTCATTCAGAGGTGCATATGCAAAAAAGAGTATTTCATTATGAGAGATATACTGTGGAGCTAGTGCAGTGTCAAATCCCAAGTCAGGCAGCTGAAATTGAAGAAGAGGAAAGATTGTATGCTGAACATTGCATGCTTCAATTATAATGCAATTCAAATAGCAAACTTGTTTCCTATTCATATCAAATGATACTGCTTTACTTAGCAATTGAAGTAATATACCAAAACGTTCTTTGGATGTCTTTGAATATCTATGCGTGTGAAAAAGGAAACACAGGTTTCTTCAGTGGAGGAAAAGGAAGTCTGATAATTAAAACCCAGTTTGAGGTTCCTGTACCCTTTGTACGAGGCTGTAGTGGTGGCATATGTGAAGAATTTGGAGGTGCATTTTAGCATTGGGTTATCTATGGTGACACTATCCTGAGCACAGCAGATTTTGTCATAATTGGGCTCTTATTTGGAGTTTTACCAAGGGTGGGTCCAATAAAGTGCCTCTCCTCCTTTGAGCACTGCTGCTCTCAATCTCATGCTCTGTGCCTTGAGCATCCTAGTTCTGGTCTCTGCCAGTATATACCATTCTTTGAACTTATAGACTGTCTCTTAAGGCAACATTTGCCTATATTTCTGACATCTAATTCTTTTACCCTGAACTGACCAGCTCTGGGAACTTTGGGTAAGAGTAGAGATGAATACTGGTTTCAAAATGGATGTTGGAGTTCACCCTGTTGTGTGCATTAGTGTGTGTATTATGGGTGGGTGGGGGGAGCTGTCGTTATTATAGTCTGTCTGGGGCCATTTTCATCAAATATTGCCTCTGTCATGTTTCCATCCCAGTGTTTGAATTTTGGGTACTCACCGAAAACGAAAGATATAGGGAAATAGGATGGCTAAAAGGACAGACCCTAAATCAACTGCCTCCGTGAGATGCCTGATTCCAATCCCTCAACTGTTACATAATTTGGTAATTATTTGCCCTGTGTTTGCCTTGCTCGTCACATAAGTAAATGAGGACAAATAGTTGTCATAAGATGAAGAGGTCACAGATTACCTGCACATAGTAAGAGCTAGAGATTGCTTTCCCCCAAGAGTATTCATGTATCATTTGTGGAGAGAAAGAAAGTTGTGAAGTCTGAGTTCTTCAAACTTGTCCTGTTATAAAATCCACATGGTTTCTCCATCTTAATAATTTCAAATTTCACAAAAGAGAACTAAGGTTACTTTATGCAAAACTGTGACATCAGTGAAATTCTGACATGGCTGCTTTTTTGGTTATGTCTAGCAGACTGCTCACAGCATCTATTTTGCACATCTGAGGAATCCAGACCGCAGGCTCAGACAATATGGTGGCTTCTCACTGTCATGGAATTCCCCTCTTTACTTCATGTGCTTATCTCAGACAGAGGATGCTAAAACACCTTCCTCTCCACCTGTAGTCTTGACCTGGTAAATGGATTGCTCTTTTAACTAGTATATATTCTAGATGTATTTATTCTTACCACATGTATGTGACTGTTTTAGTTCATCACATGTGTGCCTACTGCTTGCAGAGGTCAGAAGAGGGCATTGGATCTCCTGGAACTATAATTATGGATGGTTGTGAGCTGCCGTGCGGTGCTGGGAACTGAACCCTAGTCCTCTGCAAAGGCAACATGCGCTCTCAACAACAGTGTCGTCTCTCAGCCCTGGATCGATCTTTTAAAAGCAGATTCATACTTTGTTCTATTTTCTTTAATAGAAAATGACAGATTTTACTAAACCTGACACAAATACTTTCAATTCTTGTCTGCTTTGTTGATGAATATTCATTTTCATATCTATGTTTCAGCAATGAGTTGCAATGTACATGACTTCACAAATAGCACATTATGCATGCAATTAGTAAAAAATTGCATCCATTTTAATATGTGAAGGACAGGAGAACTCTGCAGTATGTAGGCATTAGGCATGGAATTAATTAGTGAGCAGGACTATTTAACATGGAAGGTGAGTCAAAAATTGTTAATTCTTCAAGGCCTGCATGTGGGGGGTAGATAACAAACTCCTAGGAGCTGGGTTGCTTGCAGCACATCTGGTTTAGACACGTTGCTGCTCTGCTGTGATATCTTGTGTGAGGATACCTGGGTTGGACCCTGTGGGGCTTTGAGAAGATTACGGAGGTAGCCAATGTTGTATACAAGTTTTTCCTTTAGCAAAGTGTGTTTGTTCTAATGGGGCTGGAGATATGGTTCAACTGTTAAGAGCACATACTGTTCTTGCAGAGGGCCTGAGTTTGGTTCCAAGGTACCCTGCAAAATGGATTACAACTGCCTGTAACTCCAGCTTCAGGATAGACCCAGCACCTCTAGCCTCCACAAACACCTGCCCTTATATGCACATACACACATGCACATGATTTAAAAACCTTAAAAGGGTTTGTATTAAGGAAGCTGCCTCCTCATTGATCTGTACATAGAATGTGACAACTGTTCTTAGAACAAGGCAAACCATTTCAATGCATCATGTCACTGACCGTTTCAAAAATATCTTCAGAATGTGATGAATTAGGTTCAAAGTAATTTGGAGTCAGTTTGTGTACGGTTCCCAAGTGATCATAGTATAACGTGAAAATTGTATCATTAATTATACCCGATTTAGTATATGTCATTAATCCTGTTAGGAAACAAACAGAATTCCCTTAGTATTGAAATAACACAATTAGATGTAACTTTATATTATACCTGTAAAAATTTGCTTGTTTAAATTAAGGGTTGGAATAGGGCTCTGAGACTTCTAAATTAGTAAAATTCATGTTACTTTGTGTTATATTCCTGAAAGTCTTTTTCAGTTCATTTCAGTACAAAACATGTTCACCAAAGTGAGTGTGTAGGACAGAACAAAGGGGTTGTCTAATCAATGTCTATGGGCAAAAGGTGCTTAGTCTCCCTGGCAGTGTTTTCTCTTTCTGAAACTGTGAAATTAAGTTTCTGCCTAAGTAGAAACCATGAGAAATGCTTAGGCTGGCAAGAATTATCAGCAGCTTGCACTGGAATGTTGATCCCAAACTGAGTGTGTTGTATATTATTAGAGGGAAAATTCCTAGGATGTCTTCAGGTCAGTTCCAGCCAGATTTCCCGTGTCCTGCAACCAAAGTGTGTTGTGTTCTCAGAAATGGGGTCTTACCAGACATCAAGGTGTGGTAGGCAACCAAAAGCAATGGGAATACCGTGTATTTTTACGGGGGCTTTTGAGCATCTCCCTGACCAGTGACACACAGAGATGTATCCCACACCTGGCACTGTGATTTTCATTTAATAAGTGATGTCTTTTAGGGGAAGCAATGTACTTGCTTTATAAAAAAATATATTTTAAAGTTAGCTTACAAAGTCCTGGATTTCGGTAACTCACGCCCTCTCTGCTCTTTTGTTCTTCTAACCCCATTCATTATGCCCCTGATACTCTTCCACCTCTACTTTCCTATCGTGTGAGTTCTACTATCTCCTCACCCTTGAATCCCCATTCCCTTTCTCGTGGGCCCTTTCTAGATTCCTGATCTCTACAGACATTCCAAATAAAACACAAATCTAACAACTTGAAGGTCAGATCCAGAACATGTGGCATTATCTTTCTGGACGTGGGTAACTTCACTTAATATAATCTTCTCCAGTTCCACCTAATCCCTGAAATTTCATAATTTCACTTTTCTTTACAGTTTCATAAAATCCCATTGCATGTATGTACCACATTTTTGTTTTCCATTCATCAGCTGACAGGCCTCTCGGCTGGTTCTCATTTCCTGGCTATCGTGAATATCTTCAGTGAACTTGCATGCACATTATCCTGTGAAGGATATGGAGTCCTGTGGGTATGTGCTCAGGAGTGGTGCAGCTGTACGGCAGCTCTGTTTCCAGCTTTTGAAATCCTTCCACACTGATGTCCACAGTGGTTTCCCTGACTCTCCACACCCACCAACCACACACAACTGGCCCTCCTCCCCACATCGTCAGCAGTGTTTGCTGTCACTGTGATCTTGTTGAAAGCTGTTTTGATTAGGGTGAAATGGAATCTCAAAGTAGTTTCCATTTGCATTTTCCTGATGGATAAAGATGTCGAATGCTTTACAAAATGTTTACAGCCATTTGTATTTCTTCTTTTGACAACTCTGTTCAATTCTGCAGCTCATCTTTTAGTTGGGATGTTAGCTTTCTGATGTTTAGTTTCTTGAGTCCTTTGAAACTTCTAGAGGGTGCATCGTTTGTCAGATGCATATTTGGCCAAGATTTTCTCCCATTCTGTATGCTGGCTCTTCACCTAATTGACAGTTTCTTTTGTTGTATAACACATTTCAGTTTCATAAGATCCCATTTCTTGGTTACTGGCATCATTTCCTGAGTGACTGGAATTCTTTTCAGAAAGTCCTGATCTATGCCTATATTTGGAAGCATACTGTCTACTTTTTCTTCTACCAGTTTCAGAACTTCAGGTCTTATGTTGAGGTCCTCGATCAATCTAGAATTGATTTTTGTCCTGGATAAGAGAAGATTTTGTCTCATTCTTCTACAGGAGTGGTTCTCAACCTTTCTTATGCTGCAACTCTTTAATAATAGTTCCTCATGTGTGGTGACCCCAGCCATAAAATTATTTTCATTGCTACTCCAAAATTGTATGTTTGCTACTTTTATGACTCATAGTGTAAATATCTAATATACAGATGATCTTAGGTGACCCTTTGAAAGGGTCATTCGACGGCCAGAGGGGTCGTGACCCACCGGTTGAGAACTATCCAGTTTCCCCAGCATCACTGTCAAAGATACTGTCTTCTCTCCAATAAGTCTTTTTGGCACCTTTGTCAAAAATCAGGTGTCTGTATCTTTAAACCCAGCACTTGGGAGGCAGAGAAAGGTATATCTCTGTGAGTCTGAGGCCAGCCTGGTATACTTTTTGAGTTCCAGGGCAGCCAGACCTACATAATATGAGGTCCTGTTTTAAAAAATGAAAAGAGTTTGGTAATGTTTCTTCACAGAAACCTAGTAATGATGAACAAATTCAGCAATGCGACAAGATAAGAATTAATTCGTATAAACCAACTGTTTCTATATACACCACCAGTAAATGCACAGAAAATGAGATCACAGACACACTTTCATTCAAGAAAGCCTCAAAGACAATATGATACCTAGGAATAAAGTTAACCAAGGAGGTGAAAGATCTCTATAAAGAAAACTTTATATCGCTGATGAAAGAGATAAAGACTCTAAAAAATGGAAAGACATCCCATTCTCATGGATTGGTAGCACTAACATTGCGAAAATGACCATTCCACCTAAAACAATTTATAGAATCAATGCGATCCCAGTCAAAATCCCTATCCTGTTCTTCACAGAAATAGAAAAAAAATCATAAAATTCATATGGAACCACTATATCAGAACAAAAAGAACAGTGCTGGAGGGATTACCATTCCAGACTTCAAGATATATTTATTACAGAGCTGTGATAATACAAACAACACAGTATTGGCACAAAACAGGTATGTAGACAATGGAAGAACACTGAAGACCCAAGTATGAGTACATATTACTTTAGTCATCTGATAATTGACAAAGATGCCAAAACATAAGTTGGAGAAAATAAAGCATCTTCAACAAACAGTGCTGATGACCACAAGCAGAAGTATCAAGTTAGATCTGTGTCTATCACCTTGTACAACTCCAAATGGATCAGAGAACTAAAAATGAAACCTGAAACACTGAAACTGTAGAAGAAAACATAATCAGTACCTTATGTGATAGAGCTTAGAAAATGACTTTCTGAATAGGACTTACTTTGCCCAAGCATAAAGGCCAACTGACAAGTGGAACTTCATAAACCTAAAAAGCTTCTGCACAGCAAAAGAAGCAACCAGTCAAGTGGAGAAGAATTCTACAGAATGTGAGAGAATCTTTGACAGCAATACATCTGATGGAGGGTCAACATCTAGGATACATAAAGAACTCAAAGAACAAAGATTTAAAAAAGGAAAAGGAAAAGGAAGAAAGGAAAGAAGAAAAGAAAAGAAAGAAGCTAGGAGCGGGGGTGGGAAGAAGGTAACCCTTCATTCACTGGTGGTGGGACTGAAAATTGGTACAGCCATTCTGGAAATCAGATTGGAGAACACTGAAAAGGTTTAAATAAATCTACTATCTGACTCAACCACATCACTCCTTGGCAGATGGCCAAAGGACATTTTATTCTACCACATAGATGGTTGTTTGGCCCTGTTCATTGGTACTCTATCCATAATAGCTAGGAAATTGAAACAACCCAAATATCCTTCAACTGAAAAATTGATAATGAAGATGTGGTAAATATACAGTATGAAATACCCACTCAGGTGTAAAGAAAAATGAAATAAAATTTGCAAGTAAATGAAAAGATCATATTGTGTGAGGCAACTCAAGAGTCATAAAGATAAACAGTTGCATGTTCTTTCTCATCTGTGATTCCTAATTCCAAATCTTCAGACATCAGTATGTTATCTGGAGCAGTTGCAGGAACCAGAAAGTAAAAAGAAATCAGGAAGGGGGAGGAGAAATAGAGAAAGGAATAGCAAGGTAGGAGTGATTTGAAGGGCAAAAATAATAAGAGCACCTTATTTAGGAAGAGTGATGGAAGTCAATTCTGAAGGAGATGGAGGGAGACAAGTCTAACAGTAAGGGTTGTGTGAAAAAGTCATAAGGAATCATATTATCTATTTACCAAAAGTTGTGTGTGTGTGTGTGTGTGTGTGTGTGTGTGTGTGTGTGTGTGTGTGGTCTGTGTGTGTTAACATGTAAGTTTTTTTAAATAAAATTTAAAAATTTATCCTGGACTGATAATGCTCCAAGAGTTATAAACTATCTAACAAAAACCCTAATACTAGGCATGAGAAACTCACTTTCAAGTTGTTGGTCTTGGAAGTCCAAAACATTCCCAAACATTATGGGCTATTGCTGTTGCCCCTGGTTGCCTCCCAAAAGTTGATGGAGTCACCATGCACTTTGAACAGAGGATTCATGTTGAACCAGACTTGAAAGCCTCCTTCCTTGAGGACGAGCTTTCATGGTATCAGACAATGCTATGCAAGCTTCCAATGGACCAAAGCAGTCACTACTTCCACCTAGTAGTCATCAACTACACCTAGCCACATGCAACAATGACCAACAGGACCTGACAACCTTAAGGGTGCAATAGTGGCATGCCTATCTTGGTGGTAACCAACAGCTCTCTTATCGGTCTTCTCAACAAGAGGGAAATCATGACTGGTATAGGAAATCTAGCTAACTGCTCTGAATTTCTGAGCCTATGGATCTTGGATGAGAGTTTACAACCACCACTTTACTAAATCAGCATAATTGCTAAGTGCACTCTAAATATTTATCCTTATATGCATAGTCAAATGTACCCATCACCCCTCATAAAGAAATTTCTATTTTCAACAGAAAAGCACAACTAATCAAGAAGCAGAGAACAAGTGGTCATGTGATGCCCAGCTGCAGCTGATACATTGACAGCATGACTCTTGCACCTAAGGCTCAGGGAACATTGTGAAAGAGTAAGAAGACAGGCTGTAAGAGCCAGAGCAAGAAGTCAGGATATCTACTGTGCATAGCTACTAGAAATACCGGAGTAGCCACACCTCTAAAGCTTCAGAAACATAAGTCCCCAAAAACCACCTAAAAAAAAAAATAACAGAGATGATAACAGGAAAGGGGGAAATTTCACAGGCTTCCAACCCTAGATAGAGTGAGAGATGCAAAGAGCAGGATAAACAGTCTTCCACAGGAAAGAGTAGCCCGACAGGTTTGCCAATATCAAGTGGTCAGCACTGAAAAATACACATACAGGTAACGTCACATGGACCGAACAAATTGTGTGTCTGTGTATTTCACAACAATTAACGAAAGAAAGCCATGAATTTGAGAGAAAGAGAGAGGGCATATGTGGGAGAGGTTAGAGGGAGGAAAGGGAGGAAAAACCAGGTAATGATATTTAAATAAATATCATTAATGAAATGAAAACTTAATAACTAAGGAAGATTTCAAAAACTCAGTCGTAGAATGACAAAATGAAAATGCGGCTCACAGGAATATAGAAGTACGAGGACCATGTCCTTCATGATGCAGGCCCCGATTCTGGTTGGCAGCATTCAACTGGGTTGGAAAGGAGCAGGCAGTTGGAGGCTAGGTCAATCACTAGTACCTGTTTCCTTCATTGTGTCACAAACTGACGGCCTTGTTAGCTCGGTCACAGAAGTTGCAGGAAGACACAGAGCACACTGTCATTCACATAATGCCACCCTTCAGGTCCCTGTGATGTGAGATGCATCTACTTCATCAGCAAAATCAAAGCAAACACCACCTACGTTGGCATGGTGGTTGTGAGTGTTAGATAACATGCTGTCTATAACATGGGGAGCACTATTTTATCTCCATTGTGGTATCTATTATTAATTCGTTTGGGAAAGGGAAACAGGACTGAGAACACAGCAGGCTAATCCAGGGTTCCCCTTTTACGGTGGTTCATATGATCTCTGTAGATCTGTCTGGATCCAACAAATCCACCAGCCACTGTGTTTGAGGCCTTATTATTAGTCAATTAATTCAACATGTTTTTCATTCAGCTTACATTTCTGACCAACAAGTAGAATGAACTTATACTGCCAAATAGAAAATTCCTTACCTGCCTTTGTACTGTAAATCGTTCCATCGTGTGTGATAAAGGAAATATCTGAATCATGATAACTATGAACACTCTCCCTTACAGCATTACTTTGAAAGTCACATAGTAGGTCAAAACTATTGCCTCCATCCATTGAAATCCACACCTAAAGGAATAAAGAGATAATTCTTCATTAAGAACTGCTTCTAATTCTCATAATTACCTATTACCCTGCTATTCCTACAAGAGCAAAGCCATGAAAATGCAGATCACAGGAATATAGAAGTACGAGGACCATGTCCTTCATGATGCAGGCCCCGATTCTGGTTGGCAGCATTCAACTGGGTTGGGAAGGAGCAGGCAGTTGGAGGCTAGGTCAACCACTAGTACCTGTTTCCTTCATTGTGTCACAAACTGACGGCCTTGTTAGCTCGGTCACAGAAGTTGCAGGAAGACACAGAGCACACTGTCATTCACATAATGCCACCCTTCAGGTCCCTGTGATGTGAGATGCATCTACTTCATCAGCAAAATCAAAGCAAACACCACCTACGTTGGCATGGTGGTTGTGAGTGTTAGATAACATGCTGTCTATAACATGGGGAGCACTATTTTATCTCCATTGTGGTATCTATTATTAATTCGTTTGGGAAAGGGAAACAGGACTGAGAACACAGCAGGCTAATCCAGGGTCCCCCTTTTATGGTGGTCCATACAATCTCTGCTCTCCTTAAATCTCTGTATGGATCACAAACTCAAGCATGCATCCACTTTTTCCCACTTACCCATTTGATTTACCCTGCCGACGTGCTGTATTGTCAGAATTAATTAGGTCAACCGAGCAGTTGAAAGTGATATTTTATCTCCCCCATCGTGTGTGTGTGTGTGCGTGTGTGAGTGTGTGCGTGTGTGAGTGTGTGTGTGAGAGTGTGTGTGAGTGTGTGTGTGTGTGAGTGTGTGTGTGTGTGAGTGTGTGTATGTGTGTGTGTCTGTGTGTGTGTGAGTGTGCGTGAGTGTGTGTGTGTGCGTGAGTGTGTGCGTGAGTGTGTGTCTGTGTGTGTGTGTGTGTATGTGAGTGTGTGTGTGTGAATGTGTGTGTGTGTGTGTGTGTGTGTGTGTGTGAGTGTGTGTGTTGCATGCCTGTGAGTGCAATGATGCATGCATAGGGTTACTGCAAGATGACACAGGGTGAGTTCTGCAATTGTGTTCTCTACCTTACTGCCTTGAGACAGAGCCTTTTATTGGACAGGAAGTTCACTGCTTTGGCCATCTCTGACTGGTCCATGAGCTTTCTAGATCTGCCCGTCTCTGCTTCCTAACACAGGGGGTATAGACAGGCACAGTCATTCTGAGCCTTTTAAACTGGTGTTAGAAATTTGAACTCAGGTCCTAAGGCTTTCAGACAAAGCATTTTTACCAGCTGAGCCACCTTCCCAGCCCCACATATTGCAGTTTTGATTTGATTTGATTTTTGATTTTGATTTGATTTTGAATTTATCTGATACTTAGGGACTGACTCATCTCTTTACATGTTTGTTTCTATTTTCATTTACATGAAATGCCTCTATGTGTCATTTCTCTTTTTTAGCAATTGGGTTTTCCTTTTGATAGTACTTTGTGTGGATTCTTCCATTAATATTATTTTTAATTCTTCCCTTGTCATGCCTATACCCCTGTATTCCGTATATATTGTGGAGTCTATATTGTGTCTTTTGTCTCCAAGCTGGGAATAGAGGTACAGTTCCATAATCCTAGCACTTGGGAGGCTGAGGCAGGTAACTTCAAGACTAGTTTGGGCTACATAGTGAGGTTCAAGCTAGCCTGGAATGCAGCATATGACCCTGTCTCAAAGAAAAGCAAAATATAGGACCACGAGCCCAAGGGACTAGTAACACACCAGCATCTTTTACTTCTAACCTAAGTATCCCAGGGATATTATGTTGCTTTTGTTTTACATTTTTTCCTGACTCCAGCATGGAGGCACCGTTATCACTGCAGCTTGTGGCAACGTGGCCTTTTTGTTTATTTTTGCCAGCACTCTTCAAATCACATCAGTTTCAGCCAATGCACATTTGTTTCCACAAAAGTTGTTTTGATTGGTCTCTCAATTCCTCAGTCCACTGTGAGGAATGAGACTGTCTCATTTCTTGGTTTTGTTGAACACTGTCTAAAGCCCTTTCACTTCAATTCCAACTTTTTTTAAACCCACACTCAAAATGCACACAAGAGAAAATTGAATCATAGAATCTATTGGCAATATTTCTGATTTACATGTTTTCTCTCCGTCAAATCTAAGTATGGTAATTTCTTCCAAAATCAGTGTGCAATCCATTGGCCTAAGAGTTCTAGAACAGAAAACAATGAAGCAGTCCCACTGCAAAAGGGAGTAACAGCAATCTGTTGAAGTCTTTATAACACAGAGAGAATAATATGGGTAGAGATTGGGAGGAAAGATGTTTGCTTACCGAATGTGTGACGCAATCTAGACAAAGCAGCATGTTTGAGTAAAAAAATCCAATGACCAAAGGAGAAATTAAGAGATTCGGAACTGTTAGTATAAAAACTAAAATAAGGGAGTTTCAAGAAGCCCTAATACCAGGATGTCATCTGTACACATCCCTGATTCTGCATACAGCTGAGACTGTAAGCCAAAGAATCATTAGTATGGTTAAAATAATGGTTTTTATTCATGTATACACTGGACGTCAAGTTGGGAGGCACAGATTCAGTAGGAAGTAAGTACGTGTTGTGTCAAGGTGAGAAAGACCGAATGAATCAACAATGAGGCAAGGTGCTGAAACCCAACCTGAACAACCTTTGGTAGGCCTTTTCGGTTGCCCATGTTGATTTTCTTTGAGACAGACTCTCACATTGGAGCCCAAATTGGCCAGAGACTGACAGCAGTCCATCTACCTCAGCCCCCAGACTGCTGGGATCGCAGGTGTGAGCCACCCTGTTTTGCTTCCCGGATTGTTTTCAATGAGTTTAGAGTGGTACTGATTATCTTTTCATATGTGTGAATGTTAGAGGGAGTTGTTCATGAGCAATAAATGTTCTGGGGTAGTCATCAAGTGAACAGAGATGCTAGGATTAGACTGACAAGCTCTGGAATCTTTAGCCACTTTCTATCCAGAGAAATCTTTTTTGAAGTTAACAATTGAGGAAGTAAAACTTTACTTTGAAGTAAAACTGTAACCTGTCATGTGATCTCAGAATCTCACAGAGAAACTCTGTTCTCTCTCTTGACTGAACTGCAGCCATCCAGATTTTCATATCCAGGAGAGAAATCTCACTGTTAAAATGAACCAAGTGATTATCACTGGAAGTCACCACAGTGCTTTCTTGGTACGGAATTTCTTCATGCTTCATATTTTATGCTCCTTACTTGTAACTTGACTGATGACCAAAGTTGTTTTGCAAATCTTTACAAAGCTTTCAGGCTACTTATAGTGGAACTATCTGACTGGAGACTCAAGAATAGAGAACATTATCAGAAAGAGCCCAGATAACAGCAGAGCCAGAAAATGATGCTTAGACAAACTCAGATACAAACAAGGCAATGCCAAATACCAGAAACACCAGATAAAAACTTACTTTCAGTGGATTAATGGCAAAATCATCATCTTCATCACCAGTATTATTATTATTTACTATTGACCTGGCTTCAATTTTGGTTTGTTCTTATTTTTCCAACTCTTGGAGTTGCATCATTAAGGCATGCACTGTGTTCACTCTGATTTTATGTAAATATAGGCACTTACAGCTACCATTTTTCCTCAGAGGACTGCTTTCAAAGTGTCCCAGAAATTTTGTGGTGCTGTGATTTCATTTTCACTTGGTTCCAAGAAGCTTTTTATTTCTTTATTGACATTTTTCCTTGACCCAATCATCCTTCAGTAATGAACTGTTTAATCTCCATGAATTTGTGTACCTACTAGAGATTTGTTTGCTGTCAATTTTAAGTTTTAGTCCATTGAAGTCAGATAGAATACAAGTAGTGACTTCAATCTTTTTAAATCTGTATTTGTATTTGTATTTGCTTTGCTTTGTATCCCAGGATATGGTCTTTTAGAAAGGCTTCTATGTGCTGCTCAGTAGACAGTGTGTCTTTGGTGTTTGTACAGGGTATTCTCTAGTCCATTTGATGTATGATGTCAATTGATTCTGTCTCTGCTTATTTTATGTCCAGATGAACTATTGGGAAAAGTGGGGTAGTGATATCGCCTACAATAAATGGACTGATGTTAATCTTTATCTTTAATTCTAGTTGTAGATGTCTTAAAGAAATTGGATGACCCTGAGTTTGATGCATATATGTTTAAGATAGTAATGCCTTCTTGGTTAAATGTTCCCTTGATTAGAACAAAATGTCCCTACTTATCTCTTCTGATTAGTTCTAGTTTGAAGGCTATTTTGTCAGATATTAGGATACTGATGCCTGTTTGCTACCTGGTACCATCTGATTGAAGTACTTTTGTTTATCCTTTGACATTCAGGTGGTGCTTGTCTTTTAAGCTAAGATGTGTTTCTTAATGAAATTTGTTTTTTGATTCATTCAGTCAGCCTTTATCTTTTAATTGATGAATTGAGGCCACCAATATTTAAAGTTACTATTTAAATGTCTGCATTAGCTATGGTCGTTGTGTTGCTGAGTTTTGGAATTTGTGTTCTCAGTAGTATTTCCTGTTTTCATGATTACAGCTTTGTGTTTCTTCCCACTGTCTCTTCGCTACGGTCAGGACTCTCTTCTGCTCAAAATAATGCTGCCTGTATTTCCTTAGGTTTAGTTTCTTGGATAGAAATGTCATCCGACTGCTTATTTTTCTCCTTTACCATGGTTAGTGTTTTCTAGATATATTGTTCTAGTTGGCTGTCATGGCCTTTTAGGAATTGGAGTGCATTGCTCCAGGCTCCTCGAGCCTGTAAGCTTCCGTTGAGAATCACCTGTTATTCTGGTGGGTTTTCCTTTGTATTTTACTGAAGTTTTATTCTTCTGCAGCTTTGAATATGGCTTATTTATTGTGTATACTTGGTGTTTTAACTAGGATATGCTGTGAGGACTTTTTTGCTAGTCTTGTCCATTTGGTGTTCTGTCTATTTCTTCTATTTGTCTGAGTGTGTTTCTAGTTTGGGGATTTTTTTTCTATGATTTCTTGAAGATCTGATCTATGTCACTGACTTGGGATTCTTCTCCCTCATCTATAATTTAAAGGTTTGGATTTTTTAAGGTGTCCCACATTTCTCATATGTTCTTTTCTTTTTCTTTCTTTTTTTCTTACTTTCTTTCCTTTTTCTTTCTTTCTTCCTTTCTTTCTTTCTCTCTCTCTTCCTCCCTCTCTCTCTCTCTCTCTTTCTCTCTTTCTTTCCTTCTTTCCTATTTTTTCATTTGGTCTAGATCCTCTACTTAATCTTCAAGATGTGATACTATGTCATTATACTTATAAGACTTTCCTTTGTGTTTTCTAATTGGGACAGTGGGTTTTGAATTCTATCTTCATCTCAGTTTGAGTCCTCCTAAATGTTTCTGTCTCCTGATTTAATTTTGTTCTAAACTCTAGGTTGTCTTCATCATTTCCATCAGCTTTCTATCCTTATGTCCGTGCTTTCTTGTTAATAATTCAGGTGTTTATTCTCCTTAAGCTCTTTCTCCTTCGTTTCATTGAGCTGATTCTTTGTCCCTTAACTCTGAGTTCTTTCAGGGGGCTGATGATCACTCTTTTAACTTCTCTTACGCAGCTCATGTAGGTAATTCCCAATGGCGAATATTTCTACAGGACTTACAGGTTTGGCAGAAAAGATACTGGCTTGATTATTCATACTGTTGGAATCCATGTGATGAGATATGGGTACGTGAATTCCTTTGTTAGTTCAAGCTACATCTTTGGGGAGGATGTGGTAAATTTGGGTATGGGGAGGCTCCTTGTTTTAACCTGGCTGATGAAATAGGTACTTAGCAAAACTTTACAAGCTTTCAGGATTCTGATAATAGGACAATCTGACTGGAAGCCTCAGAATGGAGAAAGTTACTAGAAAGAGTTCTGATTACAACAGAGCCAAAAAATGATGCTTAGATAAAGTCAGATAAAGTGAAGGCAATGCCAAATGCCAGACACACCAGATAAAAACTTACTTTCGGTGGATTAATGGCAAAATCTGGGTTATTCAGAGTTGGAAACAAAGGATTATACCTGGCAATATTCAGAATCATGGTGCCCTATGGCTCATTTTTATCATCTGGTGAACAAATTGGAAGGTTAAAATTGACTACAGAGCACTGAGCTTAAGACACACTATATAGCTGACCAACATTCATCGTCTTCCCCCTACTTCCACCACTAGATCATCAGAGTGCCGCTGTTCGTATGTATATAATCACCCCGTCTACAAAAGCTGGACTACTTATTCATATTACAAAACAAATTTTTATGGTTGCATACCTGATTGCCATAAACATATAAAATGTTACTTCGGGGATGGAACACCATTCCAACTGGATGAAAGAATGAGGGAGGAAACTTGAAAGATGGAAATTTTGATTGAGCAGTTGGTTTATCCCCTTTGAGTACTGACAAAGAGACAGAGGTTTGTCTGGAACGCTAAACAAAGCAAAATGAGGTCATAAGATTTATTCTACTATTTTTAGTATTTGCAACAATTTCTAGACTTTCCCGTTATTAAGACAGGGGCAGATCCATTATCATAGCAAAAAACTCGAAAGACTAGAAATCACTGATGATTGCACTCCACCGTTTTGTAGATTATACCATACCGTTTTATAGATGTAGTAAAGGAAACTAAACAGTTTGTCCAAAGTTGTATAATAAATGATATGGGGAGGTTTACCAGTCATTTTTAAAATAACCAGAGAGACTCCAGTGTCTATGCACATGCTTTTCATGCTAAATGTGGGTGCCTGACAAAATCCCAATTCTATTGGGTCATAATCTTGAAAGGAAGAAGTATGACACCCTATAAATGCCTTCTTGGTATAAAGATAATGTTAAGATGAAGATTTGAAATATCCTTGACACAAGGGTGAGGGTAGGGTGTCTTAGTTCTTCCCTTACTTGACTGAAAGCAGCAAATTCTGGGAAATGCAACTGCCATCCATTTCTCTTCATAGCAGATCTACTCTCAGAAAAAAAGACTGTCCTAAATCCTTTTTCCAGGAGAGTCTTATGGCTCTGAGGGAGATCCCTACATGAACAAACACCATCACCTTCTCCTCTCCTGATAATCTCCTGAAGCCTATTTGTCTACCAAAACATAAACTGGTTTTCCCAAGACAACTGCGTCAGTTAATTCTAAAAAACGTTCAACACAGGCAGACATGGTGGCACATGCCTTCAATGACACATGGCATATGACACTCTGAGTCAGAGGCAGGCTTACTGCCATAAGTTCAAGACTACCTAGCACTACATAGTGACCCTGAATTTAAAAAAAACACAGCAGAGAAAGGAATGTTATATGAGGCCATTGGCAGGGATATATAATCATTTAGGGCTGAGTGCTGAACAGTCAGCTGGAAAACACCTAAATCGTCTAGAACTCTGAGAACAATCCTAATTAATAGTCACAGGTAATGGGATTTATTTTTTGTTGTTGTTCATCTAGACTAACCCTTTCATTAAACCTTAGATTTATGTGGAAAATATACAGCTTATATTCCCCTGGAGAACGAGTGAAGAGCAATCAGGATGCAACTAGCATCACGACTTTCATTTTTATCAACTCTAAAGACAATCACAGGTAAACAGACAGATGAACAAACAAACAAAACCTTCAGTGCCAAACTATTCTGAGGGTCATGAACAATTGTATCAGGCTCTATGCCAGAGATCAGGACAAAATGGAAATGTTGTCTGCTAGGATCAATTTGCTGTGCTTGGTGACACAGCAAGCCCCACTGAGCTATAAGACCTACCTGATTAAACAAGAGATAAATTCCGGTTTCACGTTCTTCATCAATAAGAAATGTTACCACATGTGGAAGATATCTTGAACTTCCATAATCAGTAGTTAAGCAAGGAAACCACTGAAGAAATGGTTCTTTACTATAAAAGCAAGAACTTGACTACAAAAAAAGGAAAAGATAATATTGTTTCTGAAACATAAATTGCAACTAGTTACTATAAGCTAATAATAAATAAATAAATAAATAAATAAATAAATAAATAAATAAATAAACCATTGTGTTGTTCTGACAGGCCATGAATTAGTCAGTCCATCTCTTTCTCTGTCTCTCTCTCTGTCTCTCTCTCTCTCACACACACACATTCACACACACACACTCACACACACACTCATACACACCCACTCACACACACACTCACACACACACATTCACACTCACACACACATTCACACTCACACGCACACATTCACACACACACTCACACACACATTCACACTCACACACTCATACACACCCACTCACACACACACTCACACATTCACACTCACACACACATTCACACTCACACACACACATTCACACACACACTCACACACACATTCACACACACACACTCACACACAGACACACACACACATTCACACACACATACATTCACACACACACACAAACACACACACACACTCACACACACACACACACAGTCACACACACACAGACTCACACACAGACTCACACTCACACACAGACTCACACTCACTCACACACACTCACACACACTCACACACACTCACACACTCACACACAGTCACACACACACACACACATGAGGCTTTTCTGGACAGGTTTTTAACACGGGAACTGGGATGGCTTAGAAATCACTATGTAGTCTAGGTTCATCTTAAATTTGTGACTTTTCTGCTTCCATCCACTGATTGCTAGGATTAAATGCATGTGCCACCACATCTGGCTCACAAATCGTAGCTTTAAATCTCTAATCTCTAGTCCTTTTTCCTGTGTGGGTATGATTTCAGAAAACACTTCAAAGAAGCTCTTCTCTGGTATGGGTTATTTGGCTAGAGTCACTGGATAGGTCTAGCCTCAGCCCAAGTAGGTATCTGCTATTAAACTTAGAGACACCACTAGGAGGAGCTAAGTTTTTCTGTGTGTTTAAGCACCGTAGGTTTTGATTAATGATGAACCTTGAAATCGTGATTTAACAAAATTTCCTACCTTTGAGAATTTTCAGTATCATACCTCACTCAGGGTCCTGTTTCTGTTGAAGGTGATGGTCACAAAGTCAACTGTAAAGTACGAAGGTGCAGAAGTTAGGGTGACACCTGCACCTACAGGCTTAAGGAGTGTTCGTGCTAGTGAGGCTGCCTACATGAAAACAGTGTCAGTGATGTACTGTCTTCTCGTGGGTCCTTAGACACAATCATCTTGCATTTAGACAGGAATGTCACTCCCATTAATTTTTAGAAAAGATCTCAGTATGTAGTCCAGTGTGGGAACAAGCCTGCAGTGTTCCTGCTTCTGCTTCCTGAATATTAACAACAAGAAATAACAAATATGCACCATACTGTGCCTGGCTTTCCCATTTTTAGGCCATTAATTCATATATAATAGTTATCTTCACATTTTATTCAATTTTGTATCTAATGTATTTTATTTAACTATATAAGGAATCTATAGTGATAAAGGCCTGTAAACATGTTGTAAAATTTACCTTCAAAACTTTCTCTGTTAGCGAAACATTGTTCATTATACCATAGTTTTCCTTTGATATAGTCAACCTATATAAACAAAAACATCAACGGGGTCAAATGCAGAGTTAAGATATTAAACAGAAAGAAACTTACTTTAAAAATTCCAAAGTTTGATCATTTGTGGATGTGGGGCAAATAGAGAGAGAAAAGTTGTGTGTGCAACCGAGGTTGCAGATCGGGTCAAGACACTGGAACGCACCACTGTCAACAGTCAGCAAAAGAGAAATACACAGGCACGATGATGATCGTGGCCATGAAGTATCTTTCTGAAGATACTTCCTAGAATCTACTTAAACCTTTCGCCACAGTTAGAATGCGGCACATTATGTTTTATTCCACGTTTGCTGCAACAGGGCATGAGACACCTTCACCAAGGCCTGGTAATAACAAGTAGCAGCAATATAAAGGCATTGCAAATTGGTCACAAGAGAGAAGTGGTATAACGAAAATAAAATTATTTTTGCTGAATGGTAACTATATAAGTTGCGGCTTGTTAGGGGGAGATTTCGACTTTCTAATTGCTGTTAAGACGAGGAAATCCTTACATTTTCACAGGGAGGCCTGTGATACAATCGGCAGAATTTGTTCATGGAAACCTTTAAAATGTCCTAAAATTGATTCTGGTGATGTTTGACACAAAATATCATAAGGATGAACACGTAAAAAAATTTATAAATTTATAGCATGTGAATTATACCTTGATAAGACTGTGAAGAAAACAAAAATTCCTTTTAAAAGTGAATGGCCCTACCTGGCGGTGGTGGCGCACGCCTTTAATCTCAGCGCTTGGGAGGCAGAGGCAGGCGGATCTCCAAGCTCATGGCCAGACTGGTCTACAGAGGGTGTTCTAGCACAGCCATGGGTAGACAGAGAAATCCTGTCTCGAAAAAACAAAACAACAAAACAAAACAAAAACTAACAAATAAACAAACAAACAGAATGAATAGCCCACTGCTTATGCTATATCATCACTCAAATTAAGCTGTTAAAACACAACTTTTGAGTTCTAATAAAAGTCTGCAGGTTTGTAGAATACCATAATTATCATTCTTACTCTGCAGAGCCCTTATTGGTACTGAACTCTGTCCTCTTCCTTTCATTTATATTATTCCTAGATTTTTTTTCCCTATTGAACTCAAACTGGAACTGCCCAGTGATTATCTTTAGGGACAATTTAACTTACATGAGGTTGACCTTATGCCAAGGATAAGTTCAGAATACTGGCCTGGTCCAGAGTCTAAGCAAGTGTTCTTCAGCCTTTAATAAGAATAGCTACCAGGCTTGTAGCCACCTTCTTGGCTATTCCAAAAGGAATAAGCTCTTTCCATCATCTCCAAGGATGGTTTTTATTGCCCATGTGATCCAAGTCATGTCTTCTTATTAAGGGCTGAAGAACACTTGCTTAGAATAAAACTAGTTTAAAAGACAGCACAGCCAAATCTGGAGAACAGAGTCATGTGGACATCTGATATTCAAGGGAATCAAGCTAGTCAAGAAGTCAGATTTCATCCTTTAAATTCCCTATGATTTAAAAAAGCCAACATCTTCCTATCTTTTGCTGAAATCAGTTTTTAGTTTGGTTTCTGTCATTTGTCTGCAAGAAGGTATTTGTAGGCAGGCCTTCGGGAGGTGATTAGGTAGAAGAGTTTGGTGCCTTTCCTCATTTGAGGGAAGCTGGATAGGTGAGATTAGTGCCCTTGCATAAGAAAACTCAGGGATGTCCCCACCTCTTCTGCTCAGTAAGGGCACAGGGAGGGGACAGCTGTGTATGAGCTAGGAAGTGAGCCCTCCCCAGATACTGAGCCAGCCAGCATCCTGATCTCGGACTTCTCACTGTCCAGAGCTATAAGGAGGACATCTCCATCCTTTCTAAGGGATCCTGCTTTGGGCAGAGCAGCCCAAGTTGATGAAGACATATATTTCAAGAATCTGTGTTGGGAAGGCACATACACAGAAAACAATTACGCAGATAAAAGAGAATCAGCCATTTAAACGCGTATCACTGGTTCCTCAACTTTTTACCTTCCACTTAATTGAAAGACCCATTCTCATTCTTTTGGTCTAAATTTGAAGGCTAGGTGAGATGATGTAAGCTCTCCTTTGAATATTTCCCTTAGTTGAGATAATGGGGTCCTATGCTCTCTAAATTATTTCTTAATATGAAAGATGAATACTCCCTTGGCTGAAAACAGGAGTTCTGGACTTTGATTCTTTTGTATCAATACTCTGTAGATGTTGATTCCACTTTGAGTGTCACGAGATTCTATTAATGGAATCTAACAGTGAGGCACATTTTACTTTTGTTCTCCCTGTTTGGAAAAATATTAGGTGAGGTTTTCTTAGGGGAACAGAATCAATGTAAAAATATATCAGAATGTTTCTTAGATTAACTTATACAGTCAGAGGCGAGTTTGTCCCACACTGGCTGTCTGCATATCAGAGAGGTGGAAAACCAGTTGCTTCTCAGGCCAAGAAGCTAAAAACCTCAGAACAAGAAGGACCAATTACATACTAAAGTCAGAGGAGAAGACCTAGAAGCACCCTGGGGAGTTGTTGATGCAAATCCATGTTCACAGGCTAGAGAACTGCACAAATTCCTGCTCCCTACCAAGAATTCAGCCTGCGCTCATGTGAGTTTGTCCTTCCACCTGTTAGTTCAACCCACACTACTGTACTGTCCCACCTGCCTTCAGGGTGGGGATCTCCCAGTTAGTGCACTCATCTGCACGCAGAACTCTGGAAACAGCCTCACAGATATCCTGAAAAATGTGTTTTACCAAATGCTTTAGGAATCTATCAAATCAGTCACCTTGACAAACAGTCAACCATCACAGGGAACTTTATGTACTATTCCCCCGACCCAATCATCCAGTTTAGGAGCATTACTAGAATTTGACTATATGCACTTTGTTTCCAAGCTTGCGATGCATTCATTCATTTGTTCGCTCGTTCATTTGTTCAATGTTTTTAAGATAGTATCTCATGTAGCCTGGGCTGGCCTTTAAGTTGTTATGTAGTAGAGGATGACTTTGTATTTCTGATCCTCTTGTCTCCACCTCTGGAGTGCTGGGATCATAGTTGTGCATATTATGCCTAATATGTGAAGGGCTGGAGGTGGAACTCAGGGCTTAGTGTATGCTAGCTACGTATCTACCAACTGAGCTAGAACCCTAAACTTGGATTGTTTTCCATTTTAGTGCAATTGTCTTCTATTATTTTATTGCTTTTTGGTTTTTATTTCTGAAAATTATTTTTCCAGAGTAAACTGCTTATCCATTTGTTCAACAATGTTTACTGAGTACTTTAGTATGACTGTTTCCAAGTCAGTGGGCTCTTGCACAATCAGAAGAATAGCACAGAGATACAATTCACACGAGGAAGAAACAAGACCCTTTTTTCCCTTTCTACTTGAATATAGAACATGCAGGGAGAGAAAATCCCAATCATATTCAAATCAGAGACAGGTAAGAAGGTTTGATGATGTTCTCTGGTGTGAGGGACTTGGTCTCCCTTCTAGAAACTCTTCCATTCACCTTGTAGAACTTCTGGGCCCCTTACTGCAGGGTCATCACTGCCCTGCAATTTCTAGCAACTTTCCCCAAGCAACTGTAGATGTTTCTTTATCTTTCTCTTCTGTGGCACTGGTTTGCACCTAACCAATGACTATGCTATCGTTCATTTTATTTCAATTTCATTACAATTTTGAAATTAAGTTCCAGAAAGTGTTTATGTGCTGTATAAATTCCTAGTGCATGTTTCTTACCTAACTTTCCTTTCCTTTTCTTTTCTTTTTAAATATCTCACTACTTCAGACATATTTTGAGGGACAACTCAAGAGGGGTTTTCAGAATACATCAAACTGTGGCGATGCCTGAATGAGAGAAGACAGTGCTGTCTATCCTCTGGATGCTGTTTGCTACCTTGGCATCTCACCATGGAAAGGCTTCCTTTCCTTTCCTGAAGGTATCCTTCAGTGTATCACCTCAGGCTTAGGGAAAACTCAGCTCTCCCTCCTAGTTGTTTCCTCTCTGCTCTCTCAGAGCCACACTCCCACTGATGAGAAGAAGCATTTGATCATTCCTGGAGCTCTCAGGGTAAGATCTCTCTCTCTCTGCAGGACCCTCTATTTGCCTGTCTCTGCTGCCCTGAGAGGACATGTTGCCACGAGCCATGTTCTCATTATTTTGGTCCATTTTCTACTGTTTAAACAGAGTACCCTGAGTTTGGAAAAATAATTTCCACGCTCTATTGTTTCAGTAAAACAAGTAAATGTCTGTATGCGCTGAATACATTGGTGGCTGGGAATGAAACCCAGAGCCTGAACGTGCAAGGTGAAGATTCTACCATTGAGTTATATCTCTAGCACACTAGTATTTTTGATAGGCAGTTGGCTGAATCTGAGCATGTGAATTTGAGATAAGGGATAAGTTGTTTCCTTTGTTCTTTCCATTGTTCATTTTGTTTTCCCTATTGATTTTCCAGTTCTCTGTTTCACTTTTCCTCCCACCAATGCTTTCATATCATAATTAGTCCTATTGGGTACCTGAGAAGTAAGTGTGGTTTCTTCCATGTAGTGATTGCGTGCAACACACGACAGAATGGAAGGGGGTATGCCAAGGCCTAGGAATGAATATTTAAAATTCTCTTTGGAGTTTCAAAACTGGAAATGTATCCTTATGTGTTGATAAGAACAGCCGTGTTGAATGTCGCAGACTGAGATCATAACCAAGAAGGAAGCAAACTAACAGAGCAAACAGCACCCCAAAAGGGAAGAAATGGAGCGATGGTCAGATCACATGGCAGCTTTTGTGAAAAATGGAAGCACCCCTTTGTCTGGATGGTTACAGAACAACCCCAGGGCAGTCGATTAGGAAGTAACACTTTTGCCAGATTTCAGCCCTCATGTGACCTTTCCAACTGGGCATCCTATGAAGAGCATGGCCTGAGCACGCCATGAAGATCCAAGAGAGACCCATCAGCAGGAGAGAGTGGCCACTGAAATGAGGATAGCCTGAGAGTTATGGAATTATGTTGTAGTTTAAAGTAAAAATAATTTTAAGGTAGCAGGAAAAATCTAGATTGTGAATTGTTTTGCAAGTTACCAAGTGAACAGATATTTTCTAAACCAATATAAGGAAGTCAAAAGTCTTACCCTTTCAAATCCGCAAAATTCTATTCTTGAAAGCTAGATGAGGAGGAATAGGAGGGTAAATAGGAATTAAAAAAAGAAAGTTACAAATTCAGTTGCTCTTCTGAAGGTATAACTATCGTGGTGTGTAGTATAGTAAACATGGAGTTCTCATATGTGTAAACTCTGCCAGATCTCAGCAGAGGGAACCATCATCCTGGCCAACTCCATGCTCGATCAACAGTGGAATCCCGAGCGTCTGAGCTCAGACGTATTTATTCATTCAGAACTCCTCAGGTGTCCCACTGATACCATGTACAGATCATAAACAGTTAAACATCCCCACCGAAATCCAACACCTGCAAACAATACAGAACACCCTAGACAGCCTCTCACCTACAGTGCCTAAAACAATTTTGAACATAACTAAAAACAAACTTCGCAAACATGTAACAAACCATAGTATTTTAAGTTGTACTACAGAACAACAGCACTAAACAACAAGAACAGAAAACGGTTTTTGTTTCTATTTCAGCAGATAGATGACCAAACATTTATGGAGCTTTTCATTCAGTCTCCTGAAGGAATGTGTCTGCTTTATTTTCAGTCAGTTTCGAATTGTACATATGTATGGGGACAGCATGACATTTCAATATACTTGTACAGTGTGTAATTATCTTATCAGGGTAGATGGCATGCCCATGATCTTAGGTATGTATCATTTCTTTGACAACACTTACTTTCTGTTACTTTAAATATAATATTTAGCTATGTAAATTACCTATAGCACCTGGGGAACACATTAACCAGCAAATAAATAGACAAGTAGGTAGATAGATAGATGGTATCTTATTTGCATATGTTTAAAATTTACTATAAATGGTACAACAATAAAACTATGCCAATTCCAACATATTCTTCAAATACTACAAAGCAGAGAAAAAAGTTGCTGTATTGTACTTTGGGTCCTTTTAAATTTTCAAGTTTTAGTTCTAAGATAGACTACTAATAACTCAAATGAAACATATTCTTAATACCACAGAAGACATTAGAGTTACCAATGGATTATAAAGAAATGCTCATACCCTTAGGAGAGAGGAGCTCGGATAACGAAGATCATGACTTACAAAAAGGCCCAGGGAGGTGAGGAGGACTAGAAAGCGATTTGTTAAAATCATATCTATCAATGTAAGCCCTTTGTAATCTGAAGGAAGAAGAAATCACACCACAGGTTAGACTCAGTGAGCACATTAGCAGATTATTTTCAGAAAAACTGAATGAGTTTTGATATAAATGAAATGCTGAAGATGAAGACAGCAAGAAAAATTACCGTCTTTAATTTCTGCATAGATGATATCTGTCAGTTCATACCATTTGGTTTCCTCATAATCCCAAAATCCAAAATAGGTTAAGCCAATAAAAACACCTACCATGAAAGAAAAGGAAAATTAAAGTCAGGCAAATTTGTAGAGCTTGATTCTGTGAACACAAACCTGCTCCACTTCCCACCCCGGGATCCTCTGTGCTGAATTAGTTAGGGACATTCTTTTAGTATCAAAAATATGATATTTACTGATGTTATATTACATGATGAAGAAATTGAGAAAGGAAATACAAATATCTGCAAAAACACACTCTTAACAAAATATCAGAGAAATATCAATTATAATTCTCGTTTCTGCAACTGGTCACGTGACCTTAGCTGGTATTTATAACTACCTTCCTCTGCTACCCATTCTGTATTATCTCCACCTTTGGCAAGAACCTCATCAGGTCTCGGGTCTTTTCATGGAGGAGTGGCCCAAACCTTCCTGATGGCTCTGCGCCCTTTGTCATCCTCCCTGGGTTAGGCTGTTGCAGCTTCCCACTGACTTTAATCACAGGACATGGCAGCACCAAGAGACACCCTAAAATATCTCCTGCACTCCAGACATGATCTTTCTTACCGCCATTGTGGAGGAGCAATCCAATTTCCCCTAGGTAATCTGGATCATTCACCCCTCCCAGCACTGTTACTCCTTCCTTAGCCTGTTGGCTTAAGGGCATCAGAACCCAAAGTGGCCAAGGGAAGTCTGAACTTCCAGTTCAATGGAACGCTCCCTATCTGGAACCAAAACTTCTAGGCGTCAGACCTTCAGGTCACAGGAAAAGGAAACAAAATGTCTCTGGTGGGTCACTAGACATGTGACAGTGGGCAGGACTATCTCCCCCAGCCCCCTGATTCCTGGACCTCTGGCTCCTGGCTATGGAAGAAACTGTACCATATATTTGACACTGATCTGAAGCATGTGCCACTCTCTGGGGAACTCTTGCCCCAGTCCTGAAGTCTACTGTCACCTAATTTGTGCTATGATTGTGTCTTCAAAAGGCCATCCCATCATTCCCCATGCCAGCTGCTTCAGGAGGCTGAGGAACATGGATCCCATGGTTGTAGGTAGGCACACTGTCGCACTTCTCTGGTTGTGAAGTGAGTTCCTTGGTCAGAAGCAATACTGTGTGGAATACCATGATTGTGGATGAGGAATTCTGTAAGATGGTAGATACAGCAGAAGCATTATGTGCAGGAAAGGCAAATCCATAACGAGAATTAGTATCTGCTCCAGGAAGTACAAAGTGCTGTCGTTTCTCTCGAGGAAGTTGTCCAACGTAGTCAACCTGCCACCAGTTCTCCGGCTGCTCACCCCAGGGGATGGGGCCATATCTGGGGTTCAGTGCTGGTGTCTGCCGTTGGCAGATCTGGCATTCAGCAGCAGCTGTGTCCATGAGTGGCAGTTCACATTGTTGAGCTCGTGCATAACCTCCATCTCTGCCACCATGGCCACTTTGTTTATGGGATACTTGGGTAATGACAGGGATGGCAGGGGAAGAAGCTGACTGGTCATAGGACGGGTCATTCTATCTGCTTTATCACTGAATACCTCCTCTCCTGAAGTCCCTTTTGGTGGGCATTTACAGGGGACACAAGTATCTTCACATCCTTTGCCCTTTTGGAAAGATCTATTCACATACTTCTTCTCCAGATGCCTGTCTGACAAAGTTTTCAGTTATCCTCTTTCCAATACCTAACAGCCAGTCAATCCATTGGCTACATCCCACGAACCAAGAAACAACTGTACATCTGGATATTTCTCCTTCCAAACAAAATATATGACCGTGTGTGCTCCCTGAAGTTATGCCCACAGTGAAGATTTCCCTTTGCAGGTGCCCTCAGTACTGTCCCAGACAGAGGTCGTATCCCATGGCTATCCACTTCTGGGGGGTGTCTATATAACCATCAGTGCAGAACTACCAGTAAACCTAGCTCTAGTCTTTTCTTCCCTAGTCAACCAATCATAAGGGCACTGAAATGGTGTCTGAATTAAAAACCCAATACACCACGAGGTAGCTGCCTTGAAGCCTTCTTTGTTTGGGGGCCAACTGTATCTTTTCTTAAAATATAACTCTCCTCTGTCTGAGCCTTCCCAGCAACTGCCTGCCTTCTTTCCCAGCAATATCCGCTGGTACTAACTGTTTCCAGCCTGCCTTCCCATCTTCATCCTCTGGAGCTGCCTTTTATCTAACCCTAGTTTCCTGCCTGCCTTCCCATCTTCATCTGCCGGTGACTACGCCACCATGGCAGTGCAGGTAACTGCTTGACAAGGCTTCTGGTTGTTGGCACACCAAGGAGATAGCTACCTCTCCACTTCTTTCAGCAGCACAGCTGCTGATAGTCTTTTTGGTCATGGTGTCTGTTCTGCTTATTGGTAAAATTAAAAGTAATCTTTAATTCAGCTCTGACTAACTGGGAAAGGGGCACGGACATGGTGATCCTAACACTAAAAGTAAGTAACACTCTCACTGACCCTCACGTCCAGGACGCCCTGAGTAAATGCGAGAGTTGCTTTGTGTCTACTATCTCTGACCTGACATACACAGAGAATGAGAGAGTTGTATGACAAAATTATTCCTGTCACAAAAGGCACTGATCCCCAATAAAAACAAGGGCCTAACAGCCTGAATAGGGGAGTTAATATGTCCGGAAAGACAAGGAAACATAGACCAGAGAGTATAAAGTAAAATATTAATAGTCTGTTCACACTTCAGTGAAAATAAAGTTTCCTGTCTGGTTTTGTAACCCATGATGCCAGCCTGAGGCTGACCCCCAGCTACGTGATCTGCTTCTGAAAATGAGAAGGGAAACGACTGATAACTTGCGTAACTAACGTGATGTTGTTAGTCTGCTTCTGATGCTGTTAGTCGGCTTCTGAAAACGTAAAGTAAAACAATTGATAGCTTACGTGCTCCTGTGATGCCAAGAGTGAGTGAGCTCTAGAGAACGCCCTGGCTGAATCATTAGCCAGCTGTATTTTTTTTACTTTATGGAGCCTGCTTTCACCTTTCTTGTCACCGATCCATTCGTCCCTTCCTCAGGTCTTTCCCTGACCCGCATCCTGTTGCTGAGGTTGGACCCCGGCACTCATCCTCTGGGACTAATTGTCATTTTCCAGCTGACAACACTCTCTAGCTCCCAAGCTATCCCCAGAAGCCCAAGCATCGTGTCACCATAAGAAAGGCAGCACAGTACAAAAAAAAAAAAAAAAACAAAACTTGTTAGCAAAGTACTTGCCATGCATGGTTGACAATGAGTTCATTCCCATGTGCTCACCTCAAAAATCAGGCATTGTAGCATACCTATAATCCCAGATTAGGGAGGCAGAGACAGGACAGTCATTTAACTAAATTGGTAAGATCTAGGTTCAGTGAGAGACCCTGTCTCAAAAATAAGCTGCGGAGCAATTGAGTAGGTATACTTGTCAAACCCTGGCCTTTCTATATTCCATCACACACTGGAATATGTACACACACACACACACACACACACACACACACACACACACACGGGGCAGGGAGAGAAGACACTCCAAAAACATAGTTGCTAAATCCTTTTCTCTTCACTCCTTTGCTTTCAAACTATTTGTGCTCTCTTCTTTGTGCTCTCTCTTCTCTCCCTCTTCCTCTCTCCCTCTCTCTGTCTGTTGTTCATTTGCTTGCTCTTCCCTCCTTACTGTTGAGGTGGCCTATGACAGCCAGGAACTCACTAAGTCAGATAGGCTGTCTGTAGGGATCCTCCTGCTTCAGCCTCTGAGTGCTGGACACCAGGCCTACAGAGCAGAATATAATTTCTAATGAAAGGATTTGGATAGATTGGGAAGAAATATGGATCAGATTTTAAAATGCTAAGAACCATGTGAAATGGGATGTATCAAGTTATCTGAGGGGCTGGAATTTCTGGTGGTGACTAGCTGGGAGACGCGGGGGAGGGGAGGATATTTTACAAATGCTGTAGAGAAAGGTAGGTAAGAAGTGCACTATTCATACCACTAACTCCAAGTGTATAAAGGTCAGGAGGATTAATCGGGGCCTCGTCAAGAACTGTTAGGTTAGGCAGTGGCAACTTGATGTTGCTTCAGAACAGTGGTAGGCATCTGGAAGGAAAGTAGTTTCATTTAACAAATAGGTTACAAAAGTTGATTGTTTCCTTAAACAGTTGAAGTGTTTTGATGAGTTGGACTCAGTAAGTCAAGACTCCTTGCCTCCTCTGACCACCGCATGAATAGCATGATGGAACATGAGAAGCTGAGCATGACTGCTCTACAGAGGTACACGAACAGTTGGTATTGGTATCTGGATAAAGAGAAAGAGGTATCCATAGAACAAAGAAGAAAACAATGAGCTGAGTTTCCATCTGGGATGACACAGTACCTAGTATAGGAACGCCAGAGGGAGGTAAGACAACATGATTTACAACTAAACCAATCCCGCAGAACACATTTAAACCTAGAGGTAGGTGAGAGACACAGAGACATTAGAAAGTCATAGTAATTTGGAAGAATTACTACGCTAAATACATCGACTGAATCTATTACTGTATTACAAGGTACATCAGGGAAAATTTTTGTGTTTCGTTTTAAATTTTTTTTCAAGGTTTGATAATTTGTTTCTTACTGTTAGAGATGTTTAATTCTGACTACATTCAGACTTAGAAGTAGAAACTGTTAATTGGATTGCTAACATGTTATCTTTAATCCCAGGACTTGAGAGGCAGAGGAAGGTGGAGCTCTGTGAGTTTGAAGCCAGCCTGGTCTGCAGCGTGAACTCCAGGCCAGCCAAGGCTACCTTCTAAGACCCTGTCTCAAAACAAGGACAAAAGGAGCAAAAGCTTTCACTGAAGACTACCTATGATTCTTGGAAATCTATTGCTGATAGTTTTCTTTGGCTTTTTTCATTCTCTTAGTCCCGAGTTGTGTTATTTCTACAGAATTTTCTTATTTGTCTTGGTGTGTTTCCTTCACAGCAACTTCACAGTGTTTGTGTTGCAGAGTATATGCAATAAAAAGTCAGTGAACTGGGGCGATTTCACCCCATGCTTCTTATCAATTTGTTTAAGGGCCTTTTCACAATGTACTGAGGGACTTATCTTCTTTAGAGAAATTGAAAAGTATACATACTTTACTAGTTCTTTTGGGCCCCAGCTGACAAAGTAGAATAGCATCTATCAGTCTAGTAATCAATCAATCAATCAATCAATCTCTGTCTCCAATTTGATAACACTCAGAATGGCATCCACAGCACACTCCTGAACAAACACATTCTCTCTTCAGTTCTCCTTGGCACATAGCAAGAATGCCCCTTATTTAGTAGTAGATGTACTCTGCAGTGGGTCAAGACACTGTGAGGAGCAGTGCTCCCTAGTGGTAGGTGGCACTGACCTCAGCTCTGTGCTTCCCAGTAAAATTCCTGCTTCCCCATAAAATCCTTGCTTTCCCAGAAACCCCTAGCTTCCCTGCAAGATATAACGAGCCAATCCAGTGTTCATATCCTGACCAATCAGAGAGCTCCCCTAGCCACTGCCTGTTTTGTTTAAATGGCCCACAAGGCTAGATGTTTTTTTAATTGAGCCATTTTGAGGACCCAACAACACCTTGCTTAGTAAGAAAACCTTGTCATCCTGACAGAGTAGCTCTTTTATTCTTCACCCAGAGCATCAGCAGCAACTTCGATGGTCATGTACTTCTCATAGGAAGAACAAAGTTTGCATGTGTTGTCTATTTTGATGAGTTTCTAAAAACTGGTGTCTGGGAAGGAGATATCCAGCTTCATGTTGACACAGCCAAGATCAAACCATACTTTGAAATCGAAACTTGTAGCTTCATACATACTCCTCCAGGAAGAGGAGAGAGGCTAGAGGCTGAGTTAGTGATTGATCATTCCTATGTGATGGAGCCTCCATAAAAATCTTTAAATTTCAGGCTTTGAAGGGATTCCAGGTTGATATACAGACCCATGTCCTGGGAGGTGGTATAACGCAATGCCATGAGGACAGAACTTCCTATGCTTGGGACCTGTCTAGATTGTACTCTTGGTACCTCTTTGTTTGACTCTTCACCTGCATCCTTTGAAATATCCTTGACATACACTGGTAATTGTGCATGAGTGCTTCCCTGAGTTCTGTGAACATTCTAGCAAAGTATTGAATTGAAGGAGCTTAAGGGATCTTTCAGTTTCTAGCGTTGTAGGTTCCAAATAGATCCAAAACACCCCAAGCACCAAGTCACTATTTCCAAAGCAAAAGATCTTTGTTGACGTGGTCAACCAGACTGGCCAGACAGCTGGCTAGTCAGGTACACAGAAGCCCCAGGAGTCGATTGTTACCCCAACCCAGTTTTCAGAACAGTATTTAAGTACAAAAACTGCAGACATCAGGGCCAAAGAACACAGAAAACAGTTACTATTGCCAAGCAGTCATGTTCATTTGACCTTTGCTTGCAAGTCAGCACAGAACAGAAGTGAGGCATGGCAACCAGCAGCTGTAAGTCTGTGATCAGTGCACGTCAGGGTGATGTGATCAGCCGGTCCTCAAAAAGTCGTGGTCTGCTGGGCTGGGAAAAACAGTATTAACAATTGGCATATTTGTGTGAGTAATTAAGGAGAAAGCAGGTTACAAACCACAGAGAACAAAATGGAATCAGAAGACAAAATGGAGTCAGCTGGGCCTGAACAATAGAAGCCAGGTTAGAAGCACAAAACCTGGGACTTGTGACTAGAATCTGAAATAGTAGAACCTTTATAAATCATCAGAGTTGGTGCTTGACTCTATGTGCCCATTGCCAGAGTTGAATCAAATCACAGAATACTCACTTGGCATCTTCAGTAAACAGAAAATTAGTTCATTGTGAGAAATCCATACATTTGGTGCCACAAGTGTTGTAAATGACAGTCTAGAGAAAAACAGCTATTTTCCCTGCATATGCCATTAGATATTTAACAATAATTGGAAAATACAAGTATAAGAAATGAGAAGTAACAAGACTGTGTCTCAGAAATAATAATACTATTTATACATGGCAGAAAAAGAAGGCAGACTAGGAAGAATAATCTCTAGGAAGACGAACAAACTACCAAAAAGCAGAGGACAGGTGAGTCAAGACAGCAGAGGACAGGTGAGTCAAGACAGCAGAGGTCAGGTGAGTCAAGACAGCAGAGGACAGGTGAGTCAAGACAGCAGAGGACAGGTGAGTCAAGACAGCTACCTATTGATTGGTTTACTTAGTTGATCGATTTTGAAACAGGGTCCAACGAGTGGCCCAGGCTGACCTCAGAATCAACTGGAGCGCCTCACACTGCCAAGGAGCTGGGATTATGGGCATACACTGGCATGCCAAACTTTAATTTACCATTCACATAACTGAGGAGTGCCAATCCTCGCATCTCACAGTGGCAAGTAGAAGAGGCAGAGGGACAAACAATAAATTTTACTCTACGTATGCATTTAGTGCATTTTTCCACATAAAACTATCCTTAACCATTTTAAAACACCGGTTACTTCTAACATTTAATCAAACTATAAACTTACCATTATATGTCGAATTCATTCTAAAGCCAATTAAAGCCACATCATTGGCACAGGGGGACTTTGTCACTTGGATATCTTCCACATGTTGATACAAGTTTTTGATGAATGATTCAGTTAGTTTATGTCCAAGATTCCACTGAAGAATAGGCTCTGTGGAAGACAAAATTAGGCATTTAAATCACAGCAGCATTCTTGAAACTGGAACTTCATTACTTTTCTTTAAAGGTTTTAGGAAGTCTGTAAAGGAAACATTTGATTGTGCAAAGAGGGTAAGGTGATACAGTAGAGGCTGGGGAGGTGGTTCAGCAGTTAAGAATACTGGGTGCTCTCACAAGAGAGCTAGGTTTGATTCACAGCATCCACAGAGCTGCTCAACATTGCTTGAAGCTCTAGTTCCAGCAGATCCAGTTCTCTCTTCTGGCCTCCCAAAGAACTAGGCACTCCACCAGATACACAAACATATATATAGGCAAAACAGTCATATGCATAAAAGTAAGATTGTTTAACATGGGTGTAGTATGATCTCACTCTTCATCAGTTAGAAATGGGTCAGTTTTTATTACGCAAAGGAGAAAGAAAGAAGCTCTCTAATAGTGTTCTGGAAAGGTCACCCTGCTGAAGAGCATTTAGAATGGGAGATACTGCTTTAGCCAAATATGGAAAACACATGGTCACATGGTCTGTGCTTAGAATTACAGCAGCTGGAACACAGTACAGAAATATTTGTAATTTAAGGATCTGCTTCTGCTTCAAAAGCACACATTTTCTTTCGTTCCTTTTTGTAATTCTATCAAAACAACAGTAGATAAATAAGGAGAATAAACCTGGAGTATAAAAGCAGAGAAAACAGGTATTATCAGCAGTGTACAAGACACTAAGGTCTCTAGGGAAGAGGCAGGAGTCGGGAGCAGATTAACAGAGAAAAACAATCCACGTGAGGCAACGTCAGCCCCTGACAGGCTGGATATCGGTGCCGGAGGCCCGAGACTTTCCTACGGAAAATCAGGCGTTCCAGGAGCTGGTGGGGTTTGTTGTTGTTGTTCTTGTGTTGCTTGTGTTTTAATTCCTCTGCTTTAGTTTTTGCTAAGCTCTAATGTAGAAGTTTCCTGATTTCCACCATATCTATTCTTCCCTCTTTGAGAAGCTCACCATTAAATGCTAGGATAAGGGAGGCTTTCCTTGGGGTCTCTGGTCCTGAGTGTCACCAAATCCGAAGAATGAAACCAGACTCTTACTCACCGGGCTGGCATAGGCAATGATCCTCCGTGAATAGACTCAATCAGACAAGTACTACAAATTTTAAAACTGAGAATACCCACAGAGATATGAAACAGGTTGAAGCTAAATCAAATTTTCATGCATTAAAAAAAGGAATTCTCTTTTCTCCTCAGAAAAAGGAACAAGGGGGCAGGAAACTTTCTCATTTAAAAATTTCACAAGAAAAACATTTCTCCCTTTTTGGAAAAAGAAGAGGAGAAAGTAACAAAACAGTACAGAAGTAGGCCAGGGCAACTGAGAGAATTCTACTGTGGGATCTAAAAACAGTCAAAGGACTTTTAACAAAGAGACACATAAGAATTCTACAGTGTAGAATATTCTACAGTGTAATTCTGTCTCCTCAAACTTTCAGAAAAACAGCTGCAAACCTCAACACCTTGGAAAGCTTCTCTCTCCCCACTCCTGTGTAAAGCAAGGAAAGCAATTCAATTTCTGTCTGTCTGGATATTATACATCTCGCTACAGCCAGGAAGGGAAAGAAACACAATGTCACCCACAGTAATTCAGCAGGAAGTTGCTCAGAGAAGCTTGGGGTGATGAACTATTTTTATGGACTGTAATGTGTTTGCAAGCCATTCATATCGGATCTTAGAGAACAAGGAAGTTGGACTTATCTTGAATCGACAGAGCCTCTGTCCTTAAGGTCAAAGCTGCTTAGGGTCAGACACCATATTTCAAGTCTTACAGGAACTAGAGAGTGCTAGAGATCTAAATGCCTTAGGCGACTTGAGAAACTCTCATCAGGAAAGCTGATTTGACTGATTAAACACCTTTGGTAAACTTCTGATAAGATCAACACACTAACCTTGCTAAAGCACAAGTCAGAATGTATCACCCTCCTACTCGATGTGCTCAGTTTATGTCTTTTTGTTAGAGCTAGTAAAAAGCCCCCACTTTTGCCCACAATCCTCGACAGCCTTTTCAAACTCAAGACACACCAACCATTCCATCATTTTCTGTGCTTCATCAGGAGGAATCCTCCTAGCTCCACCAACAGACCAATTCTATTTCTGCACACTGTCATAGTACTTCTGAGGTGTCTTGACAACCGTACACATGAAGTGTTAATGCAGGATCCCTCAGTATGTGAGATTTCAGAGTTTCTAACATTTGAAATGATTTTAGATTGCTATTTTAATGCTTAAAAATAGCATATGTTAGCCAAGTATCAGAATCTCAAAGTCAATACTACATTTATCATTGAATATTTGGCTACTTTTAAATTTTAGAAAGCATGAAAGAAGTAAATAAGAAACAATATTTTGTCTGTTGAGTTTTAGATATTTTCTTTCTTTCTTTTTTTAAAATTTAAGATCTGGAGACTCAAACCCAGGGTCTCACATATGCTAGTCAAGTCTCCAACCACTGAACTATATATACCCTTACTGGCAAATATTTTAATTTTGGTTATGGAAATAATATATATATATATATATATATATATATATATATATGATAAAAACTTCCCTGTTTCTCTTCATAGTCCCATTCCAAAGCTATAATCAAATGTATTAATTTGTGTGCATGTGTGTGTATTTAGTATATAGGGACACACATGAATGTGTGGGTCCATGTGCACATGAGGGTCACAGTTAATGCTGTATATTTTCTTTGATTGCTCTCCATTTATTTATCCTGAGGCAAGATTTCTCATCAAACTCGGAGTCCCTGGATCTACTAATCTAGATATCCACCTTGCCCTTCCCCTCTAAGACATTCCCTGTCTTTGTCTCCCAACCGCCACATCTCCTCAGATTTTGTGTGGCTCTAGGGAGCTGAACTCCAGCCCTTAGACTTTTGCAGCAAGTGTTTCGTCAGTGAACAATCTCCCAGACCCTTTCTCAATTTCTCTGAGTTCAGCTCTCTCTGATATGTGTCTATTCTCTCACATTAATGGAATGTACATATATGCTTTTGTTTCACTATGTATAGACACTTATGTCTTTCATGTCTTTACTGTTACAAATGATATTGCATTTAAAAGGGTGTACAGGCCTCTTAGGCGTGCTGGTAACTCACATTCCTGTAGAATCATTCTTAATTCTCACTGGATTTTGTAATTATGGTGGAAGACCTACTAAATACTTAGAGTTGCCTGGCGGGATCTAGAGACAGATTTTATCTGTGTGCATGGTGGAGGCTAACAGTAATTCATTATACTTTGTGAGGCTACCCAAGTATTTCATCCAGAAAATGTAGCTTTTATTTATTTTTACTCGTAGAATTATACCAGACTGGCATTAACAGCAAAATAAGAGAAGGTAAGGCTAGAACTTGAGGGCTGCTTTGAAAGAAACACCGCAGTGCTACAAGTGATCAAGAAGAAATCAGGGCCACGAACTGTGACGCATGCCTTTCATTCAGCACTCTAGGACAGAGAGGGGTAGATTTCTGGGAGTTTGAGGTCAGACTGTTCTACAGAATGCATTTCAGGCTAACCAGAGCTATATAATGAGATCACGTCTCAGAAAAACGTTAAGTATTAATTTCGTGTCAGTCAACTGAAAAAGAGAAGCAAGCGTTTATAACGCTTAGTGTCCATGAGCTTTAAGCAGCTAACGTTTATTCACAGCAATCGGCTATTCTGTTGGTCATGACGGCTCTTGACACTCGGGTGGCTGAGGAGAGACGATGCCAAGTGCACGTCCTCCTGAGCAGCATTGTTTGAGAAGCAAAAGCAATAAGAGCTTCAACTGTTCTGACTAAAGCTGTACAAGACACTTTGCTGTTGCTCCTTATAAAAAAGAACAGACAAACAGCTATAGCAAGCACTGCAACACGCCAGGGACACAACTCAGTGGTAAAGAACTTGATGGCAATGCTTAGGTCTTACGTGCCTAGGTTTAGCCCTCAAAACTGAAAAACATCCAAGCAAACCACCTACCAGAATTCTGCTTGAGAACACATATGTATTTTATGATACAATGAACTGTATCTAAGATGTGGATCAGAGATGTAAAAAGTAACTTTATACAGTCACTGCTTAGAATGACCCCGCAGATGCCAGAGGTAAATATAATTTGTATATTTTTCATCCTCTGTGAAAACTCTTACAGTTACTTTGTATATGTTCCAAGGGTTCAGATACCTTCGTCTGGCCTTTGTGAGTGAGTTCTGAATGGTTCACAAGCATATGTGTAGACAAAACACACGCCTACTAGAGATATAGGACAAGATACTAAAAAACATAAGTCACTAGCACAGTAAAAAGATTATTCACCACGGGAACCACCTCAGAGATCATATATATCTACATGTATCTTCCGTCAGGCCACGGTACCGGCCACCTGGAACTCGGCACTGCACGGTAGTCACCAAAGTTTATTTAGAGTATGTGAACGCCATTCTGCTTTATCTGTTGGTACTTACCCCGGACAATATCCAGGAGGGTTCCTTCACTGTTATAAATGCTTAGTCCTTCATGCATTGTGATCCTTATTAGCCACTCTTCTACAGCTTCGATGTCTAAGAATAAAAGACAAACAACCTTTAATGTCATTTGGTGAAACCAGAAGCTATATGAACATATGTGATAATACCTTTTCCTTTTACAATCATTGTACTACATATATGTGCCAAACTTCACGCATTTTTCTACAAACATTTTTTCTGATGAAATAATGTAAAGGAATTATGAAATGATTTTACTACTATAGCAATGTATCTTAATGCTAATAAATTTGGCTCGAAATCTCTCCTACAGCTATGGTGAGGAAAAAGAAAACCATAACCTTTTATGACGTGGTTTATATTATTTTGAAGTACCCGACAAAGAAAGTACAGGACCTGAGGGAGGCAGTGCTATTTGACCAAACATGTAAGGAAGAATTAACATTTCTTATCAAACTAGTCCCCATAGATGAAGCAGAAGGAATACGTCTAAACATACTGGTCTACAAAGGCCAGTATTACCCTGACACCAAACCAGATACAGAGACCATATAGGGAAAACTCCAAGCTAACATTCCCAGTGAACCCAAGAATAAAATATCCTCAAACAAATACTGGAGTACTGGGAGCTGAAGAGTTTGTTCAGTGGCTAAGAGCACTTGCTGCTCTTCTAGTGGATCCAGGTTCAGTTCCCAGAAACCACATGGTATCTCACAGCTATCTGCAACTCCAGTTCCAGGGGTTCAAACATTCTCTTCTGTCCTCATGAGCTTTGTACGCACATGGCGCACATGCATTAATTTTAGACAAAGCACATACACAAAATAGAAATATATAAATCTTTAAAAATACTAGAAAACATTAAGTCCCTAGCACAGTAAAAGGATTATTTACCAGGGGATTCATCCCAGAGATTCAAGGATAGTTCAAAAATAAGAAAACAAATAATACAGTATAAAATGGGCAGTTTCCAAATTAAGATATGCATATGGCCAGTTAGTATCTGAAACACTAACAAACATCACTAATCATCCTGACAATGGGATCCAGAACCATGGCACAGTTTCTTTTTACCCCTGTTGGGATGGCCATAATAAGAAAGGGAGAAGACAGTAAGTGACAGTAAGTGCTGGGAAGGGCGTTGGGCCAGTTACCTTTAAAACGGTGATAGGGACGCGAATCAATGCAGCCATTAGGGAAACAGTATGGAGACTTCTCAAAACGGCAAAACAGCCCAGCCACCCCACTACTGGGTATATAGTCAAAGAAGGTGAAGTTATGTGTTAGGGTGTCTGTCGGCCTCCGTCTATTCGCTGTTGTTGCTATAACGCTATTTCACAGCAATCGGAACAGGCACTTATGCAAAATGTCCATTTCAGGTAAATGAATGCTGAAAATGTAGCATATATTTACACACACACACGAATACTACAAAATCTTGTTATCTGAAACACATGGATGAAATAACCCAGGCATCTTATTCACATGTAGAATGTAAAGGAACTGTTCTTATAGGACAGGACAGTGTGGTGGTTCCCAGAGTCTTGATGGTTAGGTGCTGGGAGAAGTAGGAGGATATTAGTCATGAGCACATAATTAGATTAGGAGGGTAGAAAGGGCCCAGACAGGAAAACATACAGAGACGAAAATCATGAAGAGCTGCTGGGGCTAGGTGCTTGTGAGAGACGATAGGCAGCAAGGAGGAAAGAGTTGGGAATGACTGCCAATGGCTTCTCCCTTCGGTGATGAAATGATCTAAAACTGAATTGAAGGATAGTTGTACAATCGTATAATAAGGCTGTTATAAAAAATAAAATACTGCTGGTGTATACGGTACATGCCTTTAATTCCAGCACTCTGGAGGCAGAGGCAGGAGGACTGCTGTGTGTTTGGAGTCAGTCTGGTTTACCTGGCAAATTCCAGGCCAGTCAGAACCACTTGGTGAGACCCGGTCTTAAATAAAATAAAATAAAATAAAATAAAATACTGAAGGCTAATTCTCATCCCAAAGTAAAAACCCTTAGAATACATTACTTAAGTGTAGATTAAGTTAAATAAAATATTTAGTTAAACACTGAAAAAAAGAAGGCATAAACGGTGCCCCAATAGTAGAGGTAAAATGTCACAAAAGTGACATAAAGTGAAGACAGAAAAAGAGGAAATAACTAAAAGTGAGTTAACGCAGGAAACTTTTTACTCCATTTGTAAAATGATTGATTCAATGGAGCCAAATTACAAATTAGTTTAAGTGTGATTGATCTACAATATCAATTAAAAATTTATATATTAGATGCAAAATTAAGATTGAACTCTATTTTATTTATAAGAAAATCCACTCTAAATATGACAGCATGTATGCATTAAATGCTTTAAACAGAAGAGGTGGGTAGGGCTGAAGACGTCATCAGCAGTGGCGTCGACTTGGGAGTGACTGCACTGCCTGAGCCATGGATCTAGGCCGAGGGTAAGGCTGACACTAGGGCACAAATGTTTATTGAACATTTATGAGCAGATGGCGAGCAATACTAAAAAACCTAATGTAATCAATATGGCAATTCTCCATTAACGAATCCATGAACTCAATGTACTCCAAATGTTACAGCAAGGTAAGGTGTTTTTTTTTATAGATCTAAACAATGGACTTTAAATTTTTCATGGAAAGTCAAAAGAACTATAATAAGCAAAATAATTTTGAAAAAGATCAAGGATAAAGCCTCTCACAACTGTAAGACTTATAAAGATCTCAAAAGAGAGAGATGATGAGAAAAGAGAAATCAGTTTGCGGAGATGCTCAGTGAGTAAAGAACTTGCTGCACAACATAAGGACCTGAGTCCAGAGCCCAGAACCCTATAAAGGGCAAGCATGACAGAAAACTCTTTGATTGCCCCACTGGGGTGAGGTGTAGTCAGATAATTTAAGGGGCCTTGCTGACCAGCCAGTCCAGATGAAACAGATTGCTTTAGGCTCAAGCAGAGACCCTGTACCAATAAAGTAAGGTGGAGAGTTGACAGAGTAAGATGCAAGATGTTGACTTCTGACTTCCACATCTGCATGCACAGGCGAGTCCACCTACCCACAGAAGTACACACAGACAGAGACAGAGAGGCAGATACACACATGCGCAGACAGACAGACAGACAGACACACACACACACACACACTCACACACAGAGAGACAGACAGAGTAAGAAGAGATAATTTTTAAAAAAAATTTAAGTGAAAGACAGAGTCAACATATAGCAATTCAATGAAGACACATAACTTTTACAATGGTGCTGGGTTCATTGGATATTTATATCCCCCAAACTAAATGTTGACCCATAACATAAAAAATTAGCTGAAAATGGGTCCTGGACTTATATACAAAACCTAGAACAACAGATTTTGAAAGCAGACGAAGGGTAATGTCTATATACCTGAGTCAGGTAAGTATTTCTTAGTGTGACGCCACAAGTATAGCCCGTGGGTTAAAAACTGATAGGCTCCTAAATTCTGAATTTTATAGACAAGAGGTCGTGGTTCTGTGAATTGTCTATGTAGTTGAGAATGACCATCAATTTCTGATGATTCTGCTTCCACCTTCTGAGAGGTGGGGTTATAAGCATGTTTGACCACACCCTGTTTTATGTGGTGCTGGGGATGAAACACAAGGCTTCCTGTGTGCTAGGTAAGCCCTCTCTCAACTGAGCTACCCCCCCAGAGGGCGTGAATCACATGGAAGCTCCTCAAAAATCTAAAACCATCTCCACTGCATAGCCCAGCTATACCACTCTTGGGAATACACCCAAATGACTCCACAGCCTACTCTTCAGATAGCTGAGAATCCATGTTCTTGCTGATCTATTCACACTAGCCAGGTAGTAGAAACAGCCCAGGTGTCCATCAATCGATGAACAGATAACGAAATGTGGCGTATTTCTACAGTAGAATTCGGCAATTAAGGAAAATGAAATTTGCAAATAAATGTTAGTGTTTAATCTTCACTTATGTGTGCTTCTTTTGGAGTACTTGAAAAGTTGAAAATTAGTATGGTGCTTTGGAGGGTGGTTTTTAAGGGTGGGAGAGAATACAGTGGTATAAAGGAAAATTACGGAGCAGGAAGGGTTAAAAGGGCCAAATAGGTGTGAAAGAATGAAGGGAAGAAGAGGGAGTAGGAAGAGGGATGAATAACACCAAAGACCTTTTGAAAAGACATGAAAACCCACCACTGTAGAAGCTTCATACACATACACACTCTCACACACACACACATACATACACATCACACACACATACATATATACACGCATACATACACAAATACACACATACATACACATCACACACACATACATATATACACGCATACATACACACACGCATACATGCCATCACACACACATGCATAAACACACGTACACATACAC